>OVBL01000512.1:5920000-7120000 GCA_900406555.1 Pseudoturritis turrita
TATATCCGACTCCAAAATCGTTCATATAATATGGAGATTCTATCGAATAAATCACTAGAAGAACCATCGCTTTCCTCACCCCAAAATCCAAATAAATCCACAAACTAAATAATTTGAACCTTACTAACTAGAAGAACCGTAATCACTCACACAAAAAAAAAAAGTTGGTTCGAGCTAGAGGCTATAAACGCATGCCACTAGGCTCAATGCACCGTATAATCGCCAACCAACGAGAGGGACCATGTGGACGACGAATTATTCAGAGAAATCTTCGTCAATAAACCAACATCTCAACATTAAACTCTCACCCGCCTAGTCTCTATACTCTTCTAGTTTTGCTGTGACTGCTAATTTCTATTACATGTACCGGATTTTACTTATCCGGTACCGGCTCGAGCTTGTGCTCCTAGATCATGCATATTACGCTTGTATATAGCTTTCATTGCAACCACAAAACAACAATTGATGATAATTATATATCTACACTTCTCTAATGTACATTTCCACACACACATCGTTTCTGGCACGTACCAAAACAAAATTAGGGTTAAAATTTAGGGTTTATGATTTTGTATTACAATCGTACAAATACAAGTTCCAATGGGTTTTGGCTTCGCAGGTTTTTTTTTGTCAAACCATAGGCTGTTTAAAACGATTGATATTTCTTTTTTTATATCTCTTTTTCCACACTCGAAGTCTTATATAAACCTGACCCATCTGATCTGTTAGGTTGATTTCCGATACAATATTTTTCTCTTGGTTTCTCCTCGTTACTTGTATTTATCTATTTCACATAGGTGTATATGTTCAACTGTAAATGCGAATTTATAAGTTGTTTTTGTTTGAGATCAAAATCCCTAAGATAATCATTCGATCCATAACAATCTGCATAAACAATGAAACCAGAAGAAAAGATAGAAAAAGGGTTTTAAGATTTTAGCTTTTCTAATCCAATCTTTTAATTCAACGAACAAATGAAAAGCTTTTTTTTAGGGGGTTGCTCTTGGCCACGAAAAAAAAAATGAAAGCTTTTTATGTAAGAAGTGTATCCGCCTGGAGAATAAGATTTTATTATGATAAGTTTTTTAATTCTCCCAATATGATTTTTGTTGTTCATATGGAAATAGTTATAAAGAAGGCCCATGAAAATTATAGACCAGCCCATTTTAGGCTCAAACTATGATCTCCGTTCCATTTAGGTTTTAAGAAAACGTTTTTTTTTCAAACGGAAAATTGTAAATCCAGAAGCCTTGATTCTAGAATTAAATTTGTTGTACTTCATTATTAAGAAATTAATGTTGAAAAAGTGATAGAAAAACAAAAGAAATGTCGATGAATGCTTAAAAGAAGAGGGACAGACCATGATCCAAAGGTCATGATATGTGTCCGATAAAGGGAGAGCTAAGTCTCAATCGATATTACTGCCAAAAATATATTTATATTATGAAATTTTATAATCACTTTCTTTTGAAAAAGCAATACTATTAGAAAATAGATGTATAAAATGATGAAAATAATCAACAAAAAGTGGGGATAGCTTTCTTTCAACCTTCCACATGCCCCATTTGGTACACTACAAGATGGACAGCCGAGTCATGTCCTTTGACATTTCCTTTTAGTTTTTATTCCTTATATTTTTTATACATTAGTTTTTTCAAAAGTTGCATCAAACTCAAATTTCTTTATATATGATAAAGCAGGTGATAAAAAAAATCTTAAAAAAATAAACAACTTAAATTAGCAGAAAAATAAATTGCTAGGTATTCGGAAGTATTGCTTTTCGTAATTAACAACTTTACATTTTGGTAATTGTGGGATAAACAATTAAAATTTTATATTATTGGATATCAGAATATATTTAAAACCTAGAGAAGTTTTTAGTGCTTTAATATTAAAAAAGAAAAATGGTTATCTACAATTCACTTGCACATTATCAGATTTGAATTAAGATTGTGACAATTGTACTAGTACAACCCATTAATTAACACTATTTCTTTCTATTTTAACGGTTCAAGATCTACAATAGTATAATCTCATAATTTTTCATAATTAATATTTCCGTTTTGTCAATAACTAATATATGAACATTATATAAAAACTTATAAATTTTACAATAGACGAATAAAAATAAGGAAGGGTTTAGGAATTTATGGTTAGAATATCTTCAATCCAAAACCAAATTCTATACCAAATTTCATTTTGGTATAAAATTCTCACCGATCCAACATCATTTCCAACACTAAAATGGTGTTGAATTTTTTTATTTATAGAAAGATCCTTCAAATTTTTAAAAATTTCAAAATTGATTATTATAAAAATCAAAAACAATTTATAGATAAATTATCCAAAATAATTTATAAACAAATCGTGATGATTAAACTAAAATCTAAAATATTTTGTTATTTTATTTGGCATAATTTATGCTTTTTGTATAATAAATATTATAATTTACGAAAATTTAAAATAAAAATAGTTAGAGTCAATTCATAAATTTTAAAAATAAAATGTATTATTAATAATTAATAGTAAAATTGAAAAAAAAGAATATAATTAGAATATTATTTTTTGTGTAATATATTTAAGTAAAACTTAACACCATTTTAGAGTTATACTCTTTTGGTGTAAAAATGGCATAATATCTTACATACAAATTTTTTACGAGGAAAAATTGTACTTTTTCACAAAACACTAATTAGATCGTACGGTTGGTGAGCCTAAAAAAAGAGTAGTAGTAATTAATAAATGAGAATAATAGTATTTGGTACGACATCCCACAAATCCGTAATGATGAGAGCATAAATCTCGGCATAATCTTCGTTTTAAGAATTCGAGAGCAAAGTCATGAATTGTCCAATTCACAAATGATTACGCAGAAAGTTAGTTTGATATTCATATGCTAATGACTTAGTTTCCATTGTAATCATTGGTTAACATCTTTTTAATTGTTAATTAATTGAAATTTTAAAACAATTAATTTGACTTTGAGAATATCTCTACCTTCACGAGTTTAAAGCGACGAGGTGTTTCCATCATTATGTCTTCTCTTTCTCTTGCTGCTCTTCTTATGATTTGTCTTTTAACTTATTCGTCTAATATTAATTAATTATTTATGAAAAATTATATTATTTGAAAACCTTAAAAATTAAGCAATTAGTAAAATGTATATGCATACTTGAAATCCATCTACTGAAAGTTTCAATATTTAATCTTAGATAAACAGAATTGAATCGATTCGTACAAAAAAAAACTAATCAGATTTAAACTTAATTTTAAATGATGAAAAAGTAAAAACTAAAATAACTAAAACGAAAAATATAACCAAAACTTGAATATACATCAAAATTATTGATATATTTAATTAAAAATTAATTTTGTAGGAAAATCATGTAAAGGTAAAATCAATTCACAGTAAATTTAGTTGCGCTTTCAATATAATTTATTTAATAAAAACCAAATTTTTTTTGATAAAACAATCTAAGGAATGTATTCAATATAACATTTGGAGTTATTTGTTTTAATTTGTCAAATTCTATGTTATTGAATCATGAATTTTTAAAAATTTATTAAAATCTAGTGTTATTGAACTAGTGCAGAGAATTTTATTATAAATTTTTTAGAATCACACAAAATCATTAAAATTATCTAAAAACTTAAATTCTTTTAAATCTCATATTGAATAGACCCCTAAAAAAGTTTTTGGTTTAGTAAATACGGTTTGGAATTAGTTTAGATTTGATAAAACAAAACTTGCTAATATTAAACAATTAATAAATTAGGAGATAGAAATGTCATTAAGAAAATAATTAGAAAAAAAAAACGATGGGACGTGGGGTGAGTGAGTGGCTGAGGCGGTGGTGGTCGGGGCAGACAAAGTTGGGTCCTACAATTTTGCCTAACCGTAAGAGCCACTTTCCTTTTTTCACCCATCCCGTGGGTGAACCCCACTCTTTCTCATTCTCTATTATTCTAATATTCTCTCAATTTATATTTGCTCTTTAGAACAAATTTATTTGTTTCAAATTTTGAAAATAAATATTATTCTTTGCAGCATCAAGTTTTTTTTTTTTTTAAGATACAATTGAGCTTTAGGCATTATATCTTATATTTTGTTTTATCATGATTTTTCTTTTTAATTTTGTTTTTTTTTATATTTGAACTTTGATATTAAATACAGGTGAATGAAGATTACAGCATGGAAAACTAGTACATAAGAACAATTTTAAAGATAGAGACAACGCAAGACAAAAATATATTAAATTCAAAAAGATACGGGAAAGAATTATACTACTGCTTCGGAACCACGAACCGTCGGGAACCTTTAGAAGATAGGGAGAAGATCACTTTCCAACTGTCGCTCGCGGCAAAGAATTAGAGCAACCTCGACGATACTCTCCAATTTATCCCGAGACTCCCACATGTCAAGAGTCGCCTCTGGACCAAGAGGAGGACAAACCGCAAAGACATAACCAATCCTCCAAGCGCATTTGAGAAAGCTTAACTTCATCACAAAATCGAAGGAAATAAAGCAGTAGACATAGCACCAATAAAACAAAGCATCAAATGAGTATCCTCACAATGCAACAGTGAACACATGAGCATAAACCAAAACGACCCAAACTCAACATGAAGAACAACCTGCTCACCACACCACACAAGCTTGCCAAGGTCCCAAACGGACTGACCAATCCTGGAAGCACGAATCGAAGAGCAGAGCAAGGGCTGGATCCTAGCAGCACAGCAGGGGAAGAGCAAAGACATGCCCGAGACGCCAATACTGAATCAAATTCGAGTCGTAGCAATGCAAACCGCATCAACAGTCCGCGGGAAAGCAAACACGGAGCATGGACCCAAGACATCTGAAGACGGGAACAGAAGGAAAAGTACCACGGCAAGACCGATAACAAACCCAACAAAATCCAACGACCGAGCCAAGAGAGCAAACGTAACCTTAGCCACAAAGAAATAGCAACCCCATACTTCTAAAGGAGAGGAAAGGGAAAATAGGAGCAAAGAGACTAAGAAAACATCGATTAAACTGCAGAAATACACCATTATCTTAGACCAAACCGAATGAATGAGAGAAGAAGAACCACAAGGGACCACCGCAACCAGAGAAAAAAGAAGAGCTTCAGAAGGGAACTCAAAATCAGGAGGAATCGTCCTTAAAACTACAGAGCCCGAAGAAAAAGAGCCTTGAAAAACCTTCAAATTCTTAAAACAGAGCTACAACTGAACCCCACGGCAGAGCAAATGAGGCCGAGACGCTGGAACTGAAGCTGACGAAATCAAGGTCACATGACCAAAGAGCAAATCCACCGTCCTTGAGCGAAACACTCTCAGCCTGAGACCCGAATAACCAACAACCTCGAGGGCCAGCAAGAACCCGGAGAACTCCCACCGATGGAAATATCCAACACAAATCCACCGGAAGATGCAACCTAGATCTAAGCCAAACAACTGAAAAAACCCTAAAGAAGAGGACACCGGTTAGAAGAGGGGGAAGAGAGACATCCTCTCACGGCGACGTTGAGAACCACCGCCAACCGGAGAGAGAGATCAGAGCAAGACAATCGGCGGAGAGAACTAGGTTAGAGAGAGAGAGGAGGAACGATTGGCCAACTTTTAACAACTCAATTATTTCAATCACATATTCAAAAGTTGTAAAAAAAATCTTTTTAATTTTTGACCAATAATTTTTCTGATGAAAAGATTAGAGCCAGTTGGTAAATTTTAGTTTTTCTAGAAACTCAAACTCTTGATATTGAGATTTACTCATTTTGGAATGTCTTCTAGAAACTCAAACTCTTGATATTGAGAATTACTCATTTTGGAATGTCTTCTAATAAATGAATAAGGATGCAAATGGATGTCTAATTTTACGAATAAAATGTTGTGAAATGCTTCATTCCATTCATTTCACAATTTTTTTACCATTTATAATGAATGGAATTGAATGAACATTCTATTTATTCCACAAAAAATAAATAAAATTCAAAGGAAAATATTCCTCTGCAATTTTGATGAAGAATGAATGGGATCAAATTTATTTCATTATTTTTTCTATTCCATTCCTCTACATCCCATTCATATATATTCCATCAATTCTTTTTATGTTTACCATTTAAAGCCTAAAAATAATGATTTTGGATATGACTATACATTATGTTGTACCAAGATATGAATTAGTTCACATAATTGAGTATTTAAATTAATGATTTAAATCTCAGACCCAACAGTTTTTTTAATCATAATTAAAACAAACAAAAAGAACATTTGAATCTTTTTCTCGTTGTTTGTAAAACTCGTCTACAAGAATGTAAATTAAAACAAACTCATTTTTTTGTAATATTTTATTTTTAGTATGCTTAAGTACCTATTTAACAATCGGTCAATGTTTTTGTATAGGATTATTACTCATATATCCGGTAATAATGTTCATAGGATAGAGAAGATCGAAATTTGTTTCACCATCGAATGCATGGTACTCTTATAACATTGAGAATAAAACTGATGTCATATAAATAACATATATTTGTATGTGTGTTTTTACTTCCAACAACTAGTTTAAATGTACATCAATGAGGGTTTTAAATAGAATTTAGGTTACGTCATTCGAAAATATCCACCATTTTTCTTACAACTTTCATGTGTAGCAGTCAGCAAAACATCGATTTTACAAAACAAAAAAAATAATGATTCATCGTAATTTGTACTAGCATCGTTGTAATGTCACCATTTTGAATTCGAATTAGTCGATTGTTTTTTTTATAAATAATCTATATGAATGAGTAATAGAACATATGTACGAAGAAAAAATATATTGTATATTTTATTTTCTCTGATTGTATACTGTAGTTGTGGAATGCATTCATATGAAAAATTATAAAATATTATATCTATTTTTGTTATGCAATGTAATTTGTTATTTGATCAACACAGCAATAAACATACAAACTTAAAAATAAATAAAAATTAAAAATAGTTAAAGACACATTGATAAGCACATACATATGATGCATCCGACATCAATTTTCGATGTTTTGGGTCGTTTATTGAGGAGCATCGGAAACTTCAGACACAACTTCATCGGAAATTAATAAAATGTTGCTATGTTTTGTTTTTAATACGCAGAGCATTCATTTTATTCTTAGAGAGAAAATGCATAGATAATCATCAAAAATCAAAAGAGACTAATCTCGATGTTCGGGCCGAACATTTGAGAAAACATGTCTTCTACCAACATTCAAGACTTGACAAATCGTTTATTGCATAGAGTATCTCACAAACAAAAAGTGTAATTGATTTCTAATATTTTCTAAACTCGGAAATCAATCATATACTTTATCTTCTTCTTTTTTGGGTTTTCTTCAATCATATGATTCACATCTATTGATATTAACACATAGTGTCTCCTCGCAGGCGAATTATAATCTTCCACTCCGTATGATTCTTTAATCTTACATATATATATATACATGAATGTCATCAAAATTGGCAACTTCAACCATCGATCGTGTTTAAAGCAATCAATAAAAAACCACACGAAAGCTGATTCCCTATGGAAAAAGTGTTATTTGCATGTCAAACGTAGATGTAAAAGATCATAGAGATTAGAAAACATGTATGCTATTTTTAAGTGGGAGATTTATTTTTAGTTGGATTTTTTTTAGCAAATATAATGAATCATAGTTAGAGGTTTAAATCGGTTTCTTGTTCAAAACAATTCTTAGTTTTCATTTGATTTTGGATGTGGAGAAAATATACACATCGAATAATGCATGCTAATGCTACACGATTCAAGATTGATTTTCAAAACATTATAAAAGGCTTTAGTATATATGAAATTTTTCAAACAAGTTTTTTATGTTGTAGATATGGCGTACAAATCATTTTATTTTAGGTTTAAAAATGAAATCCCAAATTAGTAATAGTGGAAGATACATAAACTACAACGAGAAATTACATTTCGTATATTGAACTATATATTATGTAATAGTATCCTGGTTAAATCTTAGCAATTTTAGCCAGTTATAAACAAATTTAACTTTTAAGGTAGATTAAAAGGGTTAATCTGTGTTATAACAAGATTAATAGTTGCAAAGTGTGTGTAAATAATCTTGATTTAACCTACATTGGGATAAGAAACAATGGCCCTATTCGGGAGTTAGACGCTGCGACAGCAGCAAGTGATTAAAAAAAAGCTTTCATCTCTTCTCCATCTCAGTCGCTGCGACTTATTTTGGAAAGAAAAGTGGAGTCGCCGGTGTCGCTGAAAAAACCAGCGGCAGTTGGACCCATGATGTAATTGACTTCCAACGTGCTGCAACTTTAATCTCCACATACTTGCGTCACAAGCAAGTTATAATTACAAGCTTTTTTTGGTCGCTTGCTACTGTCGCAGCGTCTAACTCCCGAACAGGGCCAATATAGATTTGAAAGAAGGTAAAAAAAAAGAAAGAATGAAATAGATATGAAAAATTATCTTTTACCTCTTTGGTTTTGAACATTGTGACAGTATGGTACAGAAAAAAAAACGTCAGAGGAAAAGAATTATCAAAACGTACACAGTACATTTTTCTTTATTAATCTTTTTATTTTTTTAAATATTTTTATTTTTTTTAAAAGTAGAAAAATGTGTCAGATAGATTTATGCAGCTTTCATTCATTCATCACTTGCACTGTCTCGTGAAGAAAATAAAACTTTTCCTTTAAAAAAAAAATAAACTTTTTGTATCAGAAATTAATTAATAGGAATATTTATATACATTAAAAATAAAAAAGAAGAAAAATTCCCTCCTTTCCAAGTGCGTTTGCTTTGTCGAGTCTCTCTCTCTCTCTGAAGTGAGGATCTTTGTTTGGTTCTGCAATCATAATTTCGTGATATATATTAAAAAAACCCGAATCGCATTTCTCTTTTCTCTACTCTATGATCAAATTTTGCTTCCTCTCTTCTCTTTGTTCTCTCTGATGGGTTTTTCCTTTTTTTCTCCCTGAAATTATGGGCTTTTGTTCTCTCTCTTTCTCTCTCTCTCTCTAAGCCACACTCACACTCAAAAGCACTTCTCTTTCTTCCTTTTTTTTTTTTTATCTCTGAGAAATCTGAGATGGGTTTTGTTCGGAAACATCAATAAACAGTTATTTTGACTCCAAAACCAGAGCTTTTAATCCGGGTTTCATGGCGAAAAGAGCAAGACTTTTCTTTTCCTCTCTCTCTCTCACTTTCTTGATGCTTACTACTTCCAGTGGCTTAAAAAAAAAAGAATAAAAAAATCAATGGTGTTTTTAGTCACTCTCTTTTGTGTGTTTGTGTGAGGAAGAACAAGAGGGTGTGATTGATTTTGATCTACCTTGAAATTTCCGAAAAAAATGGCATTCTGGTTCGTGTCAATTCTTCTGATTGTTGGGTTCTTATCAAAATCTGAGTTTTGTGAAGCTCAGCTAAGCGATGAAGCCGCATTGGTAGCCATTAATAGAGAGCTTGGAGTTCCAGGATGGAGTAGCAATGGCACAGACTATTGTACTTGGGTTAGGCTCAAGTGTGGTGCCAACAACTCTTTTGTTGAAATTCTTGATCTCTCAGGGCTTCAGCTTAGAGGTAATGTCACTCTAATCTCTGACCTCAGAAGCTTAAAGCATCTAGATCTTTCTGGTAACAACTTCAATGGACCAATTCCTGCATCTTTTGGCAACTTGTCTGAGCTTGAGTTTCTTGATTTGTCTCTGAATCGTTTTGCTGGAGAAATTCCAGTTGAGTTTGGTAAGCTTAGAGGTCTTAGAGCACTCAACATTTCCAATAACTTGCTTGTGGGAGAGTTACCTGATGAGCTTATGGTTCTAGAGAGGTTAGAGGAGTTTCAAGTCTCTGGAAATGGCTTAAATGGTTCTATACCTCACTGGGTAGGGAATCTGAGCAATCTCAGGGTGTTTACAGCTTATGAGAATGATTTGGGAGGTGAGATACCTAATGGGTTAGGTTCGGTTTCCCAATTGGAATTGTTGAATCTTCATTCAAACCAGCTTGAGGGGAAGATTCCAAAGGGGGTTTTTGAGAAAGGGAAGCTTAAAGTTTTGGTCTTGACACAGAATAGATTTACCGGTGAACTCCCTGAAGCGGTAGGAATCTGCAGCGGCCTCTCGAGCATTAGAATTGGGGATAACGAGCTTGTCGGAGTCATTCCGAGGACAATCGGGAATATCAGTGGACTTACCTACTTTGAAGCAGACAACAACAATCTCTCAGGTGAGATTGTTGCAGAGTTCTCAAAGTGTTCTAATCTCACTCTGTTAAATCTGGCAGCAAATGGGTTCGCTGGAACCATTCCAACAGAGCTTGGTCAGCTCATGAATCTTCAAGAACTGATTCTCTCTGGTAATAGTCTCTTTGGGGAAATCCCCAAATCGTTTATTGGATGCGGAAACCTTAACAAGCTTGATTTGAGTAACAACAGACTCAACGGTACCATACCAAAGGAACTCTGCAGCATGCCGAGGCTTCAGTATTTGCTTCTTGATCAGAATTCCATAAGAGGGGACATACCGCATGAGATTGGAAACTGTGTGAAGCTGCTTGATCTCCAATTGGGTCGAAATTACTTGACGGGAACCATTCCTCCCGAGATTGGTCGCATGAGGAATTTGCAGATAGCACTCAACTTAAGTTTCAACCATCTTCACGGATCATTGCCTCCCGAGTTAGGAAAGCTCGACAAGCTCGTGTCATTGGATGTCTCTAACAACTTGCTCACAGGATCCATACCGCAACTACTAAAAGGTATGATGAGTTTGATCGAGGTTAATTTCTCAAACAACCTCTTGAATGGTCCAGTTCCAGTCTTTGTTCCTTTTCAAAAGTCTCCAGTTTCGAGCTTTTCGGGAAACAAAGAGCTTTGTGGAGCGCCACTGAGCTCTTCGTGTGGATATTCTGATGATCTTGAACATTTGAGATACAGTCACAAAGTATCCTACAGGATTGTGCTAGCAGTGATTGGTTCCGGTGTTGCTGTCTTTGTATCAGTCACTGTGGTTGTTCTTCTCTTCATGATGAGGGAGAAACAAGAGAAAGCGGCGGCTAAAAACGTCGATGTTGAAGAAAACATTGAGGATGAGCAACCGGCGATTATAGCGGGAAATGTCTTCCTTGAGAATCTTAAACAAGGAATTGATCTGGATGCAGTTGTGAAAGCAACTATGAAGGAGTCGAATAAACTCAGCACGGGAACTTTCAGTTCGGTTTATAAAGCCGTTATGCCTTCGGGGATGATTGTTTCAGTGAAGAAACTCAAGTCTATGGATAGAGCCATAACTCATCATCAGAACAAGATGATCAGAGAACTCGAAAGACTCAGCAAACTTTGCCATGACCATTTGGTTAGACCGATCGGGTTTGTTATATACGATGATGTCGCTCTCTTGTTGCATCAGCATTTGCCTAATGGTAACTTAGCTCAGCTGATTCATGAGTCCACCAAGAAACCAGAGTACCAACCTGACTGGCCAATGAGACTGTCCATAGCCGTTGGAGTAGCAGAAGGTTTATCATTTCTCCACCACGTCGCCATTATTCACCTTGACGTTTCCTCTAGCAATGTCTTGCTAGACTCTGGTTACAAACCCGTGCTTGGGGAAATTGAAATATCAAAACTTTTAGATCCTTCCCGAGGCACCGCAAGTATTAGCTCAGTTGCAGGCTCCTTTGGCTACATTCCTCCAGGTATAAAGTCTTAGTTTTTGTTACCAATAACTTCATAAAATCCAACACATTTCCTTGTTTTTCTTTTGCCTCAGAGTATGCATACACAATGCAAGTTACTGCACCGGGGAATGTATACAGCTACGGAGTTGTGTTGCTTGAGATTCTAACCTCAAGAGCGCCAGTCGAGGAAGAGTTTGGTGAAGGAGTAGATTTGGTGAAATGGGTCCATGGAGCTTCAGCAAGAGGAGAAACACCGGAACAAATACTTGACGCGAAGCTTAGCACCGTGTCCTTTGCTTGGAGGAGAGAGATGCTTACAGCTCTGAAAGTTGCATTGCTTTGCACAGACATCACACCTGCAAAAAGGCCAAAGATGAAGAAAGTAGTTGAAATGCTTCAAGAGGTTAAGCAAAGCCAATGAGAGAATGAATATGATGATATATAGTTTCCTTTTGTGACATTCATATACAAAAAACGCATTCCTATATATGCGAGCTTCTCTCATCTGTGTATTATATAGAGTTTTATGATGAATTGCAATCTTGAGTTGCTTATGGTTTTTGCTGTTATCTAATTGCACAAACGATACATTAGATCACAGAAGAATCAATGTACATTTTTGGTGAAACTGTTCAACAAAGCTTTTGTTGTAGAATCAAAGAATCTTTAGATTACAAAACCACGTGAAAACAGGATGACCTCTTTCAAATTTTTACACTTCACACAACAAAAAAAGACGAATGAATTGGATAAAAGAACAAGTGAACATAGGAATAAAAACCTACGAGGAATGATCTAAGTATAGCACGACGGACATTATTCCGATTTATGATGCTAAAGAAACTAAAAAAGCGTAACTCAAGACTTTGGAAACCAAAGCAAACCTATTTGGTTTTTGGGTTCATGACTGAATTCAAAGGGAAACATGGTTTGGATCGTGCAGATGATCAACAGCCAGCAGCTTTAAGGAAGTTGTCGTAAGGGCTCGAGGCTGGTAGTCTATATGCTTGTGGGTTATTTTGGAGTTCTGAATAGCACTGTGTCTGAATAGTTCCCCCTGGTGTTCTTGGCGATTTCGTTCCTATCGGTGTTCTTGGCGATTTCATTCCCATTGGTGTTCTGGGCGTTTTCATGTCAAATTCCTTCGATAGTAAAGGGACTTCGACCTAAGCAATTAATCAATACAAAAATGATTAGAGAGTTGTCTTGGAAGATGAAAGATGGTTATTCATAGCCAATATAAAAGACAGTGATTTATAGCCAAAGGCATACCTCGGTGTGAAATGCTGAATTGATCATAGGATGGAAAGTTGCGATCTTAATCTCTTCATCATGTTGTCGTGGAGAGCAGTTAACAGAGCTCTCATGTCGTAGCTGAGAATTCAAAAGACTCGAGATTTTCTGCTGTTTTCCCATTAACAGATTCTCGCAATGAAGCGTCATTTCTTTGTATGAAGCATCGGCTGCAGTATGGAAGGAAATTCTACCAACTTGACGTGTTGTCTCTAGGACCTTCAAACATAACAAAAGGAGTATAGTATTTAGTTATAAGATGTTAATTTTGGTGATGACTTTGTTATCCGATTACTAGGAAGACGCGACATGTAACTTACAGATTCTAGAATTTGATTGACGGTCAGGAGTTCTGGGAATTCGGCAACTGTTACAGGATTATTCTTTGCAGCGGTTTCAGTGCCATCTCCAAATGCTTGATCCTCGTGAGAGAAGAGCGCCGCATCCTGAAAACACAGTCACAACAATTTTTAATACAATGTTCATTTCCAAATGCTTGATCCTCGTGAGAGAAGAGCTAGTTACCACCTTTTGAGGTTTAACATCTCCGGAAGCAACCTGATAGGTTTTCTGGTTGTCTTCCAAAAACCGGGTTCCAAGTGGACATGCATCATCCGGCATGAATTCAGTGAGCAACTGCTCCCGCATTTTGTCCATTTCAGACTAGAAATAGTTTACTCTTTGTTAGTTTACTGTGATTATCAATTGAATTACCAAAATTATGGAATGGTAAGTGGAGAGGTTGTGACAAGAAACGCTTACATTGCACATATCTTCTAAGCTTTTGACAATTTCATAAACAAGGGTTCCTCTGCTATGCTCAGTGGAGACCGCTATGTTTGAAAGAGTATCTAAAGCTGAGGCATCATCTTCTTTGCATCCATAAGCATCTGTCAGCAGCTGATCTGGATTTACAGCCTTCAACTTGTGATCTTCAACCAAGTGCAAGAACGGGTCGAGCTGAATCAGGTAGAAGAGGAAGTTAAAGAAAAATGGGAAATAATCTGTCATAAGAATATAGAGCATAGAAGTCTGGTTTGACTTTCAAGAGCTCCATAGTTTTGCGTAACCAATTTAGTTGCCTGCAATAATTCCAAGAGAAACAAACATCAACATGGCAACATTTTCACCAGAATGATCAACGTACCGTTGGTCCTTGAAGTGCTACTTTTGTGAAATCCGCCAGAGAAAAAAGATTGAATGCTTTTGAGGAAAAAAGAACCATTGATGCAGCCAGAGTAAAGAGTGACCTTCGTCGCGATGGAGGAAGTGGTCCTGAAATAGTAAAAATAAATGACTAACATCCCAAAAGATGTGAAGCAGAGTACGAAAGTAACACAAAAGATTCTTTAAGAAGATGTTCAAACATAGCTATCCCTCATTTTAAAGATGATTTCTACACGGATATCTACTTCAGCATATATCTACTTCAGATAAGAGTCTACATCATAGTTTCCAAACCAAAAACCAAGGATAAAGGCTCGACTTAGGGAGGAGTCAAAACAAAATGGAAGCTCACCTCCTTCCATTAAAGAAATATCTCGCAAAGAAAGTGCCATTTGGAAACTTCGAATCAAAGCGTCGTGACTTGAATTCTGAAAGATAAGAATTTTGTAATATGTTTAACAAAAATTTGTAAGCAAATAATTTAAGAGACCAAGTCAGACTTTGCCCATCGATCTTAAAAACAATAAGAAACACTTAGATGCCGAGGTAAGCAAATATTGAGATATGAAATGTATGTTACCTTGACACGAGAGAACAACAATACAAGACTGTAGGTGTTAGCAATGGCCTCATAATTGTCTGGTGTATTTGCAGGAGATATGGACTGCGCCCAGATTGATGAAAGCAAAAGACCTATCTGGTGACTACTTAGCCTTATGTAAACAGCATCCTGAGGAGCATATGAGATTCCAAATTAGATAATGGAGACTGATCCAAGGTGCACTAAGAACTATAAGCATAAATCTGCAACAGGTTTAACTGCAGCCTAAAGCAGCTTGAATGAAACCTGAACATTAAAGAGACCCCTTTCAAGTTATATTTTACTATTATAGAGTGTTGTAAAAGATGTAGCCATCTCATAGCCACCTAATAAGAAGACGTTGTATATAATAAGAACCATAATTGGAGGAAAAATTATTGTGGTATCAAGAGACTGATTTGTATTCATTTATTAAATATACTCTTGGTCCCATCCTGAAGCTAAGTTGAGAGCCTTTGGGATATTTCTCTGACCTACATATATATAGGCCTCTAGGGTCACATTTAAGGTCAATAAGAAATGCACTACTCTTCTAGTTAGCTTTTTCACACACACACAAAAAAGTTGCAAGGGTGTACCAGCTCAGAGTTTAAAAGAGTCACAGAGTTATCTGCTACCGAGGTCACTGGTTGATTCCAAGTGCTATAGGCCTGACTGTATGAAGATTTTAATCTGTCAAGGATTTCCCCCCTATTGCTTCCAGATTCTTCCTCATGCATTTCGCTTTGGCTCTGATCAGATGTTAGCATTGACGAAAATTTATCCTTCCTCAGCTTCTCGAAAAGGGCTGCTGAGGAGGAAAAGACAGACGCGGTCCTTGAAAGTGAACGAGGAAGACCCATTCCTTTCTTAAGGTCAGTAGTGGTCGAAGAAGGACGGGGACAGACTGAGGTTGGTACCAGCACAACAGAAAATATACGGTGGGCGCCAATCCGTGTTTTATGATCTGGATGGACCATCGCTTGAAGTAACTGATGGAATAAGGCCTCGGGAAAAGCCTGAAACGAAAAAAGTAATAAAAGCTTAGATATTTCATTCGAATTGGTCTAATCTCTCAACAACAAGACAAACAAATAATACTAGATGTTACTGGGAGGTTGCCTTGTTTTGATATGACAGATTTGGTATAGAGGCTATAATTTGAGCCGTGCGGAAAACAGCAGCAATTGTGGTTCTTGCTACATCTGTAACAGCTGAGATATTCTCCAACATCATAGCCATAGCATCTAGAATTGGGCCAGCATCTCCAACCTTAGAAAATTGACAGATCAGTCTCACATCTCTTTAGAAAAGAATATATTGAAGAGGAAGAAGAAGATATAAAATTCGCTCTGAGAATGGTAGTAACATACCTTTTTCGTTAGTTGGACGAGGCACTTATCAACAGCTACACTGACCGTTCTGTTACAGTTAGCTACTTCAGTTCCCAGATTTGCTTCATCTAGAGAAGAATGCATGCATTTTCTCAGGTGCCTCATGATATCACTTATTGCGCTGACTATCGCTGCTGAGTGTTCAACTTTTGCATTTTCAGCAAGGGCGGATGTAACCTCTAAAATGTTGAGCTGCATGCTTTGCTGTTTAAGCACACTTTTATGATCAAGGTGTTTAATCAACATGGACAGTAGAAAGTGTGTTCTTTGCCCTGCAAGATTGCAGAACTATTTTAGTGCACTGATCATGCGAGAAGGGCTGAATGAAAAATATCGAGAGCGTAATACCAGATATTTCCATTAAAAATTGCAGATCCCTTAAAACTGGGAATACAATCGAATTTTCCGTTGACCATAAATATCCCTCGTCAAAGTAACGGAACAAAGACTCGAGTATACGCCTCATGGTTGTGGCTTCTTCACCTAGCTTGGCCATGTTGTGTAGGCAAACCTTGGACCAAAAGCTAGGGTCTAAGGAATCTTCCCTGAAAAGGAAAAGATATATTGAAGAGAAGAAAATAATCCAAAAAGGAAAATGTACACAGACGAGAGAAGAAATTACATTTTCACATTCAGTTCATTCACAACCGTTCTCCAAGAAGGAACATTTATGAGGGAATCTGCATGAGCTACATGACCTTCATTTTTCAAGACTTCATTCACCCATTTTCTTCCACTATCATTAGCATTTGCTGATTTTTTGGGGTGACCGTAGTTTTCCAAGACTGCTGAGACAACCTGCCATGCAAGTATTGAATTTATCAGTTCACAGATATCAACATGTACTACCTAAAACTTTACTAAGATCAAATTCCAGCAAAACCATCCCAGCTCCCAGTTCTACATAAGATAACTGCGACTGGTAGATTGTTATGGTATTTTTATCCCTTGGCCAAGAAACTTTGGAAAGGAAATCTAACAGAGTTTTCCCCACTTTGTCTATTGTTAGACACCACAAATCAATTGTTTTCGATGCAGGAAAGCAGATCAGAATATATAGGAACCCGGAAACCCAAGAATACCTGTCAAAGAAAGAAAAAAACTAGTGCATGAACCTGAGAGTTACTTACATTGTCAAAGTCGTTGGGAATATGAGAGTATTCACCCATCAGCCAAATCTGAAAATAGATAAACGGCCCAGAATATATCAGAAGATATTTGTAGATTTACAATAATGAAGCATAGTATCTAGAGAAACATAACAGCAAAACCTAATTACCATTGCTGAAAGGGCTTGAAGTCCTGCTGCACGCAGGCTCCGCGACCTGTCATCATCCCCACCTTCCAGTGCTAATTGGCACAGCTTTGGGAGGAAGCCTTCTAAGTTAAACAGGGAACTGCCATCCTTCTGCAAAATTTGATAGCATGAATCGATCATGGTATTTCATATGTTCTTAACACTTCTTTCTGAAAGCACCCTGACATGTGTCTACAAGAGAATTCTATCAAATATGTAAGAAGCTGACCTGATTATTTACAAATTCGAAAAGAGACTGACATCCAACTATTTGCATTTCATCTTGTCGATTTTGATCCAAAAGAGCTTGTACCGTCCTTAGAAAACCACTAGAAAAAAGAGGCCTGAAAGCAAGAACAAAGAAAAATAATCAAGTTACCTATACATGCCGAAAGACTCCTGCTCTCATGATAGGTTACAGTTATCGGGTAAATCTCTTGGGTGCTTATGTTAAGCTATAGAATATCTTGGACATAAGAGCACATATGAGGTGTTTGTAAAGAAAGCAAAAGAAGGATGACCTCACATTTGCTCCTTACAAGTGACCAGAAGCCTCCTGTATATGCACATCGCTATCTTTGCCGAATGGAAATTTTCATTCCTCAATTCCTTGTAACATCTTTGTTCGAGAGAATCTGATATCTGGAAGATCGTAAATTTCAACAACAGAGAACTAGAATTAGGAGAAAAGCAATCTAACATACATTGCTATAACCAGTAATCTGACTCAATTATATGAAGCGGCCAAAACCAAATATCAAGGAATTGCTAATATTAATGTGCCTAGACTTGGTGTTGGATAAATTATACCTTTGGCATACGCACAGCGTTCTTCGCAGCATATTCACAAAGTTTTCCTATCTTCCGGTCATTTGGGCCTTCCTCCTGTCAGAAATTGTAAGCAGTGATTAACTTAACCAAACCCCCCAAGATAACCAAGAGGGAGGCTCCCATTTTCTGATATAGTACCAAAGAACAATAAAGTTGTCATTCACTAGACAATGACTCAAAGCGAAATGAAATGCAGATGGAAAAACTTTAAAAGGGAAAGCAAGCAAGATGGAAAACCAGAATTTATGTCATTCTCGAAACACATATCGCAGAATTAGTCATAGTTTCACTGCAGCCAAAGAGTGGCTGATTTATTAAAAATGTGCTTCCAATAGCATGCAATCTAAGACAAAGCAAGCAATTGTCTTGCTATAGCCTCAGTAATTGAAGAAAGCTAAATATGAGCTTATTGAAATCAAAATCCAATCTCTTTAAACAAGAAGAAGCAAAACAAGTCAACATGAGTCTAATAGAAGAGGGGAAAATGGGTAAAATACCAACCTGATTACGAGGGAAAATATCAGAAATGAGCTTCTTGTACCTCTTCACAGGCTGTCTAGACCTTGCACGCAACGCAGGGCAAAGAATGCAAAGGCTACCACAAACAGGCAAAACTTGCCTCGAGATTACACCCGAGACCGCACTCATTCTTCAACCCAGATTGTAACCAAAAACCCACTAATCAATAGAAATTTCCTCAAATCCTGTTGAATCTAATACGTGTATCTCCACCCTCTTGATCCACCGAAAAAGCCCTAGAGCTTCCTCGGGGAAGAAGGGAAACAGAGCTCGACGATTAAACGAAGGCAACTCCTTAAAACTCAAGCGTTAGCCTGAAAATATCCCAAAAATAAAATTGCAGAAAACATTTTTGAAAAAAACGACTAAAATTCACATGAGAACGAACATAAAATTGATCAAAACGAAACCCATTCATCGTAGATAATCCAGAATCCGGCGAAAATGAAAATACCTAAAAAAAAGTCTGAAAAATCATCACATCCCGAGGAATCAATGATTTTAACAACCCAGATAACATGATACCCAGATTGATGATTCAACGTAATGCAGCACAAAAACACAAAACAACAAACATCAATTTTACCTCAGATCATAGCTCAAATAACCCGACCGGTGACTGAAAAATTGATCGGCAACGCACCGGAAAACTTGGAAACCCTCTCTCTCTCTCTCTCTGAGAAGGGAGATTGTTTCTCTCAGTAGATCTTTTTCTTTCCTCTGAATAATGAAAAACAAAAATCAGAGATACGTTTCAACGGCACGACGCGGGTTCCACCTTCTACCGTTTCCTTGCTATACCATTTTTTTTTTTTTTAAATTTATTTTGATATTTTTCCAGATATGAAATCTCAGCCGTTGGATGCGAATAACAGCTCATACAGTGCAAATAAAGCAAACGTAATCTTTATATTATTTTATAATTAGTTTAAAAAGCTCATACAGTGTGTGTGGGCATGATCTGGAATATTTCAGAAAGTAAAAAATTACATTTGGAGTTTATTTTTTTTTTTTTAAGTGTCATTTTTCTACTATAAAAGAAATTCGTAGAACAAAGTCAATGGGGGGGGGGGGGGTGAGTCACTCTTCAATGAGTCAAAGTGACTTATATTTAAAAAAAACTATTATCAGATTAAAGATATTTGTGATAAAATTAAAATCCAATATTCTTTTGACAAAACCACGTTTTATATTTAAGAAGAAAAGTTTTGATAAATTTCATTACGTTTTATTGCACCGTTATGTTAGCTAGCTGTCAGTTATATTAACGTCGTTAACTGCAACATGACGTTCACGTGGGGTCGGCAATCTGTTACTGTACGGTGAAAAGTCGGTAAAAAATTTCCCGCGGATAACTCGCCAATGATGACGTCAGAGTCAGACAGTACTTTTTTAACGGCGACAAAAGGGTAAAAGCTTTTTTTTTGTTTGGGTCAAAGAAAAAAGCGTAAAACCGGGAAGGCTTATAACTAAGATTTTCTGATATTTTAAAACTTTTCTTGTATGCAGTTGAAAAGAAGGAAAGAAAAATTAGCATATTTAGAGAAAGTTATAGCAAATTAAATCATAAGTATTATGACCTTCATAACTTTATGTATCTAATTTTTTAATCATAAAAAAATAATGCGTTAATAAAAACCATGTGAAGCTTGTTTTTTTTTTTTTTTTACAAGATTGCTGAATAACAAGTGTTAATTTTGATTTAAAATTCTTTTATTAAGAATGATCGCAATAATACATAAGAAAAATAGAATTGATAATCAATCCAGTGAAAATAACAACATTTTGTCGAGTATCACAATTTAGTAAATTAGGTTTTCCTTTCTTCTGATTTAATCACAAAACTCTTAAGAAAAGAAATTGTGCTTAACCATTATATTGACTCTCCTTTTAAACTTGATCATACAAATTTAGTTTCTCATTCCATGAAAAACCAAACCACACAAGGATATGTTAAACATTGGTCTACATTTCTGGACATGAGTCCTTGACCTTAACTTTAGCTGTTTCAAATCAGTATAAGAGATTAAAAAAAAATGGTTCACAAGATCCAATGGATCGCGGAATCCACTGAATGCACTATGCTTTGGAAGTACCTTGGTGATCTCTTTCGATATGGTTCACAAGATCCACTGGATCGCGGAATCCTCTGCTACATTTAGGGCAAACATCGACCGTGACTTTGCCATGATTATGCTTCTTGTTCCTCTCATGTGTTTTCTCTACATGTTCAACAAGAATGGCGACGGAAGAGAATTTCGCACCACACTGTGGACACACCTCCACGATACCATCATTGTTGCTGCTCGAAAAATGTAGCTTCTGGCTAATGTCGTTACCGAGTCTGCTAATTCCTGCTTCAGCTGAAGATAGAAGATTAGACCATCTTGAAGAAGAAGAAGAAGTTGATGCAGGAGCTTTGTTGGATCTTGTTGTTTTAGCTTCTTTTCTGCTGCTACTACTACTACTAGTACCCAAGAAACCCATGAATGGGAAACTTAATTCAAGCTTTATGGGTCCAGGACAAGCGTGATCGGGTCCAAAGCGGTGTTTTAAGCAGTGATCGACATTGCAATCCCGGCACTTGACGGTGTTAGAGAATGTTAGTTGCTCCTTGCATCTGGGAACAGGACATTTCTTCTTCTTTGTAGCTTTCTCGTAGTTTGATGGGTCACAGTCGGTGTTGACATGTTTCTCCCATGTTATGTTCGGGTCTTCGTTTGGATTCAACCGGACTCCTTTAGCACAGAGCGGGCAGATAACAACGGTTACATCTTCTCTGTCGCCTTTTGGACAAGTATGTTTCATATAGCTCCGATGATCCAAACAAAAGACCTGAAGAAAAAAACTCACATGTAAGATTCCTTCTCCATACTAACGAAACATTCGTTTGACATAAAGATTCAGAGAAAAAGCAGAGCAAGAACACAAGCCATAAACAAAAATCCAAGGTAAAACAAAATCTTCAATGGCACAATATCCCAGCAATGAGAAGAAACAACTGAACCACCATGAAAACTGACAAGAATCATTTGCTAAATTCCAGTGATAAAGTCGAGATTTGGGACACAATTAAACTCGATCCAATACCAAATTGCTAGTTGTAAAGAAGAAACATAAAAGACGATTCTTTGCATGACAGAGAGAGAGAGGGACCTGGAGGCAACGGTCGCAGGTGAAAGGCAAGAAATCGATCTGCTTGCAAATATCGACGGAGCAGTGTTTCCCCAGATCTGGAAACTCCGGAGTCCCCATTAAAACCGAGAATTCGAACTATTCCGATGACATAAAAATCCAAAAGAATTCTAGGGTTTTTTTCCCCGGCGAGAGAGATTAGATTCCGCGGATTTAGAATGAGCAGAAAAATTCGCAGAAGCTGAGAGAGATAAGAAACGTCAACTTAATTTTCTTCTTCTATTCAAAGTCTCGACAAAATCATTATAACTTTGAATTTTTCAATTAGAAACTATAAAACGAGCATCAATTTTATCCATTTTCTTGATCATTTTGGTTCTTCATAATGGAAAATAAATTTCTATCAGTTTAATGTTCATGTAATAATAAAACAGTGTAGAAATTGGTGATAATTAAATTGGAACAAAAAGCTAGATTTAGCTTTTAGCCAACGCAAGAAAAAGCAAAAACTAGAACATGGACCATCCATAATTTAAAACTGAGCAAAAAATAAAAATGTTTGGAAGAGATAAAAACATAGGCTTCAATCCAGCAACATACACTACTACCATAAGGTTCAACCAAAATCAGATTCTCCAAAAAGAAAACAAGGTGGGAGGTGCATTATTTAGGCTTGGTCTTCAGCCTCGGTGATGGCTTTGGTGCTCGCAACAGGCTTGGTGGCCAAGAGATCTGTGTACTCTTGGAATGGGGATTTAGCGAATCTTGTCTCTTTCCAGAATTCTGGTGTAAGGAACCCGTAAGTCTTCTGAAGGCAATCGAATGTAGCCTGCGAAAAAACATCATGTAAAGGATTTAGTCAATGAATGATTAAAACCCATATACATAACAACAACGCAATGCATTGAATATTGATAAACAATTAATCCGACTGTGAAAGACGTTTAGGCACGGTTATATACTGTATTGAGGTTAAAACTTGCGATACCAATAAAACAAACAGGGAACTCAATTCAGATTGAGCTCTAGGAAAGCATTGAACAAGATAAAATATCCAGAATCATGTGGTTTCAAGAGTTGAGGATTATATACAAACAGTTAGGTCTCCATCAATCAATAAAGATACATCACCAACAAGTGCTGAATCTACTCATCATCAGCTACAGTCAAGGTTTTCTAATTAATTCAGAAAATAGCAAAGAATGACACTAAGTGATCACTGAAATTTAGGAGAATAGCTAAACAAAAGAGAAAACATTTTCTACTTCCATCAATATATAGCTATAACTTTCCTAGAGACATTTCATCAAATAAGGTGTCAAGTTAGCTTCTTGGAACTAGTTAGTAGCAATGATCGATCTAAGGTGACAGAAAAAGGATCAAATTTAGCATAAGCTGATTGAGATTTCACAGCCATTCCCAGAAACCAAACGAAAGGATGCAAATTTCATCTATAGGCAATTCTAACTAAAAGGATGAGAGAACAAACCTTGACGAAGTTTCCGAGAGTTTTGGTAGATCCCCTGGAGGAAGTGAAAACATCATCAATTCCAGCGAATTGAAGAACCTTCTTAGGAACCCTAGCCGCCACAATACCAGCACCTCTTGGAGCTGGAACCATCCTCACAGTGACAGATCCACACTTTCCGGTAACCTTGCAAGGAACAGTATGTGGCTTCCCAATCTTGTTACCCCAGTAACCTCTCCTCACTGGAATCACAGACAATTTCGCAAGAATAATCCCTCCTCTAATCGCAGTAGCAACCTCCTTAGAGCATTTCACACCCAATCCAACATGACCATTCCCATCTCCGACGACGACAAAAGCCTTGAATCTCGTCCTCTGACCAGCCCTGGTTTGTTTCTGCACCGGCATGATTTTCATCACCTCGTCCTTCAATGTAGGACCAACGAGGAGATCTATGATCTGATACTCCTTAACGGGAAGGGAATGAAGATAGATCTGCTCGAGTTGCTTGATTTTACCACTTTGCACGAGACGACCCAGCTTGGTGACGGGGACCCATTTCTCTTCTTCAGTTGGACGGCCTCCACGGCGTCCGCGTCCACGGCCTCTAGGACCACCTCTTCCGCCGTCACGACCGCCAAATCCACGTCCAAAACCACCACGGTCTCCACCACGCTCTCCGCCTCGTTCTCCACCACGTTCCGCCATTGTCGAAGTAGTTTAGAGTTTGAGAATTCGCTGCGATGTGTTTTTGCGTGAGAAAGAGAAAGCCCTAGTTGCGGCAAATTGTGCTATATATTGCTCAGGAGCAACAAAAGGATTTAGGGTTTCTAAGGTTTGTTTGGTAACTTGAATAATAGAGTCCGATTTACTGATAAGTATTAATGGGCTTCTTTGAGCCCAATACACCAATGAAATTCTTGGCCCGTTTTTAAGACTTAACTACAAATTAAAAAGAAATGTCACTTACGAGTCTTCTTGTTCATTAAGTATCATTTTAACTCGAATCAATTGCTCACAAGTAAGGATCAATTTGTAGCTGAATGGTTTGTCTTAGTCTTGTCGCTACATCATTATCTATTAAAATTTTCCATTTTTTTATGTTCACTAAAATGTAAGTACAAATCATACAAAGAATGCCATAATTAAGGTCCATAATAACCACTTTAAAATGTATTCCTTTATTTATGATATTTGGACAAACAATTCAGTATGTAGTATACAAATAAAACAACAAATCTCTTGAAAATATTGCCTTTATGTATTCCTATATATACTTAACGATTGTTCATTGTCCATGTATATATCCACAAGTATGTATATTTGTATATTTTGTATCTATCTATATTATATATCTATGTGTGTGGTTTTGATATATCTAATTAATTAAGTGGATTTGCATTGAGGCAAAACAGCGCCTTTATCCATCACATTAGCATTGTTACAAGATGCTTTTCCTCCTTTAATGTTCACTTTGTCAAGCACAATCCCTTGGCATGGATAGTCGCTGCTGCAATCAAACGTTATTGCAATGTCCGAAGCGCTCGTACCGCTTATGTTTCGATACACCACATTCTTTACTTGGACAGCGGATTTCTGAAAATATGTTCTGATGATTAGAAACAAAAAAAAATATTTATCATCATAATGATTGAGTATTGGAAGATTATAATCAGATTCGAACCTGTTCAGTGCATTTGCTCTTGTCGCAGTAATGTTGGTCGATTATGATCGGATTCTTCACATTCTCCATCTGAATATTTTGGAATATAATGTTGCTAGCAGTTCCTGACCCTCCCTGAATTGGATTGGGTTAAATATTAAATCAAAATAAGTTGGGGCAAATTTGAGAGATTAGTTAAAAAATTGAGGGGTTAGTTTGTGAATTTCACCGGGTAAGTTTTGATTCTAACTCCATTGTCTGTACCGGAAAGCTTAGCACCATCCACAGTCACGCCTGAGACAAAAGCCTTTGAATTGTCATCTCCTAAGCTCCCAATGCTGCTCATTTTAACAAAAATAAATCATCAAATTTTCATATTATTTTAGTAAGATTATAATAAGAAACATTTAGGTTATGTTATATACTGAAAACAATTAATTGATACCTGATACCGTGACCAGGGCCGCAAGTTATATCATTGATTTTAACATTTTGTGATCCACTTTCAATAGATATGCAATCATCACCTATATATATAAAAGCAATCATTAAGAAACTTCTTTTAGAATCAATCCCAATAAATTATGACAAAGCCCTAAAATTTAGCTTTCCTTGATATACAAGCAACTCTTTTTAATCACGGGGAATGCAAATTGATAAAACAATAACCTGTTCCAATGATGGATTTGGAGACTTGAATGTTTTGGGTGTTGGTGATATGAATACCATCAGTGTTAGGACTATCCGCGGGGGCTGTTACCAAGACATTAGAGACCTGAACGTTGGAGCATTTCTCGATCGAAATCTGAATCTGTTGCGCATTTCTCACCCTCAGATTATTCACTCTCAAATTCTTCGAGTTGTAGAAAGTAAGAGCCTGCATATTAACAATGTATTCATGTACATGATAAAACAAGCATTTAAAAAAAATATTATATATGTTTTAACGTACCGTTGGGGCTTTTGTTGTGCATGTCTGCATAAAAAAAACACAGAGAATGTCAGAATTCTACAATAACTCGATTATATTTAAATATGACATGTAGATGCTTATTAAATTAAATGGAACATTTAGATACTTGCACACACCTTAGCTTTGTTCCGTTTGCATGAGTTTTGCCACCACGTTTCGCCGTTTCCGTCGACCATTCCGGTGGCGCCGCCATCGACCGATAGATTGTTAACGCCGTCAAACGTAATCCATTTGCTGGTATCGTAATCCGATCGTTTTTGAGATGCCGATAACGTTCCGAAGATCTGTCGTTCCATTGACCAAAAAGCTCATTTATATATATATATATATATATATATGATCATATAATATCTTATATAATTAACAAATAACAAATATTGTAGTTTCCTCCTCGCTGGTTAAGCAATATTTTGTAATTAGTTACAAACCCCTTCATTTCTTAATAATATTCACATACTTATCAAAATATTGTAGTTACCTGAACGGTAAGCATTGATTTGCATGGACCATTTAATCGAACAGACTTAAGGAAATAAGTGTTCCCTTTGGGAACTAAGAGATTGACATCTCCATTTGAAGAACATGCTTTCTTCCACGCATTCACGAACGCCTGATCATGCAGCATGCATGGATCATTAGTACAAATATAACGTAAAGTTATATACATGATGGTCTCAAACTATTTATAATTCATGTACAAATTTTATTTGAAAAAATAACTTCGATGTTATAAGAAAATATATGGATATCCGAAATTTTCTTAAGAAATCAATTTTAGAATAAGAGTATACATGTTCATGGTCGACGTTTTAAGAGAGAGTTTTATATACACATATAATGTATGTATACCTGCGTGTCATCGGTTCTTCCATCACCTTTAGCTCCAAAATCAGAAACACTAACGATGGTTGGAGACCGCAGAGAGGCTCTTACAAAGCGTTTCAAACGCGTGGTATCGCCTCTTTGCTTGATTAAGCTATCGGATTTGAACCTTCCATAAGAATGATCATATCCATTAACGATGTTTCTTGAAGCTTCGCACCATGAGAGCATCAAAAGGGCCCATAATAGGAAAACGGTAAGAAGTTGGCAACAACGGGCCATTAAGGTTGGTAAGGATATGGTTTTTTGGAAAGGAATGCCTGTCGTTTTTTCTAAGAGTAGGTTTATAATGTTTGATGTTTGTGATTCTTGTCTTTGTGTTGCTTTGTTTTTGAAATTGGAGAAGTGTGGACGTGCGTGTATTTATAGGCAAATCAAAAGGAACATTAAAAGTTAGGTTTTTAGAGCTTGAATGAGTTCGAGGTATGGAGTGAAATTGAGATTGTCACGTAATTAAACGCTATTTTAGGCGATCTATATTTTTTATTTTGTTTTATTTTTTCTTTAGAGTTTCAAATTTTTACTCTCCCTCTCTCTATTCTTCTATTGATTTATTTAAAGATTTAGTTGTCTCTTAGTGAGTCGACCATGCTTATCGTATTTTCTGCAAGAAACATCGCTTAAGGATTTAAGGTAATTGGGTTTTTTTTTTCCTTTTTTTTATTTATTAAATCTAGTCTCAGCTAGATTATTGGTTAGAATGACTAAAAGCGTTATATGTAGATTATTTTTTTCCAAGAAATTGAAAGGTCAAAATGTGAATTGAAACATACACTAAAGAAAATTATTGTGATGCGCGACGGATTTATGATATTGCATTGTATAGCAAAATATGTATGTGATGTAGTTTTTTCTTGTGTTTCATAAGTTAAAAATATGGGGAGCTTCAAAAATGTTATTTTTGGTGTGTCAATATTCAAAAATATTATCATGAGTTGTCTATTTTTAAAAATGCAATTTATTAAAGAATTTTAAATCTTAAATCCTAAAATCATAAATTTTAAAAATGGTTTGACCCCTAACAAACCCTAAACTCTAAAAATTAAATGATATAATTTTAGTACCATTTTTGAAAAGATTTTAAAAGGGTGACATTTTTGAAAAGTGACATTTTAAAAGTGGTATTTTTCAAAATTTCTCTAAAAAAAAAAAAAAAAAATTGTGTTTGTATTTACCCTTGTATGTTACATTCTTTTTTTTTCTTTTACATTATTTTTAATCAAACAACATATCAAAATTGTTTAAAAATAAAAAGCAAACGAAAAATAAATCCATTTAACGTTTTGAATTTGCATATTATGTGTATGCATACTTGATATGAATATAATTAAAACCATTTAAAAAAATAAAAGATCAAGATCATATTTAAGTTATAGAAACACAAATGCGTGAAATAATCGGATTTATATATGTTTATTATTATTGAGAAATTTTGAGAAATGCCACTTTTGAAATGCTATTTTTTCAAAAAAATTTCAAAAATGCCACTAATATTATATTATTTATTCAAAATATCATTTATGTTTGGGTTAACTGTTATGTTAGGGTTTAGTTTTGAGGGTTTAGAGTTTGTTAAGATCAAAACCCTTTTAAAAGTTTAAAACTTTAGGATTTAAGTGTTAAAAATCATTAATTTATGACATTTTTGAAAATAGACTATTCATGATGACATATTTGCAAAATGATATTTCAAAAGTGACATTTTTGAAATTTTTTCATTATTATTATTATTTTTTAAATTGATCAATTTTTTAAAAAAATTTGATCAATTTACATGAATCTACATTTGTTCCGAACAAATAATTTAATTAAATTATGAAAGGTTATGAAGAATAAATTATAGTTATAAAAAATTCATGATAACATTATGATATATTTGTGGTTTTTTAATTTTCATAACATGTATTTGTGCGGTATGATGATAATACACTTTTGTCCCTAATTAATCCCCAATTAAATTCAAATGTATGTACGAAAATACTGTATACATAAGCTATAACAAAATAATACGAAAAGCAGTTTTTGTTATACGAAAAAGTCGTAATTTCGTGCGTGTACTATAGAGATATGCGTAATTTCAGTAAATTATATACTGTTCGTGAAAGGTTCGGTTGAAATGGCGATAACTCCCTTCACGTGACCGCCGCATTTTCTTCCTTATTGGTCTCATTTTGTTTATTGAAAGAATGAAAATTTTGGCGTTTATATGGTCAAAATATTCCACGTCATATTAGACTCTCTTTTTTTTTTGTTTCTCAAGTCGGGCCGTAATTGATTTCAAAAAATGCATATTTATTTTGTTCATCCCATCACCCACACGTAAGTCGACTTATTGATGCATGGATAGAAATTAGGAATCTGACCTCACCAAAAATGCTCCAGATAAAACGACGTCGTACTTGAACCAGAATTTCGCGGCACACGCATGGGCGTATGGGGAAGCAAAGTTAGGCGCAGCACGTGAGACTTTTAATTAGAGTTAAGCACACCTGTCTCCGGTTGAAAAAAGCCCATAATTAATTTTAGTTGTGGAAGTTTAATTTGTGCAAATGGTCGATATTCGAAACTAACACGTGGTCAAAATTTTGAATGTGTTTTTTGACACATTATTGAGCAAATACACTACATGTAATGATTTGCAATGAATAAAAATTAAATCAACATAACGAAAAAGAAGGGAAAAAAAACGAACATAACGATAGGTAACTATCGACTATATAAGAAAATTATAATTTAGACGTACCTCTATTAATATATGTTTAATAATAAAAAAGTGTAGATTCAGATATATCATAACTCATAAGGCATGCATGTGTGAAGCTTGCTTGAGAGACCTTAAGGTATGGGCGAAAGCATGACTTCTGGGGAAATTTTCCTAGTTGTTGTTATATCTCTCCTTAATTATAGGTTCTTGTTCATCCTTTGAATTTCTAAATTCTCTGATGGTTAGGATTCAATATACTTACAAATAGAAGGAGCAAGAGTAAAGATTGAGCTCATAATCATGATTTTCACATTGATGATAACCGTATGTAATTTTTTTTTTTTTCATCGTTTCTAAAAATTGGATTGGTCTGGTCAAGTATACTGGAACGATAAGCATTGCTTTGAAATCCAATTCTTAACATGAGTTTTTTTTTTTTTGAAAACAAACATGAGTTAATATTGCAAAAATAAAAATAATAATAGCGAAGCCATTTACGTTTGAAATTTGTTGATTATATTCTATTAATTCATGTTCTCCCAAGTTCGGTACATACACATTACATTTTTTTTACATCAACAACTCCATATATTAAAATGCTAGCTACTCTAACATACTACATGAGCCATCGAATTGCTTACATGCAAAAACAAAGGCCTTTGTGCTCTTATCCTTTTAATAAAGCAATACATTATTTACAACGTGAAATAGTAATAAAATTATAATAATAATAATAATAATCAAGAAACGTATTCTAGAGATTTTAGAATTCCTCTAGTTATGTAGGAAAAGTTGGCCAATCCAATACATACATTATTGGGATATGTTGGAATATATCCCAATATACATATGCATTACATCATAATGGTGTATATGTAGTATGTAATATGTTTTGTTGCACAAGTAATTTTCGAGGCTGATTGGGATGTAAATTTTAGAGACGGTAGAAATTTTAATTTTGTTTTGAACTTCTTAAAAATTTGATACTATTATTCAATAAGAATTTAATTAAGTATTTCACAGCCATAATAAAAGCTTTCCTCAATTTTCTCTCACATCCTAAATATAATTCATTTTTGTCTTGTTATGTTTTTTAAAATACTCTTTAATTTTAAAGTACAATTCCAACCAATCAATCTCGGAAACGGCATTCGGATAATACTGTATAATACAATAACGATAACAGTTATACAGCAAAATAATAATATAGTATTTCAATTTTTGCTTTGGCATATGGATAAGGATCTATATATATATATATATATATATATATATATATATATATATCCGACTATGTCGATGCATATGGATATCCACAGAAAACGGCATTTAACTGTATTTTAGAATATTCTGAAAAGAGAAATTCAAATAGAATTACTGGTCCAGAGTTATAGTTGAATTCTTTGATTGTAATTGTTTTGAAATAGAAAAATATTGTTCGTGCGCAGATAAAATATGTCGTTTGAAAATAATAATAATATATATATATATATATATAATATAATAATTATTGCCGTCTTTTTACACGAGCAAATGAAACGGTCGAACAAGGCACATAATTTAGAATGACCCATAAACTGTTTTCTATATATAAATCATTAAAATTTTCGTATTTATTAACAAGTAAAGATTACAATTTTTTTTTTTTTGGATTCTGTTTACACAACCAAATAAGAAAGAACTAAATTAAGGATTAATTAGCTTTGATATGTATACTTAACGTTGGAACATTGATATCAATTGTTAACTTTGGAGGAAAGTGACGTAATAGTATTGATTAGTGAAAGTTTTTACTTGATTCCATTTAGATTTTTTTATTAATTAGAGTTGGTATATATATTGAGAGGATCAACCATATTTTTTACCAATTCTCTAAAAAAGAGCTTCTGCATACACGTTTTTTTTCATCACAAAGTAACAAATAAAATTGATTCACATTTCACAATCTACTGTCTTTGACCATTTAAAGCAACATTTCAATGTACTTTCAAGTTTTTATTTATAAACTTAGTGATATTTTGTTTTTTATTTATAATGTACTGATAATTTTTTTATTCTATTTCTAGGTTATATTATTCTTCAAGTTACAAGCTCAAATTAAAGAAGAGTCAATCAAATACTAGGCATGCTTTTTCTTGTTTGATCGATAAAAAGCTAATTATCCAAATTTTATCACTTTATCATTTATTTAAATTATGGCTCCTGGAAATAGCAAATATGATTAATTTATTTAAATTATGACTTTGTTTAAATAAAAGTTATTAGTTGTAATTGTATAAATGAAATAATTTTGAGTTCAATAAAATTTTATTTTTTATTTTTGTTAAAAATAATAATAAATAAAAGTATTTATAATTATAAACTATTCTTTACGATAAATTATAGTTAAAATAAAATTTATTGTAATTAACGTTAAAAAAAATTATATTAAAGGCCTAATTTTGATATTTGAACAGGGCTCCTATAAAGTTTGAGACGGCCATTACTATTTAGAATTGCCAGAAACTTTTACACACAAATAAGAGATACATCAATCGTTTGGTAAAGTGTTAATCACATATATCATAGTTCCTGTGCCACCTATCTGATCCTAAAATAAATTTTATTGAAAATATTTCGAAACGGGTAAACGCCCATAAGAGTTGAGGAAGGGGTGTTGTGTACAACTATATCAATTTTTAAACCAAAAAAAAAACTATATCAATTTTATATAATAATATAAAAAGAAGTTTCTGTTAAATTAGTTGGTACGGAAATTATGGAATGGCCACAAAAGTTACAAGTCACAATCGCCTTCCTTTTATTTGTTTATATAAACCGCATTCCCACTACACGTTGTGGATATATGAATTCCAATTATGAATGCATATCTAGTGCCAATGAATTGCATCAAAATTTCTATTTGGTTTAAAATATAAATTTTGAATTATATATATATATATATCCCACTATGTCGATGCATATATGAATTGCATAGTTAGAATTTTTATTTTTTTTGTTTCTTCTGGAAAATATGAATATTTTCTACTTGGCTTTCCCTTTCTATGTTTTTTTTTTAATCAAACTCGGGCCAAATTTATGGAAGGTGAAAACTTGGGACAAATTTTGTTTCTTTTTATAAATTTGTTTCACATTTTCTTCGCCTATACACATACATTTTCAAATTTATCGTTGAATTATGACACGATTGTAATTAATACTATTACAAACCATTTACTATATTACAAGTCTTTAGTAAAGAAAAAAACAACAGACATAAATATCATTTATTTAGCTTTAATCTCATGGCAAAAACACAATTGTTTCGACCAAAGGAAAATCATATAATGTGTTAAATGCAAATAGAATATAAAGAAAATTACATAATTCACAAGAAACAATTGATATGATCTTTCATTTTCCCCACATAGAATTTAATTTCTCTATACAAACGGGCTTCTTCTGATCCCATGCTCGATCTTTCAAGAATATAAATGCCTAAAGCTTAATTGATACCCGTCGAAACTAACATGTTTGTGAGAAAGTGTTTAAAAACAACCAAAAATAAGAACAAGTATTTTTCGTACCTTTGATTCAAATATTTAGTAGACTTTACATGTATATATGTGTTGCGGATTTCATGCAAGCTCTACTTTGTCTCGCCATTATTAGACTGCAATGACCCATCTTGCATCAGCTTGTGACTAAGACTCTTAAACCGATCCCTCGAGTACTGCCTCGAAGCTTTTCTCCAATCCGTTCCCGTTTTCATCATCGTTGCAAACTCTTCATAACTTATTCTTCCATCCTGCATAAGTTTTCGGTTCAAGAACATTTCAAATCTCTAGTCTTTTTTACGCGTTTTTTAGCCGCTACAAAACTACTAACCTTATTCGTATCGACATCACGAATAATGGATTCGACAATTTCTTCACTAGGAGTGTCCATTTCATCTGTCAAAGCATTTCGTAACTCCTCTATTTCGATATAACCACTCTTGTTTTGGTCGAAAAATGTAAAGGCTTTCTTCAAGTGCTTGTCGTTTCCCATCTTCCTGATGTGTACCGACATGGTTACGAACTCATTAAAGTCTAAATATCCATCTTTATCAACATCTCCCTGTAATAACAAACCCACCAAAAGTCAATGCATTGCGTTTTGAAATTAACTTTGAATCAGCATTGGAAGTTATTGATTAATAGCTTACCGCGTCCATCAAAATTTGAATCTCATCTTGGGGAATGACAATCCCGAGTTTCTGCAATCCGATTCTTAGCTCATCGATGGTAATCTTTCCTCTGTTGCGTGCGTCCATTACTTGGAATCTTTCTTTTATGCAAGATGATTCTTCAACCGAAAGATGCTCAGCAATAACCTATGAAAGAAACGTAACTATCTTAAGCTCTTTTCAACATATACAAATTTCAAAATGTGTCTTCAAAATGAAGAGATTTAGTACATACCCTGAGTGCCCTTTTCTTGAGCTTGTTCATAATAGAGAATTGCATAAGCCTTACTCTTACGGTTTCACCCAATGATACATTGGGAGCATTCTCACCATTCTGTATCCACGGATGATCTGTAAAACCGAAGATGATTTGAGTCTTAAAACACTGATTTCATATGATGAGACGAAAGAAAAACAATTTGCATTCGAAAGCGAGATGATGATACCAAGCACTTGTTGAGCTGTAAGACGACGCTTTGGGTCAGGATGAAGCATCTTCTTGATCAGATCTTTTGCATTAGAAGAAACTTTGGGCCAGGGGTCTCTTCTGAAATCTATTACAGATCGAAGAATTGCTTTCGCGACTCCATGTTCGGTTTCTGCAAACAAAACAAGATCAAGAAAAAGGCTTTCGTTACCTTTGCACGGCTCTACAAAAACTTGACACAAAAAAAGTCATTTGTCAAAACTAAACCTGCCCAAAAAGGAGGAACACCACAGAGCAATATGTAAAGAATGACGCCTGCGCTCCAAATGTCAACTTCTGGTCCATAACTCCGCCTTAATACCTCTGGAGCCATGTAGTAAGGACTCCCAACGATTTCGTTAAATCTCTCTCCTGCAAGAAAAACAAAACACTGGTAGGGTTAAAACATTGCTTCCAATTCCGCAAAACCCGAACACAGCTTAGTCAAGCATCCAAGAATGATTATAGATAACCTGGTTTAAAGAAAACAGAGAGACCGAAATCAATCGCCTTCAAAGACGCAGTTTCCTTCTTGTTTGCAAACAAAAAGTTCTCAGGCTTTAAATCTCTGTGCATTACTCCATGCTTATGGCACATCTACAACACACATGGAAACACATTTTGAGTCAAAACAGCCAGAAATGGCAGCAACACATCAAAACCTCAAACAAACCTGAACAACTTCCATGATTGTCTTAATAACCGAAGCTGCAGCTCTCTCCGTGTAATGCCCTCTCGCAACAATCCTATCGAAAAGCTCACCACCTTCACAAAGCTCCATAACCAAATGCACAGCTTTATCATCCTCATAAGTCTCTTTCAATGTGACAATGTTAGGATGCTGAGGCATATGCCTCATGATCTCTACTTCTCTCTTAACGTCATCTATATCAACCGCTGTTCTCAGCTTCTTCTTCAAGATCGATTTGCAAGCGAAAATCTCTCCGGTCTCGTTATCTGTGCATAGATACGTAACACCAAACTCTCCTCGACCGAGCTCCCGACCCAATTTGTATTTCGCCTTGATCTCTTCACCCGTTGGCTCCTTCAACACCATAAGCTTAAGCCCGTCGCGGTGGTGATCGAATGAGAAAGGATTAACAATTTTAAAACCTTTCTTGTTCTTATCATTTCCGATCAACGATCCCGCCGTTCCACAGCAATTACCCATTATACAAAAACGCGATTAATCAATTGAAACGATTACAATCTTCCCGAAACAGGACAAATTTTCCGGGGAAAATCTGGGAAAACCCAGTAAGAGAAAACGGAATCAAAGGATTGTCGACATGGAATCAAAAGAATATATGGAAGAGAAGACGAAGGGAATCATCATATCAAACTGTTCTTTGTTTCTCCTCAAATTTTTCAGAAAGTTTTAATTTTTAAAGAACATTGAAGGGGAAAATTTGCAGAGAGATACGGAAAGGAAGGTTTTTTAAAAACAGAACAAAGAGAAAGGGGAAAAAAAATCCTTCCCTCCCTAATCTCTCTGTATTTTTTCTTGTTATCCTGATTTCTGTTTTTGTTTCTTTTTTTAATTGATATGTCTTTAATAATTTATTTTTAGGACTCTCTCCGTAATGTCCAAGCAAATTTTGAAAAAAAAACCTAAATAAAAATAACGATTAACCCTTTTATCAAAAAATAATAATAAAATAACGATTATAGAATCACGATCATCTTCGTGTTTGATATGCGGAGAACATTTGTCCCAAGGAGAAAACAAAATTTTGCTTAATTTACATGATTTTTTTTGTATATGAAATGTCGTGTTTCCGATTTTTTTGTTTTGTCAAAAGCTTACAAGTGTAGTATGCCATTTCTGGTGGTAATTACGTCGTAAGAGGGAAAAAAACAAAATATATTGGTGATGTACAACTCTTTTGCCAATCTATTATTGACCAAACACTCCGATTTTCTAAAATAATTGGAAAATAAATAGATCAGAAATGATAAGATTTTTAAAAATGTGGATAGAGATGTCAAACGGGCCAGCCCGCGTCCATTTGACCCGACCCGCGACGGACAAATTTTGTTTTTAGATCGCAACGGACCGGCCCGCTAAGACCGCGGTCCATATAACTATGTCCAGGCCGCCCGCGAAGACCATCGGGTTAGCGGGCTGGCCCGCGGGCTGGCCCGCGGGCTATGATTATCTTAAAAAAATTTGAATCCTAGATCCAAACTTGTGAACCGTGAGAGCAAAGATGTTTTGGTTCGTTTAGGATTTGTGGTCCATAATGATATTTTCTGTAAGTTTTATTAATTTTCTTACTTAAAAACTTTTAATTAAGTGCTATAGAAATTGAACCAAAATGGTTCTCTCTTTATTCACTTTCTAAATCAATTACAAAAACATAGGATTGAACGAACTGGAGTAATCTTCCGAAGACAGAGAGGTTATAAGTTGGTGATCATGCTCTTTTTTAAAGATACGGTTCAGGATCATGACAAGCCATCTTGCTGGTGATTCACTGGTTCATGGATAGTGTTGAAGTAATTTCATATTCGATGTGAAGTCTCCAATGATCAGCTTTCCTACAACAATACGAGATCACTTAAGTTATATAACTCAAGCAAACATTGTGAAAAATTGATGAAACAGAGAAATATTGGTGATGTACAACTCTTTTACCAATCTATTATTGACTAAACACTCCGATTTTCTAAAGTAATTGGAAAACAAATAGAGTCAAAAATGATAAGATTTTTAAAAATGTGGATCAAGACCTACATAAAGTTTTATAAGCTGCAGAAAATGAAGCAAGGACATGGGGATCGGTTCAGAATGACACTCAAATTTCGGACCACCAACTAATGATTTTTTTTTTTTTTTGGAAAATTAAACATTTTATTAAAAAGACGATTACATACTATGGCTCGAACCATACAGTTTTTAAAGAGATTACATAGAATATAAAGAGTTGATAAAAAGAACTATAGCTACATATAACTCGAATCTTCCGTTTCGAACAAATTACACATCTTATAGCAACTATATTATTACTAGCCACGACCACCTCTTCGACCTTGATCACGATTACCATGTGTATTAGCTAAAATCGATTTTCATCTTCTGTCACCTTGTAATAGTAAAATGATGTTCCTTTAAGGGAAGGTAGAAAGATGAATAAAAATTATTATATGAAACAAAAATGATAAAAATCGTAAAAGAACCCACCATCCTTAATGTAATCAATTAACAAAAACACACAATTTTAGGTAGTACGGTCTTCTCTATCGTCTATGGGCCCGTTTCTAATAAAAAACCTTACTATAGACATGTACGAAATGTCTGATTTTCTAAGATAGATTCATTCTATTTTTTAATGTATAAACAATGAATATTTTTTTAACACATGAACAAATATTTTCGTTACATTTGTTTCAGTTGACTATTTGTTTTTGGAAAAATGAAAGAAAGATAAAATTATTACTTTTTGTTGGTGTCAGATTTGATTTATGCTAAAATTTTTGAAAAATGCCATTTTTGAAATACTACTTTTCAAAAATGCAATTTTTAAAAAAAAAATTTAAAATACCACTAATATATATCATTTATTCAAAATATCATTTATGTTTAGATTAACTATGTTATGTTAGGGTTTAGTTTTGAGGGTTTAGAGTTTGTTAGGGTCAAAACTCTTTTTAAAGTTAAAAAATTTAGGATTTAAATGTTAAAAAATTATTAATTTGTGGTATTTTTGAAAATAAACAATTCATGATGATATTTTTGCAAAATGATATTTCAAAAGTGACATTTTTAAAATTTTCCCAAAAATTAATTGACTTTTCCTAGATGCTAATTATCTAATTTTGATACCAAGATTTTATTGTCGCCAATTTTGCTATATTTAAGGTAAAAATGAAAAATAAATGATTAGGCCAATATTAAAACTAAAACTAAACTATATATACTCTACTTTTTTATTTTTCCCTTGTGGATGTGGATCACACAACACCTTTTGGTGTAATTAAGAAAGTACAAAACCACACAACAGTACTACACTTAAGCGATGTCAAAATGAGTTATTAACTCATGAGTTGATTCAGCTCAGTTCGGATTTTTACGAGTTCGAATTATTTTTTAATATTCATTTAATAAATGAGTTAAGTGATCGAGTTTAATTGAGTTGGCGAGTTATGCGAGCTAGTTCTAATGAGTCGTGAACTAGTTCACGAACAATTTTTTTTCTTAAGATTTAACATATTATTTATATATTGTAAATATATATGAGATATTCATATATCATGTTCTCTTTTAACTAAAGTAAAAATAGAAATAATCCATTATACTTATATTTATGTTTTACATTTTAATTTTTGACTCTCAAGTGGAATAGATTCCGCAACCATTTGGATGATCATTGCATTATTTTATTTTTATTTTTATTATTAGAAATTAGATTTAGTTTAGCATTTGATAACAATATTATTGGGATTTGTTTTTAATAAGATTTAAAGTTAATTTTGGATTTTATGATAGTTTAAAGTTTTAGTTATTTTATTCTTATATATATTTAGTAATAACTCGCGAGTTACCTCATTTAGATCACGATCTAGATGATCTGAGTTCAACCTTATGAATATAAACTCATATAATAAATGAGTTGAACCGAGGTGAGCCATGAAATAGTCGAGCTCATCATGAATTGAGCTGAGCCGAACTGACTCAGATTCACATCCCTACACTCACATAGATGTTTATGCAACCAAAAAAGGCCAATTTTTGTACCAAATTAATATAACTAATATACAATGAGTAATTTTAATTTAATGGTTTGATATAAACTAAACTCTAAGAGAAAGAGAAGAAGGAGCGTTTGGCAGGAGGACGTCCAACGGCTCTCATAAGATTAGCAACTTCAAGAACTTTTGCAACCTCAGTACCTCTTTTCGCCTCAGCGGTCGCTCTTCTTTCCTCCGCTTTCCTCTGAGCTTTCGCCACATTATTTTGCGTTTTCTCCATCGCTTTCACTTTTCTCTCCTCTAGTTTCCTCTGCACCAACCACCCAAATTGTTAGTACTTAAACATATATGTTATTAATCCAATCGACATAAATTCACCCGCTTTTTATTGAATGTTTTTACTATATCATGAATCTCGAAATGTTCTTTCAAATTACGTAATTCCACAACAATGTGTTAGATAATTGGATTTGACGAAGATGATAAATATATAGAGATATCTACAAGAAAAGAACATTAGAAGCTAAATTGTGAGATATCAAAACCATCTCTCACCAAATTAACTACATACAAATTATGTCCCCACCCTACCTAATTTAGTTTACAAAATTTTATAAATGAGAATATTATATATGTATGCAATTTCAAATGACATGGTAAACCGCCTCCAACAATAAATTGTGATTTTTATACTGTTAATTTTCAACAACAACAAAAATTTGTAGTTTGTACATTTAGAAGAAAATAATAAATACTCACCTCGATTTTCTTCATCCAAGAATTGGCCTTGTGGACTTGCTCGTTAACCCAACCGTTAATAACGGCGTCTTCTCTCTTAAACCTATTATTGATCTTAGCCAATTTTGCCGTCTGCCACGCTGTTATCTTCGCCTCCACTTCTTCCCTCTTCACCCTTTGCACCGACGTCATTCCAACCTGACCCTGATCCTGACCCGACCCAATCCCATTTCCCGGTTCCAAACCCGGACTCGGATACTGGTCCGGCACGATTGCTAAAGGATTCGTCTCCTCTTCATCCCTCTCCTCGTGGATCCTCGTCAAGTCGTGTTGTCTTTCATCATCGTCGTGCTGTGTGACCTCACGAGCCTCCATGGAGGAGCCGGCGATGACGAGAGCGTTGAACTCTCTGCTTATGGTGGTGAAGTTCTCGCCGGAAGAAGCTTCGCTCGTGTTCGTCGTTGACCTCGTCGGAGAAAAATAGCCTCGGAAAGCAGGCGGTGGAGGCAACACCGAAGGCGCCGCCGGAGTTAGCGCGTGGATGTCTCTCACGACAGTCTCCGTCGTCTCATCCCGGCGGTTACTTGCGTTTTCCGGCGACCTTTCTTGACCGTTGAGAGTCAACATAATCTGAGAATTAGGGTTTAGAAATTTGTATATATTTCTTCAAATAAGAATAAGATCATGGTTGATCTGATCAAACTAGTTTGATCTCTTCTCTCGCGTAGCTATTTTGTTGGTTTGATATTGGCTTTGGTAATGTCAAAGGTTTTAGCTTTGATTTTAATTAGATCAAAGGAAAAAGATCACTACACGACAACAACAAGAACAAAAATAATTAAAATGTAGAATTTTCAAGAAGATTATAAATTTAAAATATGACAAAAGGACCACTTGGTGAAAACTACGTTGGTCCGGTAAGTAGCGACTGCATTTAACCTTCGGAGACGTGCCTTGTTTATGATATATGATTAGCAATAGAGAACAAATAATGCGACTTTCACATTTTTTAATCTAAAGCTATGCTGTAATCTTTAAAGGACACGACAAATGTAATAGTGATACTATGAAGCTTCGTTAGGAAATATAATTTAAAAACGTAAAATTGTCGAATGTTTTTTTGTAAAATATTTGGTAGGAGAGACAAATTTTAAAAGAGAAGAAACTAATACTAAGAGCAAGTGTCGGCAAGTTTGGACCCTACCACGAAAGACAAGATAATACACGTGTCATTTGTGAGAGATTGTTCTTGACGTGGCAATATTTGATTAGTTAAATGTTCCCGCCAAACAAAGCCACGTATGTATGTCTTTCGTTTTTTTTGCTAAGTCCACGTATGTATGTCAGCATCATAAAATGAATCTAATGGCTTGGAGATACCACTTGTGCGAGGACACGTATAAAATGTCACTTGCTATCAAATTCGTCTTTTTCTGAGAAGCTTGGTAGTGATTTATTATTTTGTTATATCTATATGCTATGTCTTTTCATTATATTTATGATGTTATTATTATCTAAAACATTTAAAGTTTGAATACCCACGTATAAAAGTTAATTTTTTAATTATTGTTGTTACATTTACGGGCGAAAGGCTGGTTTAAATCACAACCACTTAAAGTTTTAGACTAATAGTGTGTTATGTGGTATGATTTGATCGGTTTAATTACATCGGTTACGTTGTAAAAACTCAAATGTTGAATGGTATATTTTGGTTTTCAAAATGAATCACCATTTCTCGTAGAGCTGTCAATTCGGATTAAAATCTGCGGATCGTAATCCGGTCCATCCTGTAATCAAGCGATTTAGGATTTCATTTTTTCTATCCGCGGTCTAGCGGATTGAAACCGCTGCGATTCGCGGTATGTAGCAAATTGGTACGTGCAGTTTATGGACTTTACCGCGAATTCATAAGAAAACTTAAATATTAAAATTAAAATAAATTTTTTACAATTGTTTAACTTCTAGAATTTTGACTTATGAAGTCATTTCAGGTGGAAGAATAAAATCTTAGTTACTTCTCTTGTTTTCAAACTCATGAAGTTATTTTTCAGTCTATTACTTGATACTTTTCTAGTTCTCTTGCTTATGAAATTACTTTTTCAATCTTCATTATTTGATACTTCTCTAATTCTCTTGCTTATGAAGTTTTTCTTTTAATCTTCAAATTATTAGATGGTTTTTATTTATGGTTATAGACACTAAGTTATAGTTATGGCTCCTAAGTTTAATTGAAAACAAAAAAATTTCGTTCCGATTAAAATATTAGTCCGCGGATTAATCCGCATATCCGCAAACCTTAAGCGGTTTGGATTAGGATTTTAATTTTTAGTATCGCAGTACGCCGCGGACCAGTCCACAAAAATTCGGAAAAAAACCCGCCGCGGTGTGGATTGATAATCCGCGGATTAATTCGAATTGACAGTACTAATTTCTTGGAGTGTCCATGGGATTGGTGTCCAGAATATTTTTTAATTTCCCCAATTTTGAACGTCTTAAACGTTTCTTAATTCCATTGCGTCCACACGCGTTCAAGATACTTATAATTAGCTTAATAGTATTCAAAACACTTTTACAAAGTCCTTTGAACGTTTTAAACCATATTATAAGTCAGATGAAAACATGTTTATTAATTTTAACCAATAAAAACATATGTTTATTAATAGATAATTAGATCCGATTAGTGACACAAAACAATAAAAATTTCAGCAAAAAAGAAATAACGGTAAACGCTTCTAAAATAATTAAAATAGTTAAAAAATAATGGTAAATAATAGCGGTTAAAAAATATTAAAAATACCATTTTTAATATTACTAGTTATCGTTTTTATGATTGATGATCATGAAAACAATAGATCCAACAATAAAGAGCTACCAATTATACCCTATTACGAAAAGTTATTGGGCCTATCCATCATTAAGAGTCTTACTTTGACTTCTTCAATCTTCATTATTTGATACTTCTCTAGTTCTCTTGTTTATGAAGTTTTTCTTTTAATCTTCAAATTATTAGATGGTTTTTATTTATGGTTGTGGACATTAAGTTATAGTTATGGCTCCTAAGATTAATTGAGAACAAAAAAAATTTCGTTCCGATTAAAATATTAGTCCGCTGATTGATTTGCATATCCGCAAACCTTAAGCGGTTTGGATTAGGATTTAATTTTTAGTACCGCAGTTCGCCGCAAACCAGTCCACCAAAATCCGGAGAAAAAAAACCGCCGCGGTGCGGATTGATAATCCGCGGATTAATCCAAATTGACAGTACTAATTTCTTGGAGTATCCATGGGAATTGGTGTCCAGATTGTTTCTTAATTTCCTTTCCCCAATTTTGAACGTCTTAAACGTTTCTTAATTCCATTGCATCCACACGAGTTCAAGATACTTATAATTAGCTTAATAGTATTCAAAACACTTTTTACAAAGTCCTTTGAACGTTTTAAACCATATCATAAGTCACAATCTTAATATCTGATGAAAACATGTTTAATAATTTTAACCAGGAAAAACATATGTTTATTAGTAGACAATTAGATTCGATTAGTGACACAAAACAATAAAAATTTTAGCAAAAAAAAATAACAATAAGTGCTTCTAAAATAATTAAAATAGGTAAGAAATAATGGTAAATAATAGCGGTTAAAAAATATTAAAAATACCATTTTTAATATTACTAGTTATCGTTTTTATGATTGATGATCATGAAAACAATAGATCCAACAATAAAGAGCTACCAATTATACTCCGTTACGAAAAGTTATTGGGCCTATCCATCATTGAGTCTTCAACCATATAAATCCCCAAACTATATTTATTTCCATGCCCTAATACATATTTCGGTTAAAGTTAGATTTATCACGAATCCGGCCCATTAAGGCTCAAACAAAGTGATAGTCAAAATTGGGCATATGACTGTTTTTAGGCACGGATTGACAAAGACAAGCGTATCAGAAGGTCATACGAGTTTATCAGCTCGTCACCTCGGTAAAGAACGAATCAAAGGCGATCTCCGGGTGGTTGGAATGGCAAGATATACGGAGGATCTTCTGAGCACGTGGGTCGAGATATGTGTAACAACTAAGCGAGCTGGACATGCTTATAAATAGAGAGGATCATCAAGGAAAAGGAGTTTTTTTTATCTAATAGAAAACTCAGCTCTACGAGCTCACTGTATACACATCTCACTAGAGATCTCTTTGTACATTTGATCCTATTAATCAAATCCAGTTCATCAAATTTTATCTTATTGTTTATTAAATTTATATAGAGTGTTTATCTCCTATACTTTCTTTTTCGATTTACATACAAATATTTGGACGTGAAAATCTTCTTCCACATTTTTCTTCTTTTTTTTTGCCATCCAACTTCTCTTTTAGTCTTGTCAAATGGTTATCATTTCATTCAAAGAGCGAAGAGCACAACTATTTTCTTAACCCAAAATTAATTAATAATAAATTGACTGATTTATATCTCTTATATATTGTTTTAGATTTCAATTAACTTTCACGCTGTAATGGAGGTTGTGGTCAATCAAAACCTACATGCGTTCACATACTCAGACTCCTCGACTTATGGTCGATGCGTGTCTGAAGTCTCAATTATACACGTATTTATGGGTGCATCATGCATTATTTCATTTCAAAGAACTTGCCTCTTTTCCTAGCAATTGTTTTAAATAAATTTATCCCCTTCTTTAAGCTCCATCCTTTGTTCGTGAATCACGCAATTTATTTGTGTTATAGTGGAATCTTGTATTTGACGATAGAATTTGAGATTGAATTTTTTTAAGACCAAGAAGGTGAGTTAATCATCACCAGTTTTTCATGGTATTGATATGGTTAAGCATACTAAAAAACGGATTTCGCAGATCAATTCTCTGTTGCGTATTTATATAAATCTTTTTTTTTGTCATCTGGAATTTTTGTTTAATATGATGAAAAACAAAGTCAGCAATAATAAGATACGACCTCGAAAATAAAGTTAATGGAACACAAATATTTTCCGGCAACAAAGCCCTAAACAAGGAAAACTAATGGATCAACAAATACATGAAAATTATAAAACCGCAAGACACGAAAATCGCAAAATAAGCAGGCCAAAAACCGACTAACATCCGAACCTAGGCACATCATCAACATTAACCAGCCTACTCAACTTCTTGAGAACCTTGGACAAAGATATATCGAAGAGCCTAAACAAACTAACCAACGATACAAGCTTCCTTTTATAGAGAATAAGAACTACCTCTCAAATCAAATATTCTTAGGAAACATACTCCGGCAAGACAGCATCACACTTTGTACAACTATGAGTCATCCAGAGACGGCGCTGTTGAAAGACTATTTAAACGCCTAAATATGAGCCAATGACCGATCAGATCTCGAACTGATCTGCTGAGTAGAAACAAAGAGCGAATCACGAACTACATCGATTGAAGCCGAATTCAGAAGACCGAGCACGACACCAAAACGAAACTGGATATAAGCCAAAACAACCTCCAAACGAAAAGGAGAAGACACCTGCAGAGGAAGATAAATACACCATAGAAAGGATTCAAGCCAAGCACTGCCCTAGCAAGAAACGGACCCAACTGAAGAAGGAAAAAACTAAAGCAGGAAGATCCTGGTCGTGACCAACAGAGAGAAGCAAGAAGGGGATTCGTGAGACCCGACACCATGGACGAGGACGAAGCCCACGATGACCCAGCAAGCTTTCCCAGCCGGCGACAAAGCAGATTTGACATAGAACGCCGATCTCACCCACGCCGGCGTCACCCTCACACCAAAACCACACATATCTGATTTATCTGAACCAGAATGCTCCGAACTTCGAATTTTTTCAACATAAGCAAAATAGAAAGGCGAAAGGGGAAGGGAGACTGACGCCGACTCTATAGAAGTCACCGACCGTTGGTCTTCGGGCAAAAATCAACTAAAGCTTACGGCAGCTAAAACTAGGTTAGAAGAGAGATAGGCATTTTTTTGCAGATTTATATAAATCTAAAGAGGTTCTTAGAGCAACTCCAACCATAACACCAAATTTAGTGTCGAAATCACACTAAATTTGATGTTTTAGTGTCTCAATTTTTTTTCATCTCCAACCGCAACACCAAATCTCACACTAAAAATAATATTCTATATTATTAATTTTTTTTTAATTTTTTAATAGTTTGATAAATACTAATTATTCTTATAACTGATTAATTATACTTAAATATAAGATTACAATCACTGATGATAAAAAAAATTACAATCGATAAATTAAAAATAGCCGAAAATGAATTACATCGTACTAATTTTGTAATTTTATGTTTTCAATGTTTTTTAATTGAACTTTAATTTATATATTTGATCTTAATCAATTTTCGTATTAATTTAGATATTTTATGCAAATTAAAATTTTATATTAATTATAATTATAATTTTATCTTATTAAAAATGAAAAACAATAAATAACATGAAAATATATAAAATTATTAATGATATTTATTTTTTAGTTGATAACAATTTAATTGTATTACTAAATGAAAATACAAATAAAATAATAATTTAATTTTTAGTGTTTTATGAACAGTGTCACACCAAATATAGTGTGACACAATTTATAAAACATTAAAAACAAAATTTGGTGTGGAATTTGCCGTTTCATTAGAAATAGAATCACACCAAATTTAGTGTTATATAATTCCTGTTAGAGTTGTTCTAATATTGTTTACTAAATAAATATAGAAACAATTTTATATAGAAGAATATAGGATATTTTGCATCACATGACCAAGAATTATAATTAAATTAGGAAACTAACCAAAGTCTATGGTTTTTCAGCTATAATTTTTCAAAAAAATTGCAGTACTTTTAATTGGTTTCTAATTTTACTATAGTTTTTGATTTTCTAGTTAATTAACTCAAGAATCTAACTTTTAGTTAAAATGTCATGTCAGCGGATTAGTCTGTCTTGTCCCCATAAATTTAACCCACATAAAATCACCATTTTCAGTAGAATATATAATCTACAAAATCCATTTTCTTTTTCATCTAAAATTATAACCTTAATCCATTTATGGCAGAGGGGAGACTTTAACACTCATACTCTTAAAAGATTAACACTCTTAATTTGTCCAATTTTTCAAAAATGGCTTTCTAATTTTTAAAATGGAATTTCTCTTTTTTTATAGCAAATTATGCTAATTGGTGCCAATAAATAATAATAAAAGAGCAATTTTTTAAAATGTCACTAAAATAAGTTTTTTTTCAAACATACCATTATTAGTTTTTTTTTTCAAAAATACTACTAAAATTTTTTTCATTCCAAAAATACCATAAATACTGAAAATAATTTTTAAGAATTTATAATTTAAATTTTTATGTTTGAGTTTAGTATTTTGGATTTAAGATTTAGTTTTTAAAATTTAGGATTTAATTTTGAAAGCTTAAAACTTAGTTTTGAGGATTTAAAGTTTAGTTTTAGTTTTGTGCTATTTTAAAAAAATAAAAATTTTTAATGGTATTTTTGAGAAAAACTTAGTTGAGCTATTTTAAAAAAAAAAATTTTTAAAGTATACTATTTTTTAGAATCGATCAATAAAAAGCAAATCATATCATGTTAATTGAAAATTCATTCCAAAATAAACCTAAAAAATAAAAAACATTTGACAGTATCTAGGATACGTGTATAATTGACCGGCGAACAAATAAGTTTAAATTATAAATTTATAATTAGACTATAGTTATTGCAATTGTATAAAACTATAAAGCGACAAAAAAAAATAAAAATGTCGGAGTCTCTTTAAGTGACGCGGCCTAAACCCAACACATAAAATTCAAATAAATCACATTTTAAGAAAACTAATAATAATTTGACAAGTAAAAATGTGAAATTTTAATTTTTTCCCAAATATATCATTATTAAAAAAAAATTCAAAAATATCACAAAATTGTTTTTTTCAAAAATACCACAAATATTAAAAATAATATTAAGTGGTATTTTTGAAAATTTCCTTTAAATATTTGGGTTTGAGTTTAGTATTTTAGATTTAGAGTTTAGTTTTTAGGATTTAAAATTTAATTTTAATTTTGTGGTTTTTTAAAAAAATAAATAATTTTGTAGTATTTTTAGAAAAAAAAATACTAGTGATAATATATTTTAAATAAAAATAATTAAATAAATAAAAATTTAAGAGCCACCTTTTGACTCAGAGTCTCTATCTTTAAATTTTTAAATTTGAATTTAGTATTTTGGATTTAAGATTTAATTTTTAGGATTTATAATTTAGTTTTGAAGGTTTAGAGCATAGTTTTAAGGATTTAAAATTTATTTTTAGTTTTGTGCTATTTTTGGAAAACAAAATCTTTAATGGTATTTTTGGAGAAAAAAAGAATTGTACTATTTAAAAAAAAAAGTTTAAAAATGTGCTATATTTTAAAATCTATCAGTAAAAAAGCAAACCATGCTAATTAAAAATTCATCCCAAAATAGACCTAAAAATTAAAATAAATTTGACAGAATCTAGGATACGTGTATAATTGACCTGCGAACAAATAAGTTTTAATTATAAAAGATTGTTATTGTTAATCTTTCAATTTATAATTAGACTATAGTTGTTGCAATTGTATAAAACTATAAAGCGACAACAAAAAAATGTCGGTGTCTCTATAAATGAGCGCCACCTAAACCCAACACATAAAATTCAAATAAAACACATTTTAAGAAAGTGTTAATTTGGTGAACAATAGTTAGCGTAATAATAATAATAATAATATTAAGTATTTATAATCTAAATGATGTTTAGAAATTTTGAAAATTTTTAATTTTGCAATGCTATTTTTTTAAAATGTCATTTTTCTAATTTTTTTTTTAAAATATTATTAAAATTATATTATTTAGTTAAAAAACATTTATGTTTGGGTTAATTATTTTATGTTAGGATTTAATTTTTAGTGTTTAAAATTTGTTAGGGGTTAAAACATTTTTTAAAGTTTGGGATATTAGAGTTTGGAATTTAAAAAATTATTAATAAGTGGTATTTTTGAAAATGTATAACTCATGTTTCATTGATGTATTTTTGAAAATTGACATACCAAAGTGGTATTTTTGAAAATTTTCTTTAAATATTTGTGTTTGAGTTTAATATTTTGGATTTATAGTTTAGTTTTTAGGATTTAAAGTTTAATTTTAATTTTGTGGTTTTTTAAGAAAATAAATAAGTTTGTAGTATTTTTGGAAAAAAAAAAATTAGTGATAGAATGTTTTAAATAAAAATAATTATAAAAAAAATAATTAAGAGCCACCTCTTGACTCCGAGTCTCTATCTTTGCTCGACCTCCCTTTTAATAACAGGGAAGCGACTCCGAGAGGAATCTCTTTGCCTGCACCGTGTGACTCGGTCATCTTCAAGTTGTCTCAATACTCCACTTTCATGATTCACACATATTTACAAAAACGATCACAAAACTCTGGAGAAAACGGAAAATCTTGTTTTTTGTAACAAAGGACTCAGATTTCTCCTCAAAAACCTTTGCTTTCATTCTTGTCTCTGTAAACAGACACATATCGTGGCCTGCAATCCCAAAAAGCCTTCGTCTTTCACCTGTTTCAGGTGTTTATACACGAGGTACGAACATGGGTCTTTGTTTGATTGATACTTTTTTTTTGTGTTTATCGATCTCTGTGTTAACGTTACGGTTTCTGTGTTTATTTCCATGAAATCTGCATTTGGGTTTTGACAAAAAAGTGTTTCTTTATTTGTTCTCATGAGAAACAAATTTGTGGAATTCTTGTTGAAATTTAGATATAGATTTTTTTTGGTTTTTTCGCTTTTTTGATCTCTTATATGTACTTGTAGTGCCATTGCTCAAGCTGTGTTCTTCTTCTTCTTCGAGGCATAGAATCTCTCTATGGTGAGCCTCTTTGGCTATATTCACTCCAATTGCTAGAAATCAAGTTTTCTCAATGGATGGTTGCTAATAATCTAATTTTGATTCTTGGTTGTATAATTCATTCACATTTTGATGGTTTTTTATTGTTGTTGTTAGGGTGAAGCTCCAGCTTTTCTTGTGGATCATCTGGAGAACGGTCACTCCAATGGCTTCTGTGTAAAATCTGAATCCAACAACACTGAGATATCAGTCGATATCGGCGATCGAACAGTAAGCCCGCTTAATGTTTTGATCCAATTCTGCTTAAACTGGTTGATATTTGATCTGATGGAGGTTATTTTTTGCAGTTTGTGATCGGTGGAAATCATAAAGGGTCCCTTGAGGTTCAGATTCATGACAAAAACAGTAACAACCGGTGGAGAATGTTATCTATATTCTGTAGTTTCATTTCAAGAATTGTACTTTAATGTCAGAAGAAATCTTACAGATTTGAGAAATCACTTGGTGTTGTAGGTTTAGTCCTATTGTGCTTGGGACAGATCCTAAGCCGGGAAAAGGCTACTCCGCCTTTGCCCTCAAACAAGGTCGGATTTTGGTTGTTAAGAAAGGTTCACCTCCCAATGACTCAATCTGGTTTCTTGAGGTTAGTATTTGTTGCACTAATTTAGGTATGTTTTAGAGTATCGTTTTGGAGTTCTCATTTGTTGGAACATTGAATAGGTAGATAGTCCTTATGTGCGGGAACAGAGGAAATTACTAGGGAAAGAGGCTGTTGCTTGGAGTAAAGGTGTAAGAGGCAATGGCGAGAAGCCAATTGTTATAAGCGGTCCTTCTGGAGTCGGTAAAGGAACGCTTATAACGATGCTTATGAAGGAGTTTCCTTCATTGTTTGGGTTCTCAGTGAGCCACACAACTCGATCTCCAAGGTCTATGGAGAGAAACGGTGTTCATTATCACTTTGCTGATAAAAGTGTAATGGAGAAAGATATTCAAGATGGAAAATTTCTTGAGTTTGCTTCGGTTCACGGTAATCTTTACGGAACCAGCATTGAGTCCGTTGAGGTGGTAACAGATTCAAGAAAGGTATATATATATAAAGGCTTTTGGATTGATCGATGATGCTTTGCTTTCTGTGTCCTTTTTGATCCTTAAACGATGAGTTTCTCTTCTGTTCTATACAGAGATGTATTCTCGACATTGATGTTCAAGGAGCAAGGTCTGTGAGAGCGAGTTCTCTTGATGCAATATTCATATTCGTTTGTCCTCCTTCAATGAAAGAGCTTGAAGATCGGCTCCGTGCTCGGTAAAAATCAGGCTTTTACAATATGAGATCTTTCATTACATTTCCAGGAAGATCATTGTCAATTCAACTTGTTAAAAAAAAACAGAGGAACCGAGACAGAAGAGCAAATTCAAAAGCGGCTTAGAAATGCTGAGGCAGAGATCAAAGAAGGGTTGTCATCGGATATTTTCGGTCTTATTTTGTATAATGACAACCTCGAAGAATGCTACAAGAAGCTCAAGGTGAATCGCCTTTTGTTTCATTGCTCAAAATGTTGTCATGTTCTGAATGCATAACAATAACAGCTCTGTTTCCAGAAACTCTTGGGTCTAGATGGAGACTCTCCTGTCAATGGTGTAGAAAGTGAGAAACTGAAGTAGTATTATGCATAGATTTCTTTTCCATACCAAGAAAAAGAAGTGAATGTGAAACTAATTGCTTGATTCTGCAGTAGAAGGGATTAATCTTCCCACCGAGCACATGGTATCAAAAATGGAAGATAAGATCATTGTTCAAGAAACAGGAGAAGCAACAAGGAACAAGTAAGCAGCTAAAAACTAATGTTCTTATGTTACTGATAATCTCTCTGAGCTTGTAAAAGTTATAATTTGACTTTGTGGTAAATGATGGTATACAGGATTGTGTTAGATTTATCTTTACTTAATGGAGGAGCACCAGGCAGAACAAGGGGGATTCTTGTCGACGCCATTGAGTTCTAAGCTGACAAAATACGAAACTGTTTTTTCATTCATTACAGAACCGTTTGTGCTTGGATTTTAAAGTATCAAAGCGGTAGAAAGAGAGCATTAGAGAAGATGTTCAAAGACTTATGATGATGATGATGAAAGAGTTTGGGGGGGCTGTTGATATTGTTCATTGTAATCTTGATTGACAAGACTCGAAGAATCAAAGTTGAGATTTTTTAAGTAAAACTAGAATTGTGTACAAAAGATTGACCCCATGAAACAGTCTTCAGTAATATTATCAGGACTCAAGATTTGGATGTACAAAAAGCTTGATCTTTTGTGTTTTATTGGGAGAAAAAAGGACAGCAGTTAGTGTCAGTTAACAGTTGAAATTTGAAAAAGAAGCTGCTTCCAAAGAGGAAAGACAAAGGAAAAGAGACAGCCAAAGAACAAGTTGGGACTTTGGAACAGAATCTACATGTGTCATGTCCTTTCATCTTGAAAGTAAAAAGCTCTCTACACCTCTCATATTTTGGCAACTGCTTTTGCATCTCAAGTCTCGCACGCCTCTCTTCTTCTTTCATAGTTGTCTTGTGGGTCCAAAGTCTGTCGGATTGTAGTGAAAGGAAGGTTCGTGTAATGCCCACTAGTGGTTCTTGTCTTGATCCTGGTCCTGCTCCACCATTACAGACACACTTGTACAAAAGAAGGGGGATGTACCCTGTTGGGCCTATTGAAAGCCCATTAACGCTTTTAGGCCCGATAGAGATGCTTACAACAGAACATTGGTTCGGCTTTTTAGCAAAAGACACTTCCTTTAACAGAATCAAAGATCAAAGCTAAGACTTAAGAGAAAAAAAAAAAACAAGAATCATCAGCCTTCACTACAGTTGTTGTTAAATCAGATCCTCAAACTATACATTACTTCAGTCTCTTAGAGACTCGTACATCGATTGACCAGACTCTGATGAGTTGGTAGGCGATGATCTTGCACAAGCAAAAGGCGGTGGCGGTGGATCAACAGACAATGTACCTTCCAAAACCTTCACCACTTCTCCCATTGATGGTCTTAACCGTTCATCCGCCTGAACACACCAGAATGAGATTCTCAAAACCCGCTCGAGCTCCTCTACATCGCAACCTCCTTCTAATCTTTTGTCCACAACGGTTTCTTTCCTCCCTTCAATCCATTCTCTATACACCCATTCACTCACTACTACTGCCTCGTACCTACCCGTTATTAGAGCTAAAACGGTTTTGCCAAAATCTTCAACGTCTTTATCTGCAGCACCTAAACCGAATCCATATTCTATTAACTTAGCTTCCAAATCCTCCCCGAGCAGAATGTTTCCGCAGTTCAAGTTCCCATGGCTGACGAATTCTCTGCATTCCGTGTGGAGGTAACAGAGAGCTTTAGCTACGCTTAAGCAGGTTTCGGTTCTTTTTCTCCAAGTTAGTTTCTTGCTTCGTAAAGGATCAACAATGTGGTCAAGTAAAGATCCGCTCTTAGCGAATTCGTAAACCAGAAACCTCCTGCCTCGTTCGCAGCAGTAACCTTCAAGCTTTGCTAAATTCTTGTGATGCATTGTTCCTATCTTTGATGCAGAGCTTCTAAACTTCCTTTCTTCTGTTAATGTCTCTTCCATTTCTTTTACCGCGACACATTCATTCTCCGACATAACGCCCTTGAATATCTGTGGTCCTATGTTATGGTCAAAATTATCGGTCATGGCCTTAATCTCATCGACAGAGAATATAATCACACCTTTTGGATTTGTCGCTTTGGAGAACCGATCAGCTTTCTGCTTAGCTTGCTTCTTCTTCCTCTGATAGATGTACACAACAATACCGAGCTGAAAACCGAGAAACAAAACAAGTGTAGTGGATGTTGCCCCGACAAGGCAAGGAATACAGATATTGTGAGACTTTGTTGCAGTCACTGACCCTTTTGAAACATTTGGATCAACAGCAACCGGGTCCGAACATGTTTTGATATACGATATCGAACTCAGAGAAGGATCAGAGTAACCGCTGATATATCGGGTCAGCTTCATGCGACATTGAGGATTCCCATCGTTTGTGTAAGTGACTGCGGTACAAGCAGAGTCCTCCGAACACATCTTCTTGCATCTCTGAGAGCTAATCCGAGAAATAATCGAATCATTAGCCGGGTAAATCCCATACAACTCCAAGTTCTTGAATTTCACCATGTCGAAACTAGATTTGCAGTCTAGTTTCTGATAAGGCGCCAAGCACTTGGGATTCGAGACAGATGCAAAGGTATTATAAGGGCAAGTGCATCCAGGGTATCCGGAACTGTTAAAGGAACAAACTTGCGATCCACAGGTCGCGAAAACCCGACACTGATTCTCAACAGCTTGCCAAACCGGTTTCCAAATCCCTGAATCCTCGTTCCACGAGTACATTCTCAGATTACCATCCCGGTCAAGCCTGAGAAACCTGAACTTCACAGTGTCGTTATGATCTTCCCCAAAAACCGACCAAACAGGTCTCATCAGATCTTGATCCACAAGAAACAAAGCTCCCTCTGAAGTAAGAACAGCCCCAATCTTCTTCTCCTTCTTCTTCGCAGCTTCGTTTCCGCTTGACCAGAAAGTAATGCTACTCTCCCATCTCAGCTCTAACTTCCCTGAAACCTCCATGTGAAGACTGTAATAACTAGACCTAGAACTCTCACTAGCAGCTCTAAGCATCTCAAAAGCTAACAACTTTTGGTTTGGAAGCAACGTATCAGCAGGAGTATCAAAGCTTTGCCAAACAATCTCTTCTCTATCTTTCAACAAGACAAGATTACCATCATCACGGAGCAAAGCAGAGGATACAGAGAACCGGTTCGTCTTGCTGTTCCAAACCAGAACACCCAACGAGGAATCAAACAAAACCAATTCTCCATTACGAGTTAGCTCAAAGTAAGAGCTGTTATCAGTAACGGAAACACCTGCTCCAGCAACCCAGACAACTTTCCGTTGATCAGAAGGGATGGAATTGGAGTTAAACCGGATACCGATGCTAAACCGGTTAGGCAAATCAGGTGGATTGAAAAACCCTAACGCAAAATCACCATTGTTAGATACCCACAAGCTGTTTTCACCAACCACGACTCTAGAACCTAATTGAATCTCTGAAACCACGAATTGAAACGCCAAGAACCCTAGAGAGAGAGACAGAAGCAGAGCTCGAAGAAGCATCGTCTTTGTGTGTCTGATTCAGAGATGCAAGGAAAGAGGCGGTTTCATCTCAACATCATTTCCAAAATCCAAACTTGTGTTTCAATTTCCTGAGAAGAAAAGAAAATCCAAAACTGAAAAGGGGAAAAAGAAGATAATATCAATAAGACCCTAAAAACAAAACAGAAATCTTCAAGGTTTGGCACTTGTAAGAAGCTTAAATTTCTCACCTTGGACCCACTGAGATATCAAATCACACAAGTATCAAAAACTTGACCAGATCAATAAATAGTGTTGTTGAAAAAAAAAATTTGATTTTTAAATCGAGCAAAAAAAAGCTAACTTTCAAGAAAGAAATGTGGAGGATATTACTGTAAAAGATTGACTAAGAAAAAACAGAGACTTTAAGCTTAAGAAATGGGACCCAAGATTTTGGATTTGAAAAAACCTCTGAGTATATCAGAGAATCTGAAGCTGTTGTGAATATGAAGAGGGAGACAGTGAAGACGCACTAACCAAGTAGGTAGAGACGAAGAGGAATCAGGATTGAAAGAGACGTCTTTTCTCCAAGATTTGATTTTCTCAGAGAAAAACAGAATTAAAATCCTGAAGAAGAAGATGCAAGTGATTGATATATAATGTGAGAAATCTCTGTAGAATAATAGAGAAATCTGCAGTGAATCTGAGAAAAAAAATTTAAAAGAAGATTTTTGCTTCCCTTCTCTTTGGCTAGTGCGAAAAGGAAGTGGTAAGGCTTTAATTGACGTTTTGTCGTTTTCCTTTACGAGTTATCTTTTAAAATAATCGAAACAAAAGAGTGTTTAATTATCTACGGTTTTAGTGTCTTTAATACAAGAACAGTTATTAATGACCTTATTCTTTACTTAAGTTCGAGCATAATAATTAAGAAGATCTCTTCTGATTGATTAAGGAGTGAAATTTAGTTTAAAATCTTGAATGTTTCCTAAAACATCTATCTTAAACATTAATGTGACTCAAATACTGAAAAATAAAACCACTCCATTGTGCTAATTAATTGCTTGTGTAATTTGAAAGGATATGTATCATTTATGATTTATCATCACTGTGACTAATGACTGTTATTCCACTGTGACGTTGTGATTGTTTTTTTTTTTTCTATGACAGGCTCACAGCTAATGAGTTTAGATTGATAGGAGAGCATGTGTGAATTAATTAGTGCGAAAAATGGTCAATTAATTAGCATAAACAATCGTTGACAAAAAGAAGAAAAATAAAAATATAATATAATCAATTTGTTGGTCGACTTCTCTACGAATGAAGTAATCAACGAGAGGGGAAACCGTCTATTCCCTTATTAACTAAGTAGCGCATGTGTATTCAATTATTCATATAAGATTTATTGAACAAATGCCAAAAACTATATAAATTATCTATAAATTTGAATTTACTGTATGATCTTTTGAAATTCGGTCAATTCCAACAAAACCGTAAACGAAATGAGTAAACCGTAAACAGACTGATTTGTTGTGGATTTAATTTATAAATTTTTTTTTTTAAGTGCTATGTTGACAAAACGACGTCGAATTGGAGAAATTTTCAAATTATGGTTCGTGGAAAAGGGCTCAACGAATGTCTTAAACCTGGAATCGAAGCTTTGATCATTGATTTGTTTCCATAATTCCTTTAGTTGATCCCATCGATCACTTCTCCAGTTATATTCCTTCGTCTAGCCAATGCGTCGAACAATTCCAAGGCAAACTCCTTGGAATTCATCCCTGCATTTTATCAATTTTCATTTAATTCAATTTGAACAATCATGAAAATTTTCACTCCTTGTTCGATTCTAGATTAGTACCTATGGATTCACCGAATTTTGTCCGAAGCAGCAGTCCACCGGTAGTGGCCGTGATTTGATTGAACCGCTTCTCCACGGCTGACCAGCCAGCGCCACCGTCAATTTTGCTGATGAACTTCAGTCCCTTCAAGGCGTCAGTCGCTGCTGATTTCGTCCGGTCTAACTTAGCCGGACCTCGAGTTGAAAAATTCCTCAACGGAAAAACAAACAATAAACGAAAAACGATGACGATGACGAATTTGTGGTTTCAAAAGTTGAACTCTGAAGTTGATCGGTCCTCAAATGTCTATGAGAGAAGCCATAGTCAACTCATCTTTTACATTTTTCAAGTCAATTCTCTCGGAAAGAAAATCAGATCGGATGAGAAACGCCAAAGTTTTCCAGCGATTATATCAAGAGAAAAATGAAGAGTGTTACTAGAAAGTAGAAAGAAGAAATTCACAGCTGGTTATGGAATCTCTCTGATTCAGAGGAAAATTTGTAATCGCAGACAGAACATTTTCCCGAAAAAATTAGAGAGATGAAACAATTAAAGAGATGAAAAATTGAGGTCGATGACAACCGTTTCCTCGGCTCAACAAAGCTTAAAGCTTTTTCACTCAATTCCAAAGTCCTCTTTCTCTATCTCAGTTTTGGTCTTTATTTCTCTCTATCTCTCGATCTCTCTATCTCTATTAATCAAAAAAATCAATTGCCTCTTCCTCTCCATCTTTCAAAACCGATAAACACAAGAACAAAAATCCAAATTTTAATTTTTCCCCCTAAATTCTAAAACAACGTCGTTTTGGTTCAAAATACTTACAAACAAAAATTGACCTAGGTCAACTCTAAACCGGAATAAAACAGAGGTCCACTTGTCATCCAAGTCACCAACCGTAAATGGGAAGCTAACTCCGTTTACTGTTATGTTAGAATTGACCAAATTTTAAAAGATCATACAGTAAATTTAAATTTATAGATAATTTATATAGTTTTTGGCATTGTTCAAGAAATCGTGTATGAATACACAGGCGCTGCTTAGTTCACAGGAGAATATGTTATTTTCCCAATCAACGAGTTTAGCGTTCATTTTCTTTTGTTAATTCACACTTTTAAAGTAGTAAACTTTTTGCAAAATAAACAGTTAACTTTTTGCAAACGATTAGTCTTCCAGTCTCCACAATAAGAAACTTTTAGCAACGTGGTCCCTCGTCGACATTCGTCTCTAAATCCCTAATTACATTTAGATGATAATGGTAATAATGATGATAATATATAAAGCACCAATAATTACGATTTACGAAAATCAACAGTCCTACTAATGATTTGATAATAGACCAACAAATCGATGGATTTATTCTGTGATTCGCATAGGATCCCAGTCCTGTCCATCAGGTGAATTAATTTAGTTTCTTTTTTTACATTTTGTAATCACAATATATATCAGTTTACTTTTCTCATTAATTCGTATTTATTTTCTTTTTTTTCTCTTTTGGTTTGTCTGTCAGTACTGTTAATTCGATTACAAACCAACAAATTCTGAACTATCAGTTTTATATATATTTGCTTTCCAACTTATAATCATAATCCTAAAATACTACAAAAAAAATTGTTGATGAAGGATTTCTAAACTTGTAAGAACTGTTCCTAAATGATTTAGGAATCTTTCCTAAAAATAATTTTTGAAAAAAAAAAAATTAACAAATTTTTTTCTGTATTTTGATTTTTTTTTTTTTTAATTTGTGACATTTATGGGAAAAATAAAAAACTAAGAAAATATCATTTTTAAGAATACCCACAAAAAATTTGTATATCAATATACTTTTTCTTTTTTTTTTTAAATAATTTTTTATGAAATTTTTTTGTTCTAAATTAAATTATGTTATTACTATTCTACGCAAAATTTATTGATTTTTTATTATTTTGACTATTTGAATTCTGCATATTATTTTTTTTATTGATTGAAATGTGTGTAAATAAATAATAATTGATGTTTTAATTCAAAAAAAATAAAAATTAAATAATTATTTACTTTATGTGCACAAATTTTAAATATCATTTATAAAAAAAAATGGAGTAAATAGTTTTACTAGATAATGAATATCTAGTACTTTTGATGTTGCATTTTAGTTACCATTTTAATTGAAAACTAGGTTACCATCGGTGCTATGCACGATATTAAAATATATTTTTTTAATTGAGTTTATATATATATATATATATATATAATGTTTTAGTATATTAAAATATATTTGTAAAATTTTGTAATGTTTTTGTCAATATTGATATGGTATATTTGTAAAATATATTTTTTACTAATCATATTATTTTTAAATTATTAATAATTTCATTATTTCATGTTAATATATAATGTATATTTCTCAAATAAATAAAGCACCATTAATGTTAAATAAAAAATAAAAAATGTTGAATGTAATGGTAAATTTCGGATTCATAGTCTATCAATGTCAGTTAAATAAAAATTATTTGGATAATCGTCGTATGTTTATATTAGAAATTGGTATATATATCGGTATAAGTATAAACCAAAGGTAAATAATTAGTAAATTAGTAAATATATTATTTGTTTGGAAATGTAGATAAGTTTATTACGGAATTAGTGCTATTTGAAAAAATAATTATTTGGCAATTAGAATAGTGTTAAGAATTTAATTAATTAAATAAAAAATAAAAAAAATTGAGAAAAATTGTAGTATTGACACATCATCAATTTTGATTTCCAATGTTCGTCTTTTTAATATATTGAAGATTTGTTCGGCAAATGAAAATTTGAAAAATATTTTATAAAAAGAAAATTGAAAATATCAGTGCTTCGGGTCAATTTTTAATTAAGTAATTTATTAATTAGAGGGGTCAGCTTTGGACAGGCAGTTTGACGAGTTGCTTGCCTCGGTTGAAGAATGTCGGGCCCTAGCAGTCTACCACGTGTGTCTAAATTCACTTGCTTATCTTTTCACTTTTTTTATTCTTGAAGCCAAATTAAAATATCACTTGATTCTCGAATATAAAAATCACAACTTTTTGTGAAAATATTTAAAAATCACTTGCCGAGAGAAAAAAGAGGTAAACTTGTTGCTTATTTATGACATTTTTCTGCGTACACTTTGAGTGGTTAGAGAGTTACTTCAATTTCACCGTATCCAAATTCAAACACAAATATTTTACTTTAAGGACTAAATTAATTATACATGACACGTTTTTTTGTTTTGTTTTATAAATTAGAGAAGGGCTAAGTTACATCATAATATAAGTAGCAACATGCTAGGAAATAAATATTTCAATTTTCTTTATATTTCCGTGTGGAAAGTATTACAAAAATAATGGATGAGTGGAAGTCTGGAAGACGAGAGAGATTCCCTGGTTAAGCTTTTAGATTTTTTTTTCATTTAATTTTTCAAAAAGAAACCTTTTTCACCTTTTTAGTAGAGAAATAATGCAAAACAAGTTTGTCATAAAGCCCATCCATGCGTTGCATGCAGCTTACAAGCCATGAGTGTCAAATAAAGTATCTTTTTTAGTTTGTTTAAGTAATCCCATATAATAATTGGTTCATAAAATGAAAACTGATATATGATCATACAAGTCAAAGCAAAATTACGTCTACGGATAGGCAAAATTGCAAAATTCTCGTTTTGCCCGGTCTCATATTTTCATTCCATATATGAATTCATTTCTATCTAGTACAAACTTTCGATTCATGTTTGAAAATAAGATAGAAACGAAAATTTCCGAAATTTCATTCGGAACAAATTTCATACTAACTACTATTATAATAATAGAATATTAGATTTATAGAGTAATACACAAATTTAATTTTAATTTTCTATTTTTCTAATATGTAATTAAAATCACTAGTTATAATATATTATATTATGTTAAATTATTTTTAGGTTTATATAATTTTGATGATTGTCATATTCATTATTATTTTTGAAAATTTTTATTTTGTTCTCGTTTCATCCTATCTCATCATGTTTTCGTCCCGAATTTTAAATGAACGTAAATAAGACAATGTTATTATTTTCTTTCCAAATTTTAGTCCCGTTTTTATTCCCTGAAGTCTCATCCCGAATTCTTATTTGCCTATTCTAACCAGATAAACAAATCATAAAAGATGGAACGATATTGGAAATGTAAATAGGAGAGGGTGGGTCTGTCATATTGTATATTCATAATTTCACAGGGTCCATTAATTCACCACTCATCCATTTTAGCATGGAGCAGTTGAACTAATTGCTTCCCTTTTTGTAATTTATTTATTAATTATTACTTTTTGCTTTATAGGAACCAATAAATCGACAACTTTTTAAAATATAAAATATGCCAAATAAATATTTATTTATTTAAACCAATAAACCATATGACCAAAAATATACAGGAAATAATCACGATTAAAGTTTGAACCGGTCTACTCCTTAGGCAGTTATGACTAATATTTAGCCATCATGGAAAATAATAAAATATATTAGTTGATGTATCTCTTATAACCAAGAAAACATGAAACATTTTTGGAGGTTGATGTATCAGAAAGTATAAAAGAATGGTGATATTTCTGTAACATGTACATACTACAACTCTACAAACTTATAGATTTCCGGCTTCCCTAAATAATTTGGTATTGGTAAATAAATAAGATGATAATGATGTAATTGACAGGAAATAATCACGAATCAACCGGTTTTAATAGTTGAATCGGTGTATCACCTTGTCACCGATATAAGAGAGTAAAGAAAGTCTCGAATTTGAGTATTGGTGACGAGGAATAAACGAATTTAACATCTTTTGTCTTCTGGTCCGAGGAGATTATGAATATTGGTCCGGAATTTTTTGGTTAAAATAAAATAAAAAATCATGAATCCACAAATCGTCAATGAACTGGGCCTATTACGTTCTCATTTCCGCCTTATGGGCTCATTTGTCTTCACCTATTCGGTAGTTTGGTTGGAGTTTGATTTCTTGATTCGCTCCGTTCATAAAAACCTCACACACTTGTTGTTTTCTTCCGATAATGATTAAATTAAGAAAACCAAAAGATTAACTCGTGGAAAAATAATGTCATCCATCGTCTAGTCTCGTCTTATATTTCTATTTGAAATTAAGGTAGCAAGTAGACGGACCCCACAGTTCCTATCAATGAAAAAAATAAAAGTAATAGGAGCCACAAACATAGATATCAGAAGCAAAGATGCATCTACGGTTCTTAACATCCCAAATGTCCGAAAATGTTCCAAAGATCATCTATGTTACGTGTATCCCTGTTAAATATATATAAATTTTTTTTGCTAACTACATAAATTATATGGTATTACATAGTTACATATATGAATTAAAGTAATGTATGTTTAGTTTAAAAAAATATATATATATATATAGTGACAAATATGACATCATATAGCTATATATTTTAACTAAAACAATGTATGTTTAGCTACACCAACAAAAATACAATATATGATAAAATGCACGAATAGAGATAAAATATGTTGAAAACTACATGTCCGTTAATTATGTCACGATTTTTGTCTATTCGTGATAGAAATCGTGATTTTAGAATAAAAATTAATTAAATAAATTTGAAACTCAATCCAAACACAAATTTCAAATCCGATCCAAACCACATGAATCATACCGAAAAACAAAATCTACATTTAAAATAAACTAATTTACCAAACTAACACATCTTCACGAAAACTAGCATACCTTCCGATCAACTAGCATAACCACTAGTTCATCGTCTTTACCGATTCAATCTCAATTTATATGAGTACGGTTTTTAAAATTAATTAGTCCAACTGCAGTTTAACCGATCCGTTATGAGTTTCAAAATATTGGTTTTAGTTTTCTTCTTACATTCTTCTTTGTATTTCTTTATTTTTATACAAAACTCTCTCTTCCTTCAACGGTCCCAATAATTTTTTAGAGGCATTTCACTGCCACGCCAACCAATAAATATTCAAAATTTTCACTTCTGAAATTTTTTTTATCACCAAGCAAAGGAAAAATACCATAAACTTTTCTTCGTTGTTATCAGATTCTCCAGCGATATCAGACATGTTTCTGATCTCGGATTTGAAACCTTACATCTAGATTATTAGTTCCATTTGTCTATTTTTTATTTTGTTAAAAGTTAGAGTCTCTCCTATTTAGGGCTTATGTTTCTGGAATTCTTTTTATTTTTTACCAGTTTAGTTTTCGGAATATCTCTTTCTTCCGCCGAGATATATAATTCCTTTATATAATCTTCCATATGAAAAAGGTTAACTACCCTATTTATTCTCTAGAAAACGAGAATATATTATAAAAAACGATAATATGTTGTCCCTCTATTTAATGTCCACACTCAACATCACCAAGCTTCTCGAAAGCGAAACACACTATTTGGTAGCCATCTCACTATATGACCACCTCTTTAAGTTTGTCTCTTGGCACATATATAAATGTAACATTACAAAAATCAAGAATATAAAATATTTATAATCATAACTTCATATTTGACCAATAGCCATGTCACTATATGACCACCTCTCTAAGTTTGTCTCTTGGCACATATTTAAATGTAAAATTACTAGAAATGAAGAATATAAATTATTTATAACCATAACTTCGTATTTGATCAATCATTGTTTACAAATATAACATATAGGATTCAATTGGTAACACAAAATAATAAAAAATAATTAATAATAAATTAAATTAGAAATATCGGTGCAAAAAATACAAGAATATCGTTTAAATACCACTAATTGTTACAACTTTTATGATGGTTAACTATTAAAACAGCATACTCTTTACTAATCTATGCATATACTATAAACCATTATCATCACAGTTTTGTGATTAGTTACAATCTATAGATAAGAAATTCTGTTGAGCACATCTACCATAATCATTATTAATCTATGCATATACCATAAAACATCCGAATCTGAAAGAAAATTTCCCAAATATTTTTTAGAAATTGAATTTAGAGTGGAAGTGTTCTTTTCCAAAGAGAAATGAGGCGTTGCAATGTCTCCAGTAGATGATGTAATCCATTTACTTAGATTTGTGAAGATTCAAGAATTCCATCATGAAAATCCAATTCATAAGATGAATAATTAATGATTTTAATTCTCAATTTCTTTTCAATAATTTTGACTGTATATCTCGATTGAATTTGTTAGGTACTAGTTCAATATAAAAAATTTATGAAATTTTTATCTCACACCTAAGTGGTGATGAAATTGAAATGAGTTATACATAACCTTATCATTATTATTGCTTCTCGATTTTGAATATACGAGATTCGAAATAAATATTGTCATCGTTTATATGACCGACATGCCAAGTTATAAATGCTTACAAAACCTATATGTAATTGTGCCTTCTAAATATTTTTTGGAGTCCATCCATATAGTACCAACGATGTTCTTTAGTCATAAACCTATTGACGGAGAAGTCACCTCTTACGCTTAGCTATTAACCAAAATGTGCTCAACAAAAGTTGTTTTATATGGATTGTACACATCGCAAGTTTTCATTAAATATCTATAATTTTGGTGCACTATCAATAAAACACAAAGAATATGTTTATAAAAACAAACTAATGCTTTATAAAAATAAAAATAAAACTAATGATGGCAAATCAACCGGTTATCTGGAAATGCAAACCAGCAGCACAAATCCGAGTTCAAATTTCAATGCACTGCAAATACTAGAGTGATTAACTAATAAACCTAAACTCCGTCATTTAAAAAAAAAAAATTACATGAACACATATATATTTATTAACCAAAGAAACCAAGTTTATATAGTTGTATTAGCCGTTGTTGTTTAAAAAAAAAGTTATGTTCTATAAACCATGGTTCAAACCTTGTTTGTGAGAGATTTTAGATTCTAATGAAAAGATTTACGAGTTTTGATTTTGTACTCTTTAATTAATCAGAAAAACTAACCAAAGATAATGAATGCATATGATAAGAGAGAGGGGGATAAGTGGAAGAAGTTGCGCCCTGTAAATGCAACAAGAGATTAGAGTTTGGTAAGTGTTCACGTGGAAATCAAACAAAAGAGAGACGCAGACAAAACACCACAAAGTAAACACATTCACATTTTTCCATTGCCCAAGTTTGGTCACTCGGGCCCCTTCCATTATTGCTACTACCCCCCTAATTCTCACACGCCTTTCTCTTTACACACGTGTCACCTCTTTTTCTTTCCTTTTTTTTTTTAATCGGTATTCTTAAAATAGTTTTGATCATCGTAATTAGTTGGAAGAAAAACATTCGTGTTAGAATCTCACGAAGTTAGAAAGAACCTAACGTAATATTTACGAAATATGAGTTAATTAATTTTAAATTAGAAGTTTATAAAATTTAATATGGTATCAGAATTCAGATTATTGACTAAAATAAGGTGATCTAAATAGAATATATTATCAATTATATAATATGATTCACTTTGAAATGGATCGAAAGAAGCATAATTTCGAAGGATTTTGTTAGGAATCACATTCTACAAATTAGATGAAAATTTAGAATAATATAAATAAATAAATATATATATATATATATTAATCGATTCATTATTAATTGGTTTTGAGTTTAAAACTCACAAAATTTAAAAAAATAGTATAATCAAGTTATTAAAAAAAAATTATTTGTTACTAATGTTATTTTTGTATTTAATGGTTCTGGATTTAGTTTTTTTTTTCGATTTTAATAATATTATAAATAAAAATGATAAATTATAATATTTTTTTGATAAAAAATATTCTATTTACATTGCAAAAAAAAAAAATACAAGGCAATGACTAAATAGTCATAGAGATCAAGAGAGTTGTTGAGAGATGAATGTTTAAGCATACAATTAGCTTGATGTCTAGAATATCAAAAGCTTTAAGGATTAAAAAAGTTAGAAAACAGTAGCTTACTTGACTTTCTTAGATTTATGGACCACGACCACTATCACTGCGGTCACCACGACCACGGTTTCCGCGTCCACCGATAGTAGTCCATTGCATTTTTTGGACCTTTTGGATTGGTTTGATGTGCTTTCCTCCTCGAGTCCTTTGTGCTATATCATATCCATATTCAAAACCTGAAAAAATTCCAGTTTCATACACAGTAAAAAGATTACTACCAATGACACTCGGAGCCTCATCTTCGATTGTTGCTTGTGTGGATCTTGATTGAGAATGACGAGTTGAGAACACATAATCTGCATCTGGTATAGATAGCAAAGAAGTTGCATTGTTAGTGTCAATAAGAGCAATCTCAGTAGAGGATGAATTGATGAGTGGAGTCAAGGCCATCGCAACCTCATTAAGAGCTAAATTTTCTGAAATGATCTTAGCACTTTCAACGGTTGCTGAAGTCTCAATGACTATGGCAGTAGTTTGTTTAGTCTCAATGATTGTGATAGTTGCTGAAGTATCATGTTTCGTGGCTGGAATTGTTGTAGTTGCAGCTGGAAATTTTGCATCTTTGTCATTCAAAAAAACTATCTCACCAATGGCTTGTTCTGTAGATGTTGTTCTAGAGTCTGTTGAAACAGGGGCTGCAACACTGTTTGTGACAGAAACAAATGCAAGGATAAGAACAGAGACATGGATTTGATCAACAACAACGACTTGATCAACTTAAGTTTGAGGCAAGTCGCTAACACTTTGCTGAAGACATCTTGATTCCTTGTGTCCTAAATGCCCACATCTATGACACTTTGATGGAATCCATGAATACTCCACATCAACAAGGGTGATTGTACATTTTTATCATCCAAAGCATTGAGAGAACGATTTGACTACTTCAACCATAATCTTAGCCTCACCCGTGAGTGTAGGATCAAGTCTTGGTTTATTGGTTCATCTAAGCCCGAAGTAATTTGGCTTATTCCTAGTCTTGAGTAAAATCTGTTTGGGATATTTTTTAGAGTTATCCATACTGGAACTGTGGAGATCTCTGGAAGAGACAATGTTGCTGCAGGGCTCTAAGAAGCCACAAACATTAGACAGATATCTACATGTCACAAACCACGCTAAATAATCCCAAGTACGTATGGATTCATCCGATATATGGAACAAGTAAGATGATTCGCCTAACTTCCGAATGAATGTTCTGAATTTTCTACCCCTTAAATCTTATTAACAACAGCATGGATGAGCCATCCTGACGGAGTGGAACATCGATAAAACTGTCCTCTGATGTATTCTTTCTGATTTTCAGACCCATGGAGAAGAATATGGCTTGAGATTGTTACCTTTAAAGTCCCATCTTCCAAGTAGGTTGGTGTTGTTGTTCTGTAGAGATTCCTCATAGATGGGTTCATCTCTGCAGCCCAAGGGAACCGCAAGTTACCATCTTCCTTTACAGCCGGAGGATATAGTTTCTCAGTTAATAGATTATTTTCAACTGGAGCTTTGCCTGCATACACTTTCATGGCTTTACTTCTAAATTCATTATCTTGACCTGCAGCAAGAGATGTCCATAAGGTCGGCGAAGGTAGTTTCATTTCTTGGAGGAGACTCACTTCCTCTTCCGGCAGATTTGAAGGCAAAGAGATCTTCAAAGGTTTGGACCACGATCCTAAAGAGGAAATGAAAGGAGCCGGAGGCACTCCATCACTATTTTGAGCAGAGGAATAATCAGAGACAACAAGAGGACAATCAACTTCGGCCTCAACATAACTTTCGTCATGGAGCATAGATTCCACATCTTCTCGATGAACTGGTTTGAATGGGACATAGAATCTATTGAATTGAGCGAAGGTTCCACGGAGTAGAAGAAGGGAAGACAGAGGATGGAGAGGATGATGGAGAGAGAGACGCGCATGGAGAGGACGCGTTTGCCAAGCGGTGGTGATGAGCCAAAGAACGGTGAAGCTATCGAAAAAAAGGAAAATGAACCTTAGAATTTCTGTTTTGAAAAATGGATATGAGAGAACTTTGGACCTGTTGGATTTACTACAACTTCGTAGAAAATATTGCTGCATTTTTGGTTTTAAATTATAGCATATTGAAAAAGGGTTCTACCCATATTGCTACTAGTTATGAGAAAATCCATTCTTAATTTCTTTTTTTGGAATAACAGTCTTATGAGTGTGATGATTTGTCTTTAATTAGTGTCGGACTCATTCTATTATCTGGTTATCCACATGATCCAAAAGTTATCTCGTGCATGAGGATAATGCTTTTCTTATTTTTATATACTTTTATTTCCTTTATTATTATTATAAGCATATTAATGGATGCAGCACCATTATAGTCACTAATAATTATTAGTGGGAGGAGTAAAGCCCCGCTAGCGTTCACCTCCCACGGGATGAGGAGGTCTCGAGCAATAATTATGAATGATTAACCATTATTATTTCATTTTAGTTAGAAAATAGACGACCACACAAAAACAAATTTATTACTTCCTTCATTTCATTTAAAAAAGTTTCACACAAATTTAAAAAATAATTAAATTTTCTATTTTATCTTTAATTAATATATTATATTATTTATTTAATAAATTAAAAAAATAGAAATAGAACTAAAAATATTATTATAAATCTGCATTAAAAATACAAAATAATACTTAAAATAAAATAAAATTTAACTTTAAAACGACATTTAATATGAAACAAAAGGAATAACAATTTAACACTATGATTAATAAACTAAATTAGTACATCAATATTTGTTTTCACCATTACAAATTTATAAATACAAAATTTGAACTTGGGTGGAAAGCTTTTGTAAGGCAAACAACTTAACCATCATGCCACCACCTTAGAGACTATATACTATATTTTTATAAACGAATCAATTATTTAGACTGTATAACTCCTGTATAAAAACGCCTCATCTATAAGATAAAAAAAAGATAAAAAAAAGTTTTAGAAAAAAAGAAAAAAAAAACTCCTGTATAAATGCATAAATATGGATTTAAATCCATAATGCATCGGGACTAAAACCCCACAGTTGATTTCTATTATAACATTAATCTTCTTTTTCTTTGACTTTTTCAAGCATTAGTAGTCATTAGTTTCAATTATGTATTATATAAAAAAAACTATATTTTATATATTTGCATTATGAGAGTTTGAATTTAATAGTACTACAATAAATTTTAAATAATAAAATTAACATAAACTATTAAACTATAAATCTTATTAGGGCCATCTTTTAGCACGAGCAAGTAGAACGGTCGAATAGGATTTCGACTCAAATACAAAAAAAAAAATTAGAAAATTTTAACTATATACATAAATTAGGATCCATATTTATTAAAAAATTATTTTATTATATTAAATATACGTTTAATAAAAATCGAATAAGATCCATTAATAGTTTGAGACGACCCTGAATCTTAGTCATATTTTAAATATTATATATATTTTCATAGATCTTTGATAGGCTATTTGAGGTAAATAGAAAAAAAAAATCCAGTTTTTACTTTTGTTTTGTTTAGACAATTATAGATATCTTAATCAAAAGAATCTATTTTTACTGCTACTGAAAATTGGTTTAGATTTGTCTTTCAGATTCGTCAGGTTATACAAATAAAAAAGACTGTTCGAAGTATGTAAAATTTCATCTTTTTAGGCTCTTTTATTATTATATACTTCCAAAAATCATACCAATTATATATAATGATGATATTTCTGGGTTGGTTTTGTTTTTTTCTTCCTTGATAGTGTTAATCTTGACGTAATGCTTTAACCATCATTTGGAGTTGGGAACAGTACCTTTCTACCGAACCAGAGTGACCAATGAGGTTTTATTTTATTTTTAAATAATAAAATTACAATTTCTAAGAAGCTTTAAGAAAAAACTAAAGTTTAAGCAATCTTAAAAATACGACAAAAAAGGCAATCTTCAAAATAAGCTCTTCAATCCAGGCAAAAGATATTAACATTTCAACTATTATTAGTTTCATTCAAAATTACGTAGTTTTGGTAATTTTTAAAAATAAAAAAATAATATATTGAAATATTCGAATCCACGACCTCTAAATTAATCCCATAACACACTACCATTTTGCTATGAATTTTCTCTTAAATTAACAAACATATATGTATATATAATATCATTAACTTTCACCAACTCAAAATCAAAATCTCATATCTAATGGACAACACAGAAGCGACGGCGACACCTTTATTTTACTGTTTCACCGGAGAAAAATTGCAAATTACCAGAGTTTTATGAAACAGTAAGCTATGAAATTAGAAGAAACCAAACATCAAAAATTGAAGAGACGAAGTTAATCACACATTAGAAAGAGACGAAGTTAATCACACATTATAAAGAGACGAATCAAGTCATCTAACAACTTTTTATTGTCTAAAAAAAAACAAAAATACCAAAATCTGCAATTAGAAAAGATCTACGAAATCTGCAATTAGAAACGAAAATCTAGGAAAAGTTGAATCATTGAAAAGCCCATTCGTTCTCTTTGCGAATAGCTGCTTTTTCTTCCGGTGTGTAATCATTCTCGATGTTGAAAATATGAACTTTGAAAACTCGGTAATGGAGAATCTAAAGGAAATACGTAAACGACATAAAAAACTTCGAACAAAGTAAAAATCATCCTAACCGGAGAAAACAATGAAGCCATGTATAAGGAGATAAGGGGATTCAACATTGAAATCGAAGATACCCGAGAAAGGTTATTATGACGACGAACCTTGAATAAGAAGAGAAATCTGGCTTGAGAATGAAGATTAAACTTGTCTACATGATAATCAAGCTTCATCGGAGGAGAATCCATGGTGATTTTTCGACCGTTTTTTGTGGCGGTGAGCGAGCGACAACAAAATAAACTAGATCTGAGATTTTGATCTAGAATTGGTGAAAGTTAATAGCATTATATATACATATATGTTTTGTAAATAATAAAATTTGTCATGGCGCAGTGGTAGGATGTTGCAGGTTTACTCAAAAAGTAAGGGTTCAAATCTCTCATGCAACACGGTAATATACGGATTGAAAAATCTATACACGATTAATGATTATATTGCGGATGATCACTGAATTAGATACATTCACCTGCATTTTTTAAGTTGGATAATCTTACAAAAATAACATTGTGTGTAGATTTTTTTTTACAGGAAACTTTTATTCAATAGTTGTATATACTTTTTTGGATAAAATTATATATACTTGTATGTTGCATATGAGCGTGATCACTGATCATGCCTGGACATTGTAATAAAATATACAACCTATTGCAGCATTATAATAAGGGTTTGCGTTTTTAATTAATTTTCGATTTGTCTATAGTTTTTTTCCATCGTCAACTATTTAGTGTATTGTTCCGATTACCAGAAAAATCAAAACTTATCGATCACAAGTGAAACTCAAATGACATATACGGAGGTGCAAATTTTGTTGGTGTTGGCTAACGCTTAGAGATATATTCCAACATAAGTCTAAATAATAAAACCGAGATCTAGTAAAAAAAAAAAAAATTGATGTCGGTAAAATGAGATAAAAAATAAAGTAAAAACTTTTAATTTTGAAACTAGCTTTTTTTTTTTCCAAACACTGCATAAAAAAACCATTTATCTCACATTTTAGAGAGAATCGAACTTTTGTGTATCAAGTAACGACCGCAAGTAGATTTACTACATGAGTTAGAGACGTCTGTCATATTAGCAATTCAGTTAAATAGCGAAATAACTATATTTTACTTTTAGAATAATTTATTCTTTTGAACAAATCAACTGATTTTTCTTTTGTGTGCAGAGTAATTGGTTTTTCTATAGAAAAATAATTGAGATTATATGATGGGATATTTAACTTATATTATTCAGAGAAAAAATAATTATACTTTTCTGTTTTTCTCCACCGAAAAAAATTTCGCTATCAGAATATCTAAAGTCTGACTTCATACACCGGATAAATTATGGAATTATTAAAAAACAAAAAATTGACTAATATTTTACTTGACTATAGAAATATATAGTTGATGAATTCAGATTAAAACAAAAATATATATATATTTTATCTAAAAACTTTCCAATCACACATTTTATTTTATTATCATCTCCATAATTATAATTTTTAACCGTTTTGTTCTCTGCAAATACTACTTCATTTCCTAATAATACGTATATATATGACCGTTTCTTTATTTTATTTATTAACTAAAATTATGTTTTCTAAATGTTGAATTAATTTCTTCTTAAATATATCTCTCAATATATAAAAGGATCGTAAAATATTAATTTTTAGATATTAATAATTTATTGCTTTCATTTAAAAAAATTACATTTGTTATGAAATGATAATATATATTAATATTTTATTATCGAGTTCTTAAAATAATTTAAAATTAGTAAAATATCTAGACTAACATTTAAAATATTTTGCAACAATATCTTAGTATTTAATAATTAAAAAAAAATTATATTTTCCTACAATTATATTGAGAAGACAAATTTGTACTAAGCAACAAGAAAAAAAAATGGTTTAAGTTTTGTCATACTCGTTTCTTCGCTTTGTCATTTTTTTCTTCTGATTGATTATATTTTTTCTCATACCCCCCAAAAAAAAAGAGCTTTCTAGTGTGTCTCATTTGGAACATAAATTTTTAGAAACGCCTTCATTTACAGTCATATTTGGATTGTTTGTAGATTTGTACAGCTCGATGCATGTGTCAGATTAGCATAAAATAGCCCATGCCTCTAAGTTTGCCGTCAATTTTTCACAACTCTTCACATTTTCTCATGAAATTGCTCATGCGACTAATTAGGGTGGGTATTCAGCTAATCAGTTCGATTCGGATTATTCGGGTTTCAGTTTTTTCGGTTTTAAGAAAATAAGTTTCATTTGGAATTTAATTTTAATTCGGTTCAATTTGTTTTGGTTTGGTTCGGGTTTTAGAAGCAATTATCCGATTAATTTTCGTTTATTTAATTGACCAAATTTTAGTTGTTTTTCTGTTAAAAAATACATTTTTATAATAGAAAATCCAACATTTTTTTTTTAAATAAATAAATATCTTCGTGTTTTCTATTCTCAAATGTTTTGTTTTTTATTTTTACTCGTCAGAAATACTAGCGTTAAATTTGTTCGTCGGAGATAAAACGACAAAGTTAGAAAATGAGCAGACGAAAAATCAAAATTGCAAGTCTCAAAAGTATAAAACTAATTAAGTTATGAACAATAATCTAAAACTAATTAACTATAAATATAAGAAACTTTCATAGTGATATGTGTTTTAATGTCGGTTAAACAATTGAGTAATTTGCTATTCGGTAAAAAACTGAACAGAACCAAATACCAAATAAATTTAGTGATGGATCCGTTTGAATTATTTGGATTATTCGAACTCGAACCAAATTACGTTATTCGGTTCGGTTTGGTTATGTTCAGTTTAATTCGAGAATTTTGCCCATCCCTACGACCAATTGTACAAACTTTTTACCCATAATTGGTTTTTGTAGCGTTTCTGTATTTTTTGATGTGTTGTTGTGAATCCACAAAAGTCTTAATTTACTAGAAGGCTTTTTCAATCATGGATTTAGATTTATTTTGAATAGTTTTAGATTTGGTTGGATTTTGATACGATCTAAAGATTTTGTGAAACTTTTAATATTTAAAAAATTTATTAAGAAAATGTAATGGTTGATTTGGGAAGATTTTTGAGAAAACTTTCGATATATTTTATATGATAAATACCCTTGTTTATTCTGATCACTTTCATCACTATAAAATAAATAATATTTTTGTTAATTAGAAAATCCAATAATAGCTTTCTCTAAAAACATAAACCTAACACAACAAATGTATTGAAATGCATATATTATTTTCTAAAATGCAAAAATGGAGAACGATACTATTATTTTCTAATACAAATTTTCACTAAAAAAATCCATATTGAAGAAACAAGTTGAAATGCATATATATATATATTACTTTCTTAAGTTCTTTCCTGTGCTTTCACATGAGATGCATATATATAAACCTAATTAAACCAAAAAGATAACTTTGATTAAAAAAAAAAGCAAAATAAAATCTCTTGAAATTATCACCATCATAGATGAAATTTGTTAATAGACATATATAGCTTGTTATCAAATCTTTTGAAATCTTTTTTTATATAATTTGTTTTAAAATTAGAAATGATCCAATAACCCCGATTTTTTATGACTTTATCAATTAAATAATGATAGATTGTGAATTATTTTGAATCATTTAGTATCCGATAAAATGAGATTTTAAAAAATATTTAAAAATAGTATATCCAATAAAAGTGAATTTTTAAAAAAAGTTAATATCTTCTCAACTCTACGATCCAATAAACCCCTAAGAGTTTTAGAAGTGAATTTGTAAATAAGTGTGAGATCAAAATACAATATTGTGTCATTTCCTATATATTTTAGGTCATATCTATAGTTTTTATAATCAGGTGGTAGACTGATAGTAGACTAGTGATTTTCAAAATCCTCTAGATCTAAACTAGAGATATTTTTGTCTCTTCTCGATTATAGATTGGTATGAGCTGCAAGCCCAATTTTACAATCATTCAACAAACACATATTTTGTTTATTATATTTTTTCAATTTTCAACGACTAATATTTTTCATACATCGTTCACGATTCATCGTGTTTATTACCAATTTATCACATCAAATATCAATAATTAGTAAAATAAATTTAATCAAGTGTTTAATTTTATCACCACCAATAATTAGTAAAAATAATTTTAGTTAAGTGTTTTAATTTTATCACCATCATTTTTATTCAAATTAATTTTATCACCATCAATAAAATGAAATTTAGAGACTAATTGTAATTAATATTTTTTTGGAAAAATAAATTCTTAAAAAGAAATGGTTTGGGGTATAATGGGAAATATTACCATATAATGATTTAATTCCCTCTTTTACTTTTCAGGTTTCTGGAAATCTGATTCAGTTTTGTAATTGCCTTTAGTTTTTTTAAAAGATTTTTATTTATTTATGCATTAGGACCACTTTTATTTCTCCTCTTTGGTTTATGATTGACTCTACAATTAACTTGCATTAAATAAAATATGTCACGTCCGTTCCCCGTACGCTTGGTGGACGCCAATTACTTAAATATCGTTTAATAATCCTCTCAATTACGCCCACCACTGGCTACCGGTTTTTCCCGTTTCTTCTCATTTCTCTCACTCGTCCATACCACCGGCTTCACCGGTACACCCGGTGACATCACAAAAGCTCGCGTCCATTGAAAAATCCCGTGTCGGATTGTGCTCATTCCTCAATGCTTTTATTCCACGTGTCGCGTCCATTCTTTTTCATAAAAAAATCGTAATTAGTTTATAACAATTTTTTAGTCCGCATTACTCTAAACCAAAATCTATAAATGGGGAATAAAAAACGGTATGTAAATAAAATCAGTTCGTCCTGTCTATTGTAAAATCAAAGTTTTGAATAGTTACAATAGAAAGATTAAACCATTTACGGATTGAACCACTTTTTTTTTTTTTATCATTTACAAGTTTTAGTCAACAATTCATTATGAACTAATTAGAAATTGATACTCTCATATTAAAAATTTGGTCTGCAGCGAATTGTTGTCCGTCTAAAACAAAAATGTTTAATCCGTAAATATTTTAGTTATTTTCGTCAGCCGCAACCATTCAAGCTAAATTTTTTGGTAAGGGCAATTTGGGAAATTAAAAAAAAACCTGAAGAAAGAAAGCAGAGCGTCTAGAGATTTCTGCAACGGGGATATGTCCGAAAAAAAGCTAAATATCCATTCACGTGTCGCCACGTAGCAGAATAGGCTATAAATACGATGTAACTTGACTCACTAGATTGCTAACCCCTTATTTTAGGAAGTTTGTATTTAAGTGGAATTACTGGAGAATTTGACCCGAGAGACAAAAGCTTAATAGGATACATGCGTGTCCACTTCCAATGTCAGCCAATCACATTCCGCCAACTCAGCAGTTAGATTAATAAATGACGATTTTATCCTTAGGTTATACTGTAGTTATGACGTGGACAGAACCCATTGGTTGAGCTGATTATACGTAAGACTGGTAGGGGTTAGAATAAGATCTCATAAGCGATTGGCTTTTTCTTTTTTGTTTATTTTTTTAATAAATTATTTTTTATAGCTTTCTCCTTATTGGATAGCGAAAATTTAATATGTTTTTTCGAAAAATGTTATTTTCTCAGAAAATAAAATATATTTAATTTTATTATTTTTCTATTGGATGTAAATTACTTTTTCTACTGAGATCTGAGCTTGGGAAATGGAGATGGTAGAAGAACAAGCTCTCACCATTTCTTCTTCATCTTCTCCTCTCTAAAAAGACTTCACAGATTCTTTTTTATTCCTTTTTCTCTCCCAGATTTTTTATTTTCTCGGGAAAATAATTTTTTTTTCTCTCCTCTTTCTTCTCACTCGTTTCCTTAACACTCTCTCTTCATTTTCTAGATCTACTGAAAAACTGATTTCTTTTCACGATTATTAAACCTTCGAAAGTCTCCGGCAAGAGATGAGTTTGCTTCCTCTTTATTAAACTTTGTTTAAATCGAGAAAAATAAGGTGAGATTTGTTGATCATCGGAGGTCTCTTCGATATGGCCATGGAAGAAACCAATTTTTTTTCTTTTTTGGTGATTATTGTTTGGTTTTTGATCGGAATCTCATGCTTCTACCTTTCTATGTGGTTGTAATCTCTGTGGATGATTTTTAAAAAACCAGAAATTAACATGCAACAAGATCCATTTGTGTTTTCTTCTCTAGTTTGCATATTTGACTTTGGTTCCTATGAAAAAAAAAAAATTCTGATGAAGATTTTGTTTGAATTTTTTTTTTCTGATCGGATTTGTTTCGTGCGTGCGATTCTGGTTCTATTTTTAGAAGTAGCTTCTTTACAAAATCTTCTTGCTTGATTCTTCTTTGAAATCTGTTTGACTTACTTGTAATGAAAAGAAAAAAAGGTTGATTTTGGAAATCGTTAAGACACATGGTTTTGTTTTCAGACATAAACCCCTTCTTGTCTGAAAATGACTTAAGCTGAGATTTATCTCCGATCTGGTTTATTACCCTGTCCTAGTTTCTCGAAATAAATGGAGAAAGGACTCAGAAAGATTCGTTAGCTTTCAATATATCTTATGATCGATTGATTAGCTTTCTGATTGAGTTTGTGATCCTTTTTGATGATGATGATTTTGCTTTTTTCAGAATCCGATTCCACAGATGGAAGTATGTGCTGTGGATCAGACCGATTAAACCAGATCGTGTCATCAATTTCTTCGTCGCCAATTTCTTTAGAGGATAACAATCTCGTTACCAACACAGACATGAATCACTTGAGAGTTGAAACAGAGGATACGTTCGCGAGCTTGCTTGAGCTTGCAGCTAACAACGATGTGGAAGGTGTAAGGTTATCTCTTGAGAGAGACCCTTCTTGTGTAGACGAAGCTGGTCTTTGGTACGGTCGTCAAAAAGGTTCTAAAGCTATGGTCAACGATCAGAGGACACCGTTGATGGTTGCTGCTACTTACGGAAGCATCGATGTGATCAAGCTTATTGTCTCTTTGACTGATGCTAACGTGAACCGCGCTTGTGGGAATGATCTGACCACTGCGCTACACTGCGCTGCCTCTGGAGGAGCTGTGAATGCTATACAAGTGGTTAAGCTGCTTCTCGCAGCTGGAGCTGATTTGAATATGTTGGATGCTGAAGGTCAACGAGCTGGAGATGTTATTGTTGTTCCTCCTAAGCTTGAAGGTGTGAAGCTTATGCTTCAGGAGCTTCTTTCTGCTGATGGATCATCGACTGCGGAGCGGAATTTACGGGTTGTGACCAATGTTCCGAATAGAAGCACTTCTCCGTCTCATTCTCCTACTGGCGAGAATGGCGAATCCGGGTCTGGATCGCCGCTCGGTTCTCCGTTTAAGCTGAAATCGACTGAGTTTAAGAAAGAGTATCCGATTGATCCGTCTTTACCGGACATCAAGAACAGTATCTATGCGACTGATGAGTTCAGAATGTATTCCTTCAAGGTTAGGCCTTGCTCGCGTGCTTATTCGCATGATTGGACTGAGTGTCCTTTTGTTCACCCGGGTGAAAACGCGAGGAGAAGAGATCCGAGGAAGTTCCATTACAGCTGCGTTCCGTGTCCGGATTTTAGGAAAGGTGCTTGTAGACGCGGAGATATGTGCGAGTATGCGCACGGTGTGTTTGAATGCTGGCTTCATCCGGCTCAGTACCGGACCCGTCTTTGCAAAGATGGAACGAGCTGCGCTCGACGTGTTTGTTTCTTTGCGCATACACCCGAGGAGCTTCGACCTTTGTATGCGTCGACCGGTTCTGCTGTTCCTTCGCCTCGGTCAAATGCTGATTATGCAGCTGCTTTGAGTCTCCTTCCTGGTTCTCCATCAGCCGTGTCTGTCATGTCTCCGCTCTCGCCATCGGCAGCGGGGAACGGGATGTCTCATTCAAACATGGCTTGGCCGCAACCGAATGTCCCGGCTCTGCATTTACCTGGAAGCAATCTACAGTCAAGCAGGCTAAGATCTTCTCTCAATGCTAGAGATATCCCGCAGGACGAGTTCAATATGTTAGCGGATTACGAGCAGCAGCAACTCCTCAACGAGTTTTCCAATTCATTGAGCCGTTCTGGTCGGATGAAATCCATGCCTCCTTCGAATCTCGAAGATCTTTTCTCAGCAGAAGGGTCTTCGTCTCCTCGGTTTACTGATTCCGCATTGGCTTCTGCGGTTTTCTCGCCCACACACAAATCTGCTGTCTTCAATCAGTTCCAACAGCAGCAGCAGCAGCAGCAAAGCATGTTGTCTCCAATCAACACAAGCTTTTCTTCACCAAAGAGCGTCGATCACTCATTGTTTTCCGGAGGAGGAAGAATGTCTCCCCGAAATGTGGTTGAGCCAATCTCACCAATGAGTTCTCGGGTTTCGATGTTGGCTCAGTGCGTGAAGCAGCAGCAGCAGCAACAGCAGCAGCAGCAGCAGCAGCAGCAGCAGCAGCAGCAGCAGCAGCAGCAGCAGCAGCAGCAGCAGCAGCAGCAGCAGCAGCATCAGTTCCGTAGCCTTAGCTCAAGAGAGCTCAGAACAAACTCGAGCCCAATTGTTGGTTCACCGGTTAACAACAGCCCATGGTCATCAAAATGGGGATCTTCAAATGGTAAACCGGATTGGGGAATGAGCTCAGAGGCGCTTGGTAAGATGAGATCTTCTTCGTCGTTTGATGGCGATGAGCCTGATGTCTCTTGGGTCCAGTCTTTGGTTAAGGAGACTCCAACTGAAGCTAATAAAGAGAAAGCATCATCTTCGTCTGGTGGTGAAAACGCGAAGCATGTTGAGGCGGTAATGGATCATGCTGGGCTAGAAGCATGGATTGAGCAAATGCAGCTCGATCAGCTCGTAGCTCAGCAGAATTGAGAGACCAAACTAAAGAATTGGGCTTGAGTTTTGGGGTATGGTCTCTCTTATGTGGTAGATATAAAAAACCTCTTTTTTACAGGTGGTGGTGGTGGTAGAAGGGTAACAAGATTAACAAAGAAGGAAGAGAAATGAAGTTTTCTTTGTTTTTGGTCAATTAATTTTCACAAAAACAAAAGTTTTTTTTTAGAGAAGAGAAGGGAACAAAACAAGAAAAAAGGCTTATGGGAAGAAAGGAGAAGAAGAAAAAAAAACCTTCTGGGTTTTCTTTTCTCCCATTTTCATATTTTTTTTTTAGGATTTCTTTCTCCCATTATCATTATAATTATTGTTATTAATATTATTATTATTATTTTTTATATTATTATTATTGTTATGACTATTTGTTATCGTTTGTTATGAAATTAAATTCTATTATCTCTAGTATTTGGTTTCTCTCAAATACTCTCTTTTGCATTATTTATTTATGTTCTTGAGGAGAGAAACAATAGGAGCCTTAAAAGCAAATTCTTCTGAGACATGTGTCTACTAATTAAATGACTCCAATAACTAATTATTTAATTATTTATGTGAGCATTAGTGCAATAAATAATTATGATTTTTTTTGGTGGGGCAAATCCATAAAGAGTTGATTATGGATTTCTTGGGGATGTGGATGTGGTTATGGGACAGGTGAAAGTGATATATATCTTTAAATTATTTTCTTTTTGTCAATCTTTGATTAGATTAACGACATTTTTCGCTCTAAAAATTCTTTGGAATATGCAAATTTAGCTTTGTGTAGAGGTGGTGGCCTGGTGGGTTGATTTAAATATTCAGTTATTCTTATTAATAGTTTACATTATCTAAATCTAATAAATTTTTAATCTCTTTCTCTCCTTGGTGCAAACAATTTCAATCCTCGAGCTCACGTGACTGTTCTCTTTGGACTCTTTCTTATTATTCTTTAATCAGAAAAGAGAACTAAACCAAGATTAGTGCCAACATGTTTATTTATTTTTCTGTTCACATCCTTTGTCTTCTTTGGCTAGTTAGTATAGCAAGTGCAATATGATGTTTAAGTTGTTCTTTTTTGTTGGCAATACTTTTTAATTATAAAATTAACTAAAGAAAGCAAATGTATTTGAGAAAAGAAAAAAAAATAGTTGATCGTCACCTTTCAATGATCAACTTTCGGTGCATATTTTTGTTCCTAAGTGATTTTCTTTATCAACTTTTATATTTCCATTAATAATTTAATTTACCAAAAGCTTTGTGGTGATGTGTGATCAAACACAAAGCACAAAACTTATGCGGAGTATCTTATTCAAGATAACACCAAACCTATTGAGAATATATTATACTCACGAATAATTTTTCTTATGTTTTAAAAGAATTTATTCATCAATTTATTCCTTTTTTTTTCTTAGAAATATATTTTTGGTTTAAAATTTAAAAGAAAAGAAAAAGCTGATTTGGACGCAGCTTTAATCAAAACCAAACAGAAAAGAAAAAGAAGCATAAACAAAAAAAGTAAGGTGAAAAAAAGCATAGCAGAAGCTAATTCATTCATTCTTTCTTCCTCTTCTAATTATTCTCTTTGTATTTTCTTTCTCTTTATTAATTTCCCAAAAGTCTTCAAATTTGATCACTTTGTTGTCCTTCATCAACAAAGTTAATACCAAAATCTCTACCAGCAAAATCTACTTTACCAAAAAGTTTAAGGTTTTAGATATAGTATTTTGAAGTCCAGGATGAACTAATAACATAAATAAAACATAAATTATCACTTCTAAACGCATTGTCAAACTCGAATTAAATTAAATAAATTAAAGAAGAAATGCAAGACTATGTAGTATTTTGTTGGTAATAAAATATAATTTGATTTCAACCAAAAAATATATTTTTAAGATTGATTCTAAATTTTTTTAGAATGTACTTGTGAGTTTTAGAGTGGAAATAAAAGTTAATTCATATAGTTAATTCATAGAGCATACACGAACTCCTTCACCGTGCGTTTCCAAATAATTTCATGGTCGGATATGTATCAATTGAAAATGTTTATATTGACGCGGATGACACTGCAAAATTATATTCGTTTGTCAATGGCTTTTCCTATGAAGATGAACCGAAGTATCCAATTTACCAACTTCATCTATTTATGTCTTGTGATGAATCGAAGTATCCAATTTATCAACTTCATCCATCCATGTCTCGTGATTTAGCTTATTTCTCGAAAAGAGGAGATGTTGCTGGCTTTATGGACATGCTCGTCTTAATAAATTGTTGGGCTTTTGGCAAAAACAAAAATTTGGGGCCATTCTACTAAATATTCTTTGTTTTTCTTTTAAAAATTGTGCCCTTTTATTTTTTATATAGGCAGATTTGCCAAGGCTCCATGATCTACCCTAGAGACGGGCCTATTTATAGTTTTATACATACCATAATATCTCTTTTTAGTCGGTACGATTAATTATGGACTGATTGACCGTTTCATTGAAAAAACGTACCTTCTCCTTAGAAATGCATATGGAAGTTGCACATCTAATGTGGTATGAAACTGAAGAACCACCAGACCAAAAGCGATGACAAAAAAGGAATGTATATTAAACTCATGTGCAACAGTTATGATCGTCGATAATTTTTTTTTACATATGACAAAAGAATTGATAAGGATTGAAAAAATGTCAAAGAAGTATACCAAAGACAAATTGGGGAAGCTGATGAGGATTATAAAGATGCCGGAGAAGTGTGACAAAAAAACAGAGAGTATTTTTTTGGCATGTTTATTGTTGGAATGTGTTTTTCCCCATATTTGTGCTTTCACTCGAACACTTTGCTTTGGTGGTATTAGAGATGAGATGAATGAAGCAACCAAGGAGCGAGGAACTAAGAATGATGAAAAGTTGTAAAAGGATTTCCGAACAGCAAAACTGAAAAAGTGGTGGTTTGCAAATGATTATTATTCAATCATCTAATGATAAGTACTGACGTTGTGAGCTTCTTCCATATCTGTCTTTAACAAATAATAAATATTAAATAAAATTTCTTTTTTTCTTACTGGCTTTCTCCATGTCCAGATGCAAGCTGGAGTCTGGTTTAGTGAGACGCACTAGTTACACAAAATTCAAATTAAAATATCTCTCTCTTCTATTAAACACGGTTTAGGACGACACATCTTGTTTCTTTATGTTTTACATCTACTTTTACATTTGTCACCACTGTTATCTTTTATTTTCATAATATACAAGAGCATTTCCAACCCCACTTAATTTTTCACTCCAAAATAAAGTTTAAAGTAAAATCTTCTCCAACCTTACTCTATTTTCAACTTAAAAATGGAGTAAAAAAATAGATTTACTCCAAATATAGAGTAATTTTATTTATTACTCCATATTTTTATTCATCACTCTATTTTCCACTCGAAAATGGAGTGGATTGGATTTAAACCCAACTCCATTTTAGAGTTACTCAATTTTGGAGTAAAAAATGGAATAACATGTTAGAGATGCTCTAACTCTGTATGAATTGAGTCCTTGGCCTCGGGTCAAATATCATAGAAGGGCTTAGGATAAAGAATTTAGAGTTTGAGGTTTGAGGTATATATAAGATATAGTTTTAAAACGTGTATCATTCATCTACTTCTTGACATTCTAGCCATTAAGCATTTGGCAAATAATTAACTATTCTCGATCGACTATTTAAATTTCAGCAATCCAAATAGTTATCTTCAGAAAAGAACAATCTCAATGGTAAATTAATTTATAAATACACATTTGATCCGGGTACAAATATGGATGGAAACGCTTAAATGACTCAAAGCCACACAATGGAATAAAAATTCAACGGTGAGATTCTTTAACTTGCATTATTGATGTAATTTCTAAATATTTGGTAAGAAAACAATTTCTAAAAATATATTTTCCTAAAAATAACTTAACCAACTCCGTATAAATCCCCGTCAACACCATCAAATTATCCTCAGACCTGCAAGAACGAAAAAAAGTAACAAACCTAAAAAAAAAGAAAAAGAAAAAAAACCCTTTCAGGTCTCAACTAGAAATGGAGATGAAGAAGATTGCCTGCGGAGTTGTTTTGGCTGCTGCTTCCATGACCGCAGTCATGGCTACAGAGGTCGGAGCTCCGGCACCGGGACCCGCCGCAAGCGGAGCCTCCCTTGCCGTACCGGCTCTTGGTTCTTTGGTTGGGGCTTCCCTTGTGTCTCTCTTCACCTACTACTTAAACTAAGTTTATGTTAACAAAAAAAAAAAAAAAAATTTGATGTGTATATCAATTTCTATTATGCCCGATTTTGTATGTGCGTGTTGTTTAGACAGGCTAAGTGAATAAGACGGATGAGGAAATAATTTGATTATGGTCAGACATTTTTTATGTACTGCTGATTAATAAAAATACATATGTTTCTCTCCTCCTTATTCTCTGCTTTTTTTTTTCATATTTTTTCCTTACATTGCTACCATTTCAATGCTTGTGTAGATCCGAACAAGATATAGTTTCTTATATACAAACTACTACACCAAGAATAAAACATAAATCAAATATAACCAACATTAAACCGGATATATGTATTCAAATAGTATTGTTATCTCGAAAAATCCATAACGGTATTTTTTTGGGTGTTTCCATTTTTTTGGCAGCTTAAATTTTGGCTTCCAAGAAAAATAGGAAATTTGTTTTTTGGAATGTCAAGTAAAGCAAAAGGATGGAAGGAAAAAAAAAGGAAATTGGGCCTAGACGCATTAATTGGTATATATATATTTGATGAGACTTCCCCAAGTTATTGCGAGTTTTCAGATTTCACATTTTCCACTTTCACTTAGGGTTTGGTTTTGCTTAAAAGCTTGGTGCCAAAGTTATCAGAAGAATCGATCGTTGTCCTATTGCAATGGCGGAGCCAGAGTTGTACTTCGAAAAGTTTCTGGGAGAAGGTTCGTTTGGTTCGGTTAGTCTCTTCAAGTACAAAGGACGATGCAGCGGCAAGACGCTTTACGCCGCCGTGAAAACCTCCGACGACAAACACGCAGATTCTCTCTACAGAGAGTTTCAGATCTTGTCTCAATTCAAGGGTTGTTCGAGGATCGTCCAATGCTACGAGAACAGAGTGATAGAGAATCTTGACGGTGAGGGTAACATAGAGTACATGATGCTATTGGAGTACGCTGCTGAAGGTAGCTTGAGGACTTTCATGAACCGTTTCAAAGACAAGAAACTGCCTGAGCCTTTGATCAAAGAGTTTACTCGTATGCTTCTCGAAGGGTTAGCCACGATTCACGGACACGGCTATGTTCACTGCGATCTCAAACCCGGAAACATCCTCGTTTTCCCGAGGTCTGTTTACAAGAACGGTGCGTGGAGATCGTCTTACGAATTGAAGATATCTGATTTCGGGGTGTCGAAAAGAGACGGAGATAGTGACTGGTGGCAACCTCGTCGTCCGTTTGCGGGAACACGGATCTATATGTCCCCGGAATCGATTTCTCACGGCGAGACAAGGAAAGGACTTGATTTATGGTCGTTGGGATGTGTAGTGTTGGAGATGTACACTGGAAAGAGACCATGGTGGCATAAAAAGTATGGCTTGAAGGATCTCAAGAACTGCTACGCACCACTGATTCCGAGTGATCTTCCTTGTGATGCAAAACTCTTTATCATGACTTGCTTCGCATCGGAGACAGACGAGAGAAAAGACGCGTTGACACTGTTGAGGCATAGCTTCTTGCGTGGATATGTCAGTAAGATCAGAGAGCCTCCGGTGAATGTCAAGGCTGAGAACAATCCGAAGAACATCGCTCTGGAATTGGAGAAAATTAGACAGAGGCTTTCGGAAATTAGGAGTATTTGTGTATAGACTCGTATTTCTTCTTGTTCAATATTGATCTTTATCAATTCAAGTTTTATTGATTAGTAGAATTATGTAATAGTGTTTGGTATATCACTTAATCTGAAGGTATTGTTGGTCCATGTATTTTTTGACTTTGTTCTATAAAATCTATGGAAAACACTTTGCGAAGTTATGTTACTTGATTTTTTTTCTTCATGCTTTAATTAACTTTGTTTTTTTTTTTTTTCTATCGGAAAGAAAATTTATAAACTCTTAAGTAGTTGGATGTATGTGAACAAACTTCAAGATTATCTCTATTACTCTTCAGGTCTTGGTTAATCTCTCTAAAAAGATCATGATCCTCATTGAACTCTTTTGTTTTTCTGCTCTTAATATATACTTAATTTGGAATCCTTCTTAAGAGTATAACTTACAAGGAAATAGCTTCCGCTTATGCAGCTTCCCCTAAATACATTCGAACCAAATTTTAATCTGCGGTTAAATTGTAATTAGTACATTACATATTTAGTGAAAGAGTGATTCAGTTGTTAATTTATTTATCCAATTTAAAAATCGGATTTTTCTTCTAAAGTCCAAAAAACAGTGAAAAGTTTTTAGGCGTTTAACAGTTTAACTGTGGGTCAGAAAAATATTTCTTTGTCCAAAAACAAAGACCTTGAAAAAAATAAAATCTTGATCCAACGGTTAGGATCCACTGGATGGTGGGAGAAACGGCGGATCTAGCTATTTCCTTTTCGTTTAATGACTTACATAAGTTTCCTTTTTTGTTTCCTCAAACAAATTAATGCGACATTTATTAATTTAATCATAACTAGAAATTTCCTTTTTCCCACTCAATATATCACAAATCCTGATCAAATTAGGGTTTCATTTTCTTTCTTACTAAACTCGAGCGTAATTCGACTTTCTCTAGGGTTTATAAATACTGCATTAAAGAGAGTTACAGTAGAAATTGATCAGACCAAAATCAATTTAGGGTTTTTCAGATTTTCATCTTTCTACTTCAATTACTAAACTGAAGAAGAAGATTGATCAAAAAGTGATTCAATTGCCGAAAAAATGACGCCGGAGATGAAATTCGTGAAGTTTTTAGGAAAGGGTTCGTACGGCTCCGTCGACCTCTTCCGTTACACACAAGACGACGGCTCAAGGTTCTACACCGCCGTGAAGATCTCCGATGATCAGAGACACGAATCTGTCGACAGAGAGTTTCGAATCATGTTGGAACTCAAAGGATGTCCTAGAATCGTGCAATTGTTTGGTAACACTCTTCTACAAGGAATCGATTCTAATGGAAAAAGAGTTTACAAGCTGCCAATGGAGTACGCAGCTGCTGGTAATCTAACCAGTTTCATCAAAAGAAACAACGGAAAATTGTCCGATTCGATTACCAAAGACTTCACTCGTATGATTCTACAAGGATTGGTCTCTATTCATAGTCACGGTTATGTCCATTGCGATCTTAAACCTGACAATCTCCTTTTGTTTCCGCGTTACGACGAAGAAACGTGGAATTGTGCTTACGAGTTGAAGATTTCGGATTTCGGATTGTCGATAAAGGCTGGAGAAGATTCCGATTGTTGGGAAATCGATTCTCCGTTTGTCGGAACGCCTGTCTACATGTCTCCGGAGTCGGTCGACGACGGTTCAGTCGAGAAAACCCTAGATTTGTGGTCGTTAGGTTGCGTAGTGTTGGAGATGTATACCGGTAAGCAGCCATGGTTAGGGGTTAATACGAATGATCTTGAGTCTCTTCTTGCCGATGGAAACGCACCAAAGATTCCAGAGAATGTGCCGTGTGACGCAAGGAAGTTTCTAGAGACGTGTTTCGCAAGGAAACGTGAGGATAGAGGAACTGCTTCGGAGTTGTTGTTGCATCCGTTTTTGATCGGAGAGGAGATGAAGCAGGGGATGGTGTTGAGGAGCAGAAAACTTCCGGGGAAATCGAAAGATATTACAAAGAAGCCATTGAAGTCTAAGATTATTTCATCAAGACCCCCTCAGTTTAAGAAAATATCGAATAAACCCCTAAGGGTGAAGATTCTTCCTCCGAGACCCCCAATTTCCAGCTTTGTTCCCGTTCAGTAGTTTTTGCTGAAATTTACCTCTGTTACCACTCTGTCAAAAATGTAGCCTTTTTTTTTTTGCAATTTTCGAATTGAATGTTATATGAAATTAACTGATATAACAATATATTTCAATTTTTTTTCCGAAAATTTATGTTAGCTTAAAGTTGATACAGAAAAATAAAATAGCTCTAGTTATTTTATTCGATTACTCAAAATTGATTGTAGTCAAGAATACACAACAAAAGGTTAGTTACCAAAAAAAATAAAATAATAATAATAACATAAGGCTTTACATATATGGGTCGTTACAATAAGCCCATTTAAGATTTGGCTCATTATAAAGCCCAGTAATAAACAAAACAAAAAGGAAATCCTTATTTTGTGTTATGCCAACTTTAGTAGCTTAATTAGCGAAAATTTATAAAACCGGTTTTAAGTTCCTGACCAAAATATATTTTAAGCAATAAAATGACATAAATATATGTACACACATGACTCATTTTCCATGCACGAGGGTTCTAATATTATAAAAAAAAAACTTAATAAGAAAGAAAGAAAATTGACAACATATAGGGCCGGAGACATATCACATAATATAATAGACAGTCTCACACATACATTGTAAAGCCATCATCTGAAAAGATGCTCTCACAATATATATATTGTTATATATATTGCCTATAGGAATATTCATAAATGGTGGTCCATTTAAAAGAAACAAGACCCATATCAGTTTCAGACAATAATGATAATCACAAACCCACCAAAAGCTTTAGACCTCCCAAAAGCTATATAATAATACACATTTCACATTTGTATGTATTTATCCTTCTATATTGACATTTCACAGACATATATATACAGAGTTGAGAGAGCCCATTCTCTTCATCATATGTTGTTGTCACCGCCTACATATAAATCTTCTTCAATCATGTTTTTTTCTTTTTCTTTAACGCTTATTTTCAACTCTCTTTTCTTTATGGTAATACATGTTCATATTATTTTTTAAAAAGGTTATTTGGTAGATAGCCGAATTTTTGGAAAAATAGATGGTGGCAAAACCGTAAATAGAGGGTGTGTTTTTCACGTCTAATTTAAATAAATAGTGTGATATCTTGTGAAATAGCGTGTTGTCGCAAAAAATAAAATCATAATTGTTAAAAATACGCGTGAAATTCAATTTTTCTCAAACAAAGACACGTTTTTCTTTTTACTGAATTTAGATAAGTTGGGTTTGTTGATGCCGATTTGTAGAACATTGATGATTGATGCATAATGCAAAACTGGTTTACATTTACTAGTAAAGAAATAATACTAATAAGTAATAATCCTCTTTGTAATGCATATATAATGAAGATCACACCGTGAGATATTAATTGATATTGTATATTAATAATGAGTATGGTAAAGTGATGGAGAGTTAGAGAATAGATTGTTTAACACTGAAAGAGACCGGTGAGCTCTTCATGTTGTTTTTAACTCCACTTGCATTTGTTCTATAGCTTTTAATTTTTGGGCTTCCTCTCATTCTTATTTTCTGTTTTCTTCTACTTAAAAAATAATAAAATATCTTTCATCATTTATGTACCCTTTTCTATATTACTTTGAAGTTCGGTCCTTATATATAGCTGAACATTGTGAGGTCACACATAACGAAAAGGACAAGATATGCTTGTCCCTCAAAATCTATACTCTCTTTTTTCTATCATCTTCCATATTTATGATCTTTATTTATTACTGGCCAAACAATTCATCAATTTTCCTTTTGAGAAAAATAAAATAAGGAGGGAATTTGCATACACATATGTATATAAGAGTGGAGGAGTTGAATCCAAGAAATGGATGTGAGGGCAAGAAAGTGAGAGATATGGTCCCCTCAACAAAAGCCATTAAATCTCTGAGCATATGACTGTGACTTTAATGGTAAAGCAAAGAGGTTTGCAATTGCATGATTCAATGAAGAGTTGCTGTTAGGGTTTGGGAGATTTGTGGGCTTTTAAGTGCATGTTTTTTTGTGGGGTTCAAGTGCCATTCATGGGACCCAATTACATTCTGAGAATTTATTTTTGAGTTAACTAGCCTATAATACACAGAAACTATGAAAATTTGGAGAATATACAAAAACTTTCGAAAACTAAATCTCATGTAACTTTTATGGGATGTGATTACGCTTTGGCTCTCGTAATCTCTCTCCAAGATTTTGCAACCTATACATATAATCAATACAACGAATATGTGTAATATAGATATCTATACTAGCTAACTCTTTCTCTTTCATATCTTTATTCCTCTCTCTTTTTTCTCTTTCATCCGAAACTATGCATGGAGAAAGCATAGGCAAAATAAAAATCAGCAACCCATTGATTTTGCTGTGGAAGAGCTCCGAATAAGCTCGTTCGCCACCTCCTCCTCCACCGTGTCTTCCTCTACCGAAGCTGCGTCCTCCTCCGCCGAAGCCACATCCTCCTCCATCAAAGTTGCGTCCTCTTCCACCGAAGCTATGTCCTCTTCTTCCTTCGTCTCTGCCTCCACCATCCTTCTTAACAACGACTGCTAATTCCGTTGATTTTTTTGGCGAATGCGTGTTTACAAATTTCTTTGTTTCAGTTTTTTCATTTTGAAGATTTGGTTTTATCGCTAACTGGGTTTGCTTTGACTCAGTGAGTTGATTCAGTAAGTTAAGTTTGAGTGGACTCAGTTAGTGAATTCATTAGTCGCTAACTATTTTCTTATATGTTTGATATTTGGAATTTATCTTATAGTGCTAACATATATAATAGCGGTTAACAATTTAGTTAGCGGTAATATGTATTCATTGTTAGTTAGCGGTAATAGTGAATTCATTAGTCGCTAACTATTTTCTTATATGTTCAATTTATTTATTACTTTGTAAAAAAACTTCGCTTGTTAATTCATTGTTAGACCGCTAATTTACTGGTAATATGTATCGTTAGATGTTTAATGATTGAACGCACTATGCATTACTTAGCAAAAAGTGTTATTTTGTTAACAATGGATTGTGTCTAATTGATGACAACATAATTACTTTTCAGAAACTATCAAAGATATAAGCACATTAATATGATTATCTTTGAATTTCGAACTAGTCTTCTAAATCCATTGTTAGACCATCAACATATAAAATAACGGATAACGTATCATTTATCGGTAATATTTATTGTTAGATATTTAATGATTGAACATATTCAACATAACTAACAAAACCCAATGTTAAACATCTAACATGTGTTATAGCCGATAACAAATTAGTTATCCGATTCCATCCCATAAGACCAAATATAGGACACGGGGTTCACAGTGCTTGGCTTTGTCGGCGAGATTCATGGTGTTCGACGGTGGGTCATCATCTTCTCCGATCAAATCCACTAGAGAATTTTCTTGTTGTACATTAGTATGGCTATCTTTGTATTTCGAATTAGTCTTCTAAATTCAGTGTTAGATGTTTAACATATAGCGGATAATATTTTATTTAACGCAAATACGTATTGTTAGATGTTTAATGATTGCACACATTCAACATTCTAGCAGACCCCCAATGTTAAACATCTAACAAGTGTAATAGCCGATAATGAATTAGTTAACTCAATGAGTCGACTCAACTATGTCAACTCAAACCAACTCACTGAGTCGACTCATTGGAGTTACAGAAGTGATTAGATTAGAAAATCAGAAAAACGACGTGGATTATCGGCTGATCATCGTTAGCATCGGGATGACAAATTGTTTGTATATTGTTACTGTCCATCACTGCCATCGTTCATCACCACCGTCAATCTTCACCACTGTTGATCACCATCACCATTAATGGTGATTAGCTTATCTTCTCTTTGGTTTTGTTAACAACCACTTCTGACCATCAGTGAAATTTAAAAGACGATCGTAAATCTAAGTTTTTTTATCATCGGACTAATCTTTCATGATGAGTGTAGTTGTCGAGTAATTCATTCATCAAGTTTTTAATGGGTCTAAAACATGACACCATTTCGACTGGTTAAATGATAGTGGTTAGGTAATTTCACGCTTGAGAAGAATCAATTCTTAGACTAAACCAACATGCTAACTCTTTTTCAAATAGGAACCACTAGTCCACTACCATTTGATTTACTATATAAGTTCTTGCTCTATAGTATGTTTGTGTTTTCTCGAAGAGCTTCCTTTTTCGTAAGCTTTAAAAATATTATATATTGATTATAATATGGTAGATATTTATTATAACTTAGGAGTAGACAAAATATCGGGATCCAAGATTTTATATAGACTCCCATATAATTAGTTACACAGATTTAAAAAAATATTTTTGTTGTAAAAAGTCCAATCCTAAACACTGTCAATATATAATATTAGAAAAATACTAAATATTCCTATTAGTTTATTTTATTTAAATAACCTTAAAAGGCCGAGCTCTTATGATTTCCGGGATCTTTGATAGAGTTTTAAACTCTAAATCGCATGTTAGGTTTAAACAGGGTTTTAATTGATATGTAATTGTTTGTGGATAAATAAATAGATGTGGACTCCTCATGTGAAGTCAAAAATTTGCAAATTATGTATGTAAAATTAATGTACTTGGGACCAGTACTTCGCATGGACATTACCATAGTTGAATTTATTTCATTTCTTACAATACGTTTTGATTAGTCATATATCACATACACATTATGTGAATCAGTGAATTTATGTAAGGAAGTCACTCTAAAACGATAAGATTTTTGTAAGGGAATCCGTCTGAGAAATTTGGAAAAAGAACAATACTTTTTTCTGTTGAATTGCCAACATCATTTAATATAAATTTTATAAGTGATGGATTTTTTTTTTTTTAATATAAGAGAATAGTTTATCTGTTGACCAAAGAAGGAATAGTTTAGCTATCCACAAATGGATGATCCATATTGGAGCATATAGAATAGAACGAGAGATGATTCGCCACGTAATATATAAGAACTTTGAATACTAGAATGTGTTGGAGTTGAAGATGTCTTGGTGGATAAAATGAAGCTGCATAAAATGGTAAAATTATCAATCTTTTTGTATATATACGACGTCTCAAATGTAATAGATTTTTTTTTTTTTAACTAGCATTTTAACTTGATTTACCATGTTGTACACATTCAATTTCAAATTAAACGACCTGATCCATGTGTATTAGATTTAAAGTAAAGAAAACTAGCTATTAATCTGATCCGAATTCTTATTAATTTAAGTTATGTATAGAAGAATGTTGTGAACTATTCTTACAAAATATCGAAATTTAGAATGTGTAGATTTAAAGGGGATATATAGTTCAAAATGAAGAAGACGTGGATCAAATCTTGCCGGATGATCGAGGTTATATGTTTCAATAGCTTACATTGATGATATGATGTGATTTCTACTAACAAAGCTTCAACATTTGTTTAATTATCTCTCGTGATGACATCAACTAGTTGATTATTAGCATCATTCAATGATCATGTAGAGGACCACCTCTCTCTTTCTCTCTGTAAGATCATCTTTGCATTAGAGAGACAAAACATCCAAGAGAGTGAGAAGCTGGTCCTTGAGAGAGAAGAGCTCTCTTTAATTAGGTCTCTCTCTCTCTCTCTCTCTCTCTCTCTCTCTCTCTCTCTCTCTCTCATTCTCTCTCTCTCTCTCTCTCTCTCTCTCTCTCTCTCTCTCTCTCTCTCTCTCTCTCTCTCTCTCTCTCTCTCTCTCTCTCTCTCTCTCTCTCTCTCTCTCTCTATTAGTCTATTAGTAGTAAAATTCATGTACTTATACGTAGACATAATAACCAAATAGGTCCATGTTATGAAAGAGTACACACCTAACTTCACCTTGCTAATGATCTCTTACCTACAAAGTCTCACTCTTTTTAGTTTATCTGATTACTCACCATGACCCCATTTCATCTGCTCATGATCAATTTGGTAAGCTTTTTGTCTTAGTTTCAACATTTGCAGGAATCATTTTCAAGAAACAACTAACATAGAAGGAGATAACTTTGAAAAAAGGAGAATTGATGGGTTTCGAAGAGAAGTATGCATATATATAATACATGTATGTGTGATTTAGTAGGGGAAGTGACTAATTTATCCGGCCATTTTTACTATAGTAGTTTTATTATTTTCGTAGAAAAAAGCTTACACCTACCCTGACACGCGGTACATATAACCTTCATAGTAAGCAACTAATTATACACAGTATACAAATTAATTATATATACACAAGATAAATATTGTGATCCTAATCCATTGGATAAAAGTTATATATTGGAGTTTTCCCAGTAACTAATAGTAAACTTGAGACTAAGAGTTAATAGTTATCATTTTTTAATTGTATGAAATCCTAAATATGGGCTCACAAGGGGAAAAGGGCCGATTTCAACCCCTACAATTTCAACGGTGCTGTTTAATACCCACATAACAAGATCGTGCTTTATTCAACCTCAACCCGTAACAACATTTGAATTTACAACCCATACTATTTGTTTAGTGTTGAAACCAACATTAACTCTAACAGACGTTAGTCAAACGTCAAAACTGATAACTCGGACGACACGGTGGCAAGGAGAATAACGATGTGGCATGTTGTTGATCAAAACGTCATCGTTTCGCTTCTTCTATGGCAATAACAAAATGACATCGTATAGAATTGGGGCTAAAATCTCAAATTAGGGCTATTCTCCCTCGATTTCATCCTTCTCTTTTGTTCTCTCTTCCGAAAATATCAAACACGGGTCAATCTGCAATATGAGAAGGTTAACTGGGGGAGAAACAAGTCGTGATTCGTAGGAACAATAAGCAAGTCTACGTATACGAATTGGGCTTCTACAGAATCGGAAATGAGGCATTTTCAATCCCGATTTTTCAATTCCGATTTTTGTACAATTCTAAAATCGCGAAAATGAGGTATTGATAGATTTGGGCAGTCATTTAGTATGAGACTGAGAAAAATCTGTCTTTATAATTATCCATGACCATATGTGTTTTTGCCATCCCTTGCTTGCATCGTTTATCAATTAATCGTTCATTGTGGACTCAATTAATCAATTAATCGTTCATTGTGGCACCTATGGTAATCGTTCATTGTGGCATTTGGACTAAATTTTACAATTTCACGAAAATTAGTCGCTTAGTAAGCTTATCCTTAAGGCATTTGGACTCAATAATTTCAAGTTTCATGACTATAGTCTTACATATTTTCTGCACACCAAGTGTTTGTTTAAATGTTGAGTGTGTGGAATTTTGTTTGCATGTGTTATTGACAGTCTTTCAGAAGATGTATCGTTCATTGTGAACTATGGAGGGTATTGGGTGAAGAATCATGTAGGAGACGTTGGTTATCTTGATGGTGAAGATATAAGTATAGAGTGTAAACCAGAAGATTTCTTCATTAAGTTGTCTACTGAGTTCGGGGAGAGATTCTATAACCAGAACATGTGGTATAAGCTGCCTTTTGAAGATCTTAAAGAAAGGAAGAGTTTGACTTCAGCGGATGCCAGTTTTAAGAAGATGTGTGATGCGGGTAAATGGACAGGAGTAGTTAATGTGTTTCTGGTGAACTCAACAGAGCATCCTAATGATGTGGATCATTCTGAGCCATGTGAAGAAGAGATTCGGGTTGAAAGGAATGTGGCTTCTTTTGTTGATGAAGATGACGATTTCGATTACCATAACACACCTCCTAACTCTGATGATGAAGAAGAGGAGAAGTTGGTGAGATACAAACGAGGTAGTGGTGAGCTGGCGCTAAAACAGGTATTTGATAGTTTAGAGGAGTTCAAAGAGGCTTTAGTAGCTTATGCATTAAATGGAGGATGGAATATACAGATTAGTAGGTGGGGGAAAGACAAGTCAGCAGCTTTGTGTGGGATTAGAGATGGTTGTCCATGGTATATCTACTGTTCTTATGAAGAGAGACTTGGAAAGTGGATGGTGAAGACATATGAAGATGAACACAGCTGCTCAAAGGATAGCCATTGTAAGATTTTAAAAGCACCTGTGATTTGCAAGATGTTTTTGGATGATATCAGGACTGATCCTGATTTTAGACCAAAACGGATGCAATCCGAGATTGAAAAGAATTTTGGACTGATAGTAAGCATAGACAAATGTAAAAAGGCTAAGCAAAAAGCCATAGACATCATCAACAATGACCATACAGAACAGTTTTCTAGACTTCAAGATTACCGTTTGGCACTCTTTCAGTAAGTTCCTATTTGGTTAGTAAAATTCTAAACTTCAATTAGTGTTTTTGTGATGTGAGTTAACTATTTTCATTTTTTTTTGCTAGAACTAACCCGGAGTCAACGGTAGTGATTGATACAGTTCTTGATGATGCTGGATCAGAGTTGTTTCATAGATTCTATGTGTGTTTTGCTGTTATCCGCAACCAGTGGTCTATGTGGTGTCGACCTATATTTGGACTGGATGGTTGTTTTATGAAATGCACACTTAAGGGACAGATTTTGGCTGCTGTGGGAAGGGATGCTAACAATGGAATGTATCCCATTACTTGGACCATTGTTGATACAGAAAATGAGGACAATTGGCTTTGGTTCATACAGAAGTTAAAAGTTGATTTCAATCTACAGGAGGGTCAAGGGTTTACTATCATATCTGATAGACAAAAGGTATATCTCCAATCTCCATTGCGTTGATTGGTTTTACTATAATATCTGATATTTCCTATTGGTTTTACATTTTCAGGGCTTGTTGAATGCAGTGGAAAGGGAATTACCAAATGTTGAACATAGGATGTGTGCTAGGCATATATATGGGAACTTGAAGAAGAAGTTTCCTCATCAAAGTGAAATGAAGAAATTGTTTTGGCAAGTAGCAGAAAGTTACACCATGACTCAGTATGAAGCAAATCTCGAATTGGTTAAGAGATATGATATGCGTCTGTTTGAAGCCATCATGGAGAAGAATCCAAAAAATTGCAGCCTTGCTTTTTTCACACCAACATCTTGTTCTGTAGATGTTCACAACAACATTTCAAAATCTTTCAACAATGCAATAGATCATGCAAGGTATATGCCAATGGTTGAGATGTTGGAGACGATAAGGAGAAGAGCCATGGTGCGAATTGATCAGAGGAAAACAAAAGCACGCAACCATACAGGTAGATTACCTCCCAGAATACAAAAGATGATAGAGTTGGAGCAGGAGAAACTTAAGTTCTGTAAGGTTGTTCCAGGATCGGAAGATAGAAATGAAGTCCGTGAGTCTGGTACAGGGTATGCAGTGAACATGAGATTAAAAACATGTGCTTGTCGGAGATGGGATATGAGCGGAGTGCCATGTCGCCATGCCTTACGCATTATCGTAGAAACAAGCTTAATACTGAAGATTACATCTCCAATTGGCTCCTCAATTCAAGGCAACAACATATTTACAGTGATTCAATACGACCAGTAAATGGTATGTGTTTCTGGAAGAAAACTGGTTCTGTAATCTTGCCACCTCCGAGTTTGGTTGAAGAAATTGAAAACAGAAAAGGGAGAAAGCCAAAGCCAAAGAGGAAGAAAGGCAGGAATGAATCTCCAACAAAGAAAAAAAAGGTTAGTAGAGAAAAGAGGATAATGCATTGTCGTAGATGTAGTGGTGCAGGACACAATGCAACAAAATGCCCAAATATGGGAGTGGAGAGAAATAGACAACCAAGGAAGAAGAAGACATCAAACACAATGACAGATGGAGAAGGACCAAGTCAATCAACACAAGACTAATATTAGGAGTTTTTCTTTTTCTATTTTCGATGTTATGTTTAGTTTTTGTGTTTTTGTGACATGTAATACAATACTATGTCATGGTCTCTTTTTGGATATGTAACGGTTGGATTTTCAATTTGTTCTTATGACCATCTTTTTCTGTTAATGACCATCTGATTTGCTACCTTTTATAAGAAATTTTGAAAGTTTTCATTATACTCAAAAATACAAACACAAGTCTGAAACATACAAACTTAGTTTCAAACCACATACTCAAAGCTCAAACACTACATAATTCTTCGAATTTCGACTCACATACTCAATATATAAACATGAAAAACAAAGCCATCACCAATGCAAACACGATAATATTCTTTAAGCTCCGTAGTTGCATTTTGCACTCTCGGATCTCCTTGTCAACCACAGCCTCACACACACGCGTCTCCATGGTGAGAGTATTAATCTCAGATTCACAAGCATTGAAGCCTTTTTGCAATGTGATAGAAGCTCCTTCAATATTATCCACTTTCTCAATCAAGTCCTCAATCTCTTCGACCATAGCCGTATCAGTCCATTTAAATGTATGATTCCAATCCTGTCTCATAAAAAGACATAACGTCGATGTCAAATAAAACAACTTCGAATTGCAGACATAAAACAACTTCGAATTACAGACATAGCTTCGAATTACAGACAAAATTTTACCCGATAATTGAGTAGAATTGTCACACTTACCCCATCCCGATAATTGAGTAGAATTGTCACACTTACCCCATCTCGATAATTGAGTAGCATTGTCACACTAAATTCTACAAAATTCTAATTTCGAAATTGTCACACTTACCCCATCCCTTCCATGTGGACACGCATGAAACAATCTTCCCGGGTTCTTCACAGTCGTCGATGTCCTCATAACCACGAATTCTCCACATCTACATCGCTTAGGAAAGCCTCTCCTTTGATTATCCATGATTTCTTCGAAATGCGTACTAACCAAAAGAGGAAGAAGATGATTGAGAATCGAACATCCTATATCGTGTTTCTCCCCCAGTTAACCTTCTCAGATTGCAGATTGACCCGTGTTTGATATTTTCGGAAGAGAGAACAAAAGAGAAAGATGAAATCGAGGGAGAATAACCCTAATTTGAGATTTTAGCCCCAATTCTATACGATATCGTTTTGTTATTGCCATCGAAGAAGCGAAACGACGACGTTTTGATCAACAACATGCCACATCGTTATTCTCCTTGCCACCGTGTCGTCCGAGTTATCAGTTTTGACGTTTGACTAACGTCTGTTAGAGTCAATGTTGGTTTCAACACTAAACAAATAGTATGGGTTGTAAATTCAAATGTTGTTACGGGTTGGGGTTGAATAAAGCACGATCTTGTTATGTGGGTATTAACCGGCACCGTTGAAATTGTAGGGGTTGAAATCGGCCCTTTTCCCGCTCACAAGGTCAGATATAAACATCAAATGTGTATTATATACAATTTTCTTATATATATGATACTATTTATATTTTTAATATTGTTGAAATTTGAATATTAATATCTTGTTCGTTTTTTTAACTAGCTCTTTATAATAAAGTGTTAGAATTAGAAAATAAGAAACGAAAGATTATATATAATAAGATGATAAGATTATGAAAAGAAGCATACCAAAGACATTCAAGAAATTTCAACTAAATATAGTATCAAATATAACTAAAAGATGTAAAATACATGATTCGTCTGCTGGTATTTGGTTTAAGATCACTTGGTTATTTAAAAAAAAAAGGAATTAAAGTGTAGATTTTTTATTTTATTTTTACAAAATATGTGAGTGAAATGTGAATCACTCTTTAGTCTTAGGTGGATAATTAAATAATAATTAATTACCATATAAGAATTTGAGAAGCTCCTTAAATTAAATGTAAAACCTCATCTCTCTTGTCTTTCTGTCTCTGAAACAGTCAAACTCACTCTCATTCTCTCTCTCTCTATATTCCATGGATGAAACCAATGGTCGAAGAGAAACTCACGATTTCATGAACGTCAACGTTGAATCCTTCTCTCAGCTTCCTTTCATCCGCCGTACTCCTCCGGCGAAAGAAAAAGGATCAATTATTCGTCTCTTCGGCCAAGAGCTCGTCGGAGATAACTCCTCCGGTACTGCTCAACAACAACAAGAAGACTTGTCTGCAGATTCTTCTGAAATTACCATAATCACCAAGAACGAAGAGAGCTCCGAGAATGTCAACAAGGACAAGGACAAGGACAAAGACAGAGACAAGGATAACAACAATAACAGGAGATTCGAGTGTCACTACTGTTTCAGAAACTTCCCTACTTCTCAAGCCCTAGGTGGACACCAAAACGCTCACAAACGCGAACGTCAACACGCTAAACGCGGTTCCATGACGTCATACCTTCATCACCCTGACGCTCACCACCACGTCTACGGCTTCCTAAACAACCACCGTCACTATCCGTCGTGGACGACGGAGGCTAGATTCTACGGTGGTGGAGGAGGAGGACAACAACAAACGCCGTCGTATTACTCACGTACTCTTCCTCCTCCTCCTCATCCTCATCCTTCTAACTCACCGACAATTACCGGAAGTCCTTTGGGTTTGTGGCGTGTACCGCCTTCCACGTCAGCAAACGCGATTCATGGCGTTTACTCAGCTTCTTCAGCTTCAACGTTTAGGACGCATGAGCAAGAGACTAAGGAGCCAAATTGGCCTTATAGATTGATGAAACCACCCAATGTGCAAGATCATGTGAGTCTCGATCTTCATCTTTGACTTTCTTTTTTTGTGATCCATCATTTTAACTTAAGCCGTGATGAGAGTCGACCAATCGGTGAAGCCAATTCTTTTGAGTGTTGGAGGAAAAAAAAAACAGAAAACGACACGGTGTTCATGTTTTGTGAGGAGAACCGGCATGGTGTGTGTAGATCTTGAAACCTTCCGAGGTTTGTCAGATTCTGAGTTTAAATATTAATAATGGAATGATATTTGATTAATTAGTAATATATGTTATTCGTCCGTTTTCCTCTCACGTGTATGTGATTGTACACAATTATATTCAAACTGTTCATTTCTGAGTTTCTGTTATGGCTTAAAAAGATTCTAACTTTCAGATAGAGAGAGTAACATTAATTATGTGCCATGGAAGTCACACGTACGTACTTTCTCTGTTGTTGCAGTCTTAAGAAATTCAAGTTTTCCTTTGTCTCATTAAGTCAAATTGTATGTCTTTAACCAATAAAACCACGTAAGAAAGAAACCCAGAAATCTTCTTTAGATACAAATGCTTAAGAGTCTTTGTTTTAGACCGAATCAAGAGCCAAAGAAGAAAGCTCAAGATGGGTAAATGCAGATGTTGATGATGATTCGGTGACTGTGGGGATCACTGAAGACAATGGACAAGACAAAAGGGGAGAGAGAGAGAGAGAGTTGAGAAGTGAAAGTGGTCCATTGATTACAAATGTCGAGTTAGCCAAAGAGAGAGCTTTCACATCTATCTCTCAACACACCAAGAACCTAAAGCTAAAGCCTTTCCTCAAAAGCTTTCTTCTTTAGTTTCTTTTCAAACCTTTTTTGGGCTATTCAAAGAGAATCATCAACCAAGCTGTATACCATATTTACTTGTTCATCGTCTCTACACATATACCATGATCATAATATTATGGACTTGAAGAAAGAATCCGTGACACATGACCATGTTTCTTGTTATTGCCCCTACAACAAATTATTAAATCGTGTATCTGAGAAGCAATGATATCAATCCTCGTACCTAACATCTGACCTTCATGTGTTAAACTAATCAAACATTAAAGACAACCTTATATAGCTACGACTTTTGTATATAGACCAAGAAATTCAAAAGCTTGACTTTTCTACTTTTGTCAAGACTTCTTCAATCACAGATTTATGTGGCATTGCCTCACACCACATATTAGGAAATAGCTAGGAAATATGCAACAAACTCTTGTTACAGAAACATAATGATGCCTATTTGCTTTAGAATTAGCACCTGTGGTGCATCATATACCAAAGATAACCCGATATACAACACGATGAAAGGAAATGAAAAGAGTAATCCGAAAAACAACAACTTTGGATATACTCTTGAGGCCAAAAAAGAAGCAGTATAGAAGTCTTGTAAATACAACAAATCTGTGATTGAACATAAGAGAAACTTGTCCTTGGTACTCTTCTCTAATAAATTATGTCATGAAACATTGTAGCATGATTAGTACGTAATATCTAGCTAAGTTTTCGTGACCTTAAGTCTTTAGTCGCGGAACAGGACATGGCGATGTCTATTTCACGTCGAAGGACCAAACGGTGCGAACTCAGCCTGTCAATCAAAAGGAGTACAGAGATAAGGTTTTCCAGACAAGTCTTTTGGATAGTTTTTTATACAAACATTTTGCAAATAAGGATGTCTATCACATCACATGGGAACAAAAAACCAAACAGACAGAGAAAAGACATAACTGCCCTCATGGAAACAGTTGTTTGGATTACAAAAAACTGCAGAGGCTAAACCAGAGAAACACAGTACATCTGAGAATTACGTGATGCTTTTATCAAATTATGGAAAATTTAAGGAAACTCAGTGTATGAATGCTGTCAAAGAGTTAACATCAAAAGCAGCTATAACATGACCCCACTAAGTTAATGCAATGGAGAAGGAAGCATGTGATGAACAACATGATAAAAGAAGCACATAATAAAGACGTGTGAAGAGCATACACATTACATTATATAACCTTAGGACCACTTTTTTTTTTTCTTCTTTTTTCTTTTTAGATTATGCAAAGGACTAGTGGAATTTAAGGAACATCGGCCCACAACCCTAGGAAAGTTGCAACTTGAGGATGATAGTTCGAACAGTACACATCTCAAACCCCTTTACAAAAAAACTCACAATCTGATTCACACAACAATGCAAGCTTCCAAAATGGTCTTGTTTTTGGTAAAGAACAGGTAACCAAAGCTACAGAAAGTTCCACAGACCCTATAGACCATGTGGTTTAATACTTGGGACTCTGATTTCTTATACTACTAACTTTCAACATCTTTTGTAATATCCCATCACTCAGAATCTCAGATGATGTTATGTCAGTATTCACTGAGAAGACATGGTTGATATAATTATATGACTGCTTGTAACCTGGACCGGGAAGATATTGTATAAACAATTTCATGGCTAGGTGGCTCGAAACCCTCAGCCATCAAATACGACATTAGCAATGGAAAGGGAAAAAAAAACAGCTTTGAAGACGGTGACAGAAACCAAAAGCTGAAGATGGAGAAGAACTAAAAGACATTATATTTTGTATAACTATGTCGTAGAATTAACATTATAGATGTGGTTCTCAAGAATGTGACTTGAAAAGGTAACCGAAAAAGCAAATAGAAGAAGAGATCTTTAAATAAGCTGTGCTCAGGCAGAGGAGTGGTATAGGTTCTCGTTTATCTGTGCATGACTTCATTTTACCTCTTCTTTCTGAGTTCGAGAGAGATGAGCTTCTTCGATATGGCGGGTGAGCATAGAAATCCCATAATGTGAAGCACTTGAAGATGCATAATACGAGGTAACTGTCAGCTGAGCAAACTTCGGAAGTGCATAACCTACCAAATATCATACAAGAACAACAAATTCAGTTGCTTTTTTGAAAGAAAACATGCAGATGTTCATACATACATAAAACGAAAGCCTACGTATAAGCAGCTACTAACATTACCCATAACCACCTGGCATTTGTACGTTCTAAACAGATAAGAGGAAAAACAAACAAACCCCTTGATGGGTTAAATTATAAATGCGCAAGTAATTCACCTAAGGGTAAAAGTTGCAATTCTACACTATGAAGCACACCTTGAGTTGTATTCCAACCATACAACAGTGAAAAATTGATCATGGCTCATAAATTTTCTTGCATTAAAAAAACGAAAAAACTCAATAAAGAGGAAACGGCTCTATCAGATTCAGCAGCCTCGGTAAATACACAAACTCACGAACATAAGTTGTTTACGGTAACATATAAAACAGAAAATTCTAACAGATGACCACATAAGCTCAAAACACAAAATGTGAAGCCCATTCACAAAAAAAATCAGGACAAGCGACAGACATTTAATCACTAACGCAGGATGCATACATAATAAAAATTTAGGCAAAAGAGAAGCGAGTGAGCCAAAGAAGATTCATGCTACCTCCAAAGGCAGCCCCTGCACCTGAATATCCTAGCAGCAAAGGAACCTATAAGCAAAAAGCAATAAGTGAGCAGCAAAGAAAACTCACACAGAATTCCAGTATTAGGAGTTAAGCCAAGAGAAAATACATACTCCCACAAGAAATGAGAGCCGCTTCGACCCTGAAAACCGCTTTTGAAGATAGGGGATCCCTGAAAGACCAAAGAGATAAGAGATCCACCGTAGAAATGATAAGTATTTGACGACAAGAGAATCATGTAATACCTGTATTGAAAGCATGGACTGCACTAAGCAAGCCACCAACACCAGAACCAGCCTATAGCACAGGTGATAACCTAGTTAGAAACAGAGTAGTACAACTACATGCACAATCGTAGAAAACCGACTTCCATGCTATCCAAAAAGCCAAGTCCAAGTCATAGTATCCCCAAACAAAAAAATACTAAAGAAAAACTCAAAACCCAACAATTTGAATTACAAATCACTTCCAGTGAAAAAAGCTTAACACACAATACTAATCAGACATTGCAATAGACCAAAATTATCAATAAACTGGAAAAAAGCCATATCAGAAGTCAATTAAAAAAAAAGGTTGTAACTTTTACAATCATAACAAAATCGCCTTGAGCTAGAATGCAAATTCTCATTCCGAACACAATTGCATCTAAAGTCGGCTGATTCTCCACAACCCAATTATCCAAATCTGATTCCAAAACAACTATCCACTTATATTCCCAGTAAGAAGCAGGAAACAAACAAATTTTCACAAAATTTGAAACGGAGACTGAAAAACAAAAATCTCCAAATAAATGTATTGAGATGGAAATTGATAAAACTGACCACAGCAGCAGCATCGTGCAAAACCGAAGTTATCGTCCACTCTCCTTTCTCCTGAGATTTTTTTCACAAATTTTCAGACCTTTCCTAACTCAAAAAAAGCCACAAAACACTGAAATGGAAACTCACTGAATTAGGGTTTAAGAGGGAAAGGCAACGCGGACAACGAGCGGAACCAAGACCAGGATTCATTGTCGGATCATAATCAAGATTCCCACGCCTCAGCTTCTCTTCGTATACTTCTCTCGTCCCCATCCTCTCTCCGATCACCGGACTCTCTTCTCTCCGATTGTCCCACCAAAAGCTATAAAAAGTAAAAATTGTTTAATGGGCCTAATGGGCTTTCTTATTTCGGCCCAAAGAAAGACACTGCGTCATCGTCTTCCTCCAATTCGAGATGCCCTACAAAAAATCTCACTGCTATCTTCTTCTCCGATTTTAGTACTGAAGCTGGAGCTATCAATGCATTCTCTTTCGTTTCCATCTTCTTCTTCTTCTGCCCTTTTACCTTCTCTCTTTGCTTTTGATTCTTCGCGTCTTCTCTCTTTGCAACCATGGAAGCTAAATGGTCTTCAAAGTCCTAAACTTGTTTCATTCTCACAGTCTAATGTCTCTCGTTACAGAGCGTTTTCTGTTTCTTCTTCTACTTCTCCTCCAGAGGGAACAGTATCCGAAGTCGATTTCCATGAGAAAGATTGGTCTTTTCTCGAATCTATGGAAATCGAACATACCCAGAAGATCGAAAAGATTATAAAAGCTGGAGAAATATCCGAATCATCGAGGGTTTTGGTTTCGATTAGCTCAGAAGCTTTCGTTGATCGTCTTGTGGAATCTTCGCCTTCTCAGCTCTTGCTTATTGTTCATGACTCTCTTTTTGTGTTGGCTTGTGTTAAAGAAAAATACGACAAAGTCAAATGTTGGCAAGGAGAGTTGATCTATGTTCCTGAGAAATGGTCTCCGTTAGATGTCGTGTTTCTCTACTTTCTTCCATCATTGCCTTTTGATCTCGACGAGGTGTTGAAGACACTGTCTCAACGTTGTTCCTCCGGTACGATGTTTCTGACCTTTCTTCATTCTCTGTCTCTTAGTCTAACACTTGTTGGTTTTAGTTTCTAACACAGTTTGGTCCAATGGCTTGTAAATAGGTGCAAGAGTAGTAATCAGTCACCCACAAGGTAGAGAAGGATTGAAGCAGCAAAGGAAGGAGTTTTCAGATGTGGTCGTCTCTGATTTACCTGATGATTCTACATTGAGGAATGTTGCTAAGAAACATTCGTTTGAGCTAACCCAGTTTGTTGATGAACAAGGATTTTACCTTGCTGTTCTAAAATCCTCCAAACAATAGATTATGTCAGAGAAAATGATAGATCATTTTTTCCTGTTGTGTTGTAATGAGATACACCCAACAACCTTTGAAAAGAAAAGACTAAAACTGTTGTTGCAGAGATCTTTACACGAAATGAAACAACCAGAGAGTTTTGTACTGCGTTATGGATTACAATGCTCCATGACGCCAAACAATCCAAGAAATTGTATAAACCTTTTAGAAGATAGAAAACCTGAAGCTGTTACTTGTCGCAAACAAGTTGTACTCTTCACCTACTGTGCACTCTTTCCCCTTATTATTGCCGGTGGGATCACCAAATACATGATTCAACTTCCTTCCTGTAGACAGAGCAACCGGCCCACCAAAGTGGAATAAGGAGAAGTTTTCGCCACTATCAATTTTCGGACCTCCGCTGCTTGGAGTTTCCATTGGAGACATTCGGTTTGATTTCCTTTCATCTGCTTCCTTCAGAGAGCTGTTTTCCAATGGCTCAAGAGTTTGAGCTTGGTCCACAGTGTTCATTGTGTTGGTTTCAGCAAACGGATGGAAAACTGGCACTGGCCCGGAATTGAAGAAAGGGGTTGCTGGATGGTTCAATGAGGTCCCGTACTGCATGCATAACGGGGACTCTCCAGTCAGACTGTATCCAAGAGGACCTGTGTATACATAATGGTTAGGATGAGGGAACGGTATTAATCCGTTGGCTGGAGCTGCAGACCAAGAGACTGGAGCTTGATGGTAGTAACCCATTGTTGAAGGAGCCTGGAAGACTGCCAACGGTAGCATTTGGGGAAACATCATGCTTTGTGGCTGGGGCAGGTAGGAACCAGTATCAACACTGGGTACCATATCTTCCATGTTTTGGCTAGGAACTGTAAATGGAGTTCCAAATAATTTACTTTCCCCGTTGTCAACTGGAAGTGTAGACATATTCTTAATCCTTAAAATTTCTCTTTCATCGATACTCTTTTCTACCTCTTTTTCTGTCATCTTCTTAGGCATATCGTTCCGAGTATCCACTAGATTCTCTCTTCCTTCAGATTGCTGACTGGCATCTTCAGAATCAGACATCGAGGAGGATTCAGTGTTTCCGTTGTCTGAAGAAGCTGTATTGCTATCTCCATCACTGAGACATGAAGAGCAATTGTCTGAACTGGAGGTTCTACTCATCATAGGATCTTTCGAGTACATGTCTTCATTCTTTAGTTTTATGTGAATTTCCATCTTCTTGTCTTCCTTGGTTGATTTAATAAAAGTCGCAGAATCCTTGCTGTGATTACTAAGATTGGCATTACCCAACTTTTCTGTAGCCTTGCATCGAGACTGTGTGTCAGCTGACTTCACAGCAGAACAAACATCTTTAATCTCTTCCGCCTTAAACGTTGAGCATATAACTGATGATACGTCAGAAGTTGAGCTGTTTCGTGGATGCTTCAGTTCCATGGAGTCCAAGACCTTTCTCACATATACTGGATCCCTCATAGAAGGATTTTGACCCGTGGTCACTTTGCTTCTAGGTCTCAACTCTCGTTTATAATCTGAGTGAGTATACCTATTGGCTTGGTGAAGGGGCTTGGAGACATCTGGATCAGAGTCTGATTTGAATGTGGTTTTGGGTTCTCGCATGGTTGCAGAAATATTAGATTCTACTTTTTCCCGGTATCCATTGATGGGTTTGCAACTGCAAGAATGGTAATCGTACCCCTCACCAATCCTGTTGTCTGAACATCGAAACCCCTCATGGGATCTAATGCTATTTGGGCTACCACCAGCCTTCGAGGCTTTCACTCTCAAATTTTTATTTGACCCGTTGAAGTGCCTTGAAGACATTTCTAATCTATCACTATAGTATCTTGGCTCAGCCCTACTGACAAAACAAGCATTGTCTGGATATCTGCGCTTATCTGACCACCTCAAAGCATGATCAGGCTGAAGTTCTTTCCAGAATCTTGCTGTCCGATGAACAGGTCTTGGATTATCATTTGTAAAGCACCCGTTTTCATCTTCATGATCTATAACCTCTTTATCAATGCTATCACAATAGTGTGTTTCCGCTCTTGGAGAAATGCAACCATCCAAACACTCTCCATCTTGATCATCAGGAGAACCAGGTGGAGAGAAATCTACATCTCCAGTTTCAATTCCTGACTCCTCGCAGCTTATTGTATTTTTCATTTCCTCATCAAGATCCAGACAGCCTTCTTCTTCTCTTGACAAATTTGGCAGCATTGCTTTGTCACTAGATTTTGGATTCTTTTGCTCTTTTTCTCGTTCTTTTTCCTTCAACCTCTCCTTTCTACGAAGTTTTTTCTCCCTGTCTTTTGTTCTTTTCCTTTCTTTTCGTTCCTCTTCCTCACGCTTTTCTTTCTCTTCTTCCTCAAGAAGTTTCTTCTGCAAGTGTTAAGACGATGGATTTGTTGAACAAAAAAAATGTAAAATGTCTTGTTAAATTGCGTAGATTGTCAAAAAAATTCCAATCAAGATAGCAGACAAACCTGCTTCTCCAAGGTGACAATTTCCTTGCAGGCAATATGAACACGTTGCTCTAATAGTTTCGATGAAAGGCAGACAAATATACTGTGTGCATTTTGACGGGCAGTACCTTCCCTAAATGCCTTTTCAACCTAAGTTATTACCATGAATAGATAGAAATGAATACACCTAAATACAGCCCAAAATAACAATGAATGGAAGGTGAACTTAGAGGAATCTATAACAAACCTGCTCCTTAAAAATGACAGTTGCAGCATCTAGAAGAAACTCTCGAGCAAGTTCTGGACTCTTAGCGTGCTTTTGTGGACGCAAGCACTCACCATCAAGCTCATTCCCATCTTTGTCTATCATTACTTCATCCTTAATAGCATTGGAAACACAATGACAATATTTTAACAAGGAGAAAGCATATGTGCAAATCGTAAATATTTGAAGGCTCTCAGTCCCAAAGCTTATGAATCTTCAATTTACCTCTTCTTCCTCAGCCTCTTCAGCATGCTCAAAAAACATTCTAATGCATTCTCCTCTTTTAATTGAAACAAAGCCATCCCCAACCACAAGCCTGGAGTGAACGCATTGTTGGCCTCTCAACGCATGGGCTTTGACGGATATCTCGGAGCAGCGGCCATTTTGTTTAAATGCTCTAAGAGTAATATAGCATTCGTGTAATCCACGAAGGTCTATGCCATTGACTTGGGCACTCCTATCCTTGCCTAAATATTTGAACTCGAGGATATCAGATTCACCTTCTTCAGTTCCAATAGCCCACTCGAAGTGATGATATCCAGCATTCTCTGTAAAATATTGACTCCAATCTGCTCGAACGGAATCAATGTCCACCTGAGAAATTGCAATTACACTTCTGATTCTACCTTCCAATATAAGCCTCTCAGGTATATTGGTAAATATACTCTTGAAAACCAGTGCTCTTGTAATATAAGATATAGGAATCCACAAAGTAACAGGAAAAGGTTAAGAAAGATAAAGACCTCATATTTAAAGGCTGTATCGGCAACACAAAACCAGTCGGTACATTGTGGTTCTCTCTGCATTCTTTTAAGTTCCTTAAGCTCTTTAAACTCCCGAATAACATTTCTTCTGCAGTCTCTACAAAACTTCTTGCAGTCGAATCTGTAGTTTGAAAGGTCAACATGTTTTTGAGGAAAGGAAAAAAAGTCAGGAGACCATGAAAAGAAGAAAAAGAGAACATAACAGCTAAGTAATGCATGCAATGACTTGATGGGCACATCATCAAAGTTGCAAATACTAAAATTAAGTGGTAAGAGTTCATAATACACCATAATTGGAGAAACCAGATCATATCCAAACACTTTCTCAACTGAACTTGTGACAGAACATCCAAGAATATTGAATCAGCAAATAACAAACCTGTAAGTTAGTCTTTCCATGAAATCCTCTTCTTTCATTCTCAAAAGTGACTGTCGACTTTCCTCTTCAAGTGCAGACCAAAAATCCACTAATGTATCACACGAGAGCCTCGTGGTATGCAAAGCGCATGTTTCTCGTGTTCCATGACCTTTACCATAACCAGCCATCCCTTGACTTATCCATACCCGCCCTCCGCCGCCACAAGCATCGGGATAAAGCAACTCACGTTCCCTCTCTCTAGCACGTGCACTTTCAAACACCTGCTAGAGCCCATAGATTAGCTAGCCAAACTGGACCGGCCGAGAATAGGGAAACTTTGGATGAACTTACAGTTTGAAGCACTTTGAAAGATTTTGCATACAAATAGCAGTCAAGAAGTGTGAGTGATCCATCGCGTGTTGAGGTGAGACCTCCCCATTGATGAACAGCGGGGTCTTGCAAATCACCCATACATCTGTTACTGACAACTGAGTTACAGTCAATTTGATCTTTTGAGGCTCCTGATCTGTTGCATGGAAGATTTCCTATCGATCCTTTTTGTTGCAAGGACCTCCCATATGAAACAATCTGCAAGAAGCCTTCAAGCAGCAGGCCGTTGCATCTGGAACAGCACATGTTCTTGCGAGCTTGCTCAAACAAAGCCTGCTTTTCAATCCTGAGAAGCTCCTGCCTAGCTTTCGGCGACAGCTCACTCCAGAACTGTATAAGAGTTCAAACAAATTTGGTTTCAAGTGTATTGATTTAAATTCACGTCATTGAGCTAGTTCACGATGTATCCAGATCATAAATCTCGGAATAGTGAAAAACAATTACGGGGAGAAAAATGCGTCCACCTATTTGACTCAAGTTGCAGGCCTATTAAGACATGTTCTTGCAAGGCTACACGGTTTAATTAGAGTAGTAATGCTCGGACAAATAAGGTTTTTTCGACTTGTTTGATTTAATCAAGAAGGGTTTGATGGGCATTATCCCAGAGTAAAGAATATGTTAACAAGAAATTTTAAACCATGAATTAGACACGAGAAATCAACAGCTTTCATACTGGCAAACTCAAATATCATTCCAGAAAACAGATTCGGGCTTGTCCTGCGACCAGAGCAAATATAACTAAGATCCAAGATCAAAATTTCCTAATCAAAATTCTCTAGCAAATCAACCACACTTATCAGAAATCTGGAAACGACGACTTATAAGAAATTGGAAAAGTACCTTGTGCAACTGATTGTAGCCGACTCCATCGACGTCCTTAGACCAAAACCCAGAAGAGTAATGCTCATTCCTCTGTGTTAAACCCGGCATCTTTCTACACTCGTTTATGTTCATCAACCAATGATTCCATAATCTCCTCCTTCACGGGTGCAGACTAAGAAAAAAACTCAAAACGACTCCGTCCGATTCGAACTCCGACGAATCAGACAACGGAAATCACCAAATCCAAATCGGAAAAAGTGGACAAAAGCATTCGATCGAGATCTAATCGTATGACGAATTGGATGATCCTAATAACCCAATTACCAAATTTTCTCCGAATTACGTCTCTTCGAATCCTCAATAGGAAGCAATCGAATCAAATTGGATTGGATTTGGAAAGAGACGCGAAACAGGGTTCTTCGTCGAGCGATGACGCTGAGATTCGCAGCTAAGTATATATGTATTAGGGGAGAGAGAGAGAAGAAGACGAAGAAGAAGAGAGAGAGAGAGAGTTGCTGTGTATAAAAGAGGGGACGAGTTGTTAAAAAGTTTAAAAAAAAAAGAAAGATTGGGTAAAATATTTATTTTAATTTAATGCGGCTGATACAAAATAAATAAATAAATCGTTTTTCTTATTAAAAATTAAATATATTTTAAATATGTTATTTTACATCTTATACTCTATCTGAGAGGTGGTTTTATCTATGCGGCGGCCTCACGTTGAAAATTGGGACCTAGAATTATTAGAATATTTTTAATGAAAATCTCTGCAAAAAGAAAATCTTTACATCGAAAAGAATATTCTTTGCGTATAGAATTTCCAAAAAATCGATATTTATTTTTCCAAAAATCTTATATTTATTTTCCAAAAAATTGGTATTTATTTTTCCAAAAAATTGATCCTATCTTTTTAAAATAGAATGAAATTTTTATTATTTTCTTATTCGATAAAATCTCCTAAAACGAAAACCTATAATAACCTATCCTCGGTTGTGACTTGTGAGGAACCCTAATGGCTTACCTTATAAATATTTTTGGTTAGCTCTCTCTTTTCTTCGTTCTACATCGCCGCATTGGATAAAATTCATAATTCATTTGTTTAAATAAGAATTCTTTTGTTTGTTTTCTGTGTTCTTTCTTCTTCGTAGTGTTCTGTTGTTGTTTTTTTTGTTAGTCAAATTGCAAAGATTTGTTTTGTAGATACACAGTTTATTTCAAGATTTCTTCGAAGAGAAGAGGAAGACTTTTTATCTCTTATATATACCCATGGTGGTCTCTGCTCTGATCTTTGCAAATTCCGAAGAAAAGGTGATTTAATAATCTCTTCGCTTATGCTTATATATTTTCATATTATAGTTTTTGCTTATGCTTATATATCTTCAAATTAAGTTTTTTTCAAAAAGATGTTTAGGGTTTATATATCTTAATAAATTGGGATATATAGGTTTATGTTATTTACGATCATTAGGTATGATATGATCAACGTCGATGTTCTTCGACTGGAATTGAAGAAAAGATGAATCAAGCGAGGAACCCTCTTCCTCCAAAGGTTCAAGTTGAAGAAATTCTAAATCTCCTTTTCTTATTTTTCATATACTGACACATATAAGCATCTGATTTTAGGATACGTGGGACGGGTTACTTCTTTATTTTGCCGTGTATAATTTCATTTGATCTGATATATTTGGCTTTCGTGCTTACTGAACATATGGTTATAGTTTGATGTCTAATGTAGTGATTGTTTGATTTATTTAATGGATATCAAAATATTGAAACAGTAGGTTGAATAGCAAATCCGCGGTGAGATTTTAAAAAGGTTCGTTCATTGGATTTGTGATATAACCCGTTTTTACACCTTTTTAATCTGGATTTTAAAATCTTTTACAAGTGTTTTCATTCGTTGTTCATAAGATTTCAAGTGTTTTTAGTGTTCTGTAATGTCTAGAATCTTTACAGGTATTTTGGAGAAGAATAGAACAAAAACTAGCAAAACTAGCTAAATAAGTCTCAGATGTCTATCAGTTTTGGAGCCTCCGTTGAAGAACTTCCCGACCACTAAAACTAATTTTTGGACAAAACAAAGCCACATGAGTTATCTTTCATTCATAAGAAATTTCAAGTTATTTAGTTCAATGGTTAAAGAGTTATGCCGATTTTAGTGAAGCCATGTCCTGCAGACTCGCAAAGGAAGCAAGTGCAGAATGAAAATTGGGCAAAGACCAAAGCTCCAAGACCACTCCAGGTGATTCGTCACAGGTAAAGATCAAGTGACACCACAAATCATGTTGTTTATGTTTCAAACGTTTGATGTGTTTGATTTCGAATGTCTCTATTTGCATAATTTGACATATATCAAACAAATATTCGTGGACATGAAAGAGTTGTTTATCATGTGTTTTAATACCTTTCGTTGCAAATTTATATTATTTGTTATATATATAAACAGTGGTGATTATGTATCTTTTATTTAATAGATACTACACCTTTCCAAGGATAATTCAAGAAAAAAAAAAGATCATGTTTCTAATACTGAATTTAAATTCAAAATCATCCGAACGATGAAAAGAAAAGATCAAAAGAGACAACAATTATTGAAAGAGCTAAGAACGTAAATCTCTATTTTTCTACTTTTATGTTATTAGATTCATATAAAATTTCAATTTTTTTGTTTCTTGCATATTGCTATATACATGGCAGCCAAACCAAGTTCTCTTTCAACAGAGCTTAAATCCATAGAATCCGAGTTGGATTTCATCCAAGAACGTTGTGGATTGTTTGAAAAAGAAAACAAGAGACTCATATATGGGTTTGTCAAAGGTGTTAGACCTAAAGATGATTGGGTCTGTACAATCTCCAAGTAGTTCTCCCATGTAATGTGAGGCTCACAGATATACTTTAATAAAGGTGATAAACATATGCTTCCTTTTATATCGAGATAGAACCCCAAGCTCATTCGATATAATTAAGCTCATTGTTTTCTATTTGATTCCACCTGAGATCTAACAACAACTTCTGCATAGAGATCATCTTCTTATGCATAATCCTGGTAATCGCTGCCTTCACATACAATTAGCCTCCTTTTTAACTTATTAAAAACTACAAAGTTCGAGACTTGATAATTCATGTTGCATCTTCTTTTTCTTTATTTGGGGTTTTGCAGCTTGGTGAAGTAAAAGCTGGCGCTGCATAAGATTTTTTTTTCAGTTTGCATCTAACCATTATACAACCATGTATTTTGATGTCAATAAAACAATATAAAAACACTGTCAATATAAAAACCAGTACTATTTAATATTGTTTTGTGTATCGTCTACCCACACATGGATTCAATCTATTCGAGAAGAAAGGGGGAAAACTCCATATAATCATCTGGGGTTTTCAGTGCGGAAGATTTGGACAACGTTAAATTCGTTAATGAGATAATTAAGCTCGACAAAAAAACGTATATCAAAACGAAATAACAAAAATCCAAATTGAACACTCCTTAATTTAACCATAAAATAACATTTTAATAATTTATTTGATAATATTTAGTTCCGCGCAAACCCGAATATTATGCGTCCTAAATATACCTATCAATGTTATCACCAGTAGGTTTGGAATACCATAAGATGTTAACGAGTTTACAACATGCCCATTCAAGGTTAGTTTCGAGATAATTAAAGAAATTAAACTTATTATATAGAATAAAAATGATGAACAAACATTGTTTCGAGACTTTGGATATGAGTATGCGTGATGTTCTCAAATGTTTTTATTCTTGGTTATAATTATGATCTAAGTTAGTTTCCATTCTAAAATATGATGTTTGCGCAAAGAGTATATATCTATACTTCCAACTCCATTTTTGTCCATTAGCCCCACAACAATTTCTAATGTCTAGAAATATAGAAGAAATCAATCGTTATACATGGCAATGTATTATTGTATTTATTTTTATGAATCTTAAATCCAGCTTCGTAATATTCGATACACGATAATACCGTGGTCAATTTAGAGATTTTCAGTTTTTCTTAAACATGTATTATTACTAACAAAATATCTTTAGGAACTTATCTGTTTGGTTTTAGGCTTGCAAATCAATATTATTGAGTCGTTTTGCCAAGATGAGCTTGCCTTGTGTCGACAATGTGTTGAAAGAAGGTAATGTTGTCTGTCTTCACATTAACCACCGGCCCATAATCTAAGATTATATTTCTATAAAGCTTTTACATATCTCATACCATTTCTTTGAGTCTTTTTTCTTATAATCCTTTTTTAGGACAAAGTATTGAGACTAAGACTTCAAGAAAGCGAACACAAGCTAGGATCATCTATGCCTTTTGAGCTTGCTGAGGAAATGATTACTCAGCTTGAACCTGAATCCACATCACTAAAGAGGTACTCTTTCTTACATTGTAGTGATGCAGAAACAATTTCAGATTTAAAATTTATGTATATTTTTGTGTGAATAATCTTTATGAGAAGAGTTTGTCTATGGATATGTGTTACCATGTTAACAAGTTCTTAATCCAAATATTGACTAAAATAGTTAATATGTTTTATAATCAGGCACTTAGTTCTAGCAAGTGGAGCTGAAGAAATTGAAGGATTCGCTAGAGATAGAATATGCACGGTCGGATGATGGGTACCAAGTATTGTAACAAATTCTAACCTTATAGAATAACAGTGTTCATAATGCAAAATCATGAAATTAATATGCTTCATGAGACGTAAAGGAACCCATAAATCTTTCCAATTTGTTTTTTACTTTGCTATTTACATAAATATTTATTTGAGCTATATTATCAACTGTTAGCACTATAGATAATGAAGGTTTGGACAAACAAAGAATGAAGCTCATGTGGTAAAATATGTTTGATTTGGGTCTGCTTCTAAGCTAAAAGACGAGTTTTTTCTTCTTCTGATGGCACAGAAAAAACTGGAATTAAAATGGATAATAAGAAAAAGATGAACATAAATAATCCCCAAAGCCTTTTACTTCGAAAATATTGTTCTCTTGGTGAAGTTTCTGCCATTTTTCAAAAATGCTCTAGGCTGAATCATGTGTTGGGTCATAAGAGTTGATAATCACACACTTATTATATATGGTGTAGATGCTTCCCAGTGTAACCAATATTAGTTATAAAAGTATAATAATTCTGAAAGAAATTGTTTTTTTTAGTGACTTCTCAGTTTTCACATGAACAAAAAAAAATTGCTTGCACCAAGCACCACTGTACTTCATATGCAGTTTTTTTGGTCAGAAAAATGTTTCAGTGTATTTAATGGAATGTTTTTTTTTTTCACCAGATATTTTTTTTAAAAACCGTGGGAGTTATGGGCTTCACCAGCTATTTTCTTAGATATTCCGATTGATCATCCAAAATAAACTCATCTTGGACGATCACTTGGTTTACTAATGAAAATGATTTCAAAGGAAGAGTTTGAGGTTAGAAATGATTTGGTTTTTTCATCTTATACTATATTTGAGAGGTGATTTTTTAGAATAGAGGCCTCACGTTAAAAGTTGGCACATGAGATTACTTTGTTACCCTTAATAAAAAATCTCTACGAAAAGAGAATCTCTACGATTAAAAAAATATATTCACTGTATTATAAATTACCATAAAAATCGATCATTATCTTTTTAATTTAAAGGAAATTTTCTTTTTTCTTTTCCTATCGATAATTATTTTAAAACGAAAACCTAAATTATGGAACCATCTTTCCCACTCTTATAAATACTAACTCCCATATTCATAATCGACACTTTTTTTTTAATCTAATCTCTTTCTTTGTTTTGTAGGTTTTATATTCACTAATCAAGCTATAATTTTCGTCGTTGTTTTTCCATTATTTATGTTTGTATTTGATCGAATTTAGTTTTATTTTGTTCATATGATGTTTTTGCTCTCTAATTTCTTCTTTGTTATTCATGTATATTATGTTCTCTTATTCTTTGTTGACTTTATATATTTTTTTAATATGTTCTTCATCTTGCAGATATTATATTCATTAATCCAGATATGAATTTCGTTTTCTATGGTATTTCATGATTTTTATTTTGACGAGGTACTATTTTTTAGTCATCCTTCATTATTTATATCTATATTGCTTTATACATAATTTCAGGGCAACTTTACATTCGGAGAGGCTCGCGTACGAGGTTGCAGTTCAAGATCGAAGTTATTAGTGAATGAAAACAATTTTTTTAATGAGGTTTTATTATTTCCTATTTGTTAGTCAAATTTTGTTTTTTAAACTGATCAGTTGTAATGTATCCAACCAAAACAAAACCAAATAAATCAAAATTTATAAAAAATTAATATTTTCATTATATATACATATTTAAGATAAATAGTCATAAAATATAACCTAAAATTTTTATTTTATTATATTTTAATGTTATTTTGACTAAGACCAAACTGAATACAAACCGAATATCAAATAGAACCAAATCAAAATTTTGTTCAACCAAACTGAATCTAAACCAAAATATGGTTGATTTTTAATGGTTTTAGTTATTATAAAACCGGTAAAACCAAAACTCCAGAAGATAAAACAAAAATACAAAATTGTAAATCCGATTTTCATCTCTAAGTAAAAAACATATCAATTTTTTATTATCTCCGCTTAATGAAAAAGAAGTACTTGGTTGCTTTGCCTCCAGTAAGTTCATATCAATGTAACATATTAGTGTTTTCTCTCTATTCAGCCATTTCGGTTTTGCATTTTGAGGTATTTGGATGATTGTTTTATTGATTTAGATCAAGAAATGAGATCTTTCTTTTGCATTGGTGTGGAATATAGTCTTGTGGCTGGTGCATTTAATTATTTTAGGCCAGATTATGACGGCAACAACAAAGAGATATTTGGTAAGAAGTACACTTAGATGCCTCGACCAAAAAGTTGTCGCCGGTTTCAAAGAAATCTAATTAGTACATAAATTTATTCATCATGTCTAACCTTTAAGTTTTTTTTCATAGAAACCAAGTGATTGTGTTTCTTTTCATCTGAGAACGAAAAAATTATTTCCACAAAAAAAAAAAAATATATATATATATATATAGAAAAGATTAAGAATTTAAAGAAATTTCTAACTATGATTTTAGAATTATTTTGTGTCATGATGAATTAATTTTTTTAATCGTTTGTAATTCCACAAAGATAACATAATTGCGATTACTTCTACAAAGCCTTCGGTTATTGTAGAAGCCAAAGTTTATTTGATATTCAATTTCATCATACGATCATGAGATAAAAAATTTCATTGGTAAGAAATTTTTGGTTATCCAAACATTAACTAACATGTAGGAGATTAATATGTCAAAAAATGAGCATGTTAAATTGGGAAGTCTCAATAATTTTGCCATTTGATGTTCCTCAAATTACTTGGATTCCAAGTTTCTTAAGGAATATAATTTTCAAATTAATAATAAGAAAATATATAAAATAAAAAGAGATAAAGAAAAAGATATCGATGTAGATGTAGATGTTCTTAAAAATATACTTTTGGAGTTATTCTTTAAATATATAATTTCGGATTAAAAATTAGAAAATGAATTAAAAACCGTTTATGGAGTGTACCAAATATCCTTTTTTGTTATATTTGTAGACAGATTCTCTGGAATTCATTTCCTTCCAAAGTTGTAAATCTTGGAAAGCTAATACTAATAGCTTTTGATCAATAAAAAGGGGGTTTTATTTGAAAGAGAACTATCTTGTGAATGTGGTAGGAAATTCTGCAACAGAGAGATGCGACTATTCACTCTAAATCTTAAGCTTTGTTAGAGGCTTCAGAAGCTGAACGATTGCTCAAATGTCTAATGTACAAAACTTTAATTGAGATACAACTAAATGTACCTTCTTTCTCAAGAAATTTTTTTCACTGAAATGATATATTATATAGGTCATACTCGGAGCTTTTGGACAAGAGAAATTCACATCAACATAATCAACAACCACCAAATAGAGAATTCTTGTGTTTCTAGGATGAGTTAAGTAAGAGTAGGCTCATCATTCAATCATTATCAATTGAAAAACAGAGCACTGCAACTCAAACACAATCCAAATAGGAGATGAGAGACGCGAAAAAGTGACTTAATGGATTAAATCAGCGTTAGCTACGAATCTCAAACCAGTTTCTTTATCCACAAGTAAGCCTTCGCAGAGTCCCTACCCTAATCGCTCAAGAGATTGGTAACCGGGAAGATAACACAAGGAAAATAGACTCGAAACGGGAGAGAGAAAAGAGAAGTTAAGCAGAGCAGCAAGCGAACTCAGAAAGTGGATTAAGGAAGAAGGAAGAAGAAGAAGAAGAAGAAGAGAAGGTGATGACAGAGTCTGAAACAGAGGCTTGTGGTAGAGTGATGAACAAGATTTACAGCATTCTTTTGAAATATGTTGAGACAACTTCGTTAACTCATCAATGTAGTATCGTGAAATTTTTTTGTTGTGTAAATTGTTTTCTTTTGTTTGTCTAATGATTGTTTTATGTTTAAGGCCAAAAAGGATATAGAAATTAATATTCACTGAAATTAGTAATTGTGAATTTTTTTTTTTTAGATTAGCAAGGAGTATTTGGTTGCTGGCCCAACTATACCACCAGATTACTTTGCTTGGATTTTATTACTTCTCGAATTGAGTCGTGTGAAATGATATCTACATCATATATAAAAAAAATTATTTTTACATAAAGAAAATCTCATCGATCATATTTATATTCGTTTTTCTTTTTACATATCTTTTGTATATTTAATCGTGCTTTACATTATTTTAATTTATAAAATTTCCAAAAATATAATTTCATGAATTATATTTAGATTCGTTTTTTTATATATCCTCTTTATATTTAAAATTATTAAATTACTTTTACATAATTTTACTATATGTTTTAAAGTTATCTTAATAAGAAGATGTTAATTTTACGAACGTCAATAAACAAAAATCATTCCTATAAAATCATGGCTCTTTTTTTTACGATCTAGACAACATTACATTATTCTTATAATACGGAAAAATTGTATTATAAACTTCTAGAGTTATACAACAAATTTATTTTTGTTCTTATTCTTCTCTGTTTTTCAGATTTTATAATATATAACTCGCCTCTTTATTTTGGTGCCTCACGTTTGAACCGTAATCTTAACAGTTGTAATATTTATGTTAAAGTTTTATAGGCTTGGGTTCATATTACTAATTCTCATGGTAAAACACTCGATTTGATTTTGTCTAATGAATAGGTTGTTTTTTTCTATCATGTATATATAAACCGATTGAATTTATAAAACATGTTTTGATATGGTTTTTTATAAATCATGTGTTATGGGCATAACTTCTTATTTTGGTTTTTCTTATGTTTGTAGGGTAAAAAATCTGCTGAAAATGAAAAAAAAAAAGCAAAAAGGAAAGAAGAAGGGGATAATGGTGAGGAAGTGGAAGAATATGAGGATGGGATGAAGATGAAAATAAGAAAGATGAAGATGGAAATGATTATGATGAGAATATGGAAGATGAAGATGAGGACAACAATGAAGAGAATATCGTATAATAAAAAATTTATATGTAGAAAAAGAGAATTACACGAAATCAAACAAGAACATTCGCATAATTATTTAATGTAAATTCATTATTAAAAGACAATATATAAAAAAATTGTATTTTAATGATCAACGATTTTGGGAAAACAAAAATTAATAAATAAATAAAATTAATAAATTTCCCGTGCAAGGCACGGGTTACTTACCTAGTTGAAAGTAGGTCTGGGAAAATAAATCGAACCTAAGTTTCCGAACCGAAGTTTGGTAATTTCGGTTTTAATTCGATTATTAGGAGAAAACTGATATCTTCGGTTCTTGGTTCGGCCGAGCAGAACGGTTACCCGATTTTTTTAAAAAATAATCCTAAAATCTAATTATGCATCTCATTTTAATTGGTTAATCAATCCAAACTAACCGAAATTAACCGGACAAACCAAGATTAACCGAAGTACCCAAAATTAACCAAAATTTTCAATAAAAATTGAAACCGAATTAACCTTTCAGTTTGATTCGACAACATTACATGTAAACCAAATTTTGTCATAACCGAACCGAACCATAGTTTTATTCTGTTAGTTTCGGCAGAATATTTACAACCCGAAAAAATCAAAGAACCGACAAACCAAACCTAACCGACCTGAACTAACACATTAATATATCTAAACTTCGGTAAACTTTTTATTTGGATATAGACTCTGATGCTAGGATTATAGGTTTAGAATCTATGTGTTGTTTTCAATATTTTACATGCATTTGTGAGAGTTTAAGCACACATATTGTGATTATGGTGTGGTTTGTTTTGGATTTTTGGCTTCATATGGTAAGGGGTATTTGTCGGTCATGTGTGGGTGTGGTCATTATGTTGACGATGAAATCTTATAATTAAGATTACTATATTGCACATTGTAAAACATTAAATTCACATCCTTTTTTTATCGTGTGTTAATCTTATACTATGAAAAAGTTAGATATCTCATTTCATATTGAGACACATGCCTCTAGTTATGACACTTGTCTATTTTTAAGAAAATGAAAGAGATATATAAAAAAAATATCTAAAACTATTTAATTTATGGCATCATTATCATATGCAAATTATTCAAAAAATAGTCAACGACAGAGAAATCTTTTCAATCCACAATATAGTAACCTATTAATCAAGATAATTTTTTTTAATATGTAATATGATTATATCTCATATATGTAACTACTATTTTGTGTCTTTAATGTGATTATGTAAAATTAAGTCAAAGAAATTAATGGTATACAATCCACATGAATCTCTCAAGTTGTTATTGACAAGAGTAAATCTTATAATTCCTAAATATATTTATATTTTAAAATAATCTCTCAAGTAATATACAAAAATGTGTGTTTCTCTGATCTGTGCGATAAGATTCTTGTAATTATGTGATCTGTGCGATAAGATTCGTCATGCCGGCCAAAACCATGAAACGAATTCCACCATTTATAAAAATCGTTGTGGTTATTTCTTAGCCATTGTTAACGTTTTAAGCGGCAACAAAACAATACCTACCTCTTTATATGTTTCGGATATTAGTATGAAGTTTGATCCCTCTTTTACTTATATTCTATGTTGCACTGAGACGGATACAAGGATAAGAATAGAGATGGAATAGAAATGAAAAATGACAAATTTAAAATTTATAAATATGGGTACGGCATGGATATGTCAATAAAAATATAAGAAAAATACATATAAATTTAAAAATATAAAGTAAAGTACACATAAATCTCAACATTAAAGAAAATTTCAGTATAATATCTTAAATAACAACAAAAATAAGCTAATGAGCATTCATTTTTAAAAGAATAATTGGCTAAAATAACCAACAAAAGAACTATAATTCACTAACTACCCAAATCTCTAAGATCTAATGGCTATAATCCCTCTACATCATGCATTTTTGGTTAGTTTGCTAATTAATAATTTAATTTGGTTATTCACCAAATTCTCCTTTTTTAAAATCCGGTTCTATCTAGTCATATAGGTGAAAAAAATGTGAAAAAGTGAAGAGGTGGAAAAACGAGGATAGTGATATTAGAGGTGGGATAATTAAAAGGGTTGATTATACCCATAGGCAAATTTTTAGAAAGTTCTCACAGAATAGGTACTTTATTTGTTTTAGCCAAATTTTAGTAGCATGATTACAATAATGTCCCAGAGAAATTCATATAATTACCAAAATACCTAGTTACTACCTCTTTTACCTAGTTAGAGAAAAAAAACTGTCAAAAATATTAAAAAAATAAATCGACACTTTACTTTCACTGGTTCGATTTTCCAGTCTCCTTAACTCCATTCTCTAGATTCACCATCAAAACCGTCGCAGCGCCACCAAAAACCGACAAATTCCAACAAGACGACGAAGCAGACAACAAAGGTTCTTCACCTTTCATCTTCTCAAGCTCAATCTGTGAATATAGACGAGATCTAAACGAAGAATGGACAGAGTGAGGATCATGATTCATATTTTTCGGAACTGTTTCGGCCAAAGCCACAACTTGTTGTTCTCTCCAGCACTTCCTCCGCCGCCATTGTTGCCGGAGTTGTCGATTGAGCTCGATCTAGCTGGAGGAGGAAAAAACCCATTATGTTCAACTGTAAACATACATAAGTGGACATGCAATGCAACTGTGGGCAAATATAAGTGGCTAACAGACATAACGGTGGACACATATTGGTGGATGTATGTATGGGATGGTGGAGATTGTTTCTAAACCGGCTGGAAGATGTACACACTCGTCTCTCGGGGACACCAGTTTAAAAGTTTAAACCCTAGTATATTTTTATATGAAAACACTAATTTTGAAGCCAAACCTTAATATATTTCTATACGGAGACACCAATTTTAAAACCAAATCCTAGTATATTTCTATCCGGCAACTAATTTACTATTTCTTGCATTCACTCAAAATAGCGAGAGTTTTGAATCAAAATTCGATTCAAGGCTTAGATACAACAGAAAAAGGGGGCTTTAAATCAATGAAAAAACAAGTTACATTCGATTAAATAACATCTTATAACCCATAATCATTAATTATTTGAACAGAAAAGAGAGAAAGAGAGCCATAACAACGACGACGACAACAAAAAACAAGAGAAATGGTAAACTTAGGAAGTAGACTCAGGACCGGCCGGTTTAGAGTTAAGAAGAGGCTGAAGCGCCTTGACAACAATGGTCATGTTGGGTCGGAAATCTGCCTCGTACTGAACACACAAGGCCGCCACGGCTGCCAACTGTCCGACCACCCAACAAAGAAAATTCAACATTACAAAACCAAACCAAATGATCCTATGTCTAATCCCTAGTTTTCAATATGAGATAGAAACAAACTTATCTAAATGCACCATGCACTCAAACATGTTAGGAATAATAGACTTTAAACCACTTCATTCACTATAAATAGATTTTGAATTGCAAGTTCATGAAACTTACACAAAAAATTTGGCTACTCTTGAAACTACAAAGGTTCTACATGCATTTTTTAAATATATATTAAGAGAACTAGGATTGCGTATATATATAGCTATTTCTTGAAGGTCTACATAAGTCATACCAATTATCAAAATATCTTAAACCAAAAAGAACAAATCAAGATTTCGTGTATTATCTGAAAAAAGAAAAGAAAATGTAGAACGGACCTTAGCGACTGCTTTGGGAGGGAAGTCATTGTTAAGCTTAGGATCTATGCATTGTTTGACTTTGTCTTCACTTAGCCTCGGAGTTGCCTGCAAAAAACAAAACAAAAGTAAAAGAGTTTATGATAAGGATATATATGGAGTCTTTCGAACATATTTACTTTAATATGTGTGAGTACGTACCCAAGTAACAAGACTTTGTTGACCTTTAGGCATTGTATGATCTACGGGTTTTCTTCCCGTCAAGAGCTCCAAAAGCACAACACCGAAACTATACACATCACTCTTCTGCGTTATCTGTCCCGTCATAGCATACCTAAGACAAGAACACTCTTACGTTATCAAGACCAATCCGATTCTTGTATTTTTTTTCGTAACAAACACTTTTTGCAAACTGTAAACGAAAACACGAAAGGCAGACATGATTTCTCATTATGTTTGCGATTCACATATTTGTTTACGGCTTACAAAAAATGTTTGATAAAAACAAACAAACAAAATATTATGTGTTTCTTTCAAAAAACGTAAAAGAACAAATAAGACGATATAAAGACATGAATTGGTGGGTTTAGGGTATAATACTCTGGAGCGTGATAGCCGAACGTTCCCAAAACACGAGTAGAGTGAAGCCTAGCCGCGGTATCAGAGGATGCGTTGGTCAAGTTGAAATCAGCCATCTTGGCCACAAAGTCATCAAACAACAAGACATTGCTCGACCTCACGTCCCTATGGACTATTGGTGGTTGGACCTTCTCGTGAAGGAACTCAAGCCCTTTGGCTGCTCCATACGCGATCTTGACCCTCTGGTTCCAGTTCAGCACAGGTCCTGGCTCAGCCCCTTGGACACCCTTTCTCCCTAAAATATCGATCCATATATGATCACATAGATACCATGAACTAATGAGAAGTGAGAGTTAAATTTACGTACCGTGCAATACATCGTGTAAAGAACCTTTGGTTGCGAACTCGTAGATGAGAATGCGGTTATTTGCCTCCAAGCAGTACCCCATCAACTCCACAAAATGTTCGTGTTTGAGCCGCGATACCACCGATAACTTTGCCATTTGAAATAGAGATTACTTATTAAATTATAAAATACCCCTTAGATTGATCTACTCAGTAATACAGTTCACAAAATAAATAGAAGCTTGATTTTGATTTTTTTGGCCAACTATAGAAAGCCAAAAAAGATAAAAAGCTTGATCGAATTTCAGCTGCGTGGGAGCAATCGACAGAAGATTGATAGATATTTGGCCTATTGGGAGTGTAAAACAAAAGAATCTTGATCAACCTCTAGCCGATTAGGAGCGAGAAACGTAGAAGCTTGATAGATTTTTTGTCGATTGGGAGCAAAAGATAGAGCATTGATCGATTCTAGCCTAATGGCAGGGAAAAAGAATCGATTTCTACTCTATTGAAAGAGAAAAGGATAGAATCTTGATAGATATTTAGCCTATTGGGAGCAAAAAGATAGAAGATTTTCTCAATGTTTAACCTAGCGGAAGCCAAAAAAAGATAGAAGAGTGATCCATTTTCGGCCAAAAGGGACCAAACCGAGACCCGGAAAACGAGCTGAACGATCAGTTTTGTAATATTTATGTGTACCTGTGAGGTGAAATCCGAGTCAGGTTCTTCAGAAGAGCTAGCGTCAAGCTTCTTAATAGCAACAGCATCTCCTTTATACTTGCCGTAGAAGACACGTCCGTAAGAACCTTCACCGATCAGTGCCTTGTTTCCGAAGTTACCCGCCATTCTGTTCAACTCATCCAATGCAACAGAAGGGATCTCTATGGGCAAAACCTTTGCAGGAGCTCCCGATCTCGGTGCGTTCGGATTCCTCGGCTCCCCTCTATTCCCACCTGTTCACAAACGCAAAACGCAAAACGCAAACGCTGGTGATGAAACTCACAACATGTAATACATATGGCAAAGGAATTACATGTGAGGAAAATTAGGGACTTTACCGCCAAAGTTGGGATTTCCGGCCTTGTTAGGAGGGGCTGCATACTGGTTTGCGGGCGGACCGGCGGGTTCTTCATCCGCACCACCGCAACAGAACATATCTTCAGATCTTTTGCCAACTCGTGTTTTGTCTCTTATTCTTGAGTTTCGAATCTGTTTCTGTCTTCAATCTCTGTTTTATCTGTTAATAACATATGAAAATGTGCATTAATATATGCACATCTTTCCTATGTTTATGAATCTGAATTCGTTTGTTTATGGAGAAAAATCGATTTTGAAACAACAATTTTGCAAAACATGTTTCAGATCATATATATATATCCCGATTGTGATGAACGTTGAGGGTAAAAAAGATCAAAGAAATTGATGATTGTTACCTCGATTCTGTCATTGAATCAACCCCAGAAAATGATGATGATGAGAGTGAATACTTCAGAAAATCATAAAGGATCTGTTTCTGGCAAGTTTCAATAGAATTACGTTTAGGTTCTGGAAAAAAAATCTGGAAGTTTGATAAAAAGGAAAATAATTTTCTTATTTGTGTTTCTCAGAATTATTGTAAGTCTCTCTGTTTCTCTGTTCCGCGATAAAGTCGGGAAAACAAAAAACACATTCGCTTATTAATTTTGTTATTGATTGATTTAATATTAACCAACGTAGGAAAAATGTTTTAAGTTGCCTTCACGTCTTGCACGTCCTCTCCGGACCCATACTACACTAATTTATCTTTCTAATCATTTCAATAATTTACAATCTTGGTACGTAACAAATCATCTTGACAAATTAAAAAGGTATCTCTAATCCAACATTATCAAAGGTCAAATTTCCTTATAGAAAATCGTCTTTCAGTGACTCAGTATGATCATGATGATGAGTAATGAATCATACATGCACATATACATTCTTATGTATGAATCTGAATCATACCGTTATGATTAAAAAAAAAACTCAACTTCTTTGTCTTTATTTTTTCCAACAAATCAGAAAAAACCAAAAATTACAAGACAAGAGATTGTAATATTGCAAACAACATAACACTTCTTCAACTGATCAATTCATGGAAGATTTTCATCTCATCTCATAGCTACTGAACAGAAAAGTTGAAGAAAAACCCCAGAAAATTTGTCCCATATGATGAAGAAGCTATCAACTCTCAAGGCTGTTATGTACATCTTCCGTTTCGATTCATTCAAAATCATCATCAGAGCTTATTTCTTTCTTCTCTTCTTATTTCCCATTTTACTTTGGCATCAAGAATCATCGTTATCAGCTATTCTTCTTTCCAAATCCGTCCGGTGACTCGCAACTTGAGCTCTTCTTTGTCACTGCCGGAGAAGTACAAAGCCAAGTTTCTAGGGATGATGAGTCCGTCCTGACTATCGCGGACTTTCCTGTGACTGTCTCGGATGCTTCTGGGAATCCCTTGCCATGTCAGTTTACGGCTGTGAGCTCCAACTTCCAAACTGTAACTGAATTTCTTTGCCTCGTTCTCGTCTCCCATGAACCGTAAAAACGCCATGTACACAGGGGCCATCCCGAGCTGAAACGCCTCAAAGTGTAAGCAGAACTGTCTTCCAAAACAGTTGAAGACCTAAAAATCATCAGATATATAATAAGATTCAATTCAAGTAGTGAAATCGCAAGTTTCCTTCTCAAAGAAAACCAACAAAACTTGTTTTCGTTTTTTGTAAATTGTGCTCGGAATATAAGAAAGCAAAGCTGGTAACTTTCTCCTTTAAACACTCATATAAAAATTCTGGTATAACAAACAGTATGTGATATATGAGTTTTGAGAGAAAGAGCTACACCAAATAAGTTTTAATAATGACTAGATAGCTAAAAGATAATGCATAAATATTGAATTACCGTAAGCATCCATGTAGCATTCTCGACCTCGTGCGGATTTGACTTCACATAACGGTGGTTGAAGGTGCACCCATCGTGCATATCGACTTTATGATCATCTTTTAGATGGTCAACAAGCGTTGGAATATCACCCGTCGCTGAACACTCAGAACCAGCGTAAGGGCAGTTGTAGGATCGAAACCTGCAATGCTGCTCGTGCTTGAGCTTGCTGTAGTATGGGAAAATGTCATGACACCCTAAATTTTGGTACCGGCATGGAACTTCCAACGATTCCGCAACCTTCTCAAGAGCCAAGCATCTTATGTTACCGAGCTCATACCGGCATGTAGGGCACGTGTTCTGCACTCTCAGTTTGCAGCTTGAACACAATGTGTGGCCATTCGGGCACTATGGGAATTAACAAACATAGATGTCAACATTATGTAAACTAAGAAAAAAAACTAATGAATGAAAACCATATTTTACAAATCAGGGCGAACATAGGTGACTACCGGAGAAAGAAAAGTGACACACCTGATGAATTGGAGGATACATGAGATTTGTACAAACCAGACATTCGAGGAGCTCATAAACACCATTGCTCGAATGCATCCCATATTTTCCAATGGAGCCACTACCTGATTTTGTCGGATTGCTATTAGCCTCCACTTTTGCCATCTTAACCTCATAATCTAAGCCTGTCGAGTTAGATCCTACAGCTTCTTTCAAAGCACTGCTACCAGGAGCCATGGAGAGTCCAAACCTACCCAAAACTTTCTTTATTTCTAATAGCAATTATGTAAAATGCCCTTGTCCTCTCTTGTGACAGATAATTTACTCCTTTGGATCTTTGTTCTCCTGCAGGAAAATAAAAAAATGGCCAATGTAAGCTTATATACATCACAAGGAAAACTAAACAGTTCACCAAAAACCTCGAAATAAAATGAATGTAAATGTTATCATAGGAAAGCAGGTAACATGTTGTTCAAAAATTGAGGAAAAGTAGGTTAAGAGGTAGATACTTGGTTCACTTGATCAAGTTCCTTCCTTTATTTCCGAAAAACACGATCAATAATTCTCTTAACAGTACACCAGTCTTATACGGTCGGTCCAAACATAAAACTTAGCAGCTACCTCGTTGAGAACTACTGTGACTAAGTTCATTCCCATTCAACTGAAAATCGCCAACATCTCTGTTTCCCCGAGCCCATTTCGTGTCACTCGGGTTCTTTGATTCTTCACAGTCCTTTCAAACTGCTAAGGGTAACAAAAATCAGTTATGAGACAAGTTAGGCTTTGATCGTATTTTGCTTATTCCGGAAACTCAGCCGAGAATTAGAGAAATTCACAACAGGCCTCATGCTATGAACAATGCTAAAGCTAGAAGTATTGTTCCCAAACATCAAAATAGAGATTTTAATTAAAGGAAATAGTCTGTTTCATTTCTTTGCAGGCCATACTTTTCAATCTAACTAGACAAAAGAGAAAGAGAGAACGCTGAAAAAAAACAAATAGAGCAAACATCTGATGTTCTAAGAAATTTTTTGAGAAATGCCACTTTTGAAATGAAAATTTTTCAAAAATGCCGCATTTTCAAAAAAAAATTAAAAATGACACTAATATTATATCATTTATTCAAAATAACATTTATGTTTGGATTAAATATGTTATATCAAGATTAGTTATAAGGGTTTAGGGTTTGTTATGGTCGAAAATCTTTACTAAATATTAAAAAATCATTAATTGTAGCATTTTTGAAAATAGACAATTGCAAAATGATATTTCAAAAGTGGCATTTTTTAAATTCTCTCGAGTTCTAATAATAACATACAAGTTAAAACTCAAGATCTCAAACATGGAAGAAAGAAAAAAAAACTCAAAATTCAAAACGGATAAGCAAATTTAATTTCGAATTTTGAAAGACCAGATTGAAGCTGAGCTAAACACAATGCAACTCCACCGTCAATAAATTTCGAGATTTTCAAAAAACAAATACCCACAAAAATTATTCAAAAATCTCCTCTCCAGTGACAAAGTAATTTCACATTACAAAAAAATAAAATAAAAATAAAAAAAAAGTTTATGAATCCAAAAAAACTAAGCAATTCAAAGAAAAACTGAGAAGAGGAACAGAACCCAATCGAAGACTGTCCAGATTCGTCACAATATGCCTCTTGAGATTTAGATTAAGAACACAAAACCCAAAACCTAGTTCTCAATTCCTTGTCTCCTGATACTTTCTCGATTCAGAAAAAACCTGATTTTAAACCCAGAGAAGAAAAAACCCCAAATTTGGCAGAAACCCAAAAAAGGAGTTAAGAGAGAGAGAGAGAGAAAATTACCCCGGAAGAAAATTTTCCAGGCTGTGTCGTTTCGAGTTAACGAGGGTTTAATGTTTGAGAATCACATGGGGAAGACGAAACAATGAAGAAGAGAATTGAAGAAAGAAATCGAAAGAAAAGAAAAAACGCGGATTACCAAGATATACGAATTAAGACGACAAGAGACGGAGATGGTTGTGTCCTGTCTTCTTGTTGTTGGTATCGATGAAAGCCATTAATGGTGGCTCTGTTTTTTATCTTTATTACAACTTTTGAAATTACGAATCACACCATTTCACCCAAGGTTTTGTTACTTTTTTGGTCTTTTTTTTTTTTTCCTATATAAACCAACATTTAAAGTACCATATGGGGTATGATTTTTTAGAGGTACAATATAGTTCTCATTTTTTTTTTGTAATAATAACGAGCTTTTTTAAAAATCAGATTTTATGAGATTTTTCCTTTTAATTATAAAAGATAAGTTTCTAAAGGTTTAGATTGGATGGAAATATTTACAGATTGATTAGATAAATCAATCTCGCTGTCTATATTGTTTTATTTTAATTATATATGTTAAAATATCTTTAACAAATGGAAACGTTTAAAACCAATAAGGATTAAATAAAATAAAATTAGTTGTAGGATATTTGTAGCACTTCCAACAACAACAACAAAAAATTATCCACTATATATTAAAAAAAAAATATTGGAGATCAAAATTGCTGATGTGTCAACACCACAATTTTTTTCAGTTTTTTCATTTATTTATTTAATTAATTAAACTTTTAGCACAATCATAATTGCCAAACAATTACTTTTCTAAACAGCACTAATCCCGTAATAAACTTATCTACATTCCCAAACAAATAATATATTTACTAATTTACTAATTGTTTACCGTCGATTCATATCTATACCGATATATATACCAATTTCTAATATAAACATACGACTATTATCCAAATAATTTTTATTTAACCGACATTGATAGACTATGAACCCGAAATTTACCATTACATTCAGCATTTTTTTATTTTTGTTTAACATTAATGGTGCTTCATTTATTTGAGAAATATATATTATATATTAACATGATATAATCAAATTATTAATAACTTAAAAATAATATGATTAGTAAAAAAAAATATTTTACAAATATACCAAACCAATATTGACAAAAACATTACAAAATTTTACAAACATATTTTAATATACTAAAACATTATATATATATATATATGTAAACTCAATTAAAAAATAATATTTTAATTCCGTGCATAGCACGGGTGGTAACTTAGTATATATATATTTTATGTGAATGATTAAAATTAGAGATAATGGAAGAAAATTAAGATCATATAATTGTGTTTCTTATATAATTTGATTCTGTAATGAAATCTAAAATTAATAATCCAGAATATATAAAAAAAACCTGGATATTATTATGACTTAAAATATCTACCGCGCTGGTGAAACTATCATGGATTATATATACGAATATATTACAATCCTGTTAATTTTTGTTATTTATGTTTTAGAAGAAAGTTTCATAAAAAAGCATTTTTCAAATAATGTTTAATTTTGATAGGTGATAAAAGATTGAACTAGTAAAAATATTTAATAAATAATATGCTATAATAATTAGCCATGTAATATATTAGTTGGATCTTGAAGATGTTGTTTCATCACTTCATCCCACCTAGAAAAGCTGTTCAAACCCTAAACGATAATAGATGGCATAAAGAAACTTTTATTTCGAATTAAAAACAAACTTTTGGACAACAAAGAGAAAGAAAGTTACGGTATACCAAATTTTGTATCTTAATGGCTCTAGAGAGTCGACCTCGTGCATATACACACTCATCCGTCGATATTATTATGCCTATGACGTTTTTACCTATAAAAAAATAAGATGCGTCGCCTGAGAGATTCGAACTCTCGCGGGAAAATCCCATGTACTTAGCAGGCACACGCCTTAACCACTCGGCCAAAGCGACTTATTGCTCATATAACAATTTTATTATACTTATACTAAACTTTACTATCTCAGTTCGCTTCACTGGTCCAAAAACAAAAGTTGGACCAACATAAATCAGAGTAGAGAACAATATTCTTCTATAAGCAACTGAATTTATTACTAATCTTTGATTCACTAACCAAAATCCAAAATCCAAAAAAAACAAAAAACTAAACCAAAACAATAAAAACCGCAGATTATCTATAGCTTCCTCTGTCTTCTCATTTTCATTATTTTCCACACCAATGGAAGTCAGAAAGCATTCTAAGCCAATCTCCTTCTCCTTCTCAGTGGACGAGAATCTGCACTGTCTACATCAGAGACCCTCGGACCGTTCTCAGGTCTTCTCACAGATGAAGAAGTCGAAACAGTCAACATAGAATCAATCTCAACCGCGGTATCAACTTGACTCTCCGAGTTTATTACACCTACTATGCTCGAGAACGAATCTCTGTCTTCAATACCAACAGGAGCGATGTTGTTTTGCTCTTGGCTATGTGTTCTTAGATAAGCATCCATTAGTCTTTCCGCAGAGTTCAACACAGAAGAGAACGATGACATTCTCCCAGTTCTCTGTGCATGTAACTGTCTCCGGATAGCCAAACCACGGGACGACCTCTGGTTTCCGTTTTCCCCTTCATGTTCAGGGGCAATGTTCGAGATCAGATCAATGTCGTTGATATCATCTAATGGTGCAACCAATGATGCACTAGACTGGTTCTGCTCTGCTCTAACTCCTCTCGAAGTCATAAACCGGTTAAGAAATGGTCTGGCTCGTCTTTCTCCTGTACTAGATTCCCTTTCTAGCCTATCCTGTAAATGTCTAATCATTTCCGCCGGTATATAACCTGACCTGTGAAGCGAAGTCCTCAGACTCTCCATGCGCCGTGCTCGGGGTCTCGAAGGGATCTTGGTATCTGAAACCTCTTCGGATTCTCTTTTACTTTTTCCACGGCCATAGATTGGAGTCAAGGTTTTCACGGATACCTCCCCTTTGCAAACCGGGCATTCCTTTGCCTCTGAAACTTGTAGCCAGTGGTAAAGGCAAGACCAACAGTAAAGATGGCCACAATTAGTGACAACTGGATCCTTGGCCAAGTCCAAACATATATAACAATCGAAAAAACTCCCATCGCTTCCAGTGCTCTTCTCAATATCCCTCTTCTCCTCTGTTACGTTGCCTTCTTCCATCACTTTGCTCCCATTTTCGCACTTTTTCGAGTCCTCGTTCACTCTTTCTCCACCCGCTAAGCTTCCCTCAGCAGCTGGCAAAGCAGCTCCATTTGTAGAACTGGTCATTAATTGGCTCAATTCTATCGCCGGGCTATGTGTCTCAGCAAGAACCGGAAGAAGCTCAACCTGTCTGAAGCGTGGCTGCCGGAGCCGTGACCTAAACCTTCTCAGATATTCAGATTCTCTATTAGAAGGTCCATTAGCCCAATCAATTAAATCCACAGCAGCATTATTCGTTACCGGCTCGAGACCTAACTCAGGGTCAGGACCCAGATTCAAATCCAGGTTCACTGTGTTAGATAATTCCTCACCCATCAAGTAAAACAAAAAAACAGACTCCTTTAGATCTTTGTTATCCTGCTCGAAAAGAAACCATAATCAACATCATCTTATAGCAGAAGAATGAACAAAACAAGTTTAAATACAAAATCATAAACGTAGAGGATAAAGTAGACACAAAAGTGTAAATCCCCTACGTAGAAGATATTAGCCAAAACCAAAGAAACAACTCCATGGTGGATTTCATAATTGAAAAACGAATTTTTAAACCCGAATTGCAGAAGGGAGAGGAGAGATTACCCAGAGGAAATTTCCAATCCCAGCGTTTATGTTTTCTCCGTTTTGCTTCAGATTCGCATGAAGACAAGAGAATTAAGGTTGATAATACACAAGTAACTGAGGTTTACAGACGAACAAACGAGGATTATCCAGGTAATAACAGAGACAACACGAGACGAAGATGACTCTGTCTTGCCTAGTTCGTATCGGTGAAAACCATTACTCCATTACCAAGCCAACCCTGGATCTCCAAAGCCCTTAATCACGAAATCCCCCAATTCTGAAACCCTAATTCGCAAAAACCCCCCAAATTGCGATTAAGATTGAAGAAACCCAAAAGCTCTTGCCTTTTAAACATGGACACAGTGAACTCACCGTAGGAAAAAACCGAAATTGACGAAGATTTTGCAATTAAAAAAACGTAAGAGAAGTCTAGGAACGAGAGGCTGAACAGTCACGACCTCGAAAATTGGGACAATTTGGCTGACGATTAGCTCCGGAGAGGTTACTGTTGAGAACTCGTCAGCGAGCTTTTGGAGCTCCGACGATTCGTCAATGGAAGTCAACTTCTTCGGTACGATCAAATCCTGTTCAATAGAAAACAAAATCGGAGGCTCTATATTTTAATCAGACACAGAGAGAGACAGGTGTGATCTCCTGTGCTCCGGTTTACGCTAACGACGTCAACGTCTATATTCCACGGCGGCGATAACACCTTCCTGTTACCGGACGGTCAGGATCAGTTGTGCTGTCTCTTTGACCAGATACATATACAATTTTGGCTTTTTATTATTATACACTTGATTTTCTTACCAAAAATTTAATAATGAGTCAAAGCTATTTATATTTTGGTACAAATATAATTAATTTTTTAGATATACAATTTTGGCTTTTTATTATTATACACTTGATTTCTTACCAAAGATTTAATAATGAGTTTTGGTACAAATATAATTAATTTTTTAGATAAAAAATTGAATTCACAACTATAAAAAGTAGAGCTAACACCTTTTCATAATTGAAATTTAAATATGTGAAATGACTATAAGAAAACATATGAAATAGTGATTTTGTTTTAAATATAAAATCTAAAATTGTATTAATTTTTTTAATGATAATTAAAAATTATAATAATTTCTCGGATCAGTTAGCATAAGTAGCGCTGCCATTTCTGCAAGATCTTTGAGTATGAAAGTTTTACTTTATTTCTCTTTAAAAAAATTGAAAAAATGTTTAATTGACTTTGTTTATAGAAAAATAAGTTATGATGATTTATTAAATGTACGTTGACAATACATAAACTAATTATACATTAACTAAATTTACTAACTGGTATTATGGTACTATTGTGAATTAAAAGGTTATAATCTATATAGTTTTCTATTTAAAAAAATAATGCTATTTGAGATAGTACGTAAAATAAAATCTCTATGAAATATAGTTTATGTTATGAATGTATCATGTAATTTACATGAGAATTATATATATCAACCAAATAAGATAATAATGTAAAAAGATTTTTTATTAGTAATGTTTTTTTTGTTAGTCAACACTTTTTCTTAGTAATGTTATTAACTAAATAATGTGTGTTTTTGTGTGTGGTAAATTTGAGATAATTCTATCATTAATTAATATCGTCAAAGTAGTAAACAATAATGTGTGGAGAACGAATCTAACAAAAACCACTCTCTTATAAGATCCATAGCATGATAGCATCCTCTTTCGGCAATCAACATGATGAAATGTAACAAAGTTCTCTTCTTCCGACAAGGAAGAAACGAACCATATATGCTTTCATCTCGTGGCATAGATTAGGGCTGTCTCATTTACAATGCCTTCATTGGAGCAATCGAGACTCCTCTCCAACCACTGATCAGGCATGATCACACTTGCATCGACGTACGACAAGTCCAGAAAAGATCGCATAAAGCAACTCATGCAGCAACTTAAGCAGTGCGTCAAAGATACCAAAAACATTTGATGAATATACATTATGTAGTTAGAGAAGACCAAATCAGATGATTTAACCTTACTCGACAGCTTAATATATAGACCTTGAAAAATCTCACATACATCATCTTTGAAGGGTTTAGTGACGATTACAAGCAAATGGTTGAATCGGCTCGGATCCCTCACCACAAGTAGAAAACGAGCTTCGAGAATTTTACGTGTAAAATTGCAAACTCCAAGTCTTGTTGGGTTTTTCAAAACGGATTTTTCAACCACTAAACTATCGTAAACTTATTTAAGTTTTAATTTTTTTTTTAAATTCGAGAAATTCATAAATGGAAAAAAGTACTCGAATGAATGAGGTGCACGTTAAGACGTCAAACCGGGTCCTTTTCTATCCTACACCTGCAACGATAACAAAAAAAAATTAAATTAAAAAAAAAACTTTTTTGTCGATTTTTGGCATAATGTGACATGCCAGCCCATTCCCACCTATTTCTATGAGGGGTGCAAGTGCAACATTGTCGCTCCTTTCCTTTTTCTTATTATTGTTGATTTTTGTAATACTTAAAACCAAATTTGATATGATCTCTCTCCATCGATAAACAAATGTTAACAAGTTTCACATGGCAAAACAATAACATACATAATAATATGATACGGGATATGTACTAAAAATTACTTTTTTGGATCATTTTGTAAATGTGAATTAGCTATTATAACTCGATCTATCTTTTTGACAGTGATTAAAGTATGAATAGCTCGAAATATTGTCCATCCTATATACTTTAAGAGAATGATGGGGAAAAATAGAGAAATAAAAACAAAGAGGGTGATAAACGGAATAAAACAAATATTAGGGGGTCGTTATGAGGGAAAAAGAGAAAGATGTAAACCGGGACCCACCCATGAAAGCCTAAGGATAAAACGTCTCTCCCCACCCACTCCCTCTCTCTCTCTCTCTCTCGTCCAATCTGGCATCGATGAGAGAGAAAGTGTAGCCACCGGTTACCTCCTATACCGGTTTTCCTCGCACGTGCGCCATCCACTCTCCACGTGCCTCCCTCCTATAATTTTTATTTTGTTATCTACTAAAAATTTATAAAAGAGTACTACTCAACGCAAATCACACCTCAATTTCATCCCAATTTCAAGAAATCTATATATCATGGCTTTGATTTTCAAATGTTTATACATAACCATGTTATCTAATATCTAATTACATATTTCAAAATCTCAAATCCTACGTGGGCTTTAACCCGCTACCAGTACAACCAAATTAGTATCCAATCTTGTTTTCAAAACTTTGTCAATTACAATTTTCTTACCAATATTATGAGAGTTATATTCATAATACACTATCAATATTTCACCTAATAACAGACGCTATTTTATCACCATGTTATTTTATAAAACCACACAATTTCATAAAAATACATACACGTATTTTTGGTCAATCCACCAGAAAATAACATTCCATTTATTTGCCAGTTTACCATAGTAATTATTCCCTTCTAAAATAGGCTATTTACTCCCCCAAAAAAAAAATGGTCTATAATTACTAGTTTCAGTCATTCCTACGTGGACTCTTCCTCTCTCTCAATTACTACTAACTTGCTTTTTGGGTGCAACAAAAAAACTAAAAAATAAAGTTAAAAAGAGAGAGAGAGAACACAACCAAGAACAACACAACACATCCACAAAGGCTTCTCCTTTTTTTTCCATCTCCGTGTTAAAAAAAAAAAAAAAAAGATAACTCTTTGTTCCTTCTATATATCTGGGTTTTGCGCACTACAGTGCTTCTTTGGTGCAAAGATCCCAGAAAAAAAAAAGAGAGAGAAAAAAAAGGAAGAATCTTTGTCGATGAGGATCCGGAAACGACAAGTGCCTCTTCCTCTTTCGTCTCTATTACCTGTTCCTTTATCAGATCTCTACTTTAACCGGTCACCGACGGCCATCACTCGTTACTTTTACGGCGGAGATAGAGTCGGAGACGGTGGTTTTGCTTCTCTTCAGCTTCCGCCACCGTCGCCGATTTCTGATCCGTTGATGATTCAAAGAGATGTGATGAGGAAGAAGAAGAAGAAGGAAGAGAAAGCTTTGGTGAGTTTTAGTATACGTAGAGACCAAATTAGAAACAACTAATTCAGCTTTTTCGTATTTATAATCTAATAGATGAAACAAAAAATTGGATTTTTTCTGGTGCAGTTTTTGTTGTGTGAAGACTCTTTTTTTTTTTTTTTTTAAATAATTGGTTTAATTTACACTTTGAGAATAATTGTTCTTTCATTTGCAGATCTTTAGAAGGAATGTTTTTTCAATTGCTCATCTTTGGGTTTTCTTTTGTTTTTCCTAAAGGATGAGGATGATGATGATGATGATGATAATGGTGATGGTGATATAGACGTTAAGAGTATTACTGATGCATCGGGCAGGTAAGTGATATTCGAGAAAGATTTGTTGAATTATCCTTACCTTGTGGTGTAATTACTAATTGGAAAATACAAAGTTTAAACTTTTCTTGTGAAAGATCCAAGCTTCGAAAAAAACCAATACACAAGAAACTGGATCAAAATTAGAACTAGAAAGCTTTTGTTATATGTCTGAATAATGTTTGAATGAATGATCAGGTTGGATCTAATCCAAAAGTTATAGATTATTTTTCTTTTCTTCTTTATATGGTTTTTATTATCGTCATTCTTTTCATTCACACCAACGCCGTAAACATTTGGGAATACAAATAGTGGTAGTTAGCGATATGAGTAACACAATAATACTCATCTAAACATGCACACTTCATGACGGTGCACGTTAGCATGGGATACTCTTATACCAATGGTCCCCATAACGACCCTTCTTACCTTGTGTGCTCTATTATTATTATCATTTTTCTTTCTTGCACTCATAGATCGCTTTCATCTCTTAATACAGATCTTAACTTAGTTTTTTTCTTACTTCTTGCTTCAAACGATCGCAGCAAGAACGTTAATCCCCCAGGAGAATCCGATTCTTCAACACAAGGTATACACATAGAGCTTGATCGATAAGTGTTTTTGGTGAAGTTATAAGCTTTTGTTTGTTCTTTGGTTGCACCATCCACCATTGTATGTATATATGTAATAGTTGCGGAGAAGAATGAAAAGGTTGCGACTTTGAGGAAGAGAAGAAGCTTTATAAGCTTTGAGGAGCAAGAAGAGGAGGAAGAAGAGGAAGACGCTAGTGGCGGTGGAGGCGGTAATAAAGGGAAGAAGAAAGCGAAAAAGAGCGGTGCGTTAGAGGAAGGATCGCGGTGCAGCCGCGTTAACGGTAGAGGATGGAGATGTTGTCAGCAAACGCTTGTTGGGTACTCTCTTTGTGAGCATCATCTTGGTAAAGGAAGGGTAAGGAGCACGAACAAGAGTGGTGGTGGTCGTGGCGGCCAAGGCGGTGGTCGAGGAGGCGAGAAAAAGGCGGTGGTGGTGGAAGTGAAGAAGAAGAGAGTGAAGCTTGGGATGGTAAAGGCGCGTTCAATAAGTAGTTTGCTTGGACAGACCAGCACTAGTGGTGGTATTGCTGATGCTGTTGTTTCTACTGAGAGTGAGATAAGTGCACCTGCTGATCAGTTTGCTGCTTATGATAAGTAAGTCCGTCGATCAGCATTTACATGCATGTGTATGTATATGTTTATGTACATGATGATAATGGACATAACTCTATGTATTGGGTGTGTGAACATGTGTGTGTAAATAAATCAGATCGATTTTTAATTGATATATTTTATTTTTATAATGATATATTACAATTTAAAATTAGGCAATTCTCAAAAATATCACAAAAATAAGTTTTTATTTCAAATATACCAAAAATCATAGAGAGGTATGAGTCTTCGGTGCTTGGAACCTGAACTCCACTTCTTGAACAATCCAATCCAAACAGCTTTTTTCTAATAATGAGTTGAACCTCTTTGATGATGATCTGTGCAGGCCTTGCCGAGGTTGAGTGTAGCCTAAGATTCTTCTCCCTCCAAATCTCGTAGATTATAATTTGAAAGATAAGGATAATTATACTTTCCTTGTAGAAGAAGCCCTTGTAACCCAAGAGACTGCTTACAACCGATTATCGGGGGGGGGGGGGGGGGGATGAGAATGAATAGTTAAAGAAAAGGTGAAGACGAGATTCCGAATCTGCATCACAAAGAAGATAGACAGGAGGAATCTGTAATCACCAAGTCAGTAACCTTACCCTTGTAAGCAGCCTGTCCCTCATTATCAACCACAAGATAAAAGAGTGTTTTGGTATAGAGTTTGTGAACCACACTGAATTCTTCCAACTCGCTAAATCTGTCATAGGATGAAGTTTTGACCAGGTTAGGAAACTGACCCGGTTCACATGAGCTAGTGTTTCTCCACAAGAACACATCTGAATTATGGGAGATTAACGAGGATTGGGTAGCATGCAGTCCCTAAGGAGAACATTTATTGGATGTATTTCTCTCGGCAACCTCCACTCAGTCCTTTGAATAGCCTGAGCTACCGTAGCCAAGCGAAGAACAACCGATACCCTAGGTCCATTTGCACCCGTCACCTGAGCTAGTCCATTTTCTGTACATCTCAATTTTGTCCTAAAGATTTGAATTTGGATACTTACAAAGTAACGACATTAACACAAACCACTAAACAACATATTTTGATATATGATTTTAATGCAATTTTTAATATAAAAATATCTCATTTTCCTAAATAAATTGATAAAAATGTAAAATATTGTAGAATTCCAATAGTCAATCAAATACATAATAAAACTTTTAATTATTTTTTTTAATTCATGTGAAAAATATAAAAACGACATTTATTTTGCAATGAATTGAAGTATATCTATATAAGCCAATAATAGTAACTTTGAATTTCGTTATTATTCCGGTTTGGTGAAAATGCAACGATAAATGTTATTTTGTTTCCGTTGCAGAATGAAAGACTATTTTTTTTTCTTCCATCTGTTGTTAATATTAATAAAAATACTTTCGATTAGCCCATTACATTAGCCCACTTACCAAGTCTAAAACTACTCGATGAACCATTAAACCAAAAAAACGACATCACAAATGTCCCAAAAATTAAGATCATCGGTTGCTCTCAGGCACAATTCCTCAAACAGATGGAATTAGCCAAAACCAGAATAAAAGTTCTACCTTGTACTTCTTCCTGCTAACCTGATGAAATGTTTATCTCAGAGCCAAAAACATCTTGAAACCAAGTCGGAGCATCCCTTGCCACATACGATTGACTACGACCTCCAAACGTGACGCTATTGGCGATCAGAGAAGCACTTGCATTATTAGCTTTTCTTTCCAACTCTAATCGCCATTCCTTTATCTTGGATAATTCCTGCATCAATTCAACACCTTTTGCCTTAAAGGAAGGCCAAACTCTTGGTCTTAGTACCGAATTTACCAATTCAGAGTCCTGCTAGGCAAAAATTACTCTCTCCATCTTGTGGCTTTTTACACTTTTAATGGCCCAAATCAGCACTTGCATTTTTGTCTCCTCTAAGCTTGTCATTCCAGAGAAAGCTCTTTTGCTGTGCAAGATCACTTCTCCTTTGTCATCTCTGATCATCCAGGCACCACCTCCTAGTCTTTTATCTTTTGACCAGGTTCTGCCTATGTTGCATTTAAGCCAAAGGTGGTAAGTAGGTTTCCAAGTATCAATGTCTAAATTTTCCTCCTCATTTTGGATCCTTGTTTGCTCTTCTTCTACAACTTGAGCCAAAAACCAATCAACCGATTCTTCCTTAATCTTCTTCAACGAATCAATTGGTCTAAATCTTCTTCCTTCCAAAGCTATCAGATTTCTATTTTTCCAGATTCTCCACACTACCCAAGGTATTATTCTTCTAATATCTAAGGGCACAATTCCACATTTGCTCAGTTCCAGAAGATGATAGACATTAGAATAAATAGTACTTGAATTGAATCCCTCATGAGGAGAAGGCACATCCGTCATGGCCCATATCTACCTTGTTGCTGTACATGTAAACAATACATGGTTTATAGACTCACCATCTAATCCGCAAGTCTGACATCTCAGATCCACTTTAACTCTTTTTATCACGAGCTTATCAACCACTGGAATGGCTCCACTGACTGCTCTCCAAATTATTTTTTTCAGTTTTAGTGGACATTTCAGATCCCAAAGCCGCTTTCTGATTATGTTTAGAGAAGGAAGAGCCTCTGCTTCTTGGATTAAAATAGAGTTCTTGATCCTATTAGCCATCCAATAGCCTGATTTGACTGAAAAATTCCCGCTTTTCTCATGGTCCCAGATCCAGAAATCTTCCTCCTCAACTAATGGCTTATTGGACAGAATAATCTCGATTTCCTTTGGATAGAAATGTTCCTCTAGACTGCTTCTCTTCCAACACCTTTGTCTGTGGTCAATCAAATCACTTACCATTAGATTCAAGTTGATCAATATTTCTTTCTTAAGAGGGATTCTCATATTCCCATCTTGAATCCAAGCATCACACCACACCCTTGTACTTCGTCCATTTCCAATCCTTTTTGAAATACCTTTTTTTAGAAGCTCTCTACCAAAAAGTATACTTTTCCAAGCAAAGGAGGGCCTGAGACCAACCTCAGCTTGTAAGAAGCCATCTCCATCAAAATATCTGCTCTTTAACACTCTGGCACATAAGCAGGAAGGGTCCTGCAAGATTTTCCAAGCTTGCTTTGCTAGGAGAGCCTGATTGAAGCACTGAATATCCCTAAAACCAAGACCACCATTCTGTTTTGATAAGCACATCTTTTTCCAGCTTATCCAATGTATTTTCCTTTTATTCTCAACAGAATTCCACCAAAACTCAGCCATAGCACTTGAAAGGGGATCGCAGGAGGATTTAGACAGCTTAAAACAAGACATTGCAAAAACGGGCATTGCCATAGCCACTGCTTTTAACAAAGTTTCCTTTCCACCCATAGACAAAGTCTTTGCAAACCATCCCGATATTTTTGTGTTCATCCTGTCTTTGATATATGCCAACATTTCAATTTTTGAACCACTGAAACATTCTGGCAATCCCAAATAAGAACCTGTTCCTCCTTCCTGAAAAATTTCCAACTCTTCTTGGATAGACAATTTAACTTGATCATCTATTTTAGACCCAAAGGATATAGCAGATTTTTCCAGATTCACTGTTTGTCCTGTTGCCGTACCATATTATGAGCTTCAACTCTCTTGCATGATCTAACTCAGCTTTGCACACAAAAAGACTATCATCTGCAAAAAGCAGATGATGAATAGCAGGGCCTTCATCAGAGAATTTCAAGCCATTGATCCTTCCCGTCTGTTCAGCTTTGACTAAAGGCGGGTTAAGGCTTCTGTACACAGAACAAAGAGAAAGGGAGACAAAGGGTCTCCTTGCCTTAAGCCCCTCTGCGGTATAATCACTCCATATGGCTGATCATTAATGAGGACTGAGTATGTTACCGTTGTCACACATGATAGAATCCAATCGATCCACTTGATATGAAACCCTAAAGCCGTGAGCAAAGACTTTAAAAAACTCCATTCTACTCTGTCGAAAGCCTTTGACATGTCTGATTTTACTGCCATAAACTCAGATGAAACTTTTGGATGAGTTCTCAAACCATGCACCACCTCATGTGCAATGATAATGTTATCTGAAATTAATCTCTCTTCCACAAAAGCTGATTGAAAAGGAGATATAAGGGTAGGAAGAAGAGGCTTCAATCTCTTGACCAGAATTTTTGAGATTGCTTTATAAATGACTGTGCACAAACTAATTGGCCTCAACTCTGTATTGTCTACAATTTTGTGTTTTTGATCATTATTGGGTTCTAAAAAAAAGAAAAAGCAAAAACAAAACCAAAAGAGTTTCTACTCCAAGTTTTTGTTGTAAATGGGATACCAAAAGGCTCACAAAGAAAAATGATGTTTTGAGCCCATCAAATTTAAATGTCTGTTGCTGCGATTCGATAATTGCCGTTAATTAATTGCATTGGTGGTTCGTAGGAATCTAATGATTACACCCAATAATTAGACATAAAGAAATTAAAAAGAGTTTAATAAACTAACAAGTAGTTGACTTTCTGAAGTTCAACGCTGCTTTCATTCATCTTTCTGTTATTTTTCATTATCCAAAAACTACTAATCTCCCATCAAATTGAACATTAAGAATAACAAAATTATTAACCAATCAAAACAGCTCAGGTTTGGAACAAGTCCAAGTTAGAGAAACCTTATAAGCAGCATGATCCAAACACACAAGATTTGCTAAATCAAAGAAGCAAACTCCAAAGTAGTGATCAATGGAATACAAACATTTCAGTCATCCACACTCTCTAAAACTCCAACAGATTCAGACAAACAAAGACTCGGATTCTTCGGTAATCTGCTCAGGCTGCGAATCAGCCATCTCTGAATCCGCAACCGCGTATATCTGTTCAACATGTGACTTCAATCTTCACGAGCAATGTGGAAACGCAGCGCGTGGGATGCAACATCCTTCCCACGCGGGGATTCATCCCTTGACTCTAGTCCCTTACACAACTCTTTGCAGCGCCTGTGGCTGCACTGGAGGTAAAGGGTTCTCTTACTGTTGTCCTTTGTGTGACTTTGATCTCCATGTTCAATGCGCGCATTTCCCTCCAGTCATGGTTCATGAGTCTCATCCTTTCCTACTCTTCTTCTTGTCTACAACAGTGCTCCTCCTGCTATGTCTTTTACTTCGTTTGGTTACGCGAATCAGCTTGTCCGCAATCTCTGTAATTTGGCTATGGATGGTAGGTTTTGGTCTTATAACTGTTATGCTTGTAGCTATCATATTCATGCTTCATGTGCTGTGAATAAGCCCAAGCTAGTGGCTGCTTCTGCCACTGAGAAGTGTGGGACGAGTGATGAAGGAAAGATGGCGAATGCTGAATCTGTTCCGCGTGAGGGTTTGGAGACTGAGCAGACGCAACAAGCAGCTGCAACAACAGAGCAAGTGGAAGATCCAGCTTTGAGGCAACAGCTTGAACTTCAGAAGCTTCAGCTTCAGCTCGATATGAGTTCTGCTCTCGCAGACATGATTGGTTCCTTCAACCTTAGCTCTTTCGTTTGAAGTATCTTTGTGCTGCTGCTATGTTGTCTTCGCCAGTTTGTTTTATTTGATGACTTTACATTTGCCAATATGGCTCTGTTCTTGTGTTCTGAAGTGCTCTGGTCTGAATGAAAATCCTATCTTTTTCTGAAGACGTAACAAACATGGTGACTAATTACACAAAGATTGATCAAAATCATTCACATCTGAAATTTTCCTTTTACAATTGGGGCAACAGAAACCAGAAACAGAAACACTTTGTTCAGCCATAACATCTGAAATGAGATACCTAAAAGGAAACAAATGATCTTCCGTTTTCTTTTCTCATCAGTCCAAGGAATATGCAACTTCATTTTTCCTTTCGTTTTAGTCAGCAACGAGGTAGGAAATGACAAGATACGACATGGAAGGATGAAAGCTAATCCAGAAGCTGCTTCGGTAAGCTGTGGAGAAAAGCTCTCTCATATTAGCTAAACCGTTTGAAAGAATACATTCCACACTCATCAAAGAAAACTCTCTAAAAGGCCAAACTCTCTAAAAGGCCTGTCAAACCTCGAGTCATGGCTGCAAATGGTAATCAAGAGTAAATGCCCGAATATCTGAAGGACTGCTTCCAGGCCTGGGAAAGAACAAAGCACATAACAGTCACATTAAAACCATACATGAAAGATTAAAAAGCACAACTGTTATAATATCTCTCAACAATCACTCCACACATCGGGATAGTAATTGGAACACACCTTTTATTTATCGTGCCATAGTGAAACTTTAGTTTCCCGTTTTTCAGATCTTCCAAGTACTGCAAACAACCAAAAAAAGCAAACATGATTTTTAGAAATCTAGAGAAAGGAAAATGGAGAGTATGAGATTCTTCTGTGTCCATATTCTTACCAAATTTAAGGTAACATATATAGATGAAAAAGCCAAGGAATCAAACGGTATCTCGTCTAGTGCAAAAAGACGGCACTCCAACGACTCGGGACCAGGCGCAAAATGCAGATTCTTCAGTTTTGCTAAGAAAATCACATACGTCTGCTCCAAAAACAAGTAGCCATATAAGTACAATGATATGAACAAGGAAGAAAAGCAAACTAGGGATGTTTTTTGTATGTAGATCTACTTGGCCAATAAGGGGAATATCGAGTTGCGCAAAAGGTGAAATAACTTCGACAGTGGCTCCTGCTTCTTCCCAAGTTTCCCTCATTGCTCCTTCTGCAGCTGACTCTCCAACTTCTAGATAACCAGCAGGAAGAGTCCTGTGTACCCAAATATTCATCAAATTATTCATATAACTTCACACACAGACACTAAAAACTCGACATTTTCGTATAGATTCTGTTCTCAAAAGATAAAGAGGAAAAGGTTTATATTTGTGTATATACCATAGACCGTGTGAAGGTTGAATGTTACGCTTGCAAAGTAAAACCTTTTCTTCATGCTCGATAAGGCAACCTACAACCTGCAATTTCACATAAGAAACTTTCAATCAAAACAGTCATGACGACACATAAACATTGTTCGTAGAATCAAAACAATACCATCTTAGGATTCTGGTAAGCGATTTTGTCGCAATGTGTGCAAATAGCTCTCAATTTCTCTTCTCCGTCAGGTATCTCGTGCTTCGTCGGACCTCCACACCATTGACAAAACTTAATCTTACGAACATCGCCCTGAGACAACAACAAGAAAAAACCACCATTGAAGAGACCAAACAAAAACCCTAAAAAGATCTTTCGAGGAGATTGATTTAGACTCACAGCTGATTGAACAGAGACGAAAGTCGGAGAATTGGGAACTGGGTCTGACCCGGGTCGTGAGGAAGACATTCGGGTTGGGTTTTTGAAACAGAAGATTCTCCGAGGAGAGCTCGAAGTAGAGGAAAAAGTGAAGAGATTGAGAGGGTTTATAGATGTAGAGATGAAAGAAGCGGTCGAGGTTTTACGGGTCTTGGTCAATCTCTGTGAGATGGTTAACCCTGATGACCAACCCAAGATCTGAACAGCCTTGAGCATTATACGCACGGCGTTTCACCGGAATTTCTTCAAATCCAGATTCCGGCGTCAATGACTGTTCTTCCTCAGTGGCCAATCAATCTCTTCTCGAAAAAATTGACATTTGAGGAGATATCTATCAGATATGATTTGTTGAATGAGAAGACTCTTTTTAATTTGTTGAATGATTGGTTTCACTTGTTAATTAAGACAAGAAAAACCGGTTTAATTTGACCGAATATCTGACCAAAATAACCGGTTCAGACACAAAAGGCAGAGGTAAAGGTCATTTGATGTAATCAGAACATTTTGGAAACCATTGTTAAATTGAAATCTCTCCAAGTAATCAAAAACATATCTAACTCTAAAATCATCCTCCTGCGTTTTACTTCACTGCAAGCTTTTCGATTAAAGACTCATAAGCCACATTGCAAAGCTTGAACTTTGCTTCAGCTTCATCCTGTTAAATAGATTCAAAGAATTAACAAGAAGAAGAGAAAACACTTAGAAATGGAGATTTGAAAGAATGAAGATTTGATATCTATTACCTTGTTAGAAGAGCCTTGATGACGATCCGGATGCCATTTTAATGCACAAGTTCGATATCTGATTCCCAAAAAGGACAATTAAAAGACAACAAGTTTGGTGAGAGAATTAGATGAATGTATATGTGTTAGCTTTTTTGTGTGTGTTGAACATGGAAGTTTAAACTAAACTAAACTTACGCATGTTTGACATCTTCAAGTTTTAAGGGACCCCATGGATTCAGACCAAGTGTTTGTCTATGAGAAGCTTGAATTGAGTCATCTTTCTCTTTTTCTCTTCTTTCTTCTTCTTTCTCTTTTTCTTTTCTTTCTCTTCTTTCTCTTCTTTCCTCTTCTTTCTCTTTTTCTCTTCTTACTCGTCCTTCTTTCTCGTTTTCTCTTCTTTCTTCTTCTTTCTCTTTTTCTCTTCTTTCTCTTCTTTCTTTCTCGTTTTCTTTTCTTTCTTCTTCTTCTTCTTCTTCGATTTCTTCTTCTTCATCAAATCGATGTTTCGATCTCCAAGAGTTCCTAGAGTAATTATAAAACCATGAAGAGTGATGCCACCATTGACGTTCCTCCTCTTCAAGTGTTGTATAATAATCAAAACGTTTGGGTTCACCAAACAAACTTCGGAATATGTAATCAAACTCTTTATCGAAGTTGCTGAATTGCCCTGCAAAATGGGACACATATTTTTTTTTTAATATGAGTCTTTGCATCCAAAACAAAATGGCAACTTCTGATTCCACAAACTTACTTTTACGCGCACTCTTGGATCCGTGTTTGCCATTGTTCTGGTTTTCTTTGGCTGCTTTGGAGGCCTAATGTTTAATTACACCAAGAGCATTAAGATACACACTTAAGTCATGAACAAGAGACACTACACTATATAGCTAAAAAAGTTACTTTGATTAAGAGAGCACATAAAGGGCTTTTTTGTGTGTGTTAAGCTTCAAACTTTACAAAAAACCATATTCTTGAAAGCAACGAGGCAATGCAAGAAACAAAAAGTTAATATTGTAGCAAAAGCATTTCGACAGGTGCTTGTTGATTTTTTTTCCATCATAATTGTGTCTTTTACCTCTTCTCTTTCTCGTTTGAGTTCTTCCACAGCACGACGTATTGTTTCTTGATGTTCCCTCAAAAATTTCTTGGATCTCTTCTTCTTCTTAGCATTTGATTTCTGTCAAAATATTCAAAAACCCACCCCCCAAAAACATGAGATGTCCAAACTCTCAAAACACTAAAGAAAAACACAGTTTTTTTCAATCAAAGTTTAGAAATTGGTAAAATCGAGTTATCTAGGTAAACCCACACATGTAGAGGAACGTTTGCGTTCTAAGACGGTGGTAGAATGGAAAAACGCAGTTTTCAAGAGAGAACAACAATAGCTTTGCGGTCTGAAAATCGCTGCTTTAATGACAGTCATGTTCATCTCTGTCAGGTCTCTTCTCTCAGAGAGTAGTAGTACTGGACAACATTGTTTCTTAATCGAATTATATGTGACTCGGGCTTGACTCAGCTGGTCGACCAGCAAGAAGAAGAGATGGAGAAGAAAAAGTAATGATATTTTCTTTTGTTTTCTTAAATTTTATTTATTTTTGTACAAAAAGACAGAGAATGGAAAGTTTACTCAAAAAGTTTTTTTGCTTGATCTCCAAGGACTGTCCATATTCATAAATGGTAAAATCAACCAAAGATTTTACAAAACAGAGAGCTTCGTCTCTTCACGCGCTGCAATGTGTTGGGCCTGTATAGTTGGGCCTTGACTAATTGGGCTTGTTTAAGTCATCTTCACCACCAGAGTGTTTTGTAGAGTTTATCATTTCTCGTACCATAAAAAATGACAGAACAAAGGCATTGCTTCAATCCTGTGTAGTACATTGCTTTGAGGTAAGCTTAAAGTGAAACAAATCAGAAATTATTGTTATGATGAAGATATCTCTAACAAGTAATCAAAACCTATCTAACTCTTTTTATACTTTAGTTCACTGCTAGCTTTTCACATAAAGATTGATAAGCTACACTGCAGAGCTTGAACTTTGCTTCAGCCGCTTCCTGTTTTTCATATAATCACAGATTCAACAACACGAGAAAACGAAGAAAACAAAATGTATGGAGATAGAACAGAGAGGAGGAGGAGGAGGTCTTATTGGTTTACCTTGGTAGAGCCTTGATGACGATCTGGATGCCATTTTAATGCGCAAGTTCGGTATCTGATATACAAAAAAAAGAGTTTGATGTAAAGTGGTGAGACGATGAATGTATGTGTTTGCTTTTGTGTGTTGACTTCATAAAGATTGTATGAAGTGAAGTACTCACGCATGTTTGACGTCTTTAAGGTTTAAGGGACCCGAAGGACTCAGGCCAAGTGCTTGTCTATGAGAAGCTTGGTTTGGCTCAGAGTCAGAGTCGCTGGATTCTGTTGAAGTATAGCCATCTTCTTCTTCTTCATCTATTCGATATTTCGATCTCCAAGACTTTTTAGAGTTGTTGGAAAACTTTGATGAGTGATGCCGCCATCGAGGTTCATCCTCTTCATGGGTGAATGAAAAAGAGAAACCTCGGGATCCACCAAAGGCAGTTCGGAATACATAGTCGACATCAAACTCCTCGTCAACTTCACAAAAATCGTAATGCCCTACACAACGGAACAAATGTATTGATACGCGTATGTAGCCAACAAAATTGCACCTGATGACTATAAAAAAAATAACAACAAGACATTTTCAACGGCTAAGCACTTAATAATTATGAAAGCTTAATACAGGAACAGGTCACAAGTTGAAGAACTGTGCCCACAACTGAACAAAACCAGATTGAAGCAAACAAACAACACATATAAACTTCATGGACTGCCTTTTACTTATAATCTCTAGCATTAGCATAAATGGCTTAAAATCCAAAGAAGAAATTCTTGATTGTAGAAGCAGTGAGTAAACTAACATGCCTATCTACATAGTGTAGTTTATTGAAGAAAAACAGAGCTAGAGACATTCGCTTACTTTTACCCCAATTCTGGGAGCCGTGTTTGCCATTCCAGTTTCCTTTGGGTTCCTTGGTGTACTGTTTTTTGAACCACGAGGATTGCTTCCGGGAAGATGGATCATCGTCATCAAACTCATCATGCCAACTCTGGAATCAAAATGTTAACCGCAGCTCTGAGAGCTTTACAATGAAAATCCCATAATGCCATAAACAAATGCACCTTTTATAGAAAGAGCAATACGAAACACTAAAAAGTCATGCACAAGAGACTAAAAAACCGAGACAATAAACTTGCATTTCCCTTTCGATAGCTCCAAATTCTTCTACTTTCGAATCATAAAGTATCGACTTAGCTAAAACGGTAATTCGTGAAGCTCAAACAGTTAACCATATTCTCAAAATGATGAAAGCGGCGAGTAACAAATGCAGAAACAACAGCTGAGAGGCCAACAAACCAAACAGGCAAAAGTGATACAGCAATAGATGAAGTAATACCGTAAACATGTTTGCTGCAAAAGCATTCACATTACGCAACAATTCTTGCTTTTCCCTCATTCTTCTGAACCTCTTCTTATGAACATTTGGTTTCTGCAGATATTAAAACGCAACATCAAAAAATATGGTCGCAATTTAGACAATAAAACATCTAAAGTCCCAACATTTTTGTCTGCGTAAACAAAACCCAGATTTTCAATATGTCTACAAAAGCTAAAAAGAGAAGCAAAGAACACAATCATCGATCCATATCAGATAAACCCGATTTAAGAACAACACAAAATCAACGGAAATTGACATCAACGAATCCAAAGAAATGAAAAAGCAAGAAAATTTAGCTCGCAGATCAACACAGAATCAGATTTACAGAAAAAGGGTAGAGAGAGAGAGAGCTAGAGACTGACCGATTCCCATGAAGTGCGACGTTTGCGTTCCAAGACAGGGGTAGAATGAAAAAACGCGATTTTGAGGTGAGAAGAATAGCTTTGTTGTCTGAGAATCGCAGCTCTAATGGCGGCGTTCATCTCTGTGAGATCGGGGAGACAAAAAGATTGCGTCTTTTCGCTGTTTGGCAAAGGAAAGAAAAACCAAAAGCCGATGTAAGAGATGTGACTCGGGCTTGACTCAGCTAGTCGACCCGTAAATAGGGCATATTCGTCGATGGCATTTGATATTTACCGTCGGTGAAAAAAAAAAACATAAACGGAGGAAAAAACTACATTTACTTGTTTATTTTCTATGCCTCACGAATAAGTTAATATCACCGTAAAATGAGTGAAACCACTTGGAAAATTATAATATACACTACCATTTTGTGTGTTCTTTCGGCTATTAGGCTATTAATAGTTCTGTTTCCGACCGGATTTTTCAAGCTTTTGATTTTATATTGGCTTTAATAAAAAAAAATGATACTATATTCCACAATATGTGATTTAATTATAATTTCGAGAAAGTCAAAAAAATAAATAAATCATGTTTAGCTTCATCTGAAAGGTCTCATTAATCATTACATACAAGCTGATATTTTGGTTCCACTTCTAATGGTTATTAACACCTAATGGTTATTAGGTGTTAAAATTTCTTAAAGAAAAGGGCCTAAACCAACCAAAAAAATATTTATTACATTATATGGCAACATATTCTAAACTAAACATTTTAACACATATATATATATATATATATATGTATTTATATTTTTTTGATAACATATATTTTATTAATACAAAATACTTATATTGGCTTGGTATAATCTTTATAGTTATTGTAAGCTTAGAGCCCATCCATTTTTCACTTCAAACTTTATTTTGTAGTAAAAAAATTTCTAACTCTATTCTATTTCTAATTATAAAATGGAGTAAAAAAATAAGATTACTTTAAATATAGAATAATCCTATTCATCAATCCATTTCTTTTAATCCATTACTCCATTTTTAACTCCAAAATAAAATGGGGTTAGAGTAAAACCCAACTCCATTTTAGAGTTACTCTATTTTTGAATAAAAAATGAAATAATGGTTAGAGATGCTCTTAGATTGAAATTTACATAAATTTTAATGATAATTAGAATTATTAAATTTGAGCACCCTCTCCGACACTTGTTATTTTATTTTATAACATGTATCTATTATGTTTTGTAGAAACTAAATTAGCCTTAATTAAATTCTAAATCATTAAGGAAAAGATAAATTTTAAGTAATTTTCACATATTCTATATGTATGAAATTAGAAACTAATAAATTTAATAATTATTAAATCATTAGTTAAGAAATAAATTAATTAAATTACCACATTATACATGGTTTTGATGATATTTCCAGATTACATGTGTCAAATTATTATTCATCAAGATTTAAAACAAGATATGTGCTATTCATCCAAGATAAGTTTTTTGAGGTTAGATTTTTGTTTCTGTCAAATATAAGAAAAACAAAAGATTAGGAAAGATTTGCATTTATTGGGAGGCCTCATTTTTCCATGCCCTTTATAAAAGAAACTAGATTAGGATCCGCGTAATATGCGATGTTTTAATTATACCTTATTTATAAATGATAAAAAATAAAGTAAAATGTGTCGGTAATCGATTAAATTTCATAAAGATAAAATTTATGAAAAATTAAGAAATATATGTTAAATCTTGTTGATGTAAATATTTAGATTTTGATTTTTACTCGCACACTTATTTTAGATGTTGATTAGTAACTTTGTTTCAAACTGAATTTCAACTTCACGTATTTCATCTCGCAATACAACTCATGTATTTCATCCATAATATTAAAACCATATTTTTACTCCATGCATTCTTTGTCAATCAATAATATCCAAAATTTTCATATCAAAATAATATATGCATAATGCATTCTATCAAATTTATGTCTATATATGTGATTAGTGTTAAACAAATAGTAAGAAAATTAACAAAATATATTAGTAAATAACAAAACATGTCGTAATCTCATGAATATCAATTTTTTATATGCCGCACTAATACTTTTAGAAATTGGAAATAATTTGTCTTATTTTTCATTTTTAGTTTTTTATTTAGTATTCCCTTTTAATTTTTTTAATAATATGTCTTATTTTCTTTTTTTTGACTATTATTTCATTTTAGTTACACTACAATTATAAATAACTAGATTAGGACCCGCGTAATACGCGGGGTTTTAATTATAACTTATTTATAAATGATAAAAAATAAAGTAAAACGTGTCGGTAATCGATTAAATTTAATAAAGATAAAATTTATGAAAATGTAATAAATATATGTTAAATCTTGTTGATGTAAATATTTAGATTTTGATTGTTACTCGCACACTTATTTTAGATGTTGATTAGTAACTTTTTTTCAAACTGAATTTCAACTCCACGTATTTCATCTCGCAATACAACTCATGTATTTCATCCATAATATTAAAACCATATTTTTACTCCATGCATTCCTTGTCAATCAATAATACCCAAAATTTTCATATCAAAATAATATATGCATAATGCATTCTATCAAATTTATGTCTATATATGTCATTAGTGTTAAACAAATAGTAAGAAAATTAACAAAATATATTAGTAAATAAATTTAAAAGTATTAACAAAACATGTCGTAATCTCATGAATATCAATTTTTTATATGCCGCACTAATACTTTTAGAAATTGGAAATAATTTGTCTTATTTTCCTTTTTTAGTTTTTTTTATTTAGTATTCCCTTTTATTTTTTTAATAATATGTCTTATTTTCTTTTTTTGACTATTATTTCATTTTAGTTACACTACAATTATTTAAATTAAAATTAATTTTATAATAAGATATATTAACACGTGTCATCATCTCAATTAAAATGACACATGTCACGATCTAATGAGTTATAATTTTGAGTGCATTCTCCTTTATATAATAAGATTTGTCTTATTTTCCTTTTTTTAGTCTTTTTGATTTACTATTTTCTTTTAATTTTTTTTAATAACATGTCTTATTTTTTTTTTTAGACTATTATTTCCTTTTAGTTACACTACACTTTGATTTAAGAAATAAATAATGTAGAGAAAGAAAATTTATATTTTTATATTAATATATTGACACGTGTCACAATTTCAATTAAAATTAACACATGTCACGATCTGGTGAGTTACGATTTTGCCTACGTGTCACACTCACGTTGGGCAAAATTTAAAGTAAAATAGCTTTGATCGATTTGTGGAACTCTCGAATTCATGATTTGCTTGAATGATGTCTTTTTTTATTTTCTTTCTCGATTAGTTATGACATTTTTTCTTTTTTTCTTTTTAAACGTATTGACATGAAACAAATTTTCCTTTTTTTTTTTTTTTTTTACAAATTTTCCCTTTTACTTTTTTTTTAATAACATTTTTTACAAATTTTCCCATTTACCTTTATTTAATGACATTGTTTTTTACAAATTTTTCCAATGATGTATTTTTTTTCTTTCTTTCTCGATTAGTTATGGCATTTTTTCTTTTTTTTTCTTTTTAAACGTATTGACATGAAATAAATTTTTCTTCTTTTTTAATGATATTTTTTACAAATTTTCTCTTTTACCTTTTTAATGACATTTTTTACAAATTTTCCTTTTATCTTTTTAGTGACATTTTGTTTACAAATTTTCCCTTTTTTTAATGACAATTTTTTTTACATAAGGACATTGATTTTTTTTTATTACGTTAGGACATTTTTTTTTGGCGATGATGTATTATATTTTTATATTAATATATTGAAACGTGTCACAATCTCAATTAAAATTAACACATGTCACGATCTGGTGAGTTACGATTTTGCCTACGTGTCACACTCACGTTGGGAAAAATTTAAAGTAAAATAGCTTTGATCGATTTGTGGAACTCTCGAATTCATGATTTACTTGAATGATGTATTTTTTTTCTTTTCTTTCTCGATTAGTTATGACATTTTTCTTTTTTTTGTTTTTAAACGTATTGACATGAAAAAAAAATTCCTTTTTAATGATATTTTTTTTTTACAAATTTTCTCTTTTACTTTTTTTTAATAACAATTTTTACAAATTTTTCCATGTACCTTTATTTAATGACATTTTTTTTACAAATTTTTTCAATGATGTATTTTCTTTCCTTTCTTTCTCGATTAGTTATGACAGTTTTTCTTTTTTTGTTTTTAAATGTATTGACATGAAACAAAATTTTCCTCTTTTTTAATGATATTTTTTACAAATTTTCTCTTTTACCTTTTTTAATGGCATTTTTTACAAATTTTCTTTTTACCTTTTTAGTGACATTTTGTTTACAAAATTTTTCTTTTTTAATGACAATTTTTTTTACAGAATGACATTGACTTTTTTTGTTACGTTAGGACAATTTTTTTGTTTGCGGTGATGTATTTTTCTTTTAATTTTTAGATAAAAAGGAAATATTATTTAAATTAAAATTAACTTTATAATAAGATATATTAACACGTGTCATCATCTCAATTAAAATGACACATGTCACGATCTAATGAGTTATAATTTTGAGTGCATTCTCCTTTATATAATAAGATTTGTCTTATTTTTCTTTTTTTAGTCTTTTTGATTTACTATTTCCTTTTAATTTTTTTTAATAACATGTCTTATTTTTTTTAGACTATTATTTCCTTTTAATTACATTACACTTTGATTTAAGAAATAAATAATGTAGAGAAAGAAAATTTATATTTTTATATTAATATATTTGACAAGTGTCACAATCTCAATTAAAATTAATACATGTCACGATCTGGTGAGTTACAATTTTGCCTACGTGTCACATTCACGTTGGGCAAAATTTAAAGTAAAATAGTTTTGATCGATTTGTGGAACTCTCGAATTCATGATTTGCTGGAATGATGTATTTTTTTTCTTTTCTTTTTCGATTAGTTATGACATTTTTCTATTTTTTTGTTTTTAAACGTATTGACATGAAACAAATTTTCTTTTTTTAATGGTATTTTGTTTTTACAAATTTTCACATTTACCTTTATTTAATGACATTTTTTTTTTACAAATTTTTCCAATGATGTATTTTTTTCCTTTCTTTCTCGATTAGTTATGGCATTTTTTTTTTAAACGTATTGACATGAAACAAAAAATTTCTCTTTTTAATGATATTTTTTACAAATTTTCTCTTTTACCTTTTTTTAATGACATTTTTTACAAATTTTTCTTTTACCTTTTTAGTGATATTTTGTTTACAAAATTTCCCTTTTTTTAATGACAAGTTTTACAGAAGGACATTGAATTTTTTTTGTTACGTTAGGACATTTTTTTTTGGCGATGATGTATTATATTTTTATATTAATATATTGACACATGTCACAATCTCAATTAAAATTAACACATGTTACGATCTGGTGAGTTACGATTTTGCCTACGTGTCACACTCACTTTGGGAAAAATTTAAAATAAAATAGTTTTGATCGATTTGTGGAACTCTCGAATTCATGATTTGCTTGAATGATGTATTTTTTTTCTTTTCTTTCTCGATTAGTTATGATAATTTTCTTTTTTTGTTTTTAAACGTATTGACATGAAGCAAATTTTCTTTTTTAATGATATTTTTTTTTACAAATTTTCTCTTTTACTTTTTTTTAATAACATTTTTTACAAATTTTCCCATTTACCTTTATTTAATGACATTCTTTTTTACAAATTTTTCCAATGATGTATTTTTTTTTCCTTTCTTTCTCGATTAGTTATGGCATTTTTTCTTTTTTTCTTTTTAAACGTATTGACATGAAATAAATTTTTCCTCTTTTTAATGATAATTTTTACAAATTTTCTCTTTTACCCTTTTTAAATGACATTTTTTACAAATTTTCCTTTTCTCTTTTTAGTGACATTTTGTTTACAAATTTTCTTTTTTTTTAATGACAATTTTTTTTACAGTAGGACATTGACTTTTTTTTTATTACATTAGGACTTTTTTTTTTTTGCGATGATGTATTTTTCTTTTAATTTTTAGATAAAAATGAAATATTATTTAAATTAAAATTAACTTTATACGTTAGTATATTAACACGTGTCATCATCTCAATTAAAATAACATATGTCACAATCTAATAAATTATAATTTTGATTGCATTCTCTTTTATATAATAAAATAATCTTTTATATAATAAAATAAGGCCGTACGATTTTTGTCAAACACATTCTTGTTGGTGAGACGAGTCAAGGAGAGAGAAGAAGAAGATCACAGAGAGACACCATCTTTGAAAGTAAGAGAACGATTGTTCTTATAAATTGTGTGGTTACATAACGATGATATATATTGTTTTGAAATTTTGCTGATACATTTTTTTTTTTTTACTTAGATTATGTCGGAATCAGTGGACAGGAAGCCAATCGTGTTTGACAATAGAACTGGAGTGATCGAGGTAAGGAAAAATAAAAACACTTTTTAATTAAATTCTAAAGGATTCATTGTTAATACACAATTTATGTGTTTGCATTGCGTTTATATGAGAGGAAAAAAATCACATTTTGAAATATAAAATTCTTCCATGGATTGGGGACTAGAGTAGGTCAATTAGTCCCCTCTCCAACGGCGAAACTCTCGAACATAAGGTCGAACATAAGACCTTGAAGTGCATCTCATTTAATGTTTAGATTTATAATTAACAAGATATATTTTCATAAAATTTTCATGTTGTGAATCGATTTGGAAAAATATATACAATATAAACGCAAAGTCGAAAACAAATAATCTCGAGCAGATAAAATCTAATGGTTTGTGAAACGTTTTGAAGGCGGGATTTGCCGGAGACGATGCACCAACCGCTATGTTTCCAAACATTGTGGGTCGTCCCACGGGAGTGATGGATGGAATGAATGAGAATGAATATTATGTGGGAGACGAAGATCAAGCCGAGAGAGATAATCTTACACTTCAATACCCAATGGAGAATGGTATCATTAAAAATTGGGATGACATGGAGAAGATTTGGCACCATGCTTTCTACAACGCGTTGCGTGTGGCTCCTCAAGAACACCATGTGCTTCTCACTCACTCTCCTAATCTAAACCCAATGTCCTATCGCGAGAAGATGACTCAAATCATGTTTGAGACCTTTGATATTACTGCTATGTTTGTGGCCGTCCAACCCGTTCTCTATCTCTATTCAACTGGTCGTACCACAGGTTAGTAACTGCAATCAAAGTTTCAAAATTTCAAATATCTTTAAGAGAATTAGAGAACCTAAGATTTTAATAGTTTGGAAGCTTGGAGTTTCATAGTTTCTATAGCAATGTATTTTTTCTTTTTTTTAAATTAATTAATGGTTAATACGTGGAGTATTGGACCGTATCATGGATCCTAGAAATCTCAATTTTTTAAGGTACTAGGAAATGCCACTAGACCAAGACCCATAGTTAGCAATGAGTTAATTTTGTTTGCAGTAGAACATCAAATGCCAAAATAATCAAACGCAAACAGAATGGAAAACTGATAATGTTTTATATTCTAAAATGTGATTTTTTTTTTGGTTGAAATTTTTGTTTCACAAATAAACGCAAACGTATAAATTGCATTTGAAACAATCCATGACTTACTCTGTTTATTTTTCTGCATGTTTAGGCATTGTTTTGGATTCAGGAGATGGTGCGAGCCACACAGTTCCAATCTATGAAGGTATCGCAAACCCACACAAGATCGAGCGTCTAGACCTAGCAGGCCGTCACCTAACAGACTACCTCACGTAAATCATGACCGAACGTGGCTACACATACACAACATCAGCCGAACGTGAGATAGTCCGAGACATCAAAGAGAAACTTTGTTAGGTAGCTCTTGACTATGAGCAAGAACTGAAGAAGGCTACCGTGAGCTCGACAATCGATAAAAGCTACGAGCTTCCCGATGGTCAAGTGATCACGTTAGGAGCCGAGAGATTTAGGTGCCCTGAGGTTCTTTTCAAGCCGTCTTTGGCCGGGATTGATACTTCTGGTATTCACGAGGAGATTTACAAGTCGATATTGAAGTGTGAAGTTGGTGCAATGAAGGATTTGTATAGAAACATTATTATGAGTGGTTACGACGATGTTCCCTGGGATTGCAGAGAGGATGGCTGAAGAGATCGCTGCGTTTGTACCGGCTGGTATGAAGATTAAAGTTGTGATTCCTAAGGAGAAGTGTAGTTCTTGGATTGTAGGCTCTATTTTGGCTTCTTTAAGCTCCTTTCAACATGTAAATATGATAACGTATAATATGGTTTTTAAGTTTAATTAATGTGAGTTTTTTTTGGGGTTGTTATAATGTAAAGTTGTGATGTCTATATTGCAAATGTGGATAACTAAGGAAGAATATGAAGAAAGTGGAGCAAAGATTGTTCACCGCAAATGCTTTTAAGTTTGTTAGCATATATATAAATCAAGAGTCGATCTGGTGATCAAGTGTTCTTTGTGTTTTCCTCTTTAGGGTTTTATTTTGGTGAAATAAATTATTTTGAGGGATTTCATATATCTGATTTCTTTGTTTTTATAACTTAATGTTGGTGTAAGAACAATGCTCAATGGGTCAAAGGATTTCGTTTGTTGTTGTTTGTTGTGAATTCGGCCTTATGAAATAACAAAGAAGAAATGAAATAAAGAGAGAAACGATATTGAGGCGAATACTCTTTTGTCTATGGTTTATTGATTATGTGGGTATTCCCTTACAAACCTTTATGATCTCTTTATATAAGCCTCAAATCCGATACAACAAAGAAAAAATAATATTCCTAAGTTATACCGTCGTGGGGGACGAAGCCTTCCACATATGAACCCTAGTCTGGCAGGTGATACTATATCCCACGTGGGGCCCTTTTGTTTACACTTAGATTTTAAGTCACCTATAAAATAATAAACTCCACCTTGATACAAAATCTCTGGTACCATCACTTTCAGACCCTTGTTCACTCCCTGGGGGGATTTCATCTTCCTCTAGCACTGGAAGACATGGAGCAAATCCAAGCAATGCTTGAATTTCTCCGCAATGACTGGCTTGGTCATCATGTCTGCTGCATTTTTCGACGTGTGCACCTTCTCCCATAGGATATCACCTGAAGCTACCAACTCCATGATCTTGTGATACCTCACTTGGATGTGCTTCATCCTAGCACGATACACTTGATTCTTAGCCAGATAAATTGCACTATGGCTATCACAGTGTAGTATAACTCCACCTTGCTCAACACTCAATTCAGCTACTTGAACCCATAGCGCCTCCTTGGATGCCTCTCCCATATACTCAGCTTTCGTGGTAGACATTGCAACAATATCTTGCAGCACAGATCTCCAACAAATAGAACCTTCTGCAAGAGTAAATACATACCATGTAGTAGATCTTCTGTTATCCAGATCTTCTGCATAGTCTGAGTTAACATATCCCAAAACTGCAACACACTTTTGATCTCCGAACATGTCCATAATCAGTTGTACCCCTCAAATACCTGAAGATCCATTTCACAGAATTCCAATGCTCTCTTCCCGGATTCGATATGTACTTGCTGACTTGATTAACAGCTTGAGCCAGATCAGGCCTTGTGCAAACCATAACATACATTAGGCATCCAACTGCACTAGCATAAGGAACTTGTGTCATATCTATGATCTCATCATCAGACTTAGGACACTGAGCTGCTGAGAGCCTGAAGTAAGACGCCAAAGGTGTAGATACTGGTTTTGAATCAGCCAGATCAAATCTCTTTAACACCTTCCGAATGTAGCTCTTTTGAGAAAACTATAATCTCTTAGAGCTTATATTCCTGCGAATCTCCATCCCAAGAATCTTCTTTGCAGCACCAAGATCCTTCATCTCAAACTCTCTTCCCAGTAATCCTTTCAACTCCATAATATCATCCATAATTTTCTCAGCAATGAGCATATCATCAACGTACAATAATAGCATTATAGGAGTATGGTTTTCGAGGTACCTTACATAAACGCATCAATCATACTCACATTTCTGGTAGCCAATGTTCAACATATACGAGTCAAACCGTTTGTACCACTGCCTAGGAGCCTGCTTCAACCCATACATAGATTTCTTCAATCTGCACACTAGGTTCTCCTATCTAGGCATAACAAAACCTTCAGGTTGCTCCATATATATCTCTTCCTCCAAATCTCCATGAAGGAAGGCTGTTTTAACGTTCATTTGTTCTAAGTGAAAATACTAGCTAGCTACCAGTCCTAACACAACTCTTATGGAATTGTGTCTGACCACAGGGGAGAAAATCTCGTCATAGTCAATCCCCTTCTTCCGTGAGTAACCATTTGCTACTAACCTTGCTTTGTACGTCACTACTTCTTTCTCATACCCTCCAGGTTTCAACTTGAAAACCCACTTACAATCAATAGCTTTCTTGCCCTTTGGTAGAGGTACAAGATCCCAAGTCTGATTCTTCTCCAGACTTTCATTCTCTTCTGTTGTAGCACTTATCTACCACTATCTTTCTGGGCTAGACATCTTCAACCCGTATAACTTATGTTTCACATACAGCTTTGTCGACAGCGACTTCGACATATACAGTTTCTTTAACGTATCCCACATATGTTTCGAAGTTGTGAGATCCATTATCTGATGGATAATCTCGTCTGACAAGTACAAACTAATCGTTGAAACTACCTTATCATGCATCTCATCCCAATCATCATGTGACGTCTTTTCTGGCTTTTCTGCTAACATCGCTTTCTTCATACCCTGCTGAACCAGCAGATCTTTCACCCGCCGTTGCCATAGCCCAAAGTTTTCCTTACCATCGAATTGCAGAATCTCGAATTTAAGAAAACTTCCTCTTCCGGCCATCGTCCTATAATCACAATCCTAGCATGAAGCTTTGATACCAGTTGTTGTAAATTCAGCCTTATGAAAGAACAAAGAAGAAACGAAATAAAGAGAAAAACGATATTGAGACGAATATCCCTTTGTCTATATTTTATTGAATATGTGGGTATTCCCTTACAAATCTTTATGACCCATTTATATAAGTTTCAAATCCGATACAACAAAAAAAAATGAAATATTTCGAAGTTATCGTCGTGGGGAACTTTCCACATGTGAATTCTAGTTCGACCCGTAATACTATAATCAACCAAAAAAATGAAATATTTCGAAGTTATCGTCGTGGGAAACTTCCCACATGTGAATTCTAGTTCGACCCGTAATACTATAATTCATGTGGAATCTTTTTGTTTACACTTAGATTTTAAATGCATGTAGAATAACATTTTTGTTTTTCTTAAGGAAAGAAAACAATCGAAAATGCTTGTTTGCATTATTAAGAAAGATAATTAAATGACAAGGACGAAAAGGCCCCTTAAAACGAGCAGGAATAAGCTCATAAAACAGACAAAAAAGTATCACTATTTTTTCCAAACGAGTCGATATGAACAGTAACCCACTATTAAATGCCTATAGGCTATAAGGATAACAATTGTTTTCTCATTCAATGCAATGTGATTTCATGTTTTTACTCCAAATAGTGTGTTATTACTATACATGCATAACAATATATTTTAACATAGCACGACATGTTTATTTGTGCATGTGATTTTCGTTGGCAACAGATTGCTCTCCAACCACATAACCTCAATCTTCAATTTTATATTCACTTTTCTTTCTATTGTTACCAATTCGCTTAGTTTTTTTTAGAGAAAACAAAAAATAAAAGAAAGACTCGTAAGAACCTGAACAAAATAATGGTTGGAGAACACGAGGGATGAAAGTGCATGAATTTTGTATTTTTCGCATTCTCACCACTAGAGAAAAACAATATGTCATTTTACTTTACTTTTTAAACTCAAAATTACAACTATACCATTTTTTTTTGCACTTGAATACATTTGATTTTTTTTTTGTATTTGAAGTAATAATTCTATATTTTATTACTTTAGATTTACTTATATTGGTTTTGTACATCCATGATAGTTATTGTAATTTGTGTTAGAATTTAAATAAAATTTAGTGATAATTTAGAAATTATTAAAATATGAGTTACCATGTCCTAGGCTATGACATGTGTTTTATTAACCTTATCTATTTTATTTAATCAAAAATCATTATTTAAAATCATTAATAATTAATAATATAGTGAAATTTTTATCCTATTATATATGTATGAAATCAGAAACTAATAAATTTGATAAAACTTAAATCACTATTAAGAAATAAATAAATTAAATTATCTTTTTATTTATGATTTTGATGATTTTTAGATTACACATGTGATCACATTACTATTCAATATATAAGATTCAAAACAAAATATGTGCAATTCATGTAGTTAAGTATTTTTGGGTTAAATGAGTAATGTTTTCAATAAATTTGTTTATCTAAAGAAAAGAAAAGAAAAACACAAATTTCAGAACTCAATTAGCATGGGACCCACGCCTTTTCCCCTTTTTCCATTCCTTTATAAAAGAACAAATGAGAGAAGAAAAAGAAGAACACATAGACAGAGACAACAGCTTTGAAACTGGAAGTAAGATAACGATTTGTTCCTCTTTGATTTTATGGTCCCTTCCTCGTTCTTCTACCTCCAAATCGTTTTGTTTTGGTTTTGTTTGTGTTGTTCTGTCTTGTGCGGCAATGTTTGTCATTGTTCAGTGAAATATTTAATTAGGGTTCTTATGATCTCACATAATCCGCAAATTATATCGAGGCTTTGAGCTCTCTATTTCACTCCGTTTTTAGATCTTGATTTCTGAGTTTCTCTTATTCATTTTTTCCCTCCTATAGTACGTTAATCATTTCCTATGAATTTCTACCTAATTTATGACTGATTATTATGGAACATCGAAGATTTTGAGTGCTAGGTCTTGTGAATCCTTCATCGAAAATGTGATTGGATTTAAAGTAATATATAAAATAATTAAATCAATCTATTCGTTGCTAATTGATTTTGAATCAGAAATCCATAAAACTTAACATTTTATTTATTGATTTTCTGATGTAATACATTATCACTATGCTCTCTGTATACGGCCTCTGCTTCTTTCCCAAGTGTTTGTGATTTACTTTTGGTTGTCACAGTCCTGCTATGTTAATTGTGCGTTCGAACTTCTTAATTGACGGTAACATGTTTTGAAATTTTTATTTTTTTTCTTTTTTCTTTTTGAGAAAGAATGTTTTGAAAATTGTTGAAACATGATTATATGTTCACTTTTAGATTATGTCGGATTCGGAGTCGGACTTTGGGGACGTCAAAGCTATAGTGTGTGACAATGGAACTGGAATGGTCAAGGTAAGGAGAAAATTAAAACGTATTTTCAAACGTAATTTATGCATTTGCATGGAAAAAAAAATCGCATTTTTGAAATCAAAAATATTTTCAGTTTTTTTTTAATAAAATAATTTTCAATGTGACAACGCAAACGGGAAAAAAACTTTTGCGTATGCCCGTTTACGTTTATAATTAACAAACATTATTTTTCTTAAAATAGTTCCGGTTGTGCATTGATTTAGAAAAAATATATATACACTAAATGTATTGTAAACATAAACGCAAACAAACAATCAATTGATTCTATGAAACAAGATAGTAGATGTAATGATTGGTGTAACATTTTGAAGGCGGGATTTTGTGGAGATGATTCACCAAAGGCTATGTTTCCAAGTATCGTGGGTCGTCCTCGACACAAGAATGTGTTTGTGATGAATGAGAAAGAATCTTATGTGGGAGACGAAGCTCAAGCCAAGAGAGGTATGCTTTCTCTTAAATACCCAATCGAGCATGGTATCGTTAACAATTGGGAGGACATGGAGATGATTTGGAACCATACTTTCTACAACGACCTGCGTGTGGATCCTGCTGAACATCCTGTGCTTCTCACTGAAGCTCCTCTAAACCCAAAGGCCAATCGTGAGAAGATGACTCAGATCATGTTTGAGACCTTTGCTACTCCTTCTATGTACGTTGCTATTCAGGCCGTTCTCTCTCTCTATGCTAGTGGTCGTACCACAGGTAACCACAAAACTTTTAACTTCACAATTCACTAATATATGTTAGGTAATTAAATTTTTTGTTAAATTAAAGTATAAATAACAACCAAGTGGGTTTTGGTCTAGTGGTTCTTGAGTCTATTCAAAGTTACTAGTTTAAATCCACTTAGGATAGTGATTTACGCCTTAAAACAGTAATATCAACGGTTGGCGACGAAACTGCATTTGTAATAATGAATCTTTAATCTGTTAAATTTTCTGCGTGTTTAGGCATAGTGTTGGATTCAGGAGATGGTGTGAGTCACACAGTTCCAATCTACGAAGGTTACGCACTCCCACACGCGATTTTGCGTCTAAACCTAGCAGGCCGTGACCTAACCGACTACCTCATGAAAATCATGACCGAACGTGGCTACACATACACCACATCAGCCGAACGTGAGATCATAAGAGACATCAAAGAGAAACTTTGTTACATAGCTCTGGACTACGAGGAAGAACTGGAGAAGGCCACTGCGAGCTCGGCAATCGATAAATCCTACGAGCTTCCCGATGGTCAAGTGATCACCATAGGAGCCGAGAGATTCAGATGCACTGAGGTTCTTTACCAACCGTCTTTGATCGGAATGGAAACTTGTGGTATACACGAGACGACTTACAATTCGATCATGAAGTGTGATGTTGATATAAAGAAGGAGTTGTATGGAAACATTGTGTTGAGTGGTGGCTCGACCATGTTCTCTGGGATTTTTGAGAGGATGAGCAAAGAGATCACTGCGCTTGCACCGGCTAGTATGAAGATTAAAGTTGTGGCACCTGCCGAGAGGAGGTATAGTGTTTGGGTAGGAGGCTCCGTTTTGGCTTCTATAAGCACCTTTCAACAGGTAAATAATATATCTATAATATGGTTTATAAGTTTAATGTGAGTTTTTTTTTCTTTGGGGTTGTTGTAATGTGAAGTTGTTATGTCTATATATATGCAGATGTGGATAACTAAGGCTGAGTATGAGGAACATGGACCGGCGATTGTACACAAGAAATGCTTCTAAGTTTGTTAGCATATAAATATTTGAATCAAGATTTGTTCTTGTGTCTTTGTGCTTTCTTCTTTAGTGTTTTGCTTTTGGTCAAATAAATTATGTTGTTGTTTTTCTTGCTGATGAACATAAGAATAGTCCCGATGACTAACTATTCTTGCGATTGTGTGTGTTGATTAATCCCATCTTAAAGTCTAATTTTTTTCTTTCTTAAAGATCTCGTTCAATTATTTAATTTAATCTTATGGACCACGAATTAGAAAAATGTGTTAAACACTAAATAGTAACATGAGAATAATACAAACGAATGTAATAAAATGAATTATAAAAAAAAAAAACACACACACAAAGTTGCAGAAGCTTAAACGACTATTCGTTGATGAGACGTCTGTGTCTGTTATAATGCTTCTCGATGAAAACTCTTGAAGCTCCTTCCATTGTTTTACGCCATGTCTGAACACAAATGAGCAGAGTAGAGAAAAAAAATTGTTTTAAAGAACCAAAAAAAGAAAAGAAATTTACAAAGTGATGTTTATTTCGTGGATTTGATATTACCTTTCCGATAGTTCTAACGAGAGATTTGTTTCTGAGATGTGATTTTCCAGAAGCAAACTGCCGGAGAAACAGAGATCGCCGTTTACTCGCCGGAACAAGCAAGAGCCTTTTCTTCTCCACCAAGCCAATAGTATTATTATTACTTTCCATGTCGACAACAACGTTCTCTCGAGAATTAGTAGCTGACTTCCTCCGCCGCTTAGTTGACTTTGACTCGTCGACGTCAGGATCGGCGAACTTCCGGAGCAACTCGTCGGAAGACTTCTTGTTCACGTGTTGGATTTGGGTCGTTTTAGCCTCTGTGAAAACAACAAGATCCATCGAGAGAGAGAGAGAGAGATTAAAGTGTAGAAGATGAAGCTATTTGGGGTTATAAAGTAAAGGTTAAAGAAAATGCGGGAAAATGGACCGTTGGAGGATAATGGAGAATATAATGCGTTGTTATTTGATTCTTTTAATTTTTATAATATAGTGAAACGGGTTTGTGTAATAAGTGTGAATATAGCCGTTGGGAAAAGAGAGAGACGGAGGAGCCATTTGCATGAGATTCTGTGCAATTTATTGTTTTTTAAGATTTTTACTATCTGGTCGGTCCTTTTTGTCTTTTAATGCCACACCTATAAGAACTCGTTTCCAGATTTTTAATTTAAAAAAAAAAAATTTGAAAAAATACTTCTTTTATATTTTTAAATTTGAAAAATACTTTTTTTTTAAACTACACTTTTTCAAATATAAATTTACCGAAATAACTTCAATAACTGAAAATAATTTATATCTTACATATTTTAAAAATAAAATAGTTTTTTTTATGATAATATTATTTTAAAATAGTTTCAATTTTATTCATAAAAAATATTTATTTATCTAAGATTTTAATGCTATGAAATGTTTGTATCTTTATATTTAATTGAACCAATGATCCAAGATCAATCCAATTTTTTGGGTTAAGATTAGGATAATGGAAATTATGCTAAATTTATTGATTAAATTAAACCAATCAAAATTGAAAAAAACGATTGGTTTGAAAATAAAGAATCTAGGGTTCACTGAATGTTCATTTGATATTTTCTTAAACAAAATGGTGAATGTTTTTTTTTTTATATATATAAGACAGTAAATTTTTTTTTAAGATAAATTTTGAAATATTTCAATAGATTTATCTAATAATAAAATTTAAAATTTAATTAATAACATATATTTATCTCAAACAAAAAATATATTATTTTTCCAAATTTTGATTTATTAAAAATATAAGTTTTAATTCAAATTAGGACAAAAAATCTTATCACACATAAGAGTTAGTTTTCCAAAAAAAAAAAAAAAGTGTCTTTTTCAAAATTTAAAACATATAAATAGGATATTTTTCAAATTCTCCAAAAAAAAATACAAATTTTAAGAAAATAAACAAATACAGATCTACATCACGACAATATATCCGAATGAAAATAACCAATACTCCCTCCATTTAAAAAAAAAGATTTTTTAAGAGATTTCACACATTAAAAAAAAAATTAATGTTCCATTATAAATAAATGTATTAATTTTTACAATAAACTTTTAACCAATAATATTCCAATAAATTTTTTGAAATTTACAATCTATTATTATTAAATGATAAAAATGCTTATAAAACATACGAAAATCAATTATTTTGAAACAATTTTTTTGTCCAAAACATCAATCATTTAGAAACCGAGGGACATCCAAAGATTTGAAAAGGATTTAGTTTCACACGAAAAAAGGCTACTTCTTAAGAAATTACATTTGGTTAGAACTTAGAGAAAAACCCAAGATCTTGAAGATAGGAAGAATCTACCAAAGTAGCAACTCCAATGTTATGGATTTAATATATCCGAGTGCTAAAGCTAAGAGTATGACATTCCAGATTCCTTAGATTCACCTGCAACAAAAAAAAACATGGCGGTTTTTAGATATAAGCTTCTGCAACTTATGCGAGGAAATGGAGTCAAATGAGGACGATATCTACTCAAATTTCAACTCACCGCAACAGCAATCCCGGTCTCACAGAACTTAGGAATGCAGATCAACCGGACCAGTTGCCCTTCTGACCCTGCACGGTGAATATTTCCCAAAAAAACTTAGAAGCATTGAATAACAAAAAGTAACTATTCGGTTCTTGTACAATCTCTGTGTAAGGAGGTTGTACCCTTTAACAAACGATTGTCATATTTATCTTGATTCCCGACGAAGTAGACATGAGGGCATGTTTCAATCAAGAAAGGGTCTCTATCGGTGAAAGGATAACAACCTGTAAAGAAGTGAAATCAAACAAATGGACTCAACAGAGAATTTTTGTTCCTTTTTTTTCTTCTTCTTGAGGCTTAGTTTAGGGAAGTAAATTTACAGGGGAGGTGGAATCTTACCGAGTGTATTAGGTGCAGTGGGAGCAAGATGTCTCCACCTCAGCGTTCTTTCGACAAAATCAAGCTTGCTTTCAGCCTCTGAGTATTTGTCAAGGTCATCGATGTTCTGACCAGAAGTTCCAAGAAATCTGCAGAATGTCAAAACCCAAGAGGTTTTTAAGTCAGATATATACCCAACCAACTGCAGTTATCGTTGTAAAACCAGAAAGATTGTATCCATTATGTATAGTAACCAAACCTGATATTATCGACATCAAATGAGTGGGGATTTGTACATGATCTGAAAGTGTTATAAGGTGCTGATCCAGGGAAAAGGCATCTGTTCAGAGGCTGAACAAAAGAGAAAGGCCTGTGAATCAGATTTGTTGATACAAAATTCGGTTATTGAATGTTGATTATATATATGGCTATTTGCAAACCTGCTGAGGCAATGCGAAGTTAGCTGGATCATTCAGGCCTGGCATGATATCTACTGAAACTCCTGCAGCTATCTAAAAACAATCCACAAAAAAACAAGAATTTGAATTTTCATCTCAATAGATTTTATAACACACATGTAGATCTGGTTAACTGACCTGGTTTAACATGATATCAAGCTCTTTGATAGGCTCATACAGTGTTAATTGATCTTTCGAGGCCAAGTTCTGCAAAATTCAACCAAGAAAGATCACAAGTCATAACTGGGGCAGATAACTGAAGCTGTATCTGAGAAATAATCGACAACGAAGGTTATGAGTACCTGTCCGTTAAATAGTTTACGGGGAAATTCAACAGAGTTTCCAGCAATCACCACATGAACTATCTGTGCTGCAAGGCCTTGTTCCTGTTCAAACCATAGATTAGAAATTAAGGAAAGAAAAATATGGTAGAACCTGAAAGTTAAAAAGATTTGAACCTTTTCGTCTCCGGAATGCCCAGTTATATGGTCAACAAGAAGCTGAAATTGCAGGGGATTAGACAAATTGCTCCCAATGCACAGGCCCGACAATAACACAACGTACTTATCTTCCTCTGCAGAACAATATAGAGTAATATAAGAATTATAGATATGATGAGCCATAAGGATAGCAAAAGGAAGAGAACAAAGTCCCGTCAGACTTACGCAGATCAAAAGGCCGCTCTATCTGCGGTGGTAAACCAGCTTCTAGTACATCTTCAACAAAGAATTCACCAGCACTAGTTTCCTTCCCGTGCAATGCAACAACAACACCTATAATTCTCTAATGCATCAACATCCATTTTCTCAAAGAATCCGTCGTTTACAAGACATTAAGCTCCCTCAAAATCCGCACCACAAACATGTGCCACATTTTAACAACCAAAAAAAATAATACAGCAAAGAACAGTCACACAATCCATTTGCATACCTGTCACATATATTGCAGGTGAAAGTGCAGAGCCGCCAAGTTTAACTCTCCCGCTCTCGTCTTCCAGGATGAGATTATCATCAGGGTGCATAAAGTTATGAGGTTTAACAAGCGGAGTAACTGACCTCTGCATTGTGTTTAATATACTCTCAGATAGTTGAGTGATCGATTCAACTAAGAATAGCCCAAAAAAAACAGTAGAGTTTGTATACCAACCAACCTCTTTAGAATATTCATCGAGGACGCAAGGTTTAAGCTTCATGTGTTTGAACAATGTTCCTACAACTATACACTCCTTTCCTTCTTCAAGCCCTAAAACCTTACACACTACAAACAAAGAATGCCTTACAAAATTTCAAACTCAGATCTGTAATTTCAAACACATGAACTACCCAGAAAACTAAGACTACCAGTCTTTCTCAACCTGTAACCAAAAGTTAGCAAAAACCCTAAAATTACTGATTTTCACCAAATTATATCAACCCATCACCATAATCCAAAAAAAGTATCCTTTTTAGAGTTAAACAAAGCTCTCACCAGGCAAATGTGGTTTCCAGGTAGGGGCAAGCGAGTAGAGAAGTGTTCTCATGAGATGAAGACGAGCAAAGTAAATCTGACTGTATTGTTGTCCTCTGTACATCTCCTTTTGTATCTGGAATCTCTCATCCTGTTTCAATTGAAACCCAAAAAAATTCAGGATCAAAATTACAAACCCTAACGCGCACACGGAAAGGAGAAAGAGTCGACCACACATGATTCGATTCCAGCGTAATTTCGCTCAAAAAGTAAATACACGAAAGAGAAGAGCGAACCAGGTGATTGTAATCGGATTGCTTCCGTTCGTGAATCTTCTCGGAGTCGATTTCCATGGATTCCATGGCGGGAAAACGAGAAGAGATTGAGAAAAAGTTATCAACTTTGGCACTTACTATCGACCTCGAGTCTTCTTCTTTTATCGAGAGTTAAAAGGGTTTTATCTAAACCGGAAACCGACCGGTTAAACCAGCAAATCAGGCTATCTGTAAACAAGAGAAACTCCTCCTACCTAGTCTTTCCCTGAGGTTTTTAATCGCAACAACAAACAAAAATTCTCAATCTTTCGTCTTCTTCTTCGATGGCGTTGATACATGGTTCGATTTCTGGGAATTGTGCGGTTCGATTGGGCTTTTCAACATCAGTGCCACCGTCGGGGGTTTCTGTCGTTGTTCCGGTGGTGAAGGTTTGGAGGATTTCGTGCCGGAGAATGGTTTTGAGAGCAATGGTGCAGGAATTAGCTCAGGGGTCTCCTTCGGTTTACGCTAGAGAAATGGAGAGGCTTTCTGCTAAAGAATCGTTGCTTCTCGCAGTAAAGATTTTCCCTTTTTTTTTGGACTTCGTTGATGTGAAATTATGATTGTTTAGATCTTCAGTTTCCATCCTGATTTTGAAAATTGGGTCTTTTTTACTATCTCAGTATGAGATTCCTAGGAGTAGTTGTTTAGCTGTAATCATCAAGAAATTGCAGATAAGAATGGGAAATTTTCATCCAATATTACAAGTGTACACATTTACCAGATTGAAGTTTACAAGTGAAACTAGATGCATCATGTTTTAGCTCAATTGGGTTTGAGTAGGTATAGGAACAGCTCTGTGTTTGCACTCTCGAATCTTTGTTGCTGGCCTGAAACTATCTATTTCCAGTTGAAGGATGCTGGAGGCTTTGAGGCTTTAGTTACAGGGAAAACAACCAATATGCAAAGGATCGATGTGAATGAGAGGATAACGAGTCTAGAGCGGCTTAACCCGACTCCCAGACCAACCACGTAGGCGCTTCTTTAAACTTTGGGTTACCATTTTGCTTCGGTTTTTAGGACAATTGGCTTTTAACTGGTTCCTACCAGGTCTCCTTGTTTCGAAGGCAGATGGAATTTCGAGTGGTTTGGGTCTGGAAGCCCTGGTTTACTCGCTGCTCGGGTTATATTCGAGTAAGTACTTGCCTACTTATCATTTTCTCATCTTAAAGCTCGCCATTTTTATTCAAAGTTTTTAAGTGATTTGCTATCTGTTTGTAATGTTTCAGGAGGTTTCCTTCAACGCTGGCAAATTTATCAAGAATGGAGATACTGATTAAGGATGCTAACGCAAAGGCGACCGCAAATATCAAACTGCTGAACTCGGTAACATAACTTTTCAGAGGCTGCTTATGTAATTACACCGAGTCACAGAAGAGGTTTCTCATAATAGCAAGAAAATGCAGATAGAGAGCAAAATCGTTTTGTCATCGAAACTGACTGTTGAGGGACCTCTGAGACTGAAAGAAGAATATATCGAAGGTATGCTCGAATCTCCAACTGTCATTGAAGAAGCAGTTCCTGAAGAGCTTAAAGGCGCATTGGGTCAAGCCACCACAACGTTGCAGCAGCTTCCTGCTGTTATCAAAGATACTTTAGCCAGTGGTCTGAGAATTCCCCTGAGTAAGCCACTTGTTCATTACATATACATAACCATTTTCCTCTCACATCTTCAATAAACCATCTAGTGTTATGTGCTTCAGGTGGATCCTTCGAAAGATTATTCATGATATCTTATCTAGACGAGGAGATTCTTGTGAGTCTATTGAATATTTTGTTTAAAGCTCATGCTCGTATATAAGTTCATGGAAGCGATGTTGTCTTTAAAGCTGGTGAAGTTTTATCGGGTTTTTTTTGTTTCTTTCGCAGATAGTAAGAGATACTTCAGGAGTGCCTGAAGTTCTGAGGAGGTTGGAAACACCGTCGTCATCGAGCGTTGTAGAAACTCTTGAATACGATAGTTAGATGTTACTAGTCATTGTTTTCCTATGTTCTTTCTACATTATTACAAGAACCAGCCATGAACATGTGTCTGTAAATGTTCAAAGTGAATAAGTCTGTATAACCTTAAAACATCTTTTTCTTTTGTGTTCTTTCTTCAATTTTCCCCAAGTTTTCCAAGTACTTAGAGATTCTCTGTTTTGATTTATCTTCGTAAACTCTTTCTCTGTAAGAGAAGGCTCATACTAATATATTGTCTTAATTAGTTGATTTATAATGCCTACTTGATCAAATATGTGATGAGGGTTTGCCATTTGATGTATGTTGAATTTTGATTTTGTGGGGAATATAATAAAGGTTATTTATATAGTGGAAGAGAGAAGGAAATAATAAAGAAAAATAAACTTACTTGAGTTACAAGATTTGATGACAACTAATAAATTTATAGTCTTTTTTTCTTTCTTATTTCATATTTTGCTTTTGTCAACTGGTATACATCTAGTTTATACACGTAGCAGAACGTAATTAATATCATACATAATATATATATATATAAATCAAATAAAGGCAAGTGAAAGTGTCTAGTTGAGATTCCATAGATACATTAGGGTTTTCTTCTCTTCTTTTTGCTTTCTCGTAACACTGATCGAGCTCAATATCCGATCTCGAGCTCTCAGTTGTTAGCCAACAATGGCGGAAGGAGGATATCAGTCTCGCCAACATCAGATCTGCTCGCGCCGTCGCGGAGGCTGTTCGTACGAGTTTGGCTGCTCGTCAAATCGGCCTAACAGTAAGGTCGTCAGCCAGTACTCCACATTGCTTACTCCTTTAGCTCTATAGATACTGTCCTTTCTGTTATATATAGATATTTGCGTGATGTCAAGACTGTTAAGAAGCTTGGTGGGATTGTGGATCTATATTGCTTCGCTGCTACTTGGCCAAACCCAACATTACTACTTGGCCAAGAACGTTGTTAGTTGGTGGGCTTAGTCATATCTGGCCCAAATGCAAAAATAAAGCCATCAGATCTATGCAATGGCCTAGTTCCTGATTGTTTCCTTTTTTGGCTAAGTAGTGGGTTTTACAAAAGGAAAAACCATACTATGCAAAAGGAACACAGAGACATGTCTTTGGCTTATATATAGACATCATCCCTAACCACAAGATCATCCGATAATACAAGCATAAGAGAGCAAAGATACAAAGAGAGAAAGAGAAAATTCAAACAAACAATAGCACTAAAGGATTATAAAAACCTTGCACTCCTCTTCTAGGGTTTTCTGACAAATTTTGCTTGGTTTCTCTTCTTCCATAGTCATGGCATCGTGTCCCCGAGAATCCAAGACCGTGGACAAGAATCCGAAGGTTCCCTTTAACATTGTCGAGTATAAAAGTGTCGAATTCGCAAAGGCCGTTCGCGCCTATGCGGCTGCTTTTAATGAGAGTTTACACTTCCCGATCCCGATGGATCCGCAAGCTGCTCGCACCTCTGCGAAACGGTAAGAGGACATGAGAGCTGCTCGCGCCGTTGCGGACGTCAGTCGTACGACTTTGGGTCCTAAGGGGATGGACAAGGATGATATCCTTCCCTCCTACATCCAAATTGTTGCCGACTTCATTCGTACGACTTCATCCGACTAAAGATTTCTTGCATAATAATTCATCTTAACTGCTCTTGCTTGTTTCTTCATCCGACTAAAGACCCTTTTTAGTTGACATGTTCTCTCTTGTTAATTTAGACAACAACAGGAAACTTGTCCTCCCCATCCTTTGCTACACTTCCACTGTTGATGGCTTATGCTGGACATACAGCTATTATTGTTTTACCGAAACCTCTGGTTGGCTTGGAAGTGCTTAATGTCATCTCCGGCTATTAAAACATCTTCCTTCTTTTGTCTTCTTTCTTCAATCTTTCTCAAGTTTTCCAAGTACTTAGAGATGCTCTGTTTTGTTTTATCTTCATAAAACTCTTTGTCTGTAAGAGAGATCTCGTATCAAACATTGGCTTTGTTGATTTATGTGATGAGGGTTGTCGTTTGATGTGTGGTCCATCATCATCGTCGTCGTCATCATCATCATGAAACACATGTTTGTAATTGTGGTTACTTGTCTGCTCATATTTGTATTTTTAAAATATACTAAATTTGTTATCTATAATTAAATATGTCCCCATTTGTACTTATCTTATGTTAAGTATCAATCAATCAGTCAATACGTCCGTTTTGATAAGAAAGGAAAACAATTCTAAAGTGACAATAATTATAGATTTTGGAATGAAAAAAAAAAACAGTTTTTTTTTTGTTTTCTAAATGTGCATTCAACTAGTGTAAGTTAAATAAGTATATAGCCAAGCACAATGATGTTTTGTTAAAAAATATTCAGATCTTACTTAGAAAATAAGGAATATCTTACTTCAAAAGTTTAGGAATTTCAATTTTCAATTTTTTATTTTAGTGGTAATCTTAATTATTTTCAGATATATTTTTCAATTTTATCATTTTAGTGGTGATTTCAGTTCTCATGCAATAAGCGAATGAGAATTAGATACCCTATTACTAGATTATAGTGTAATCAAATATCAAAATACAAAATCAGAGAAAGAAAAATCATAAGAAATATAACTCCTAATAATCATAAAACCCACGATCCACAAAATTCTCCAAAAGTCAAAACCTTTTAATGGTCGAAAAAAACTACTAGCCTCTCGTATATAAAAAAAGAAATAAAAATTTATTTAAATGAAACCTATTTTAAATAAAATACCATTAAAAATGCCTCCGTTTCGGAAAATTTAGGAGAATTGGTGAGATTCTGCTAAAACTCCGTCATATAAGTGCGAGGAAGAAGAAGCAACGGAAGGATCAATGGTGAAGGGTAAATAAGGAAATTCACCACCTAGCTCTTGAATGAAACCGTCGAAATCTCCTAAGCCGTTCAAGAACCCACCGGCGCGCTCTCCGCCGTCGCCGTTCCACGTCATCGACATCATCTCTTCTTCTTCTTCTTCGTCGTCTTCTACTTCTGAGTTTATGCAGAATCCATGGCTCTTGTTCATGTCATGGACTTGATGATGATGATGAATATGATCATCATGACTTCCTATAGATCTAGGGTTTCTTTTGAGACCCTTTTGATGGTGGAGGTCGTGGTGATGATCTGGTTTTCCGGTGAGTTTTTGGACGAGTTCCCGGAAGTTGGAGACGTCGGTCTTAATGATCTCCGGTGCAAATATATGGATGATTCTGATCTTTGGTTTAGATTTGGTTAGTGTCCTTGATTGTTTGTGCATGGCTATGGTTGATAAGCTTCTTTTCTGAACAGTGGTAGCTTCAATTTCCATAGTTTTGTAGAGAAGAAGAATTAAGGCTTATGTGATTAGAAGAGAGAGTTGGTGAATTTTGATGGTAAGTGGAATATGATATATAAGGTTATATATAGGGGAAAGAAAGAAGGAAATGATAAACGAAACTTATTTTAGAGTTACAAGTTTTAGTGACAACTAATATATATATTTATAATCCTTTTGGTTTTCTTTATCTTATTTCATATTTCTGGTTTTGTTTTTGTCAACTCGTACATGTAGCAGAACGTAAGGTCATATATATAATCAATAAAGGCAACTGCAATTGATATATGTCTTGTTGAGATTACATAGATAAACCATAGTTGGATTAAATAATATACATATGAGATTATATATTTATATTGATGAAAGAGATGTGTAAAGCTGTCTCCCAAGACATGAGATTTATGTATCCAAAGCAAGTCCACGGACCCCTCCAAACTAACCAAATCCTCGTGTTGGAATGTCTTCAGACACATTTCATTTCATAATTTAGCATATTGTTAGTATCATTGATATATATATACAAATTTTTGTAATCAGATATACGTACCAAATTTCATGTAATTTGTAATCGTTTTCTTAATTATATAGTATACATATAGTGTAAAAGGATGTATATGAAGGTGAAATATATATATACAAAAATTTAGTGTTGGAGTAGATGTGAATGTGAAACCTCTATACAATATTTCCAATTGATGTGTATTGTTATGTCAACATAGTTGAATTAAAGTAAAAGTAGTCATTAGTATTTGCCTATTTGGCAATGTGTGTTTAGGTATTACGCATAATTCCAGGTGGCTTCAATTAAATAAATACCTATAGGATTCCAGAAACTTGTCTCCATGTAATGTACACAAACTCAACCACCTTATCATTTGCAATCTCCAAAAGTTCCATATAAAAATACAATTGTGTGGACCACTACCAAAACCTTTTTTAATAAATGATTAATACAGACTTAACAACAAGAACCTTAGATATAACTAATTAATTTATTTGAATGACATAATGCGAAAGAAAAATATAAGGTATAAAACATATAGACATGTCTTGATAAGAACCATAAATCTCACAGCTGGTGGTACACAGAGAAAAGGTGAAACGTGTGTGTGTGTGAATTGTTGCATGTGGTAACATTTAAGCGAACTTAATTATGATAACTAACAAGACTTAAAAAGATAATTAGCGAAAGGAAGATAAGAATGTACTCGTTATAAAAAAAAATAAAAAAATTGTTTCAAAGGAGGATAACATTGTACGAAATTGGACGTAATGATATGAGGACATGGAAATGGCATGACCCTTGTGTGCACGAGGCAGTTGCACTTCCTGACGACTACCTTCTCCATTTTACTTCGTTTACTTTTATTTTATCTAATATTTATTTACCATGTAAATTGATTGGCTCAACATATTCATCCGACCATTTGTTAGAAACATTTGAAATAGTATGTATATGACCACTTTTTATGCGAGCATTGGGTTTTATATATTAATAGAACCCAAAACGAATAGTATGAAATAATCTTTTTGAAATATCCAATGTTATTGTTGAATTCCTTCCCTTCTTTTTGCACAATGGGCCAACTCATTTGAATTTACAAAATATAGTGTTATATCTTAATTCTTATGTCTACGCGTATTAGTTTTCTATTGGATATAAATCTAAGTTATAAGTTAACTAACAATATCTTGAAATCTGAAACTGATCATCCAACACACTATATAGAAACAAAACAACAATCACCAACAAATAGAAAAGAATAGATAACACTGTCTGAAACCAAATTAGAAACAAAACAACAATCACCAACAATAGAAAAGAATAGACCACTAGGCACATGCATGTGTGTATTAGAGTATATATATCCATCTCTCTCTCTCTTTTTCTTCTAATAAACCACGGAAGTTCCGAACATTCGGCTTATAATTTATTTCGGTATTCAAAATCAACTTTTAATTATTCCGATTGAAATAATAATGATACGTCCTAAAAAAAAATTGAACCTATAACACAAAAAAACTTAATTTTTTGTGTTACTACTAAACCACAATCCCTTTAATATATACATCTATCTCGAGACAACAAACGTCCTATATTTTATATACTAATATACACACTAATTAAAATACTTGAACAAGAATATGTTGTATACATATACACACTAATTAAAATACATAAGGATGTTTATGTTCATGCATGCCATAACATTTTGAAAATATATTTGTGTGGTATAAGATATATAGTACCAACAATTGAACAATAATTTAATTAGAATAAGGAATATATTTATCATTTTATGCTTTTGTACAAACAAGCAAAAACGGATTATAGCCTTCGGATGCATGTACACGTGAAGGAGTTACGAAAGAAATCCAACGGCTAGAAAAAAAAGATAGCTGAAACTCTAGTGAACGGATTTGGTTTGTACCGCGCGTGCGTCAGAGACTCAAGATGCGAACACACAAGTCTCGTGCTCTTTTTTCGATTCGGACCACACGCGGGATAACTAAAGCAGGTTTTTTGTCAAAACGTGGCTGCTCGAGCTGTATGGGTTGTGGGCCCTATGATATCTTTTTCCTCTTGACGTGGTTCCCAGTTCCAAACTTTTGGTATATCTGCTTGGTTGGCACTTTCCTTTTCTTTCCCGAAGATTTAAGGATTAATTTACTAAATAATCCAAAAAAAACTCAAAACATAAAATCTAATAAAATTTACCCTATGTGGCATAATCTCACCCTCTCATTTTATGATTTTTTGCCACTTTTTAAATTTTTTTTTTTTTGTCATCCTATTAATTAACCCAAAATTTAATTCGATTTAATTATTGGATAGGGAAAATGTTACAAAATAAGTATGTTAGTAGAAGAGGATTTTTAATAACAACTTGAATAGTGAATTAAAATATGTAATAACTTGTTAAACATATTAATGATTGAAATTGTTTTTTCAAATAAATTGGTTTATCAACCTATACAAATCTTTTAATATTATTTTCAAAATATATCAAGTTACAATGTTCGTAAAACATGAGTTTAAATTACTTTATTATATTATTGTATAAAAGCATCTTTAATTTAACGGTAGTCTCTCGTATGAGTCTTTTACAATTGAAAAAAAAAAAAAATTATTGAGTGTATATCTTAAATAGTGGAGAAACACTTCCAAAAATTATTTATTTGAGAAATTTTAAGAAATTTTTAGGTAGGTTACTCCAGTATTTAAAATATCCACTTAATAAAATATATATTACTTTTTATGGTAAGAAACTAATGTGAGAAACTACCACTAAAAGCATTTCCATCCATATGCTCTTTATAAGAAACTTTGTGGAAGTATTATGGATGGAGATGCTATAATAATATTCGAAATACCGATCACCGCATTATATTTAATTAATCACTAGAAAAAAATACAACGGCAGTAATATTGTTGTAACTTCTAACCACGGCAAGCGCAATCACCATTCAAAACTCTTTGGTATTAAAATAATGTGTAGAAATTTAACAAAATGGGTACCCATTTTAATTTCGTAATCACCATTTCGTAAGTGCACTTACGAATATAACATTTTAATTTGGATTTCGTGTGGAAAAGTGGAATTTTGATGTGTACCTCTGTGCTCTTACGACGAAAGTGGTTGCAGATTAATCAACTAATAACTAATCCCAATTTGCATTATGATATTTCAACACTCGTGCTGCATTAGGTGAAACACTTATTCACACTGGGAAACCTTTTCTTTACACAATTATATTTCTCATGATTAATTATTGTTGATTAAAACTTTTTTTTTTTTGGCAAAACAAAAACTTATTTTTTGTATTATATATATATATATATATATACATATATATATATATATGTATGTATATAATATGAATGTATATGATTGAGTTCCACATGTTAACACGTATTGTTTCCCTATTGGGAAAGAAGGAAATCAAATCAGGGAGGATTTATAAGCATATTCTCATTCACTAGCCTACCTTGATTACTCATCATTCGTATAATCATTTGCCCTGATCAAATCTGAGGTTTTATCCATAATTTTTTACTATTTAGTATAACAATGTTCTAGAATTAGGGTGGCTCCGTATAAAAGTGTTGTGGCGGGCTAGACCGGTCTCTCTCGGTCCAACTTTGACAGAGTCATATTTATAAGAAAATCCCCTCAAAAGATATTTTTGATTTGTAAGATGCGTTAGAATTCGATCTATGTTGCTATGCGAATCAACCTGCTATTACACACATACAAAAAATGTATTTGCAATCTTACAAAAAAAAAAGGGTGGTATTTAATGTGAATTAGGTTTCATATAAATATATATATGCGAGAGTTGAGTAAATTGTGATTTCAAGGTTAAAAGTTAACTTCTTGAGAGATAATTAATCTTTTTCATGTTTCATGTTTCATGTTTAAGAACGGCATTCAAATAATCACTTGGTTCTTTAAATTCGTTAAATCATAAATCCTTGAAACACCCTAGAATCCAATGTTTTAAATCATATATTCATAAATCGTTTGCCGTTTGTTTCAATCACCAAACTCTAAGCTACTAATCAATATAATGTTTCAGATTATTAGACATGATCATGCATTCAACCTCCTTAGATTTTCTCTCCAACCAAACCAATTGACACAACATAGCACTAAAAGCACAAAAGTTGTTAAGAAAGTATAAATCAACACACACCAACACATCGAAATAAGTTCTCAGTCCGAAACAACACACGTGATAAATCTCGAAATTAGTCTAAACGATAATCTTTTGTCTCTCATAGACGAGAATCAAAGTATCAAACCAACATGACTAGTGTCTAGTGATCATTTCTATATCCTAAATCCTAATATCGATTTTAGCACGTGAGCTGTCTAGTGAATAGAATAACGTGCGAGTGAGTCCTGACTCTCAAGTGTTGGTTTAGGGCCTCGTGACTAACAATGTTATTATGGGCCTATATGGGCCGGTCGAGCCCATACTTATCTTCTTTACCTTCAGATCTTACGCTTTCGTTTCAAGTCTTAGCCTATAAATTATAGTTGCTCTATTTTTGAATTTCAAATTCGCTTGGAACAGAACAGAGAAACGACCAAACTAAAAACAAGGATTGTGCTTTGTTTCTTTCAAACATTAACCTGTAAAATCCACTGACCTTATCTTTTCGCCTCGGGACTTCCACCAAAATTACGATACCAACCATTAGACCTTCTCTGTAATTCTTTGTATAACCTAAGGGCAAAAATGAGAAAACACAGTCTCTATGGAGAGACTCATGTGACCACTTCCAGCCAAAATTTAACGGATTCTCCGCCTGAGATTTTACAAATTGCCAAATCTGAAGAAATTTTTAAAAAAGACAATTCAACAAAAATTATATTCAAAAAAATTCAAATGATTCAAGCTCGAAATCTCTAAAACAATTCGTACATATATATATATATATATATATATATATATATATATATATATCTTCACTCTATCACCACACTCTCATCAGTCTCTGTTAAATTGAATAAAATTCGTCGAATTTTTCTGGGTTTCTGAGGATTTTGCGGAGAAGAAAGATGAAGGCGTCGATGAAGTTTCGGGAAGAGAAAAAACCGATTTTGAAGGCTAAGATCCCTTTGAGTATTCTAGGTTTACCGTTTCAATCAGGGATCGTCGCCGGAGAAACGAAAGAGCTAAGTCTCAATCTCTCAACTTTCTTCGAATCTGGTCCTTCCCTTAAGATCGCTTACCGTCCCAACGACACGTGGAATCCATTCTCGGTTATCTTCAAAACCGGGACGGGATCTTTCGGGTCTCCGATCTCTAGCTCAATGCTAATGAGCGCCGAGTTTAATCTCCTCGGCAATGGAAACCCTAGCTTCATGCTTCACTTCAAGCCGCGATTCGGCGATTTCTCGATTAAAAAATCTCATTCCTCCTCTGATTTCGATAGCAATGTGCTCAAATCGGTGAACGGATCTGTATCGGAGGAGGATTCGTCTATTGAGGTGGTGGATGCCCCGACTGTCAACGGCTTCGGCGGAGCATTCAGAAAAGTTAAGGTTTTGCCTTCTGCGTGCGCCGGAGACATTGCCGGATTGATCTCCGGCGTCGATGTCGGGGCGAGGACGTCTCTGCCTGTGAGAGGAAGCGCAGTCGTGAAATTCCGATGGGGAATCAAGGTTCCGACGGAGATCAATCCAACGGCTGCGATTTCGCTGAAGAGAATCCCTTTTCTGGTGATGAACAAAATAGGAATCGAACACGTGGACGGCAAAGAAACCAAATCCGCTAACAACCCGGGTCGGGTTTCGGATACGGGTCTTCCCGGAAATGCTGACGTGGCGGAGGCGTGTTTGGCCGTGAGGCGGCAAATGGAGGAGCTTCGAACGGAGAATTCGCAGTTAAAGAGATCCGTGGAAGATCTCCGGCAAGAGATAACAAATGTCCGTCCATTTCCGTCGACGCCGATGGATTTCGGATCCTCGAGGTACTGCGAAGATGCAAAGAGCAGCAACGCTGGGAAATCAAAGGCCGAGGAACTGAAGAAAGCTGTGAAAGGCTCTGCATGAAGCTTGTTCGAGGTTGTTTTATCTCTTGTTACTCTTTATGTGTTTGGCTTATTATCAGCAACGGATTTGTACATGTGTGTTAAATCTCTCAATTTTGAAACTCTGTCATGCTTTATATTTGAATAAATCGATGAACCATGTAGTTTTGTGGAAATCTTAAATGTTTGTTTGTTCACATGCAATCCCCAAAATTATACGGTTATGGATTCAATATTCAAACATGTGTGTTATTTTTTTGTTCAAAACGATAAAAACAAACAAAAATTAAAGTTAGAGAGTCCAGAACTAATTTTTAAAAAAAAAAATCATAAACTTTTAGTTAGAAAAAGACCTAATTCCAATTAAAAGATTAGAATATTGATGTAAACAAAAATATTCATTAGTCAACGAAAATGAAGAACTAGTAAAGTTTCTTGTCCCAATTCAAACAAGGACGATGGCACAACAACTAATGGCTCATGTCCCCTTGAATCGGATTCGTAGTAGGCAATAAATCAATAATTGGACCCGAGTTAATGGAATACTTCCAAAACAACATTCTCAGTTGGTGCATATCGTACGGACATAGCGAATCCAAATCTAATAAGCAATAAGCTAAAGTTTTGATTGTAACAATAAAAAGCAACGTTACATATTCACTCGCTCAGGGATCCAAAACATATAACAAATAAAAATAATGAGGAATATAATAAGATAAAAATGAAGGAATGAAACATTTCATATATTTGTTCAAATCGAAGGCGCAACAAATAAGCTTTTTTTTTGCTCCTTTCTTTATGCTTTAATGGCTAAGCCGGAAAATGACGACAGCTTTCCCGAGAAACAAACATGGGGAACATGGGAAGAGCTTCTCCTCGCCTGCGCCGTACACCGTCACGGCACCGAATCATGGAACTCCGTTTCCTCCGAAATCCAAAAACGGAGTCCCAATCTCCGTTCACTCACCGCCTCCGCTTGCCGTCACAAGTACTTCGATCTCAAACGCCGTTTCACCCGAGAACTGGGTTTACCGGAATCCGTCGCTGAGATCTCAACCGTTCCTTGGCTCGAGGAGTTGAGGAAGCTCCGCGTCGACGAGCTCCGTCGCGAAGTCGAACAATACGATCTATCAATCTCGTAAAAATCCCATCGACCATGCTTTTTGCCTTGTAGAGATTTGGATTGTTACCTCAGATTTTTTTTGAAATCGAGGGATTTCGTTGATGCAGGTCGTTGCAATCGAAGGTGAAGAAACTTGAAGAAGAGAGAGAGATGAGCTTAAATGAGCATGACACGGAAATCGAGAATTCCCCAGATCTAGATAAAACAGTGGAGAAGAAGGAGCTTCGCCGTGAATCGGATAGCGATTCCGGTGAACCGGTCCGAAAGCCGCATGTTCAGTCAGTGAACGATTGGATTTCCCCAGATCCGAAAGAGAATAGTCCTGGAACTGGATCGGTGAACGCGAAGAGGGACGAGGAAATGGCCGGACTCGACGACGGCGGCGAAGCGAAGCTGGCCGGAGAAGATTCGTGTAGAGGGAGCTGTGAGAGTGTGGAGAAGGAATCGGCGGCTAACTCGGAGAGAGTTGAACAGGGGAGAGGGACCGAGTTAACTGAGTCAGTGGCCGAGTCGAAGGGAGGAGGGAACGGTGGTGAGGAAGCAGGGAAGGAGACGAGTGATGTGCAGAGCTCGGCGAGCTTGCCGAGAAAGGGAACGTCGGAACAGGATAACGAAGATCAATCGCCGAGCACCAAAGATTTCCCCGTCGAATCTCAGCCGTCTATTATTTTCGTCGAGATTCTTCTGTCTCAGCCTTGTGGCTCCCACTTTTCGCGCCGACTCGAAACCCAGGTGAAAATTAAAATTTCGATATTTTTTTGGTCCAAAAAAAATCTTTAAATTTTGAGTTAAAAGAAGAGTTAATTTGGTGACTGACTAAAAAAAAATATATATTTAATAACTAACCAAAAATTATATATATGGCAAAATCATAGCCACTAAATTTAGAGAAAATTGTTAGTTATAATTTTTTTGTTGTTTATACAACACAATTTTTCTTAAAAAAACTTAATTAATTTCAAAATGATAGTATTTACTTTTAAAGAAACCTTATACTATAAGAGAAAAAACCCGATAATTTATTTTAAAATAATGATATGTTTATGTTTTTGTTTTTGTTTTTTTGTCAACAAATAATAACATACAACTTAAGAAAGAAAAAAAACTTTAATATTCTGCTGTCTTTTTTTTTTAATTCCCAGATGTGTCTAATTTTGGGTCACGAAATAACAACCATTACCATTAATCTATTAAATATGAAATAATATTTTTGCTAATACACGAGTTTATTGAAAACGGGGAAACACGTGGACGCGTTTGATTGGGTCATGAAATTGCCTTTTGTTTTCCGTGACCGGTTAGACCAAAACCACGTCGATATCTTGGTGATAGTAACAAAGAGCATGCAAATAAAAAAGTTAAAAACTCTCTTTTTATCGTTTTTTCCCCCTCAATTCTTGTTCTGATGGCATCTATTTACAGGAAACACCAGAGTACAGTAAGATCATTAGAGAGCACGTAGATTTCGAGATAATTCGGAAACGGGTCGAAGAAGGCTTGTACAAAAGCTCGATGAACAAGTTGTTTCGTGATTTGCTTCTACTTATCAACAATGCAAGAGTCTTTTATCAAAAGGGAAGTTCTGAGTTTAAATCTGCAGATCAGCTTAACCAACTCGTCAAGAAACAGATGATGGCTTCTCTCAAGAGACCTAAAGAGATCTCACCACCAAAAGAGAAGTCCTTGGAGTTGGTTGCACTTGAAGAAGTTGTTGCAGTCTCTTCAAAGCCGGTTTCTTCGAAGCCAAGAATGTCTGTTCCTATTATAGCTTGTCGGAAACGTAGTTCCTTAGCTGCTAAACCTTTGCTGTTATTGCCTCCTGGATCAGACAAGAAAAGCAAGAAATCAGATCATGTGGTTGATGATGAGAAGCTGGTTTCAGAGAAGGAGGAAGATGATAAGTCTCTGATTTCGAAGAAGGTGACGAGAGGGAAATTAACAATCAGGAACGTCAAGAACCGTGATTCCGGTTTGAATGTTGATGAGGTTAAGAAAACCGATGAGGAGAAGAAGAGTAACACAAGTGGTGGCTCGAAAAAGAAAAGTGCTGTGAGTTTTCTCAAGAGAATGAAAGTGGCTTCTTCTTCGTCTGATACTGTGGTTGAGACATTGAAGCCAAGCTCTGCGACTGATTCTTCGGCTACTGGAAAAGGAGGAGCAGAACAGAGGAAGAACAAGAGTAACAGCAGCAACAAAGCCGATGCGAAGAAACGAGCAACAACAACAGGGAAAAACCAAACAAATGAAAAAGCAAGTCCTGTGAAGAAAAACAATGGTCGAGCCATGAAAAGAGAGGCTGCTCCATCTTCTTCTTCTCCTCCTATTCTGGCAAAGCGAAGCAGAGAAGCTGGTCATGAAAAGGAGGGAGCTTCTTCTTCTTCTACGCGCTTGAAGAAACGTGTAAGGAGGTGATTAGTTTTTGTACTACTTAATTAGCTATCTTCTCTTTTTGCTAACAAGTTAGGATATGTCATGATGTTGATGCATAATGGAAACAAAGTCGATGATTGGGAGTATGAGGCAAACCATTTATTAGGAATATTTAGTTTGGGACCTCTTTTGCAATTCTCTATCTCTAAATCAGCAAACAACACCAAAATGTGTGTTTAGTGATTGTACAAGAGCTTTCGGCTACGTATATGTGTAGTGTAACATGACTAAGCACACAATATTTTTTAGAAAACCAAAAAATTAAAAACCAATTTTTTTTACAAATTCTATTTAACTGAGAAAACTAAAACTAAATTCTCAAAATCTTGATTGGATGATTAATGAGTCACTTAAAACTAGTACCATTCAAGATCTTAGTTTTTACAATATTCGAGACCTATGTTTCACTCTCTCGCATCAAACCCCCCCCACCCCCACAAAACTTTTTTCAAGATAAACATTTCGGCCCCATTTTATTAATTAATACATCCATCATCAAACAAGAATCAACTTAAAAACAAAATAAAACAAACTCTTTGTCGTCGTTCTCATTCTCAATGCTCACAAACTCCTCGCCAACATTTCTTGGAATTTCCTGTAAGATTCAACCTTCTCTAGCAAGAACCTCTCATGGCAGCTCGCGATGAACATGTCTGCCAAACGATCAATATCATCATCATCACAAACACTATGATCATTATTATTCTCATCAACATTCTCTTCTAGCCACTCGAGGTACTGAGACTCATGACCATCCTCGTCTCCATCACCATGAAGAGAGAAAGGGAATGGTTTATTGGTAGGGACGAAATGGTGGGAGGATCCGAAGAAGATGTTGTGTTGGTTCATGGATGACTTTGTTGAGTAAAACATCATCATGAATAACCTCTTCTTGTTGTGTTTAGATATCTCTATAAGAATGGATTTAGCTCTTGAGAGAGACCGGAAAAGACGGTATAAAGAGTGTGTGATGAGATTTAGGAATAGGGTTTTGAGTTTGATGGAGCTTGAAGAAGGTGATGATGATGACTTTTTGAGCTGCATGACTCAACGAGTTAAGAGACTCTCTCACACTCTCTTTTGTGTGCATTAATTGACAATCTCAGCAATTTATAAAGGATTTTCTTGACATTTATAACCCTACAAGTTCCTATTATTTACTTACATTACAATCACATAATAGTTTGTTTTGAATGAAAGCTAATTGATTAATATATTCGTGGGAAATATATAGCGGAAATGCTCTCAAGCCTATGACTTCTATTAATTGGTCAAGCTGCAGATTACGGTAAGAATAATCTTGCATAATATTTTGGATGTTCTAGGACTAATTTATATTTTGGATATACACCGATAGTATTATAGTCATAGGTTGACGTTCTAGTAAAATTAGACCCAAAAACAAAAATCTTGGATAATATTTTGGATGATTTTGAGAAAATAATAGCGTGACAACGTATGTGACAAAGTTATGCTTGACACCTTTCCACAAAGTTATTATTACTAACAAAACAAAGTACAACATTTTTACATAGAAAAAATAGCTCAACCGCATATACAACATAGCTCACATTCGTTTTGGACGGGAGAAAGGGTCATTTAGTGACCAAATTTGACAAAAAAACATGTGGTAAAGCCGTTAATAAGTAGTGATTTTTTTTTCCGTGTGTTTTAAATAATTAACATGATATTATAAAAAAAATAGTGTGTTATCGGATACATTAATTAACAAGATAGCTGTTAAAAACATGCGGAAAATCTATATTATTTATCGGATACATTTTTTTTTTGGGGATTTTGATAAGTATTCTAAATTTTATAGCAAATTTGAAAACTACACTTAATCTTATAGAAATTTTGAAAATTATACTTTTTATTATATTAAAGTACGTAAATACCCCTATATATATTTAACTCTTTATTATATTAATAAATTTAATGAAAAATAACTTAAAATTATTTAATTTAAATTCAAAATTATGTTTAAACTAATGAATTTTTAGTTCTAAATTTTAATTTCGTATTTAAATATATATTATTATAAAATATATTGTTAATTAATCAATATGTAAAATATAAAATTTTGATTAAATAAAAATAATTAGTCATCTCGACTTGTTTTAAAACAGTCGACTTATATTTTGGTTGGTTGATTTTTTACTTTGTCGACTTATTTAAACCATTGACTTATTTTATTATTTCTTCGACTTAGTTTTATCTTTCACCGACTTATTTTAAACAGTCGATATATATTTTGATTGATTGATTTTTTACTTTGTCAACTTATTTAAACCATTGACTTATTTTTTTTATTCATTGATTTAATTTGTTTTTCACCGACTTATTTTAAACAGTCGACTTGTATTTTGATTGGTTGAGTTTTTACTTTGTCGATTTATTTAAACTATTGACTTATTTTTTATGTTCGTCGGCTTAATTTTTTGTTTTGTCGACTTATTTTAAACTGTCGACTTATATTTTGCATAGTTGATTTTTTGTTTTGTCGACTTATTTAAACCGTTGACTTATTTTTTAATCTTCGTCGACTTAATTTTTTAATTCATCGACTTATTCTAAAGCAGTCGATTTATATTTTTGTTATTTGATTTTTTACATTGTCGACTTATTTAAACCATTGACTTAATTTTTTTGTTCATCGACTTAAATTTTTTTTTCGCCGATTTATTTTAAACTGTCGATTTATAATTTGGTTGGTTGATTTTTTACTTTGTCGACTTGTTTAAACCATTGACTTAATTTTTATTTTCGTTGACTTAACAAATTATATCTATATTCATTAAATTTATAATTATATATTAAATTTTAAATTATAAAATGTAAATTCGTAATTTTTTTTATATAAAATTAGTATTTTTTTTAAGTTCGTAATTAGTTTAAATTAATAAAAAAAATATTAGCTAACATTTAAAAAAAAAAAAAATAATCAGAATTTTTTTGTTACTTTTTCTGAAATTTTAAGATTGACTAGGGACAAAAATGTCATTTTAACAACAAAAAAAGATATATTTCAAATTTTAAAAAAAATTAGTATAGATTTCCAATTATTAATAAAATTGAGGGTATACAATCCAATTTTCTCTTTTTTTTTTCTTTTCCGAATTTTATTCCAAAATTTGGTCATCTATTGCTATTACCCAAAAAAGCTTCCTCCCATCAAGGTCTACCAAACTCGAGCTTGGTGTCCCTACTGCCATAAAATTAAACATTGTTTATCGAAATATAAATCTGAAGAATCGAGTAACATTATTGATATTTCCGGATATCGTAGGATATTTTGGATCTATTAAACAGGTTTAAAAATTAAAGCAAAAAGTTGGAAAACCAAGAAATTAGGAAACGGCGTATTGTATTAATTGTTTAATGTTCCAAGTTTATGAGATTACATGTATATTTATACAAAACAATAGTCGGTTATGTAAAACCTAATGAAAATAAAAAAATCTCCTATTTTCTAGACAAAATTCCTTTTCTTTCGAAATCTTTTCATTTTGTTTCGAAGTCTTCTGGTCAGCGGATTTCATGAGCTTGTTCGATCAGATGGGCCCAACTCAACACTGTGAGCCGAGATTCGTCAAACTCAGTCACTGTTGTGGGCCGAAGTTGTTTGGTAGGCTTTCTCGGCCCATTCGTGCCCAACTCGTTCTTCGTCCCCGGGTCAATCACAAACATTCTTCCGGATCGATTCGAATCCAGATTGGATTGACGATGGGTGCTAAATCCGGTATCATCAATATTAACCAAGAACATGCATTTTTTGTCACCACCAATTATATTATGTCACTATGTACTACAATTGCATTAACTTCTTTCGTTTCTTTAAAAGAAAATAGAGGAAAGTCTTCAAATTTGAACGAGGTACGCGTGAGGAGCTAGATGTGACACAAACGCGATAAAGAGTTGGTTTCAAATTTAAACAACTTGCAACTGCCCCCTCTCTAATTATTCATCTCCATTATTGTGTTAGGTCCTATTTTTTCTCTTGTTATTATCAATTAAGAAGCCTTTAAATATGAGACTAATCGTTATATAGAAATTTTGCGATGAATAAAAAATGTGTAATTTGTAGTTAACTAGCTCTTGACATCAGGTTATAGAGCGAAACTACCACATTACAATTCTTCTCTCTTATTTTGTTTCTTGATCTTTTTGTCGTGCAAATGAGTGTACCAATCTAATTAAGTCCAAGACTGATAGCTCGCAAATAAAATTTCAAACCATTCGGGGGACAAATTCTATATATTCACTCGTTAACAACAACAAATCATAGTCCCGAGTTAACGTTAGAATTACGCGGTATATCTTACACGTTGAGCTTTGAGATATTAAGGTAACGGCCAGGAAAATATATCGCAAGTTGTTGTTTACGTGCAGCTTTGACATATCCTATAACGTAAATAAAATGGACATTTCTTCGCTAAAAAAAGTTAGAGAAAAGCAGTTTGATAGATCAATAATGCGTTCGAGAGTAGTTAGTGTTAAAGGAAATAAAATCTAAAATGATCATCTTTCGTTACATCACCACTTGTATCATTTGGTATTCGGTCATGCGCCCATATCAATATTGAGATACTCAAGGGTTGGGGTAGTTTACTACAATATTTTCCCGTAAATGAGTTTTCTAGATCAAATTACAGATTAGTTACTAGTTGTAGTGTTAATTTTGCACGGATAGAATTAATTTTTGAGTTTTTTTGTTTACTACTACGTTGAGAATCACATACGTGTTTAAATTAGTTTAAAAAAGTGTGTGAATTTTTTTTTTTAAATTGTAAACGCAAGCTGAAAGTGTTCAAGAATCTGTAATAACTAATAAGTTTTATCTTTTTGTTAACGAGGTTAATCCGGACCAAAGTCTGATTAATCTCCGGGTGAGTGTAGTTATTGAGTAATGTATTCATCGATTTTTTTAATAAATATAAAACACGACACCATTTTAATTGAACAAATGAGAATAACAGAATTTCGGGTGAGAAGTTGAGATTACTATACTCATTATCAAGACAATAGAAAGCTTATAAATCTTAACAACAACAAAAAGAACGAATTTAACTTTCACGTTTTCATTTATAATTTACAAAAAATAAAATAAAAACTGTTTTGTTTTTTTAAATGTACAAATAAAAGTATTTATATTGAAAATGATCAAATCCTAAATAGCTTTGTCTAAATTGAACAAGTTAGAAGTGTTAATCTTTAGAAATTTGATGAAGACTTGATCTTAGAACGAGGCCCATATATTTAATAAAAAACAGGAAGCCATTATGGGCTTTCAATTGGGCTCTTTGGAGACTCTAAATCGCTGGTTGAGCTGTCATCATTCTTATCCACACACACACACACACAGAGACAGTTCGAGTTTGAGTGAGAGCCACGCGCTGATTGGGGCGCGTGTGATTAGGAAAGTAATGCGAAATCCGTATCCCATCTTCAACGGGATAAACAAGATCCATCGAGAGCCTATAGGATGCTCGTAAGTGTCGAACTTCACTTCGCTTCATTCTTCTTTCTCTTCTCTTCCCACTTCTTAGATCTCTCTATGTTTTATGTTTCTTTCGATTGTCATCGGTTTGATTAAGAGTTTCAAGTGTGTTTCTCTGATCTGGGTTTTTCCTCTGTTTCCCACTAAGTAAGTAGATCGATTGAAAACCCAAGAAAGAAAGAAAGAAAGAAACCATTTTTATTGTCTGATTCTGAGTTGTCGGAGATTCTGATGATGATGCGTATTAGCCACACATAGGTGAGTATTATCCAGTTTTTTTGCATTATTGTGAAGTTGGATGATACTTGTTCTGTAGAAGTTTGATGAGATTGAAAAATAAGGCTTTGGATTTCCTCATGCAATGAAATTTCATCAAAGTTAATATAACTTTTTGTAGCTTAGCTTGTCAAAATTATTCATGAGTTCGACTTGCAGTGTTATAATAGAAGCTGAAGGTGAGATTATTGAAAAAACGAAATTATCACTTCTTTCTCTTATTTTAGTTTGTTGCTGTTTAGGATTGGAACAGTTTTGGTAAGAAATGCAATTGTTATATCATGTTAAGAGACAAGTGCTCAGTGCCCTTGTTATGTCTGAAATGGAATCTTGTTTTTTGATGAGTGTTTGTGCTTCCATTGTTAAGTAATTAGTTCCTCGTAGTATGACTTGATTGATTCTTTGTTAGTCTGCATTTTGAGAATGAGATAAAGATTTGTGTTGGAAAAATGTGTTTTTAACTAGCAGGTTTCTAAGTTGTGTAGTAGCTTGTGGACTTTTTTGTTGAGTGGAATTTTATAAGACTATGAGAAGAGGTAGAGGGAAAGGGAAGAAGCAGAATGCATCTGCTCGGGAAGATCGTGGAAGCGGTGAAGAAGAAAAGATTCCACCTTACAGGAGAAGAGGAAGGCCACAGAAGCCGATGAAAGATGATTTCGAAGAGGAGGAAGAGGAAGAAGAAGAAGAGATGGTAGAAGAAGAAATCGATGATACAAACGAAGCTTCGATAACAAGTAAAAAACAAGAAAACGAGAGGAAGAGGAAGATATCTAATGGGAGCAATAAAGATATAAACGAAGAAGAGAATGGGTTAGGATCGAAATCAAGCAATACGGATGATTCCACGAAATCGACATCTACTGGGTTTAGACAGAACGGAAGCCGGAGGAAAAGCAAGCCGAGACGAGCTGCTGAAGCTGTTGTGGAATGTAATGGAGTTTGAGAAAGAAGCATCCTGGGTGAAGAAGAACTTCAAGAAACATAATGACAACTTAATTAACCTGAGGCTTCTTCTTCTTCTTCTTTTGCTTTTCTTACAAGTCTTTTGAAGTTGAGAACTTTGGATCTTTTTTTTTTTGGTGTTTAGATGATTTCATGAATCAGCAGCATCATACTCTTTCTTGTCTCTCATCTGTTTGGTTTCTGAAATTTGAGGGTCCGGTGATTGTCCTTGTAACATGGATTTGGGATAGAGATTGGGAGAGAAAGTAGTTGACACTTTGTGAGAGATGTGAGATCCTCTCATCTCCATTAGTTCAAATCAGCCCTAGAGATGTTAGTTGCAAATCGTGCAAGTTAGGGTTTATAAGAAATATAATTCATCTAGGTAATTAAAATGGCTATCCGAATGGGTAAAGACCGGATGTTGGGTTTATGGATGTTTTTGGATAAATTTCCGAGTAGTATTTGGGATATTTTTGACAATTTTTAGAATTTTTGGATAATTTTAAGTAAATTTAAGAATCTATAAATAAATTTAAATATATATTTTTTAATTTTGAATTACCAAAACGGATAATTTAGATATCTCGGGTAGTTATCCGGCATATATCCTTACCATTAAATTTTGAAACAAATTATTATAATCCAAACAGAAAATTTCTATTATCTTTACCTAAAAAGTTTGGATAACTTGATCTAAAAGCTAATGATCAACCCAAGTAATTTAAAATCTAATTTCAAACCCAAATACAATCCACCCAAATAGGCCACTTCGAATTTAAACCCCCCCCTCCATCATATTTGCCTAATAATGACGGCATAAATCATATTTTCTCCATGTGTAGGTATTCAAAGCCTAGTTGTTTTGTGACATACACTTGTAAAATGAGTCTAGAGAGATCAGGTCTTTAGTTTCAGGGTTTTAACCAATGCAGCCAAACAAATGGAAACCACTTTCACTAAAGAAAGCAAAAAGAACAAATCAAACCTAAACCTATAAAATATAAATATTATTACAGTTTACACAGACTCTGATGGATGTCTATGACTACGATTTAACTTTTCATACCTTTTATTATAACGAAAATCAAGAAAGATCTTGCTTTAGATATTGTGACTAAAACTTATCAAAAAATAAAAAAAACAAATCCAGAATAAAACTATTTAAGCTTCAATTTGACATACCGAAAGCCCAAAAATAGTAAAAAAACATTTTGTTATAATTAACTCGCTTATAAACAAGAGAAATCAAGAGGGCTTAAACAAATAAAAAAATAGAGTACTTCAAGGGAACTAGTTGCTTGCACATCAGCCGACACCAACTAGTTCCCTTGAAGTGTCACATCTTTTGTTGTGTTCCAATAACTGTACTGCTCATATTTCAGTCTTTAATATTTCCACGTTTTAATATCATTATTACCATTTTAAAATTCACTATTTTTTATGTATCATATTTGTTGCTCTTTAACTACTACAGTTATTATTACTATTATACTATTGTAAAAAAGAAACTCTCTATTTATAGAACTCTGAGCTCCTCGGCACTTTCCTTTTGGTTCCCAATGCTGAGCATAGAATCTACTATGAAGTATAATAATTTAAGATTAAGTACAAAAAAAATCAGATTATCGAAATTTGTAAAGCTGGATGTTCTATGCAACACTGAAAATTGCTCCCTGGTCTCAGTAGATGCACTCAAAAATTTAATACTGTACTTTAATTAAACTTACATCATCACATGACCCATCAACATCATATTTAATTATGGATATCCAACATCAAGGAGTACCATCGAACTAGAACTCTTATTACAAACACATAAAATCCAACATGTATACATCGCTCTTAAAACTTTATACAATGTTACTATTACTTTCAAACAAAATTCCCTACATAATAGATTTTGATAATTTGAGAAGTATACGAAAGAATTATATCGCACATTTTTTCGGAAAGAGAAGTGTGCACAAGTGTCAACAAAGAGAGAAAATATGGGTCTAAAGAAGCATGTGCCAAGCGGAGAATATGATGATTTCTTTATTGTTCTGTTTTGTGTTAAAGAAAACCTAAATTGTTGAGTTTGTCTAGTGGTATATAATGAGGTACTTAAAGGTCGTAACCTAGGGTTTTGACGTTCATACGTGAGTTTTCGGTCATTACGTGAAAAGTCAAGATTTTCCGAGTTTCTATGCAACTTCTTATCCCATATTTTTGCATCTTAATTTTTTTGTTGGTCAAATTTTTTGCATCTTAATAAGTTTTACGTTTTCTACACCAACTACTATAAGTTTTTAGCTATTTTAAAACTTTAACTGATTTTCTAACCGTTTTTACTATAATCACCGCGACTGACCGTTTGACGTTGTCTCGGTGAATGCCAGGCTGGGTTTTTTTTCTTTCTTTTTAATAATAAGAGGTTTAAGCATAATTTTCACATGAACAATACTTTCAGCTAGCTAGAGTCAGAAAATGTACATTCATTATATAATGTTATAATTTTTTCACAAATAATAGATAAATTTATTGTATTCGGCTAGAAACAACACATAGAACTTACAAATTGATCTTTGAAATTCCATAAGTTATAACTTTTAAAACAATTCCTTAGTATTTTGAAATATAATAAAATCTCTCACCTATTTAAATTACTGTACTTTTAAGTGCTTTCTTTAAATTAAACATGCATGTTTAACGTGTTGACCTATTTAATCAATTCTAAAACTAAAAATATTTTTATTGACTCTTTTTTCAAATTAAACATGCATATTTAACGTGTCAAAAATACGTTAACCTATTTAATCAATTCCAAAACTAAAATTATTCTATTTCCAAAAAAATATGGTCGTAATCTTATTTTGATTTTAAAATAAATAAACGATTTAATAGAAATATATATTTGGTTTTTGGTTTAGTTCAGATGGTTAGTTTTTCATTATTCGGTTTTTAATAAATACTTTTGAGCTCAATTTTATTTATATAATGTTAATGATTTTTACTTACCCTTCAGAACCAGGGGCGGATGCAGTAAGAACAAAGAGGTGGCAGCTGTCCCCATAAAAATTATTTGTTTAATTATAGTTTCTTAAAAACTTAATAATGCCCCCATGCTAAAAATATATTTTGCCCCCATTGATTCATTCTTTCCCAAATCAGTGTCGACTAATTCCATATAAATGCAAAGAAAATATTGTCTTAATTTTTTATAAAATCCTTGTGTATATTTATCACCTAACAATCGAACATGTATTATGTATACTAAAAGATAAATATTGGTTAGAATTTTTTTTTTTGAGATTCTAATTAAAAATATGAGGTAAAAAAGTAGAATTTTTTTTAATAGATGATACGAGAAAATAAATATTGGTTCAGAATCTAAATAACCGGTGTTATTTATATTTTTTGATAGTAATATAATGTATTTTCCGTTATTTATATTTTATGATAATAAGATAATGTCCACCCGTTTCAAAATATATAATGTTTTTAAAAAAATTGTTTATTTTAAAATATAAGATGTTTTCACATTTCTTAAATATATATAATATTTTATGACTATTTTATTTTCTTTCATGATTGCATGAATTAATTAAATGATGTTTTTTAAAGAAAAGTAATTTTTTTTAATTTTCGTGCTTTTACTCAATATTTTATTTTTTGAAGTAGACGAAGTAAATGATGATTTTGTGTTTAAATATTTTTGCAGCCAGTGAAAACTATTTATAGATCCGCCACTATTCAGAACCAAAGTTTTATTCGGTTTAATTTGGTTTAAAACAATCGATTTGCATTCAGTTCAGTCCAAAACCAAGTCAAATTTATGGTAGATTTGCTATAGAGAAGCACAAAATATCATCTCCATTTATTGCCAACCTCATAATGCCAATGGTGGACCAAAAGAAAAAACATGCATTTATTTATTCTTTTGACATATAAAAAAAAAATGCATTAACTTGTCAAATAATTGCAAGGGAAAAAAATCTATAAAAAGGTAGAAAACGAGAACAGTATAAAGTAAAAAAAATATGTCTACATGAAAGACCTCTCCAATGTTCACTTCCTCAAGTTTCTTTCAACTCCAAGATTAGAAACTGCTACATCTCTCTCTCGTTTTGCTATGTGGTAATTAACAGACAACAGTTTTTTGTCCGTACCGTTTTACTCACTCTCTCACTGTCTTTGTCTATTACCACTCTCGTCTCTTTTATCCTTCTGTTGTGTTTCTCTCTCTTCTTTCTCTAAGCCAAAAAAACAGTCAAAATCAGGGAAGCCATAATCTTCTTTGCTTTCTTCTTCTTTCGTCCTTTCTTTAAACCGAGACAGTTAGGTTTTAAAGAGAGAATGATGAGTGAATCTCTTTCTGTCTGAGTAAGAGGAAACCAAAATGGAGATGGGTTCTAACTCGGGTCCGGGTCTTGGTCCGGGTCAAGCAGAGTCGGGTGGTTCCTCCACTGAGTCCTCCTCTTTCAGTGGAGGGCTCATGTTTGGCCAAAAGATCTACTTCGAGGACGGTGGAGGTGGATCCGGTTCTTCTTCCTCCGGCGGGTCAAACAGACGGGTACGTGGAGGTGGGTCGGGTCAATCGGGTCAGATACCAAGGTGCCAAGTGGAAGGTTGTGGAATGGATCTAACCAATGCAAAAGGTTATTACTCGAGACACAGAGTTTGTGGAATGCATTCTAAAACACCCAAAGTCATTGTTGCTGGTCTCGAACAGAGGTTTTGTCAACAGTGCAGCAGGTTTGTTTTTCCAATTCTACCCTTCACTTCTTTTGTTTATTTACATGTTTTGCCATTGCCGGAGTCCGGCCAAGACTCTCTCCGTGTTTCACTCTTGTGAACCAAAATCCAAAGGCTTTAGCTTTTTTGTGATTGTCAGTGTCATATGCTTTTTTTTGGCTTTAACGTCTTTGGAGGGTTTCTCTTTTAACTTTACAGCTTAGTTTTGTAATAACCTGGTCTTGTGTTTGTTGGACTCGTTGGGCTTATTTTGAGGAATATGTTTACGTGTACTTCTATATGCTTCTCTTTTATTTTATTTTGTCTTTCTAAAATATCTAATCCAAAGGGATATGAAATGAATGGACACGAAGAAACGCATTGCTCCTCATGTTTGCTTCTTTAGGTCATATCATTATTGAGGGGGACAAAACTGGCACCATAGCATCAATGACGTGATCATTGAACAACTTATGTTTACATTGTATATGGTTTTAGATTCGAATTGAAATTGATGATGAAAGCTTATAATGACTTATATTGAATGTGTTTGGTATGTTTGGTTGTGTTGCTTTTCTTTGAAGCTAACTCGATATGGATCAATCTCACATAGGTTTCATCAGCTTCCGGAATTTGACCTAGAGAAAAGGAGTTGCCGTAGGAGACTCGCTGGCCATAACGAGCGACGGAGGAAGCCACAGCCTGCGTCTCTCTCTGTCTTGTCTTCTCGTTACGGGAGGATTGCACCTTCGCTTTACGGTTAGATCCCTTAGCCTTTGACATAAGACCGATTCGTGTGCTTAATTATCCTTATAATATGTATATGTTATGGTCCAGGAAATGCTGATACTGCAATGAATGGAAGCTTTCTTGGGAACCAAGAGATGGGATGGACAAGTGCAAGAACGTTGGATAGCAGAGTGATGAGACGGCCTGTGTCAGCACCGTCGTGGCAGATCAACCCGATGAATGTGTTTAGTCAAGGATCAGTTGGTGGAGGAGGGACAAGCTTCTCATCTCCAGAGATTATGGACACTAAACTAGAGAGCTACAAGGGAATGGGCGACTCAAACTGTGCTCTCTCTCTTCTGTCAAATCCACATCAGCCACAGGACAACAACAACAACAACAACAACAACACATGGCGAGCTTCTTCAGGTTTTGGCCCGATGACAGTTACAATGGCTCAGCCACCACCTGCTCCTAGTCAGCATCAGTATCTAAACCCGCCTTGGGTATTCAAGGACGATGATAATAGCTGTCCGAATGATATGTCTCCTGTATTGAATTTGGGTCGATTCACCGAGCCAGATAATTGCCAGATAAACGGTGGAACGACAATGAGTGAGTTCGAGTTATCTGATCAACATCATCAAAATAGGAGGCAGTACATGGAAGCAGAGAACACAAGGGCTTATGACTCTTCTTCTCACCATACCAACTGGTCTCTCTGACTCTCTTTTAGACTTCTCTTTGCATCAAAGAATCTTGTTACAATGAACAATTCTGCAATATCTTTTATCTTTTGCTCTTCTTTTTCTGTGATCTTGCTACTAATAAACCAGACAATTGTTGCCAGAGAATGGCTTTTGTTTTTTTCTTTATGCCACTTGTTTTATTTCCTCAAATCACCATTATCAATAGATCTTCTTCATCACATTAATGGGCTTAATAATGGGCCTACATGGCCCAAAATAGATTCCGTTGTTAGATCCAAATCTCTAATTGGGCTTTCTCTCTCTATGGCTCATCTCCGAAACAATCGAAACATTTCTCGTTGCGCTCTTCCACTGAATCGCTTCGTCCCTTTTTTGTTCGTCTCTCGTTTCTTCGAATTTGAAAAGGTTAGACCATTCTCAATCCTTCTATGATCTCTCTTCTTCGTTGTGTTTCTGTGAAATTTTTATGTTCGTTAGTGATTGATTCCAATTTTTTCCGTTGTATTACGACTTTGATGAGCTTACTGAGCTTCTCCAAACTTAGGGTTCTACATTTCCACTAATCAAATCTGGAATCTTTTTTCTTCTAAATCCAATGTCTCATTACATGAATTCTGGGTTTTTCAATCCGATGATGATTGTCTTTCTTTCTGACGATATTGACGATCTGGGAATGTGTTCATAAATCTGTAAAGACCGCGATTTTAAAACTTTCAATTTGATGAAATTACTTCAAAATCCGCGTCTTTCGATACATCTCACATTCGATTTTCATATTTTGTTGTTGTTTGATCGTGTTAGCTAGAACCTTTAGAAGAAATCATGGATCCAGCTGAAATGAGATACTTGGAAGAAGAGGATGGTCCGATGATGAAGACAGTCAAAGGTAGTGTTACTGGTTTTGGTGCTGGGACGATTTACGGAACCATTTTAGCGACATGGAAAGACGTTCCAAGAGTGGAGAGAAATGTGGCTCTTCCAGGACTCATCAGAACACTGAAGATGATGGGAACCCACGGGCTGACTTTTGCTGCCATCGGAGGAGTTTACATCGGTGTTGAACAGCTGGTTCAGCATTATAGAGCCAAGAGAGACTTTTTCAATGGTGCTATTGGTGGTTTTGTGGCTGGAGCTTCTGTGCTTGGCTATAGAGGTAATGGTTTTTCTTCTTTACTCATGGTTGGTTGTCAGCATAATCCAATGTCTCGATGATTCCCTCTATGTAGTTTGGAACTACTATGGTTTTGGGGAAGACCATTTTTTAGCAGTATGGTTTTAGGAGCTTAGTAGTTACTGATGGAAAACAACTATTTCGAGTGGGAGTAACTAAAAGAATTGTGAGATATTTTTATCGGGGGAAGAACTTAATTGTTCCTTACATCAAGTTTATGTTATTCGGTAACTGGTGTAGCAAATCCATATGATATCATAAGTTTCAAGACTTTGATATAGAGTGTGTACAAGAAACCCCCAAAATCTCATATATGTAAAGATCGAAAGTCCATAGCTCTGAGTGACTCGATGCTATAGATTCGTGCGCTAAACTCCATTGTTATCTGATTTATTTTGGTACAGCAAGGAGCATCCCGACAGCGATAGCTGCAGGTGCAACTCTAGCTGTTACCTCTGCTTTGATAGACTCTGGAGGTCAGACCACAAGAGTAGACACTGGAAGAGAATATTATCCTTACACCGTCGAGAAAAGAGCTGAAGCTGATTCCTGATTTCTCTTTTGGTGACTGAAATTAATAAGCTGTGCATTCGCTGATCCCGGGCTCTCGAGATTATCTCTCTTCCCTGCCCTCTCTTTTTTTTGTTTATTGTATCTGGAGATGTGAAATCATAAAACTCTTTGCTCGTTTCCTCCTGTTTTTCTTGAGAGTGACTTACATCTTTTGTCTGAATGTTTCCTACAATAAAATAAAATATCAACTTTGTTAGCAATTACTAGAAATGTTACAGCTCTCACTTCTCAGTAATCAGACATTTGCTTCTGTTTAATCTCAAAATAATTAGTTTTGTCGAAATCTGACAAGCGCTAGGAAACAATTAGACGAAGTAGATTTGGAAATCTACATGTAAAAGCTGAGTTGAAGACGTGGCAATAACTCATTGGCTATCTTAAATTTCCTTGTGGTATGGCTAATCTAGTGGTTCTTGTTCAAGTGACTATCGCATCATCGGAGTGACGAGTTTTGTTTTTCGAGAGACCTGCATCAATGGCGGGGATCATAAGCCCTAGCCCTACGGCTCTTTATTTCACCAGGTAAAACGAGTTTCCGTTTGACTCCTTTTGAAACTTGGTTAATCTTGGAGAGGTGGTCTCATCCAAAACAAGAGCCAATCAGGGGAAGTTAAACAGTTTTGATTTCTGATGCAGTAATGTCGGCACAAGGCGGTTGAAGGCGGTGAGCTGGGAGGGAAAGAGCGTCTCCGGGAATGTAATCCGCCGGAGAAACCTGAGAATTGCGGCGGAGGTGAGATTCGTGAATGCAGAAGAAGCCAAGGAGCTAATAGCTGTGGAAGGTTACTCGGTGGTGGATGTAAGAGACAAGACTCAATTCGAGAGAGCTCATATAAAATCTTGCCACCATATCCCTCTCTTCATTCAAAATGAAGACAACGATCTTGGTGAGAATCTTAGCTCAACTTGAACAAAGTGTAGGCAATTATAATTCTAAGATTCTCAAGTGATTTTGTCTGAACAAAATTGCAGGCACCATAATAAAAAGGACAGTGCACAACAATTTCTCAGGGCTGTTCTTTGGTTTGCCTTTCACGAAACTGAATCCGGAATTCGTTAAATCCGTTAGGAACGAGTTTTCTCCAGACAGCAAACTTTTAGTTGTTTGCCAAGAAGGTCTCAGGTTAGTAGAAAAAACTCTGGATTCACTGAGTTTTCTTGTATCAATGAATGCAGTATGAGAAATTTTAAGATTCTTTGTCGAATTTTCCAAAGATCTGCAGCTGCAGCTAGTAGATTGGAGGAAGCGGGTTACGAAAACATTGCTTGTGTAACATCAGGGCTACAATCTGTAAAACCAGGTTTGATTCCATTTGGCTTCTTCTTAAGATCATTTCTTGGGGGGGGGGGGGGGGGGGGGTTTGGAGAAAGTTTGGTTAGAGGAAGGATGATGAATCGGATTTACTGGTTTGTTGCGTCTTCAGGGACATTTGAGTCAGTTGGTTCAACCGAGTTGCAGAATGCAGGCAAAGCAGGGCTTATCACAATTCAAGGCAAGATCTCAGCAGTCTTAGGAACAGTGCTCGTCTGTAAGTAAAACTTACCGCAGAATTGAAGAATATAGAGAATGTTGTTTGGTCTTATCTTGTGGTTATGAATAAGACTTTGTTGAAATTGCAGGTGCTTACTTGTTCTTAACGCTCTTCCCTGACCAAGCAGAGAAGCTATTTCCTCCAAGCTAAAGACAAGACAACAACATCAAACGATCCAGAGAAGTTTTCATAGTTTCAGCCTGTTTTGAATGTGTTAGATGCTAAAAAGAAACCCAAATATTTAAAATTTATATATGGTATTGAGCAGCAAAGTTGTTATCTGCTTATAACAATTGGAAGAAATCAACACTCGAAAAGAAAAGATTGCATAATGTGTTTTTCAAGAAGGAAAGGACAAAAACGTGGGGATGTCAAAATATTCAAAACTAATAAATATGATCAAAGCAGAGAAAAAAAAACCTACAAAAAAAAAAAAAAAATAGAGAGCTTTAGGAGTTAGAGAGCGTGCTGTGCAGTTAAGTTCTGATGTCATACGTGCTAGCAATCTCTGAAGAGGAATGGATCAAGAGAAACTCTACAGTGACTGAGACATCTTCCATCGCCATTTGTCATTATTAGTCACCTTGCAGGCAGTAAAGTTGCCGGATATTCCCCGTTGCTGTCACCGCAAAAAACAGATGATAAATATCCGATGACAAAAGGAGTGATTGAGTTAGAATGGGGTTTGATTTCATTACCGTAGAGCCAGTCTTTGAAATGCATGTGGAACGCGGTAGTAAGTTCTCGTTTTCGGTTTTCTTCAAGAGGTGTTTCTCTTAAGGATTGCCTTGTTTCTTCCAAGTTCTTAAGCTGGTCAAACAAAATGGCAGTTTGTGGATCAGATGCTGTTGTGATTTGGAAGATTAAAAAACAGAGCACTTCCGTTCTAAAAAGGCAAAAAACATACGTTTGTCTGCTGCACTGCCATATATGCATCTGGCAATGGAAATGGATTGTCTTTCGTCGAACCAAGCGCCTCGCCGGCAAACCAGTTTGGGATCTGAACCAGAGATATTGTTGCGAGAAATCAACCCGTGGTCACAATTTTCATAAACAAACATTGACTAGTTGTTAGAGGACAATTAAAGTAACAAAAAGGGGCATGTACCAAAAAGTTAGTGAACTGATCAGGGTCCACACAAGCAGCCGATTCAGATTGTTTCTCAGAGGCACCGGTAGGATGTGACAGTGAGTCATGCGGATCAACGGTTCCCAGTGCCAAGGGTTCATTCCACTTGTTCATAGCTGGCACAATCCCTACCTCGGTCATGTGCTCCTCCAAGTGTGAGTAAAACGTATTATATGGAGCAAGCTGAAACAGATCGAAATCAAAATTGATGCCAGCAGTTATAGACAACACATCAGAAGATGTTTCCACTAAACTCAATTGAAGAAGTGACTCTAACATATGTTCAATTGTCCAATAACAACCATGAACCATTAACATAACCATGAGTTTAACAGGCTTTCAACACAAACAAGATATAACCTAACTAAAGCTAACAAAAAACTGTGGTCTCTTTACTAATTTCAGCTGCATATCGGAGCGGAAAAGAAGCAGCCCAATATAAAACTCGTAAATTAAACCCTCAATCTTAGAGAGACGCTTCACCTGTAGTTTGTGGTTATCACCAACAATAAGAGGTCGCTGATTGACTCCCAGAAAGAACACACATTCACGGCAATTGGCAATGCAGATTCGTTTGGTAGCTGCAATCACATGAACTCTCTCACAATGCTCAACTCTTACCGCCTGCAGAAAACATAAAATATTCTCCCTGCATCTTCAAACCCAAACCCCGCTAACAAATACTAAAGCAGGAAGGAGTATATTTGTCGTACCTTGCCAGCAGCTCCCAGAACGATAGTAGAATCAGAACATCCATACACAGTTGTATATCTCAATGGCGCTAAAAGATAAATGACAGAATCATGGCAGTTGGCAACCTGCAGAATACACAAAACATGCAATTGATGTGCATATATGAGCGAAAGATACGGAATGAGGAATTTCAACAACTACAAAATGTTGAAGGATTGCTGATTAGAATGCAAATTAGGTGTTCATTACAGACCTTCACAGATCTACCCTTAAGATCGGAAGCCTGCTTGAAAAGTGAAGTCTTGGAGACTCCCTCGATAATACACGGACCTCTATCGTTCGATGAAACTTTATTAAGAGCTGCACAAGCATCAGCCATTGCAGCATCTTGATCAGAGGCATTAGATGGCCCATTTTCTTTCCCAGAAATCCTGTCAGAAATGCTTTCTAAGGTGGAAGCTATGTTTTTCAGAAGCCAATCACGCACTTGGGAAGCAGGAACGGGAACAGCAGGCATATCAGGATCAGAATTTGCAAAAAAAGGAGTAGCTTGGCTCAAAGAAGGTACATCAAATCCCTTATCGCCAAAATGAAGAAGAAACCCAATGTGCTCAAAACTCTCCATAGACAGGACCTGGGGAGGAGATTTTGGACAATAAAAATTAACAAACAGTTAAACCGTGATGAAATAACCATCTAGCATGAGATATGCGTTCTCTTTCATTTCCCTCCAACATAGGATTTTATATCCATCTAGTAGAAACAGTAACTCCTTCCTGAATGAGATAAAGAAAGGTTAGCACATACCAAAGATTCATCTCCTTCTGCCTCCACAGGCTCTGCAAGGAGAGAAATAATATTTGATATGTGCTTTTGCAGATACGATAATTGATGAGCTTCTTCATCTGCTGGTGATGGCATAAACCGTCGGCTGTTGCTACGAACAAGCTGCAAGATGATGAAAAGGAAATTTAACTCAAACTTTGAGAGCAGCAAGGTTGTCTAAACCCATATGATGGAGACCGTAATGAGAACAATTATCGCTAAAATATTTCAAAGCTCAGACCAGCCTTGTCAACGGTCAGTCAGAATGTTGCCCAACTAGAGTAGAGACTAGGACCAAAGTTACCAGAACACATCCCACACTATCACCAAATGGAAACACGGAAGGACCAACCAAAATAAGGAACTCTGAAAAGAACCAGACTCAAACACACACAATACACAGCAAAGGGGCAATTATCTGGCTTCAATCCGTGAACCTAACATTGCGCCAGAGTTATCAAAGAAAGGGAACCAAAATCCGTGAAGATTGTTACGAACACTTAGCTACAAACTACACCCCCCATTCGATGTAGTTCTTCAACATTGCTTAATGCCAACGTCGCTAAGTTTCAAGGGAATAGAGTGTCTCCAAATTTCGCAACTTGCATTGCAGTATTGTAATGGAATTCAATGCAAAATGGAGGAAAAAAAAAATCTTTCTAGCCTAGTACATAGAGCCATTACGTTACATTTTCATACTCGAGCTACCAAGGTATCATTTCCCTACCAAATAGATCATACGCACTAAGATCATAGGAAAACATATCGACCCACATTACAATATTAAGCGAATGAAAAAACATTAAAAACTTACCTGAATTGGCGATAAAGCCGACAAGTATCCATCGAAAGCAGAAGTCGATGGCCAGACATCAGCCACAGCTGCAGAGTCCTTGTGCGTCCTAGGAAGCAACTTCTTATACGATTGAATATAGAGAAACAAAACCAGATCCCTCAAATCAGCTCCCACCGAATCAACTTCCTCAGGTTTGGCCAGAACAAGAGGATCAGACTCGGAATGGAGCACCGAACCGAGAGTTTCAAGAACGAGCCGCGCATGGTCACCGGAGATCAAGAGGGCATCGGAAATGACAGCAGATCCGACGCGATTATTCGTCGCGGCGGCAGCTAACTTCTGTTTGATCGGAGCTAGGGTTTGGATCGCGTCGGCAAAAACTAGCTTCTGGATCGGAAGAAGACCGTGCTCGAAAGGTACCCGCCTCGGGTGGATTAACGAATTCGAATTCGGAATCGGTATCGGACTTTGAATCGGGTCTGGGTCAGGTGGTGGTGATTGGTCGATGTGTTCTTCCGTCATAATGCCCCAAACGAGAGAGAGAGAAGCTGCAGATCTTCGAACAAGAACAAATGTCAAAAAAAAAAAAAAAAAAAAATTGTCATCGAGAAAGAAGAGAGGAGAGAGAGTGTTATGTTACAGTGTGTGCAATCACATGCTATTACCCTACGCCTCGTTTCTTCTACCGTTGGATTTCCGGGCGATAAATGGGCTTTTATGGCCCATTAAGTAACACGATATTATTTTCTTCCGATTGAACACAAACGCGAACTTAAACCAGTTTTCTGCGTGACAAAAAAAAAAAAAAACAGTTTTCTGCCGGCGACGGGATAAGCGTCGTCGTCGTCGTCAATGGATGATTTGTCAGCTTACTACTCTCACTATAATCTCCCGTCGATTGTTCCTCCTCCGCTGCCGGGAGTGGCTCAGATTCCGATTACTCCCACTCATTCTGTCTACTTGCCTACACACGCTTCAATCGGAGCTCGCGATGAGGTTCGGACGCTTTTCGTCGCCGGACTTCCTGAAGATGTCAAGCCCCGGGAGATCTATAATCTCTTTCGTGAGTTCCAAGGATATGAGACTTCGCATCTCCGGACCTCCGATGGAGCTAAGGTAATAATTTCTATCTCTCAGGTAGGCATGATTCCCGGTGAAGAGACAGAGAATCTTACTTTATTTGTTTGGTAGCCCTTCGCATTTGCTGTGTTCTCGGATCTGCAATCAGCTGTAGCGGTGATACACGCTCTCAATGTGAGTAAAATTTCTTCGAACCTGCTCATCTTAAAGCGTAAGAAATATCATGTGGACTAGTCTCTGAAGCTAATTTTGCCGGAAAGAATGAGATAATTGGGTTTTTGCCCTTTTCATTTGAGCTACGAAGTGTAAGGAAATTTGGTGTCTTTTCTGGTTGTTCTTATTCAATCTAAGTAACTCGAAACCGTCCCAGTTTCAAAGAATAGATAGCTGTTGGTTTTTTGTCCGCACGAATGAATAAGCTATTGACATTTACCTTCGTCTGGATTAAGAAACTTTCTGAATAAGAGTAAGCTATATTTATTTACTGTTTTTCCTTTCAGGGAATGGTATTTGACCTTGAAAAGCATTCTACTCTTTACGTCGATCTTGCCAAATCAAACCCCAAATCTAAGCGTTCAAGAACAGGCAAGTGGTATTCTTTCTGTTCGGTTGCTCAACAAAAGTTGAATCTTTCTGTATTAATTTTTATTTTGTGTTGTGGTAGATGATGGTGGGGAAAGCTTGAAAAAAACCAAGTCTTGGAGCACCACTCCTGACTCTGGTAAGATCACTGGCACAAGCCATCATCTTTGGGTTTCGTGTGAACTTATATGTTCTTATGATTCCGGTATCTGAATATTTGTATAGCACTTAGCATTCCAATCTTCATGATCCCCGTGCTCCTGCATGTTAGCGGTTTGGTTAAAGATTTCACACTCGGGATATAAGTTTGTCAACATAGTTTACCGTTTCTGATAGCTCACACTGCACATTCTTGCACGTTTGGGCACTAGCAGGTTTTGGCAGCTTTCACACTCCTGGAATGAGTAGTTCTGCTTACAACACAATTGGTTACTCACCTGCACAAAGGTCATCTGCACTACTTGAGAGCACATTTTCTGGTTACTTGGAAATGCTTAGATTATGTTTATTTGTTTCACACACTTTTTCTTGCATCTCTGCCCCAAAACCTAACCTAATTAAGGCTTGGCTTAACTGGTCATGGCTCTCACGCCCTGGATATGAGAGAGCTTGTTCTTTCATAGCTATTTGCTAACGAATTTCAGTGTCTTATTATTTTCTTCTTTGCTCATTCAGTCAAGGTACTGCTAATTTTGCTGGGAGGGCAACAACTACTGGAAAATCTGTAAGCTTCTGGATGCTTTATACTTTCATATGAATATAATTTTCTGTCGGGACAAAACAGTGAGGTAAACTATCCATTACCAGTGGACATGACAGTCTTTGTTCTTTGGACAGAATAATGCTGGAGAACCTTGTCCAACACTTTTCATAGCAAACATGGGACCAAATTGCACTGAATCTGAGTTAGTTCAAGTTTTTTCAAGGTAAGAATACTCTGTCCTGCATTATCGAAACCACTAGAGATGTTAGTTTTAACTCTCTCTTTCCTGTGTAGATGCCGTGGATTCTTGAAGCTGAAAATTCAGGGCACATATGGGACTCCTGTTGCGTTTGTTGATTTCCAGGTAAAGCTCTCTCGGTATCTTTTCCTATAAGAGAACGAGAGAGATCCTATTTTGTTTGAAGAGTGAATTGACTTTGACGATATACTTCAGCAATATAACTCCTTGATATGCGACTTTTGCAGGACGTCAGTTGTTCAAGTGAAGCACTACATGCTCTTCAAGGCACAGTGCTTTACTCATCCCTCACTGGGGAGGGTTTGAGGCTGCAGTATCCTTCACTACTATACCTATGTTATTCCTTTGTTTCTTTCTTGTGGGACTAGTAGTGCTACCCGAAGAATTGACTTAACGTGCAATTACAGATATGCGAGATCACGGATGGGGATGCGTAAGAAGATTAATTAATTTTAAAATTGACTAGGCTCTGATTAGTGAAGATAAAGTAGAATGTCATGCCAAAACGGCATAGGTACTGAACTTTGCTATATGAATGTATAGTTACAGTACTCAGATGTGTTATTTATCAGATTTGTTTAAAGAACCATATTGGAGAGCAAGTTTTATGTAAAAGAACCTTGATATGATATAGAACCATGGACCCTTTATAGATAATACTTCACCAAAAGTCTAATAGAAACAGGTAAAAATTTGGCGTTACAAAAGCACTCAGAAGGTATTGAAGCGATCCAAAGGGTTGCACACAAGTGGTCGAGCCATCTCAGCAGCAAAACCAGAACCTTGGCTCAGATCAACCTCCTCTCCATCAACACTCTTCCAGTCGAAGCGCTGCACCAAAGAACCCACACCTGCATGCATCACATTCATGGCGAGGGATGCTCCTGGACATCCTCTTCTTCCACTCCCAAATGGAAGGTAACGGAAATTCTGGCCCTTGAACTCCATCTGATGTTCACCTATCTTCTCTTCAGAGCTCTCTAGAAATCTTTCGGGGATGAATTTGTCTGCATCCTTCCACAGTTCTGGATCTCGCATGATTGCATAGACATTTATGAGCACACGGGTTTTTGACTTGACAAGGCACCCGTTCACCTCGCAATCTTCTGCGCATTCTCTTATGATCAGAGGAGCTGAAGGGTGGAGCCTCAGAGTTTCCCTTAGGACAGCTCGGAGGTAAGGGAGGTTAGGAACGTCTGATTCTTTGACCAGCCTTTCGCTTCCAACAATGGTATCGATCTCGTCTCTTAACTTGTTGAAAGCTTGTGGATGGTTTATTAGTTGCCCCATTGCCCACTGCATTGCTGCTGCTGATGTATCTGTTCCCGCCATGAAAACATCCTAAAGAAGTTTCACCCGACACGCAGTTTTTATCATATCAAAATAATCAGTTTGAGATCTGGATTATATTTGTAGGTCAGAGGAAACATACCAACAGGAAAGATTTCATGTCATTCCTCGTGAGCTTCATTTCAGCAGTGGGATCTCTGTAAGTCTCCAACAATATATCCAAAATGTCCTTTCTCGCACCTTCTCTCTTCATCGCCTTTGCCTCACATTCCTTCATGATCCTCTCTACAAGCAGGTCATATTTCTCCATTACAGCCACTAATTTCTTCCCGTTCCCAGAAAAATCCAGTACTTTCAATGGCCCCAACACATCTCCTACACTGACCTTCCCCGCAAGCTCCAAACATGTCTTGACCAGCTCCCTAATCTCTTCCGCGTCATTATCAGTACCCGAACACCTCGTGCTCATCGCCATCCTGCAGATTACATTGTTGGTGTAAGTCACGAACTGGCTACTCAAGTCACAAGGCAACCCTTCTCTACAACACTTAACCACAGACTCGACCAGCTTCAGTTTCTCCTCCTCACGGATGTCAGCGAATATCTCAAGCTGCGGAACAGCGAGAAGCTTGGTCATGCACAGCTTCTTCATGAACCTCCAGTAATCTCCATACTGCGCAAGGACAAACCTGGACCCTCTGTACTTGAAATACTCAGCAGAACCAAACTCAGGTCTCGAGGAGAAATTAAGCTCTTGCTCCTTGAAGATCTCTCTCGCCACGGAAGAGCTTGAGACCACAACGCATTTAGAAGCACCAAGACGGATCTCCATGAGTGGACCGTACTTCCGAGCTAGTCTCTGGAATGATACAGGCAATACTTTGCCTATCAAATGAAGGTGACCAATGAATGGTAAAGCCGGAGGGCTCTGTGGCAGCTTCGTAGCAGCCATTGAACCCTGCTCCTTCGAGAACCATTTGAAGAAAGCATTAAGCATGAAAGCAAAAACGAAGAATGTGATGAGGATAAGGTTAGTGTTTAGTTGTAGATCCATTGCAGGTTTATTGATTAATACAATTCTTGAAGTCTGCTTGTATTTATTATGCCCAGAAAACAGACGAATCTTGTTTTTTAGATTCTCATTGTAAAGAAAACAAACAACAGATGTGACCTTTTTTATTGACTATATGTGTGACGTAACATAAATGACTTCAATGTTAAATTCTAAAATAAGAATCATTATAGGCTCTTAATAGATGACATTTCCCAGATTTTGGCAATGAAATCTCAAGCAAAAAGGACATCTGCAATTTCCACCAACAAAACCGAAGTTTGAAACTTTTGTACAATCTGTTTAACTACAGTATCCTGAACAAGAAGATATCATCATACATCTCTATGGATGGGAAATACAAAACCTGAAAGTAAAAAGCTTTCCAACATAAATCCGTGAGCTATCTAAAGCCGAAAACTATCTACCAGTTATCTCCCCTATTGATAATATCATCAGAAGATGAATCTCTTACTATGTTTTATCATCAGAAAAATGATAGAATCTCCCTACTATACATCATCAGAGAGATGATTGACCCCTTGCTAGTAATATCATCAGAGAATGATACCTAAAGTCTTAACAAATCCACACGCTCATGACAATATCACCAGTAGATGATCCACTTCTCTCTCTTTGATATCATCAGAAGATGATGTACTCACTGTGCAGGCACACCTTTTATTCCCTGATTCCTATGGTCTCCTTCTAATGTCACATCTTCTTTTCTGAGTATGAAAAGTGGAAATCATCGCATGGACATTAACGTTCGGACCCTTTTCTCCCTCTCTGCTCTCTTTGCACTAGGAGTGCTCTTCATTTTCTGAATCTCTTCCATCACAACCTTCTCCACTTTATCTATAGAGTTGAGGAGCTTCTTCTGTGGAGTGAGTGCATCTTCTTCCCCTGTATCTTCTCTTGTGATGTCGAGCAGAATCTGATGGACTTTAGCAGTTGAGGGTGGCCAAGGACGCTTGAATCCAACAGATGGACCAGGAGTGACCATAGAGTAGTTGTGCTCGAGCTGAGCACCTGACAGTGGTACTAGAGAATCAAGAACCCCAAGCTGTTGTGGAGTTGGGGTCTCAATATCTCGGCCAACGCCTTCTCCCATACGAGCTCTCCTTCTCTCAATAGCCTACATAAAGGAATTTGTAGATAGAATAAATAGCCAGGCTAAGCAAGCCTTTGGCAACAGGTTATGAATCATAACTTATGATATACTTAACAAAGAGGCTAAGCAAGCCTGTTATGTTAATCACACAAACTCAGTGAGGCTAAGCAAGCCTGTTATGTTATCAAAGAGGGTTTTTGTCAAACTCACCCTAACGACAGCAGAAACATCACGGAGGGGTGTTCTTGGATACCAAGAAGGCAACACAGAAGTTGAAGCACGACCCCTTCCACGCCTTGCAACACCTAAGCTCATGTTCTCTCTTCCCTGTGGTGATCTAAATTGAGTTTGACCTCTTCTACCACCTGTTCGCCGTATACCGAAATTACCCCTTACAAGACCACCTCTTGCCATCATAGATCCTTGACCAATGGACCCAAGTCCAGTATTCCCTGCAGATTCCGATGGCAGTCTCTGAACCGGAGACCCAAACAAATTGGTTGCTGGCTCGTCAATTAAAACACCACTGGAGCGTCTGTTGAGAAATACGGCTGAGTAATCCACTGGCCTCTCTATTCGGTCTCTTGCTTCTGGCATTTTGCTTCAGCGCTGAAGAAATTGAAGGAGAAAACGATTTAGAACACACCCAAGATTGGAATTACAAAAAATGGCGGAATTAACAAGCCAATCTTGTTCGTTCTCCATTGAAATCAGATTTTCTCGGGGAAACGAAACTCCCAAGAAAATGGAGTGTCAAATCTTCGTTTTTTCACAACAAAATCACCGTCACATCACGAAGAAACCTAATTCTAAAACAAATCGAGTGAAACAAGAAGAACGAAACATGAATAGTTTTCATCAAGAAGAGCATAAAAACCACTAAGCAATCTACATTACAATAATAAAACCATGGATTTACCTATGAATCTTCGATTAGATTTCTTCGTGAAAGCTCCAAAAACGGCCTTGCGAACAGTAAAGGGAGGGGACAAAGTGGAGAGAAAAAGAGAAAAGCTTTTCTGAGAGAGAGACGATCGATCTGGCAATTTTTTTGAGGTCATCTTCTGGGCGGGTTTTATAATTGAAAATGAAAATTTTCGAGCTCGCACGTGTGAGAGAGGTTTCACCTGTGTGGAATTTTTTTGAATTTTCACTAGAGGCGGGATAACTCAAATTCCTCCTCAAATTACAAATTTCGCAATTCCTTGTTAAAATACAATTTTACCCCTCCAAACCGACTCGTAAATCTTTGACTGGGCCTCGGCCCAATTCCATCTACAACGGTCGTCGCCTAAGAGATTATAATCGTGTGCGGTAGAAAGTAGAAACCACCCAAGTTTACGGACACCTTGCTTTCCCAAGTTTACGGATCCGATCGATGATTTACTTTGGTTATCGGGTAACATTTAGACCGGTCGAACCGGACAATTTACGATTTAATTTTTTTAATTACATTCTTTTGGGACTAGTATAAAACATGACCGACATGTGTCGGTTTAGACTCTTTAGGTTATGCCTATATATATACGATTTTGTTCTTGATGACCTCCTAAGATTTTTTCATTAGCAGGAGTCAGGAGAGGCGATTTGAGACGGCGAAGAACAGGAGAGGTAAAGGGAAAGAGATTATCGTATCGATTTCTGTTTCTTTTTCATTGATTTTGATTTTTTTTCGAATTTGGGGTTTTCTGTTTCCGATTCGGCGATGGCGAATTTGGGTGGTGGCGGTGCGGAGGAGCATGCTAGGTCGAAGCAGTATGGGTACAAAGCCAATTCCAGTTTGGTTCTTCACAGTGATGATCGTCTTGTTCGTGATACCCATGAACCTAGTGGAGAACCGGAGACTCTCAGGGGCAAAATTGATCCTAAATCCTTTGGTGATCGTGTTGTTAAGGGGAGGCCTCATGAGTTAGATGTTAGGCTGAACAATTCGAGGAAGAAGAAGAAGGAGCGTGAGGTTGCAGATGATACGGTGTTTGCTCGAGAGAGCAAAAGACGTCGTCTTGGGGAAGTGAGTGTGCTTACTGATACGGATGATGGTCTTTATCAGCCCAAGACTATGGAGACGAGGGCTGCTTATGAGGCAATGCTTAGTCTTATTAAGCAGCGATTTAGTGAGGAACCTCCGAGTATTGTTTGTGGTGTTGCTGATGAGATTTTGGCTGTTCTCAAGAACGAGTCTGTCAGAAACCCTGAAAAGAAGATGGAGATCGAGAAACTGTTGGACCCTATTCCTAATCATGTTTTCGATCAGTTTGTTTCGATTGGGAAACTGATTACTGACTATGAAGAGGGTGGTGATTCTGGTAGTGGTAAAGCTAGTGAGGAAGAAGGGCTTGATCATGATGTGGGTGTGGCTGTTGAATTTGAGGAGCATGAAGAAAATGATGAGGAGAGTGATCTTGATATGGTCCAGGAGGAAAAAGATGAGGAGGATGGTGAAATCAGAACTGGAGGTGTGCAGTTGGGTGTGGCGATAAGTGGTAAGGATGCAGAACACGCAAAGGAAGGCACAAGTCTTATTGCTCAGGACATTGATGCCTATTGGCTCCAGAGAAAGTTATTCCAAGGACATGAACAGCAGATTGATCCACAGGAATGCCAGGTACTCGCAGAAGAGCTGCTTAAGATACTTGCTGATGGGAGTGATATGGATGTTGAGAACAAGCTGCTTGTGCACCTTCCGTTTGTAAAATTCAGCCTTGTCAAATTTCTGCTGCATAACCGCCTTAAAGTTGTGTGGTGCACCCGTTTAGCTAGGGCAAGTGATCAGAAAGAGAGGAATCAAATTGTGGAGGAGATGATGGAGTTGGGTCCAGAGTTGGCAGCAATTGCGGAGGAGTTGCATGCAAAAAGAGCAACAGCCAAAGAAAGGGAGGAGAACCGGGAGAAAAATATTAAAGAAGAAGCCAGGCGTCTTAATGATGGTTCTGATGGAGGCAGGAAAGATGTCGATGATAGAGATTTCGAGAATGGTTGGATGAAGGGTCAGCGTCAGATGCTGGAGCTGGAGAGCCTGGCTTTTGACCAAGGTGGTTTCCTGAGGGAGAATAAGAAGTGTAAGCTTCCCCCTAATTCTTACAGAATTCATGGCAAGGAATTTGAAGAGGTTCATGTGCCTTGGGTTTCTAAAAAGTTTGATAGTAATGAAAAGCTTGTGAAAATCACGGATATGCCAGATTGGGCTCAACCGGCTTTTAGAGGAATGCAGCAGTTGAACAGGGTTCAGAGCAAAGTGTATGACACTGCTCTGTTTAAGGCAGAGAACATTCTTCTTTGTGCTCCAACTGGTGCGGGGAAGACCAATGTTGCTGTGCTCACCATACTGCAGCAGCTTGAATTGAATAAGAACACAGATGGGACGTATAATCATGGGAATTACAAGATTGTCTATGTTGCACCCATGAAAGCCCTTGTTGCTGAGGTTGTGGATAATTTCTCTAAACGGTTGAAGGATTATGGAGTTACTGTGAAGGAACTCAGTGGGGATCAGTCCCTTACTCGGCAAGAAATTGAAGAGACTCAGATTATTGTTACAACTCCAGAGAAGTGGGATATCATCACCAGGAAATCTGGAGATCGCACTTATACTCAGCTTGTGAGGCTTCTTATAATTGACGAAATTCATCTTCTTCATGATAATCGAGGGCCTGTGCTCGAAAGTATTGTCGCTAGGACTCTTAGGCAGATTGAAACCACAAAGGAGCATATTCGTTTGGTAGGTTTATCGGCGACACTGCCGAATTATGAAGATGTGGCCTTATTTTTGCGGGTGAATATTAACAATGGGTTGTTTACATTTGACCGCAGCTACAGACCCGTGCCTCTGGCTCAGCAGTATATTGGTATTAATGTGAAAAAACCATTGAAGAGGTTTCAATTGATGAATGATATATGTTATCAGAAGGTATTGGCTGGTGCTGGAAAACACCAGGTCCTTATTTTTGTCCATTCAAGGAAGGAAACAGCAAAAACTGCAAGAGCAATACGGGACACTGCAATGGCAAACGATACCCTCAGCAGATTCTTGAAGGAAGATGGTGAAAGTCGTGAAATTCTTCGGAGTCAGATTGAACTTGTCAAGAGTAAAGACCTGAAAGATCTTCTGCCTTATGGTTTTGCAATTCATCATGCTGGGTTGACAAGGGTTGATCGTCAGATAGTTGAGGATCTGTTTCGTTCTGGGCATGTGCAAGTCTTGATTTCCACGGCAACTCTGGCATGGGGTGTGAATTTGCCTGCACATACTGTCATTATCAAAGGAACCCAAGTGTATAATCCTGAGAGAGGGGCGTGGATGGAGCTGAGTCCTCAAGATGTTATGCAGATGATAGGCCGTGCCGGAAGACCTCAATATGACCAACATGGGGAGGGAATTATAATCACGGGCTACAGCGAGCTGCAGTATTATCTTTGTTTGATGAATGAGCAACTACCTATTGAAAGCCAGTTTATTTCCAAACTTGCTGATCAGCTTAATGCTGAAATTGTGCTTGGAACCGTTCAGAATGCTAGAGAAGCTTGCCACTGGCTTGGCTATACATATTTATATGTCCGCATGCTTCGTAATCCGACGCTGTATGGCTTACCACCTGATGCCCTTACAAAAGATATAGTATTGGAGGAGAGAAGAGCTGACCTGATACATTCTGCTGCTACTATCTTGGACAAGAATAACCTGATTAAGTATGACAGGAAAAGTGGATACTTTCAGGTTACTGATTTGGGACGCATTGCTAGCTATTACTACATAACCCATGGGACAATAGCTACATACAATGAGAATTTGAAGCCAATGATGAGTGATATAGAGCTTTATCGTCTGTTCTCACTGAGTGAGGAGTTCAAGTATGTCGCTGTTCGACAAGATGAGAAGATGGAGCTGGCAAAACTTTTGGATCGTGTCCCCATTCCGGTCAAGGAAACAGTGGAAGAGCCTAGTGCAAAGATTAATGTTTTGCTGCAGGCATATATTTCAAAGCTAAAGCTCGAGGGTCTTTCTTTGACATCTGACATGGTTTATATTACTCAGAGTGCTGGGCGTCTTCTACGAGCTCTTTTTGAGATTGTATTGAAGAGGGGATGGGCTCAACTGGCTGAGAAAGCTCTGAAGTTATCAAAAATGGTAGGGAAGAGGATGTGGAGTGTTCAGACACCCCTTCGACAGTTTCATGGAATTCCCAGTGAGATTCTGATGAATTTGGAGAAGAAGGATTTCGTGTGGGAGAGGTACTATGATCTATCTTCGCAGGAGCTAGGAGAGCTTATTCGTAATCCTAAGATGGGCAGACCACTTCACAAAATCATCCACCAGTTCCCAAAACTGAAGCTTGCAGCTCATGTTCAGCCGATTTCTCGTTCTGTTCTTCAGGTGGAGCTCACTGTTACACCTGATTTCCAGTGGGAAGAAAAAGTACATAAATATGTTGAACCGTTTTGGATAATAGTGGAAGACAATGATGGTGAAAAGATCCTTCATCACGAGTACTTTCTTTTGAAAAAGCAGTATATTGATGAGGATCACACGTTGAACTTTACTGTGCCAATCTCTGAGCCACTGCCACCACAGTATTTCATCCGAGTGGTTTCAGACAAATGGCTCGACTCGCCGACTGTGTTGCCTGTATCTTTTAGGCATCTAATTCTTCCAGAAAAGTATCCACCACCTACGGAGCTACTGGACTTGCAGCCCCTCCCGGTGACGGCCCTAAGGAATCCGTCTTATGAAACTCTGTATCATGATTTCAAGCATTTTAATCCGGTGCAGACTCAGGTCTTTACTGCTTTGTATAACACAAGTGACAATGTATTGGTTGCTGCTCCGACAGGAAGTGGGAAGAGTATATGTGCGGAGTTTGCTATATTGAGGAATCATCACGAAGGACCCGATTCTACAATGCGTGTTGTCTATATCGCACCTCTTGAGGCTATTGCCAAGGAACGGTTTCGTGATTGGGAGAAAAAGTTTGGAAAGGGGCTTGGTTTACAGGTTGTTGAGTTAACTGGGGAGACAGCATTAGATCTTAAGCTGCTTGAGAAAGGTCAGATAATCATAAGTACTCCTGAGAAATGGGACGCTCTGTCCCGCAGGTGGAAACAGAGAAAATATATTCAGCAGGTTAGTTTGTTTATCCTCGATGAGCTTCACTTAATTGGGGGTCAAGGTGGCCCAGTATTGGAGGTAATTGTCTCTAGAATGAGATATATTTCAAGTCAGGTTGAGAAAAAGATCAGGATTGTTGCGTTGTCGACTTCCCTTGCAAATGCCAAAGATCTTGGGGAGTGGATTGGGGCCAGTTTATGTGGCCTTTTCAACTTCCCGCCTAATGTTCGTCCTGTCCCACTGGAGATCCACATTCAAGGGGTGGACATATCGAGTTTTGAAGCCAGGATGCAGGCGATGACTAAGCCAGCCTACACTGCCATAGTCCAGCATTCTAAGAACAAGAAACCGGCTATCGTTTTTGTCCCAACCCGTAAACATGTTCGCCTTACTGCTGTGGATCTGTTAGCATACTCGCACATGGACAACACGCAGAGCCTTGATTTCCTGTTCGGGAATCTGGAAGAACTAGAGCCTTTTGTTAGCCAAATTTGCGAGGAAACTCTGAAGGAGACTTTGCGCCATGGCATTGGCTACTTGCATGAGGGTTTAAGCAGTCTAGATCAGGAGATTGTGACTCAGCTTTTCGAGGCTGGACGGATTAAGGTATGTGTAATGACTAGTTCATTGTGTTGGGGTACTCCATTGAAGGCGCATTTGGTTGTTGTAATGGGGACTCAGTTCTATGACGGGCGGGAAAATTCTCATTCGGATTACCCCATCTCTGATCTGCTCCAGATGATGGGCTGTGGTAGCCGACCTCTACTTGACAACGCCGGGAAGTGTGTGATCTTCTGTCATGCACCACGTAAAGAGTATTACAAGAAATTTCTGTATGAAGCCTTTCCTGTTGAGAGTCATCTTCAACATTTCTTGCATGATAATTTCAACGCGGAAGTGGTTGCTGGGGTTATACAGAACAAGCAAGATGCTGTGGATTATCTTACCTGGAGCTTCATGTACAGGAGGCTTCCCAAGAACCCTAACTACTACAATCTCCAGGGAGTGAGCCACAGGCATTTATCTGATCACCTTTCGGAGCTCGTCGAAAACACTTTGTCTGATCTTGAAGTGAGTAAATGCATTGATATAGAGACTGAGTTGGATCTCTCTCCTCTCAATCTTGGTATGATTGCGTCATATTATTACATCAGTTACACCACTATTGAGCGCTTCAGTTCTCTCTTGGCTTCCAACACCAAAATGAAAGGTCTTCTTGAGATCTTGACATCAGCTTCAGAGTATGACTCGATTCCTATACGTCCTGGTGAAGAGGACACGGTTCGGAGACTCATCAATCACCAGAGGTTCCCTTTTGAAAACCCGAAATGCTCAGACCCTTATGTGAAGGCAAATGCGCTTCTTCAGGCGCATTTCTCAAGGCAAGAGATCAGTGGGAACCTGGCAATGGATCAGCGTGGGGTCCTCTTATCCGCAACAAGACTTCTTCAGGCTATGGTCGATGTGATATCAAGCAACGGCTGTCTGAATCTTGCTCTGTTAGCTATGGAAGTAAGCCAGATGGTGACTCAAGGCATGTGGGATCGAGACTCCATGCTTCTGCAGCTTCCTCACTTCACAAAGGACTTGGCCAAAAGGTGCCAGGAGAATCGGGGGAATAACATCGAAACCGTATTCGATCTTGTAGAAATGGAAGACGGCAAACGCCAAGAGCTTCTCCAAATGTCAGACGCTCAGCTTCTTGACATTGCCAGATTCTGCAACCGCTTCCCAAACATTGACCTTACATACGAGGTTGTAGGCAGCAACGAGGTAACCCCCGGAAAAGAAATCACATTGCAGGTAATGATGGAGAGAGACATGGAAGGGAGGACAGAGGCTGGACCTGTGGACGCACCCAGATATCCCAAGACCAAAGAAGAAGGTTGGTGGCTAGTCGTTGGAGATATAAAGACGAACCAGTTGATGGCCATCAAGCGAGTCTCTCTGCAACGGAAGGCAAAGGTGAAGCTGGAGTTTGCAGTACCGAGTGAACCAGGAGAGAAGTCATACACACTCTACTTCATGTGTGACTCTTACTTGGGTTGTGACCAGGAGTACTCTTTCTCTGTTGATGTCAAAGATTCTGGCGCCGCAGATCACATGGAAGAATAACTGTTGTTTTCTGGTTAGTTTTCGACTCTTTCTCTGTTTTTCTGGTCATAATTTCCGCATTTCGATTACTTGCTTACTAGATGATGCCTTGTGTTTAAATCAACTCCATTGCTCATGTTAACGTTTTTTGCTCCTTTGTTTTTGAACCATCTGTCTCCAAATCTCTAGGTCCTGACATGTATTTAGCAGAATTCTTTAAAAGCTCTTGGCTAGCTAGTGGTCAACAACTTTTTATTGGAATTTTTTACATTGGTTTTTAAGAAGAATGGAGCATATAAGATCACTAAATCCCGACCAATTTCATACTGTCATGCTATTTATAAAGCCATCTCCAAGATTCTAACTCGAAGATTAGAGAGCCTACTTCCAGACCAAAGGAAGATTAGATTAGATACCAGTGGAAAATGTGCTTCAACACATATAGTCTTAACTTGAACATTAATTTATATTCAATATTTTTCTGTCAACAATTTATATTCATTTTATTAAACTAAAGGAAACATTTTATTTCATATAATTGTTTCGATTAAAGATTTTTAGTGCACAATTACGTGTGGAGATTGTGGGGTAGAATTAGGCTAACAAAATACGAATATTTTCTTTTGTATGGAATTTCAACTAAAAGACGTAAATTCGTTCTCTTCCTAGTTTGATTACCATCAAAAACAAATATGCAGCATGTTGGATAAGTCAAGCTAATGACCGACTTAAATTTTTGCTTTTTTTTTATGGCCTTTTAAACTCATAAAATTAGTCGAAAACCGGATAGTGCAAAATTTCTACATGCAAAATGTGTATTGCGCGTATTGCGCTTGTATGATCCAGTGCTAATCACCCAAATTTATCCCTCCAAAAAACTAAAGGATTGCATATATTAAACATGGTGCATCTTCAAATGCATACAACATGTATAATTATGTAATTATATAAAGTTTAAAGACGCATATATATATGTATATATATTGAAAATTTGTCTCAGTGGTTAATCTAATATAGATATGCTGATTTATGTAAATGCTCAAAATAAAAAGATATATATATAAATAGTAAAAGACGGAGAAATTCATAATTACGTGTGGAGACGTTGAAGTTTCGCTTAGGCTAAAAAACAATTTATAACATGGTGAAATATGTTCAAATGTTTTGTTTATATGGGTTTCTTATAAAAATATATTGTGAAATTTCAACTAAAATTAGATTATGTATTATGAAGCATGGTGTCTTTAAATGTTTAAAACGTTAATATTTAATTATGTATGTAATTACAGAAAATTTAAAGGCGCGTATATATATATATATATATATATATATATATATATATATATATGTGTGTGTGTGATAATTTGTCTACACATCATAGTTCATTTTTGAATAAAGTGTTTTGAAACTTTGAGTCGGTGGTTAAACTAATGGACAAAAAAAGAATTACATACAAATTTAGGAGTAACACACTGTCTTCAAGAGTTTCTTAATCGAAAAAAGTTGTGGTTTTAATCAAAACGCACTTAGAAAAGGTAATATATCAAAGACTTTTGTTGAAACACAAGATTAACATGGAAAACACATAACTTAATGCCTTTTAACTACTTGACACAATCTGTTTATAAAGAGAGGAGAAGCATTAACAATAACGAATAACAAGAACAAAGAAAGAGAGAGACTTAGAGATAAACAAAAAAAAAAGAGATCAGAGAGAAATAAATGGATTATGAAAAGATGGAGAATGTGTATGAGGCTGAGCGAGCTAAAATTGTCGAGCTTGAAGCCAAAGTCGATCGTATCACAGAAAAATTGGACAAAGAGAAAGAGTATATGAAGGTAATGAGTGTTCATTTTAGTGTATACTCTTATATTATATGTCCTTTGTTTTTTTTCTACAAAAAATTATTCAGATTTTCGTGAAATTTAGGGTTTACGAGAGGAATCAATCGAGATCAAGACAAAATTGGATGCTCTGAATGCTGAACTAAGTAGTGTTTCTTGCCTTGTATCAAAAAAAAAGGTAGTGTTTCTTTTCAACAATCTTTATATATTTATATTTACCTCTCTTAACTACAAAACATTTAGATTTTCTTGTAAAATTTAAATTTTGAAGGAAAAATAAAAATAAAAGCTCAGCCATAAAGGGCGAAATGTGGGATCGTGAAGAGGGAGGCCTTCTCGTCTTAGATAATAGTAGGAATAATTAAGATCAAGAATTAGTGTTAAACAAAAAACAAAACAAAAAAAATATAATAATAAGAATTATTAGTAAAGATTATCATCATTAGATGTGATTGATATTTCTCGTTTGTTTCTTATGGAATAATTTGGGTTATTTGTAATAATGGAAGGAAGTCATGTTGATGTCGTTTATAGTTTTTTCAATCGGATTCCATAATTAACTTTAAAAAAAAATTGTTAACTAAGTATCATTTTGATACTTTGTCAACAAAAACTGAAAATAATGAATTTATAATAAACTTTAGAAGCTAATTAATTAAAATTATATGCTGTTGAGCAAAGATGGCCTTAATAGTTTTCCCAAACATTATCTCGAATGTTGTTTTAAAAGTATACACCAAAACTTTCTAAAGAACAAACCATCTCTATGTTAACAAAAAATAATAATAACCATCTCACATGTTATAAAAATAGGATAAGAACACTTTTATTTCGTTATAGTGAGTCAAAAGTTGTCACTTCATATGTATTTGTTGATTATTATTTTGTCAAACTTGTTTAAAATGCGAACGGATATAATTTGAATCTGTACACAGTCTTAATGTTTTGTGTATATATGATTATATTCTTTGTATTTCAAGTGAACTAAGCTCAACTAACTATGAAAGTAAAACTTTTGAAGTAAAGGAAAAGTAACTGAGAAATAAGAAATTTATACTATAATTGCCAAAAGAGGCGATAACCCCTCTCTCTCGTAACCCTAGCGCCGTAACTCCATATTTTCCGATCGCTCTCTCCGGTGGTCGGTGTTTCTCATCGCCACCGTGAGAGGGACCCCCTCTTGCTCTTGTGTCGTCGGCGCCTCTTCGATGGGTTTTTCTCCTGCAGATTTTGCGTAGATCTGGATTTCTCTATGGTTCGAGAGAGGCTTCTGGTGGTGGGAGCTTCGGGTTCTGGTGAGCCCCTGACCGGCTGCGAATTATCTGCTCCCTCTTCTTCCCCACCTCATCTGCTCAAGGACGGTGGTTTGTTTCGGGGTTTCGGAGGTTGTGGTGTCCTCTACTCGCTCTGTCTCATGCTTCTCCGGTCCCTTCTAGTTTCCATTCGGCGCTCAGTAGCAGTGTCTTGGTCGGTTCTTGATGTCTTCGGTTGTGGTCCAGCCTCCGATGAAGCTTTGAGGACGAGAATTATTGGATGGTTCTCGATACTTCCTGTCTTCATCTCTGTTTTGTCAAGTCATATTGCGGCGGCTCCTCGCTCCTCCGTCTCTCTGGTCTTGGATTTGGATCTAACCTTTGGTAAAAATCCTCTTCCCCTTCATTAGAGTTTCCTCTTCCTCTCTCTTCTGTACCTGTTGAAGCATGCTTGTTGTTCTCTCCGTTATGTGTCTTGTCTTGTCACTCCGGTTCTGTCTTGGTCTTTCTTCTGCCCTTGCTGTGGGTTTGAGAACTCTTGGGTTCTCGGCGCTTCAGGTATGGTGTCCCTTTCTCTCCCCCTCTCCTCACCTGTTGTGATCGAGTTCCGGTGGTCTCTTCCTCTCATCAGCCTTGTGCCACTGTTCGGATTGAGTTACTGATGTAGTTTGTGCTACCTCAGTCCGTCAAGTTTTGGTGAGTCAGGGTCTTTGTAGGGATAATAAGTTCGTATTTAGAAATCTAATCAAAGCACTATTTGAACTACTGTGTGACTTTACATAATCCGAAACTACCCCTATTAGCAGTTTGAATTGAACCTGATACGTAACATATTTTGTGTCAATGAGGGTGAATGTATAGAACAGGCTGGAGTTAGTAAAAATATTAAAAAAATAATAATAATAAACTGTAAAACAGAAAACCTCTCGTCATCCTTTTTCAGAAAATCTCTAACCGGAAACCTAAATCGTCGCACCTTCAAAGCAAAATCTGGTGGAATCCGACAAGAAACGAGTCTTTCACTGAAGTCCAGATTCCGTTGAGTAGCATGTAAATTTTAGTAAAGTTCATCTAAGGTTTGGCATAAATTCCAATCGATGTCGATGTCTTGTTTTTTTCCGGTAACCCGTACGCGATTGTGTACTGACCCGTTAAATTTCATAGGGATGGAGGTCCATGAACTGCCGGAACGAATCTTTGCCGTAAACCTCACTCTGTAATTTGTAAACAAATCTTAGCATCATTAATTAAGGTTTCCAATTTTCTTTCCCCCTTTTTCCTCATTATTTTAGTATGATCAATTTTGTTGTTTCACTATTTTTATAGTGAGAAGTTTGAAATCAAAGGAAGTGAAAAATTCTCAGAGCCAAGCGTCTCCCATTTCACCACCAACGAAGAATCGTGGCAGGTGGAGGAATCGTGGTGGTCAAAAAGCCGATGAAAAATATGTATATATGAGATCTATCTCTCCTCCTCGTAAACCACTTCTGAGTCAAAACCACTTCTACCGCCGTTGTTGCTGTCGCTGACGACGAGGTAGAGTAAACATAAATTAATCGACTCGATGAGTCAGTTTGCATAATTGAGTCGACTCATTGAGTCAACTCGGTGAGTTGATTTGAGTAGACTAAGTGAGTTAACTAATTGTTATCGGCTATTACACTTGTTAGATATTTAACATTAGATTTTGCTAGTATGTTGAATGTATTCAATCATTAAACATCTAACCGTACGTATTATTGATAAATAAAATGTTATCCGCTATTATATACGTTAGACATCTAACAATGAATTTAGAAGACTAATTCGAAATACAAAGACAACCATACTGATGTACAATAAGGCAATTCTCCAGCGGATTTGATCGGTGAAGATGATGACCCACCATTGAGCACTGTGAATCTCGCCGACAAAGCCAAGCACCGTGAACCCCTTATCCCATATTTGCTTTATGGAACTGAATCAGAGAACTAATTAGTTAACGACTATTGCACTTATTAGATGTCTAACATTGGATTTTGCTAAATATATTGAATGTATTCAATCATTAAACATCTAACAATACATGTTACCGATAAATAAAATGTTATCAGCTATTATACATGTTAGCGGTCTAACAATGAATTAACAAGCGAATTCTTTTTACTAAGTAATCAATAGAATATTAGTGTGTGCAATCATCAAACATCTAACAATACATATTACCGATAAATAAGTTGTTATCCGTTATTAGACAGGTTAACGGTCTAACAATAAATTAATAATCAAACTCTTTTTACTAAGTAATAAATAAAGAGAATATATTAAATTACTTATTAAGCCACTCGAACCGAATTTTCGTCCTCACAGATCCAGCGAGAGAACCTCACCTTGACACCACCACGAAGTCACCGCGAGAGCACATCGAAGCCACCAAGCAATGCCGCCGAAGACAGGGCATGGCGCCAAAGCTCATCAGAAGGAGAACCGCACCACGGATGAAGAGCTGTAGACATCAAAAAGGCGGAGGAGAAAGCCTCCTCACCACGCCGGCGAAAACCAGACGCCGGAGAGGCATAAGCAAAGACAAGGAGGGCGGCTAGGACGAAACTTTTGTGGTAGAGAAAAGGGAAAGAAAACTTCTTTATGAAATGGTTAATTTCTTATATTCCATCTGTTTCAAAATATAAGATGTTTTAGGTAAAAGCGCAGAGATTAAAAAATTACTTTTATTTTAACAAATATTATTTAATATATAAAATAAAAACAATTCAACCAATTATAAAAGATACAAAAGAATATTATTGGTCACACAATATCCAATAAAGTTAAAGATTGTGTAGAAATATTAAAACATCTTAAATTTTGAAACAAAAAAACTTCTAAACATCTTGTATTATGAAACGGAAAGAGTACATTATTGTTGGTATTATTAATATCTATTGTTAATTTAATTTTTGGGTTTTGCAGATCCCGATCTAGAAGATGTTGAAGATAATAGTGGATTAAAATTTTAAAATAAATAGAAAGTGAAGTTAATTTACTAATGCTTTTTAATACGATTGGTAAACAATATGATATTTATAGTGACATGCAGCTTAAGTGAAGTTGTCATAATTTTTATTAATGGAATATGAAATTTAATTATTATCTTACAATATTTCTTAATTATAATTATTCAATATAACCGTGTATTTAACGGATAAGTAAGTATTTTACAGACGGATACTTATTTAATTTAGATACGTATAAATAGCTGAAATAACATTTAGTTAAAAAGTCTAAACAAAGTTTTCTCCCCATTGTAGATAAAGCGACCAATTCTGTATGAACTATGACCATTTATTACAATTTATACATGAACTAGCGAATTGTGCAAATTTATTGTCTAACTAAGTTGATTTAATTAATTCTTACGCGAACCAACAAATTTACTGAAATCGACAATGACACGTCGTAAAACAAAACGATATCGTTTTAATTTTACTAATATTCTATATATATATTAATTAAAAAGATATAAGTCCAAAAAATTCTATATGTATGTTATGGTAAATCAATTAAATTCGATTAAAGAAAAATTTAAAGGATATTATCAATTAAATTAATATATGTTATGGTAGAAATTTCTATATATTTTTATTAATTTTTTAACATGAACTCATAAATACATGTGTTACAAATTTAAATCTAACTAAAACATAATATTTTAATATTTTAAAATATCATATAACATAATGTTTTAACGATGAATCGTTTGCCGATATCAATTACTTTATAAAAACTATATTAATGCCATTTGGATACCGTATTTGAAAATATGATTGATCGTACAATTATTTTCTTTAATATCGTTTAATTGTATCCATATTGCTTTAATTAAAGTTGATGTTTTGTTATAAACGCACAACTTTACAAATAATTTTTTTTTATAGAAAACATGATAGGTTTATTGATAGAAATATATAATACACATATATAAAGTTTTGATAATTCATATTTTTTAAAAATGCAAGAATCATTGTTTTGTTTGTTATTAATCAAATTGTTGAAACTTATAAAACTATCAACCATATGTACAAGTTGTCAATATTGGTTAAATCCAAACAGTTCATATAAAATAAATTAAAACCAAAAATTTAATGTTTGAATTTCAAAAAATCATCAGTTTCACTTTTTATTGTTTCTTTGATTTTTTATTTAAAAAGATTTTTACATAGTAACGCAATATTTTTTTGGTTTTTGTGAATTTAAATAAGTTTAAGAGAATCCATAATCTCAAACGTATTCGATTTACACCAAAATACTTACATTTAAGCCAAGTACCATGAAAATGAAATTTTGTAAAATTTATCATTTTTGAGTCGAAAATAATGTTTTCATTTCATTAAACCGTTTGCAAACCGGATTCAGTCGGTACAGATGACAAAGCTGATTTTGCAAGTCTATCTGCCTCAGAGTTCTCCGATCTCGGGATATAAACGAAAGAGATTACATTAAGATCTTAAGAGAGCTTGAAGATATCTCGGATGATGCCATAAATTTCAAGCTGGTAGTTATCTGAATTGATTAGCTTGGTTAGCTGTTGTGAATCTGAAGCCATTCGAAGCTTTCGGTGATTCCGATTCGAAGATTGAAGCAGAGCTTCCCGCATCGCCATAGCCTCGGCCATTAAAGGAGAACTGATCTGAGACGCAATCTTAGATCCTTGGGAGATGATTTTGTCCTCGTGGTCACGGCTTATCCACCCCAACCGGCTGTCTTCGAGTCCGCTCCCCACGCCGCATCGTAGAAGCATCGGAAGGGAATGTTATCAGCCGACGATCTTCTCTGGTTGATGATAAATCCAAGGGAAGAGGGACCAGAGCCGATTCCTGTTAGTGGTAAGCAAACCATCTGATCTGATTGATCAATCCCTGCTTGAAAATTAGGGGTAGCTGCAGCTTCTAGCTTCCACACTTTTTGAGCAAACTCACAATGGAGAAAGATATGGTTTATAGATTAAGGTTCACCACATCAAATGCACTGGGATTAAGCGACGATACCTCTAGAAGCGAGTTGATCTCCAACTGGTAAGGCTTCAACCATTTCCTTCCACAAGAACAGTTTAAGCTTTTGTGAGGTTTTGATATTCCAAATCCCTGACTTCCAGTTGAATCTCGGCTCAGATGGGTAAAGGACTTCTGGTGGCGTGGAGGTTTCTTTTGCAGTGTGGTAACTTGATTTTGCTGAGTATAATGCATGAGGCATCACCTAACCACCCAGGCTTTGATCTTCTCCCTATTCCACTCATTTGAGTTGGGCAGAATTAGTTCAGAGACTAACATATCTTCGTGCTCTTTAGTTCCATGACTTGTTAATCGAGATTTCTAATCTCACACATTCGTTGGATCTAATACACAATCCATGAACCTCTTATACTCCTTAGCCCTTAATTTTGACCCTAAAAACCATTTGTTAAGAATTTTCTCTATATCATCGTGGGTGGAGGTACATACAATGCATGTACCTCTCTATTTATACATGTAGAGAGCATCGCTTAACACTAAGCAACTATCCAATTTGAGATAATGACAAATCTCTCTTCTTGTAGTTATCTAATCCTTGATGTTCTCCAAGGGATCAACTTGGATCTTTGTGATGTGAATCTGCCTACAAGCTGATTCTCCACGCCTATAGCTTTCTCTTGGTTGTCCATCTCGGCTGACGTCATCGGTTGGTCCAACTCAACTCATCTTTCTCCACGTTAGCCGCTCCACACTTTGCTTCCTGAGGTATTTTTTGACTGACACAGAATGTCCCTCATAAACAGATACATCTTCAATCTCTGCATTCTAAAACTCAAATAAAATATACTTTCAGAACCAACCCCTTTTTGTTGACATTAGGTGCAACCTCCTTTTGTTGAATTTTGCAACCTCCTTTTATTGAATTTTGACTAACAAAATCCATCCAAGTCATATATTAACCTTCTCATAACTTCAGAATCTATATATGGCTAAATTGTTGAAACTTGATGGATGGTCCAAAGTCTTAGATCTCCACTCTTCTATCTTATCAATCAACAAAATCTTATGTGTCTTGGTAGAAGCAATTTTCTGAGAGAACTCATGATCTCAAACGTATTCGATTTACACCAAAATACTTACATCCAAGCCAAGTGTCATCCAAGCCAAGTGTCATGCACAAATTAAATTTTGTAAGATAAAATATTTTTATGTATATGGGGAATATACCATTTGATCTTTGCTATTTCTAATTTTTTCGATATTTTAAAAAAAACTCATGATTTTTTCTTTTCAAATATTCTAATCCCGCATTTGACACGGGTCAAAATCTAGTAATAAAGAGACATTCACAAAAAATTATAGGTGTCATTCAAAGAGCGTTTTATGGGACATATCATTTAATTTAACAAATCAGAACATTTCAATTAAAACTATATGCCATGGTAGAAATCTCTACATATTCTCATTAATTTATAACAAAAACCCATTAATACATGTTTTACAAATTTAAACACAACTAAATGTAATATTTTAGACTTACCATATCATCTATTTTTAAAATTTTTCTGATATATTAACAAACTTTTTATTATTATATTTATAACAATATTATCTATTGTGTATATATGTATTTAGATTAGTATACTATACACATATTTTTATTATGATGTAGTCTATTATACATATTTAATCACACTTGCAAATATTTATACAATTTATTATTGGAAAACATATATTATTTTTCGTTTGTTATGTCCCACAAATTCATATAAATCTAAAATTTATCTGATATATCGTATGCTCTATAATTTACATGAATAATGAATATCAATTTTACACTTAAAAGATATTGAAATAAATAACATTTGCATATATTTTAATCAATTTATACATAAAATATTAAAACTAATGGCATTAACATATGCTTGATCAAAAATATTCAACTTTATTACATTTATGCACAATACATATCATTTTGTACGTTTATAAATGTTAGAATTCATAAGCTTTATCATACATCTTTAAATATTAAAAATTTATATATGTTAAAATCGATTAGTGATGTGTGTCAAATTGTATATGTTAAAATAAGATTTTTCTCCTCGTTTATGCTCAAATTCTCTTGCTTTGATCTTGTTTAGTGTCTATTTACTTATTTGGTTTGGTTTGCCTTTTATTTGCATTATAATTTCGTTTGTTTCACTTAGTTTCGGAATTAGGACTTTTAAAATCCAAAACACAACCTCAAATTGCTTGGTTTATTCGAATACTTGGATTCTTAGTGTAGCTATTCTAATCTCCATTGGTTCGACCCTATGCTATGCTACAACAACTAGAGTGTGTTGTTAGCTAAATCTAGGTACAAATACAATTTGACACACATCAAATTTGGCGCCGTTGCCAGGGAGATTGTGCAATAGCCATTAGGATTTGGTCTTCGATTGAGACTAAGTTTTTGTTTTTCATTTGTTATTAATTTTTCTCACTTGTTTATCTTTTGCTCCAAAGGTGTATGAATACAAGGAGTAAGGGGCCAACAAATCTTCAACCACTCATTGTTGCCATTCAACGTTTGGAGAAAAAAACGGCTAGAGAAGCAAGGCGAGAACGCGAACGCCTAGATCATTTAAGGAGGCTAGATATGGAGCTGAGAAATGACCGAGAAGATGAGGCTCAAGGAGTGGGACTTGGTAACGCGAGAGGTAGGATTCCCGTACATCCACTTCGAGATGCAAGGAGATTTGGCGACTTTGATGAGCATACAACCAATGGCACAAGGACCGATATTAGAGCTCCACCTTGTGGGAACAATAATTGGGAGATTAAGTCAAGATTAATCAACATGGTGCAAAACAATCGTTTCTTCGGTTTGCCCATGGAGCACCCAATTGAGCATTTGGATTATTTTTTGACCGCCTTTGTGCTACGGTTAAGATGAACGGAGTGCCCGATGATATCATCAAGTTGACTCTCTTTCCATTCTCTCTTGGAGATAAAGCTTCACAATGGGAGAAGAGTGTTGTCACATCCTCCATTACCACTTGGGAAGAGTGCAAGAAGAGGTTTCTCTCCAAGTTCTTCTAAAATCAAAGAACGGCTAAAATTCGAAACGATATAACAAGCTTCAAGCAAGGAGCGAATGAGTCATTGTATGAAGATTGGGAGCGCCTTAAGGGGTACACAAGAGCTTGTCCACACCATGGAGTGACAATGGAAGCTCTTTTGGGAATATTTCATCGGGAAATTCACGAGAAGTATCACATAGCTTTGAACACCGCGAGTAATGGTAGCTTCCCGAGTCTATCGGTGGAGCAAGGAGAGCAATTGGTTGAAAACTTGGCTCAAAGTGACAAATGCTATGGTGGAGACTCTGATAGAATCTTGAGAGAACCAAGGAATGATGATACAAAATTCAAGGAGCTCAATGAGAAGTTAGACAAGTTCATCATGTCCACACAAAAGGCCATGAATTATGTTGGGGATTTTGATGGGAATCGAGAGAGATGTGTTGAAGTTTTCCAAGGAGGTCAAGAGGAGGTTAGCTACATGCAAGGAGGATACAACAACCAACAAAGAGGTTTCAACCCCAACTATAGGAACCACCCAAATCTCTCCTATAGAAGCACCAATATTGAGAATCTCCAAGATCAAGTCTACCCTCAAGGCAAGCCTCAAGGCAAGCCTCAAGGACAAGGATTTGTTCCACAACAAGGGTTAATGGCAAGACCTCAATTCCAACAACAAGTGAACTATCAATCCAATGCTCCATTTGTTCCCAATCAACAAAGTTTTCAATCACAAGGGAATCAAAACTACCAAGGACAAGGTAGTTCCTCTAAACCACAACCCAAAAATGATGAGACAAATCTTCTTCTCAAACAAATTCTAAAGGGACAAGGGAAATGAGCTATTGAGTTGAACAAGAGAATGACGGAGATCCACAACAAAGTGGATAGTGCTTACAATGACCTAAATGCAAAGCTTGAGCACCTCTCTACTCACATGAAAACCTTGGACAATCAAATCGCTCAAGTTGCTTCAACTTCAAAGAGACCCGTTGGAACACTACCGGGTAAACCCGAAGCAAACCCAAATGAGTTTTGTGGAGCTCTAATGCTAAGGAGTGGTAAGGAAGTTGATACAAGACCATCCATTCCCAAGAAGAAAAAGGTTGATGGGCTTGAAAATAACAAAGAAATGGAAGTTGGTATTGAGAAGAAAGATGTAGAAAAGGTAACTCCTAGTGAATTCATTCTCATTGATGAAGAAAAGGAGCCACAAGGGAAGTCTAAGGAGATTTTCAAAGAGAAGACTCCATTTGTGCCTCCACCCTATGAACCAAAACTTCCATTTCCGGGAAGATTCAAGAGGAAAATCCTTGATAAAAAACTTGACAAGTTCCAAGAGCTAATGGGACCGGTTATGGTAACTATCCCAATCATAGACTTGATGATAGATTGCCCGGTTTATGCTAAGCTTTTCAAGGACACGGTTGCCAAGAGAAAGCTGCTTGAGCATGCCATGGTTGCGGTAAATCACGAGTGTAGTGCTATCATCCAAGGAAACACATGCAAAAAGCTTGAAGACCCCGAGAGCTTCACTTTGCCGAGCTCTTTGGGTCCATTGATTTTCCCTAGGTGCTTGGTGGATCTTGGTGCGAGTGTAGAAAGTCTTACCCTCAATGGTGGGTTTCTTGAAATTTGTCAAGTTTCTTATCAAGGATCTTCCTCTTGAATCTTCCCGAAAATGGAAGTTTTGGTTCACAGGGTGGAGGCACAAATGGAGTCTTCTCTTTGAAATTCTCCTTAGACTTCCCTTGTGGCTCCTTTTCTTCACCAATGAGAATGGGTTCACTAGGAGCTACCTTTTCTACATCTTCCTTCTCAATACCAACTTCCATTTCTTGGTTCTTTTCAAGCCCATCAACCTTTTTCTTCTTGGGAATGGGTGGTCTTGTATCGACTTCCTTACCACTCCTTAGCATTAAAGCTCCACAAAACTTCCTTGGGTTTGCTTCGGGTTTACCCGGTAGTGTTCCAACGGGTCTCTTTGAAGTTGAAGCAACTTGAGCGATTTGATTGTCCAAGGTTTTCATGTGAGTAGAGAGGTGCTCAAACTTTGCATTTAGGTCATTGTAAGCACTATCCACTTTGTTGTGGATCTCCGTCATTCTCTTGTTCAACTCAATAGCTCATTTCCCTTGTCCATCTAGAATTTGTTTGAGAAGAAGATTTGTCTCATCATTTTTGGGTTGTGGTTTAGAGGAACTACCTTGTCCTTGGTAGTTTTGATTCCCTTGTTATTGAAAACCTTGTTGATTGGGAACAAATGGAGGCATTGGATTGATAGTTCCCTTGTTGTTAGAATTGAGGTCTTGCCATGAACCCTTGTTGGGAACAAATCCTTGTCCTTGAGGCTTGCCTTGAGGGTAGACTTGATCTTGGGGATTCTCAACATTGGTGCTTCTATAGGAGAGATTTGGGTGGTTCCTATAGTTGGGGTTGAAACCTCTTTGTTGGTTGTTGTATCCTCCTTGCATGTAGCTAATCTCCTCTTGACCTTCTTGGAAAACTTCAACACATCTCTCTCGATTTCCATCAAAATCTCCAACATAATTCATGGCATTTTGTGTGGACATGATGAACTTGTCCAACTTCTCATTGAGCTCCTTGAATTTTGTATCATCATTCCTTGGTTCTCTCAAGGTTCTATCAGAGTCTCCACCATAGCATTGGTCACTTTGAGCCAAGTTTTCAACCAATTGCTCTCCTTGCTCCACCGATAGACTCGGGAAGCTATCATTACTCGCGGTGTTCAAAGCTATGTGATAATTCTCGTGAATTCTCCGATGAAATATTCCCAAAAGAGCTTCCATTGCCACTCCATGGTGTGGACAAGCTCTTGTGTACCCCTTAAGGCGCTCCCAAGCTTCATACAATGATTCATTCACTCCTTGTTTGAAGCTTGTAATATCGTTTCGAATTTTAGCCGTTCTTTGATTTTAGAAGAACTTGGAGAGAAACCTCTTCTTGCACTCTTCCCAAGTAGTAATGGAGGATGTGACAACACTCTTCTCCCATTGTGAAGCTTTATCTCCAAGAGAGAATGGAAAGAGAGTCAACTTGATGACATCCTCGGGCACTCCGTTCATCTTAACCGTAGCACAAAGACGGTCAAAATTATCCAAATGCTCAATTGGGTGCTCCATGGGCAAACCGAAGAAACGATTGTTTTGCACCATGTTGATTAAGCTTGACTTAATCTCCTAATTATTGTTCCCACAAGGTGGAGCTCTAATACCGGTCCTTGTGCCATTGGTTGTAGGCTCATCAAAGTCACCAATTCTCCTTGCATCTCGAAGTGGATGTACGGGAATCCTACCTCTCGCGTTACCAAGTCCCACTCCTTGACCCTCATCTTCTCGATCATTTCTCGGCTCCATATCTAGCCTCCTTAAATGATCTAGGCGTTCGCATTCTCGCCTTGCTTCTCTAGCCGTTTCTCTCTCCAAACGTCGAATGTCAACAATGAGTGGTTGAAGATTTGTCGGCCCCTTACTCCTTGTGTTCATACACCTTTGGAGAAAAAGATAAACAAGTGAGAAAAATTAGTAACAAAAGAAAAACAAAAACTTAGTCTCAATCGAAGACCAAATCCTAATGGCTATTGCACAATCTCCCCGGCAACGGCGCCAAATTTGATGTGTGTCAAATTGTATTTGTACCTAGACTTAGCTAACAACACACTCTAATTGTTGTAGCATAGCATAGGGTCGAACCAAGGGAGATTAGAATAGCTACACTAAGAATCAAAGTATTCGAATAAACCAAGCAATTTGAGGTTGTGTTTTGGATTTTAAAAGTCCTAATTCCGAAACTAAGTGAAACAAACGAAATTATAATGCAAATAAAAGGCAAACCAAACCAAATAAGTAAACAAACACTAAACAAGATCAAAGCAAGAGAATCTGAGCATAAACGAGGAGAAAAATCAGATTTTAACATATACAATTTGACACACATCACTAATCGATTTTAACATATATAATTTTTTAATATTTAAACATGTATGATAAAGCGTATGAATTCTAACATTTATAAACGTACAAAATGATATGTATTGTGCATAAATGTAATAAAGTTGAATATTTTTGATCAAGCATATGTTAATGCCATTAGTTTTAATATTTTATGTGTAAATTGATTAAAACATATGCAAATGTTATTTATTTCAATATTTTTTAAGTGTAAAATTGATATTCATTATTCATGTAAATTATAGAGCATACGATATAACAGATAAATTTTAGATTTATATGAATTTGTGGGACATAACAAATCGATGATAAATTTTGCGATATGACTCTGAATGACTTGAAACCACTTCCATTGGAAAGCTAACTCAATTTCCTATCTCTCTACAAAATTTCATATTAATCCGATCACGGGAAGGCCTTCAACAGAGATGATCTTTGAGCCGATTCGGATTTTTTCTGCATGTTTTTGCCCATTTGATCCATTCTTCTAATTTCTTTGTGTCCAACTCACTCCAAAGCACCTAAATGAACACAAAACAATTCAAAAAGAATACAAAAACAACCTAGGACATCTAAAATGCAATAAAACTCATTAGGACTCTAAATAAAATAAAATGCAATGAAAAGCAAAATAAACACAAGAAAGAGAGTGAAAACATGAGACCCAATTATATGATTATCAATTAGTCAATCTATTTAATTATTTAATCATACGCTTGCCATAATTAAACAGCCTATGTTGTGAGGCTATTTTAGGATTTAGTTTAACTTTTGTTTTAACTAATAATATATGGCAATCAACATATAATCACTAGTGATATATTGAACTTCTTTCATTTTTAAATGCTATTTTTAGTATCATAATTGACTTTTTCTATACACGGAGATGGTAATATAATCTTTGAAAATTTAATTTACAAATATTTTCTTGTATTTTTTTTATGAATATCAAATTTTGATAAAAACACTTATTTTAGATTTTTTCAACACAACCAAAAGATGTTTAGATGTACTCTTAACAATTTACATTTGATGTTTTAAACTTAATTCTTAAAAATTGTTCTTTACTCAAAGGTTAAGATTTAAAATAACTTGGATGATGAATATGGATATTGTATCTAAATGCTAAATTTAGTTCTGCATCCATATACATAATTAAACGAGCCTATGTTGTAAGGATATTTTAGGATTTAGTTTAACTTTTGTTTTAACTAATAATATATGGCAATCAACATCACATTTGATATAATCACTAGTGATATATTGATCTTCTTTCATTTTTAAAAATGCTATTTTTAGTATCATAATTGACTTTTTCTATACACGGAGATGGTAATATAATCTTTGAAAATTTAATTTACAAATATTTTCTTGTATTATCTTTATGAATATCAAATTTTGATAAAAACAATTATTTTAATTTTTTTCAATACAACCAAAAGATGTTTAGATGTACTCTTAACAATTCACAAATTTGATGTTTTAAACTTAAATTCTAATGTCATGTATTAATATATACACCTCATTTTATAGTTTTTGAAAAGAATCTATCAGTTGTAGTTTTTCAATTAAAAATATGTCAACCTTTAATTAATGGAATTAGAGTTGGCTTAAAAAAAAAACTCTAATATTGACTTATCCCATTAATTTCTTATATAGTTTGTTTTTACAACTGTCTCGTAGCCCAAAGCCTGTTAAAGATGATGCCATGCCAAACCAACCACTGAATCACAATAGGATAAATGAATTAATTACCTATGAAGCATCCCATATATAATATTATTGTCACGCCTAGGAGAAATGTGTATATATATATCACTGTGAAGCATCTCTAAATCTTAGGAAAAAAAACTAAAATATCAATCAAAGATAAACTTTCGTACTTTCAGATTTTTTTTCTAGTTTTGTGAAGATTGATTGCTTCCAATTCCAATTTCAGTTCCGCAAAAAGTATGGGAGAATATATAAATTACAAAATAGTTATGTTAGGCGATTCCAACGTTGGAAAATCAAATCTTTTATCGCGGTTCACTACGGACGAATTCGAAATTGAGTCAAAATCGACCATTGGCGTTGAATGGATGATTCGATATGGTTACTTGGATGATAAAATCATCAAATTCCAATTTTGGGACACTAATGGTCGAGAACGGTCTGACCGCAAAACTTTTTTCTTTTGTCTTTTCGTTTTTGAATCTAATTTGGTCGAACTGAATTAAAATCGTATCAAAAGAACTAAACTAATAAATAAACAAAGACCATTAATTTTTTTCCCTATTTATGTTAAAAAAGTCTTAAGTTTGATGAATTTCCAACTCAAATTAATTACCAATGAATGGATTGACTAATTTCATATATATATATATATATTAGTTTAATCCAAACCAAAAATTACGAAATCTAAAAACCAAATTACGGAATTGAAAACTTGTAGTTTGTTTTACATGCCTTGTTTATATAATGCTGTTTTTTCTTTTCTTCTATGTATGCATACAGACCGCTCACAAACAGTTACTACAGCGAGGCCGTAGTGGCTCTAATTGTGTATGACATAACGAATTACACATCGTTCAAGAACGTAGAAGGATGGCTCAAAGAACTCCGTGACCATACCGGTCCCGATATCGTGATCATCCTCGTAGGAACCAAGTCTGATCTTGGTCATCTCCGAGCTGTCTCCAAGGAAGAAATAATGTCTTTCGCGTTGAAAGAGCATGTCCTATGCGCAGAGACCTCGGCTCTTGATAACATCAACGTCACAGTAGCTTTTGAATGTCCCATCATCGAAGCTCTGAAAATAAAAGGCCAATACGGTGAACTAAGGACTAATTATTGCATGAAAGTTAACCGAATTAACTGATAGTCCATTGCGGTTTATAAGGATTTTTCGTCTATATATATGTCCTTTTGGTATTTGTATTTGGTTCTTGTTCTTGATTATAATAAATGAGTGAAGATCTGACACTACAAACGCAAATTTGTCATCGGTTTCAAAACCAAAAACTTTGAGAGTACATGATCCTTTTTTAAAACACAAAGATCGGGTTTTTTCCCTCCCATGTTATTGGAAAGTTTTCACGGTACCAGACTGATCTGATCCCAATGCAGGTCCATAATGTGTTATGCTAACATGATCCAAAAGCAGCTACTCGGAATTGCGTAAACCGAGGAAGGTTGTGAAACTGCAACTCATGGTACTGAGGCAAGGTAGATAGGAGACCATCCCATGACCACAAGTGGTGGCCTCCATAACTTGGCTTGTTTAAGAAAATTAGAGAGCATATGCAAAGAGGAGGTTCCTCTTATAATTGTTGAGATTTTCTCTTAAGAATATATATTTTTCTCTTAAACCTTTTTTTTTATTATTCTCTCTTTCTTTCTTTTTGTTTTTGATACATTAAACCTTATGCATATGACTCTATTTATATAGTTGTGATTCTAAACAAGAATAGTAAATTGTTATTTCTTAATGTAGCATTTTCTATTTTTTCTTGTTTGCCTTTTCTTTGTGTCTAATTTCCTTTGTTGCTTGATTTTCCTTTTGTTTGTTTCTCTTTTCTTTCTTTTCATTTTTCTTGATATTCCTTCTTCTTGTTCAGAAAATGAATCTATTCCAACATTGCCTGATTCATTTGATGTAGTTTCCATTTTCTCCCTCTTGATCATATCATTTTCATTTTCATCCTTTGTAGTCTCTTCGTCTTTTATCTCCATTGCTTTGTAGCAATCTTTTTTAACTGGAAATTTCAGGGTTGACTTTGAACTTGCATCTTGAGTCTTTTGTGGTTGTGTCTTCTCTTCCTTTGTCTCTCTTGCTTTTTCTTCAAGTATCTCCTATCTGATAATGAACTTCTGATTATTCTCTTGCACTTCTATTAACTTCTTCCAACTTTATCCATGATTGTACATGTCTTCACATCGAATAGAACTTTCTGACCTTTAGCCAATAATTGTGGCACACTCAGCAAATTTCTGTCAAATCCTAGAATTAGTAACACATCCTTAATTGTAACTTTTCCTTTTGTTGTTTCCATGCTAATATCTCTTTTTCCTGCACTTGTAAGAATTACTCTACATCCAAATTTGATTTAAACTTTGTATGTCTTGTCTAATCTTGTGAAGAATTTATCATCTCTAATCGTGTGACATGTTGCTCCACTGTCAATCAACCATGCTCCTTCTTCATAAATTTGACTTGCATCATACGATGTTGCAGTGAAAGACAGTTCTCTCTTGGCTTCCAACACCAAGATGAAGGGTCTTCTTGAGATCTTGACATCAGCTTCAGAGTATGACTCGATTCCTATACGTCTTGGTGAAGAGGACACGGTTCGGAGACTCATCAATCACCAGAGGTTCCCTTTTGAAAACCCGAAATGCACAAACCCTTATGTGAAGACAAACGCGCTTTTTCGGGCGCATTTCTCAAGGCAAAAAATCAATGGGAATCTGGCAATGGATCAGCGTGAGGTCCTTTTATCTGAAACAAAACTTCTTCAGGCTATGGTCGATATGATATCAAGCAACGGCTGACTGAATCTTGCTCTGTTAGTTATGGAAGTAAGCCAGATGGTGACTCAAGGCATGTGGGATCGAGACTCCATACTTTTGCAGCTTCCTCACTTCACAAAGGACTTAGCCAAAAGGTGCCAGGAGAATCCGGGGAATAACATTGAAACTGTATTCGATCTTGTAAAAATGGAAGACGGCAAACGCCAAGAGCTGCTCCAAATGTCAGACGCTCAGCTTCTTGACATTGCCAGATTCTGCAACCGCTTCCCAAACATTGACCTTACATACGAGGAATTACGCAGCGACGAGGTAACCCCCGGAAAAGAAATCACATTGCAGGTAATGATGGAGAGAGACATGGAAGGGAGGACAGAGGCTGGACCTGTGGACGCACCCAGATATCCCAAGACCAAAGAAGAAGGTTGGTGGCTAGTCGTTGGAGATATAAAGACGAACCAGTTGATGGCCATCAAGCGAGTCTCTCTGCAACGGAAGGCAAAGGTGAAGCTGGAGTTTGCAGTACCGAGTGAACCAGGAGAGAAGTCATACACACTCTACTTCATGTGTGACTCTTACTTGGGTTGTGACCAGGAGTACTCTTTCTCTGTTGATGTCAAAGATTCTGGCGCCGCAGATCACATGGAAGAATAATTGTTGTTTTCTGGTTAGTTTTCGCCTCTTTCTCTGTTTTTCTGGTCATAATTCCCGCATTTAGCTTGCTTACGAATTTTGCTATCTAGATTATGCCATGTGTTCAAATCAACTCCATCGCTAATGTTAACTTTGGTGTGAAATAGGGAAAAAAGAAACAAAAAAGGATCATATTGGAGTTGTTGTTCAGAGAACAGATTGAAGTCCTATTTTATTGCTTACGATTTGTTGAAAGCAGATGTTTTCTTTCTCAGAGCTTACAAAGACAATTTGGTCTGTTTCAGCTAAAAAATATTCAGACATGAGATTTGTTTCTTTCTACTCTCTGCTTTCTTTAGTCCTATATACACCACTTTGTTGCGTCCTATATCGACTTCTTCTCCGTGTTCATACACTTGCAGTTAGCTCTGTTCTCGTTTAAAATCTGTGTAAACCAACAGAGAAGTCTTAATCAAAATCAACCGGTTTACACTTATACCGGTCCTTCGGGTTTTTTCACAATGATAAGTAACTTTACCTTATACTGTCTTTGTAAATCTTTGATGTAATCCACAGCTGAATCCAACATATCCGAATTGCTCGTTTGCTGTTAAAACATAAAGATACCAAAAATATTCAACCGAATCAATGCAAGAGAAAACGATTGTTTATATGATCAAAACTCATTACAGGAAATTCCAGGAGATTGTACCTTGTCCATGTTAGGAACAAGTTCGTTTGCTGTTTGTGCGTCCGTTTTCGAGCACTTCACGTTTGGGTCCATCGTCTCGTTGATTTTCGAGACGGTGAAGTCGTAGAGCTTGATACAATCTTCCCAAGCTGCTTTCTCGCGTGTGTAGCGGCACTTTGGTCCTAGCGTGAACGCGTGGGTTTTGGCGAGGATGGCTCGGTCTAGAGCTAGTTTCATTGAGATTTTGAGGAATTCGGATTCAGATTTTATGGGTTAAGAAATACTCGCAAGGTTTAGGATTTGGAGTTTGGCTACACCACGCACGCTTTCACGTCTTTCGGGTTGTAACCAGAAACGGTCCATGCCACGAAAACGCATAAGAACACAAAGGTAATATGAGCTCGAAAAGCCATTATAAGACCCAAACGTTTTGAGAAACGAAAAGTTTGTGTTTGAAGGCATTGGATGATGAGATTGATGTCTTGATCAATCGGTGTGTTTATATAGAGGTATGGGTGACTTATGCTTTTATTAATTAAATAACTAAAATATATTAATATGTAATTTTCAATATATAGTTAAAAAATTAATATAGTTGAAGCAAAAAAAAAAAAAAAAATATATATATATATATATATATATATTATATGTCTATATTACCAACCAATGGATTGGTAGGGTAAGCATCATGCCGTCATATATTATATATGTTGAAATTAAATTTGCTTGTTTGGGATATCTCTTTATTTGACGTGTATAATTTATAATAACGTGTGATTTGCTATGCGACAAATTAATGTGAGATTAATTTCAATCAGAAAACGAAAATCAGTCCACAAACGAATTTTTATAAGAAAGCTTAGATCCGAGTCAAATGTGTTAGCATGAAAATAATAGGTTTATTAATAAGCAGAAGTCGTAAGTAGTTTGTACTTTGTAGTGTGTGTTTTTCCCAGCAATTAGTTTATGAAATTTCTGTTATACAATTCAATGACATTACTGGCAAATACGCATCATATATGGAAGTTAAATTCAAATCGGACTTTTAAATTCTCTTAACAAAAAAGAAGAACAAAAATTCAAAGTCATGCCTCTATGATTAGGTTGATTTATTTATAGAGGCATGACTTTGAATTTTTATTCTTGTTTATGCAATGCACACCTAGCTATATGTGTACATGTTTCTAATATCCTAGATAATTGTCCATGAAATTAAGGAATTGTAGCATCTTTTATATGTTTTTAACAGTCATATACTTTTCTGAAATCATAATTCATATATCTATATATTTCAAATTAAGTAATACAAAATTAATAATAAATACAATTTTTTTTAGTTACATGGCAGTGAAACTAACCTTTTTTGTTTTATAATTTCATCATTTCATTCTAGAGTTTTTGTTTTGTTACGTTTGTATCATTTTTTGTGGTCTATAGTTTTTTTAGAATTAAGAATCTATAAAGATATATAATAGATCTATAATTAAAAAAATCCAAATTTTTTTTACTTCAAAACCAAAAGAGAGTCATTTTTCTTCATCTTCACACACACATCTCTGTCTTCTCTCCAACCAAACTTCTAAGAAATTATATGTACTTAATTTCTTCCTTTTTAATTACTTTTTATTTAATTTTAGAAATTTGTTCATTAAACATACAAAATACTCCAAAAGTCCACAGAAGAGCGTTTGGTCGCAGATTTGCAGTCACAGACGGCAGGCAAACGAATAGAACCGAAGAAGAGAAGAGAGAGAAACAAGAGAAAACGGGAAGAAAGAAGAGATTGATCTCAAGGTATGTCATCTGAGTTTTCAGTTATCGATCGTAATATCTTCTGTTTATGATCTGGAATTTGCGATGTTGTTGAGTTTTAAGTTAGCTGCCAAAGTTTGTGATAATCTTGTATATTCCGATTTCAGATCCATCGGTTGTTGTTATGCTAATCTTTGATGAGATTTAATTCGTCGATTAGTTTCAATCAGAATCAAAATATATTTTTGTTCTAGAAATCGTTGTCATGTTCTGCTATTTGATCGTCTCAATTTCAGAGATCGAGTGGTGATTTTCGTTGATTGCATGTTTCAATCATGACATTTCAATTCTTCGGTTAGTTCGAATCATAATTTATGAATTTTAATATCCTTATAATCAATATTTGTTTTGTATTTGATCGTCTTAATTTCAGAGACCGAATGGTGGTTTTCGTTGATCGCGTTTTTCAATGATGACATTTCAATTCTTCGGTTAGTTTGAATCATAATTTATGAATTTTAATATCATGATAATCAATATTTGTTCTGTATTTGATCGTCTTAATCAAGTGGTGATTTTGCAATTTCTGAATAAAAATGGCAGAATATGAGTATGAGACACTGGAAAATTTCGCCAACAACGTGTTGAATCACGTCAAATCATGGGAGCCATTTGATGTTCATCTGATATTTGGAGGTGGAGATCCATGTACTGTATCAGAGCCTTCGATCCAAAATCTTAGTGGTGGGTAGTACAAAAACTTTATATGATTTTCTATCGATTTTTTTTTTCTTTGACCTTGTTTATATCATAATCGATGATTTTTTTTTTAAACGAAAAAAGAAAAACAAAAAACAAAAAAAAGAACAGATTGGAGTCGTTGTTCAAAGAACATGTTATAATCCTATTTTATTACTTAGGATTTGTTGAAAGCAGATGTTTTCTTTCTAAGAGCTTACAAAGACAATTTGGTCTATTTCGGCTTAAAAAATAATTCAGACATAACATTGTTTCTTTCTTATCCTTCTCTCGGCTTTCTTTAGTCCTATGTAATATATACACACTTTGTTGCGCACTATATCGACTTCTTCTCCTTGTTCATACACTTGCAGTTAGCTCTGTTCTCGTTTAAAATCTGTGTAAACCAACAGAGAAGTCTCAATCAAATTCAACGGGTTTACACTTATACCCGTCCTTCGGGATTTTCACAATGATAAGTAGCTTTACCTTATACTGTCTTTGTAAATCTTTGATGTAATCCACTGCTAAATCCAACATATCCGAAGTGTTTGTTTGCTATTAAAACATAAAGATATCAAAAACATTAAATCGATCCAATGCAAGAGAAAACGATTTGTTTTCATTATCAAAACTAATTACAGGATACTACTGTACCTTGTCCATGTTAGGAACAAGCTCTTGTAATTTCCTCATTCGCTCGCTTATCCGCGTTCTTCTTACCTAACAAGTGACAAAAGATTTTGTTTCGCGTATTAGACTTTCTGTAGATTTCAAACTAGTTAATGTTTGAAAAGGATTTTATCGATATGTAAAGGCCGTTTTTGAGTAGTTGAAATTACCCTTTCAGCGATGCTTCGAGGATGTGTGGCGCAACCACGTTTGGCTCTAATTTTACAAGGAACAGAATCTTGCAACTGAAGATACTTATCCACTGAAACCATGTCCGAGGCTGTCGATGATGACTTGGGTAAACTCAAGTGGTGCGACAGTAACTGCATTCGATTCCCTGAGTCTCCGTTCTATACAAACAATCCAAAAACATGATTCAATTCTCTAAAAACCAGTCCAAGAAACCAACTCCACTATAATGCCAGTGAGCTTTAATATAACCAAACCGGTTTGATACCACTAAACCAGGTAGAGAACCGAGTTACCTGAGCTCCGAGAAACAATTTTCCGTCGTCCTCTGTTTCTCTTTTAAGGGAGGATAAGTTATCAATGAAGCTGGAAGGATCATTCCAATGGCTATATTGAAAATTCGCGGCGATACTTTCGGATGCCATTTCAGGTATCTGAGAGAGCATTCCAAGTGAAGAAGGTGGCCTTGAAGAGAGGCTGCAATGTCGTCTTAATCCGTTTGAATTAGATTGACTCTCTTCATCTTCTTCTTCACCACCGTAATTCATCAAACTCCTCATCGAACCATAACCTGCGATTGTAACTTTAGTAGAAAACCATGAAAGAGTTTATGTGTTGGGTCCATCCAAAGTGCCTAACTTTATGGTTTCTGTGCCTAAACTTAAACCCAGTTGAGTATTTTTCACTTTCCGGGAAAACTAAAGTTGCTAAAATCTAGAGAGAAAAATCAGACCAGATCTTGTCTTACGTTTTGGGGATACGGTAAAATTCCCAACTTCGAAAACATTTAAAACGGGGAAAAAATAAGAAACTTTTGAGGAGAGAGCAAAACGGTACCGTTCTGATCTGAGAGGTTCGTGAACATTCCGGCCGGCGAGCTGCTTTGCCGGAGAAGATTAGATTCAACTGGTTTCGTGTGATGATTACTCATACCCAGAAACTGATCCAAACCAATCGAGCTCATCATCCCTTTACTCTGTCTCGGATAATGCGGCGGCAAACCCAGAAAACTCGACGGCTCAGGCTGCGACGGTGGCGGAAGAGTGGCGGCGTATGATACAGAGGTGTTCGTCAACGAAACCGGAGATTTATCCTCGAATTCACTCGGATTCGGTGAACCCAGATCGTCGTTTCCGCCATTAGAGCTGACGAATCTGGAAAGCAACCTATCGGAGTCAAACCCACTCTTCTCGTCGTCAACAAAAGCGGCGAGAACAGAGCTCGGAGCTGATCGAAAACGAAGAAGACCCGACCCGGAAGAAGATATGTGATTCGGGTCGTAGAGATGATGATTATGAGTATTCGAATCCATGAATCAGATTTAAAAAATGGCGATGAATTTTTCCCTGTTGTTTTCTTTAAACTATAGTGCTCTGTTTCGTGACGTTCGAGAAGAAGAAACCTTTGAAAACCTTTTCAAAGTATTTCAAAGGTTAAAACTTTTTTCTCCCCCTCTCTTGTTCTTGTTGTGTCAGTTTCTCGGGAAATGAAAAACTTCAGCTTGAGATGTAAGCAGGTGAAGAATTTGGAGAGATAAGACTTTGAAGAGGAAGCAACGAAGAAGAAGAAGAGAGACAGAGAGAATATAAGCAACGAAGAACGGTGAAGAGAGAGATGAAGATGATGAATATTTATCGTCTTTTTGCTTCTGAGTTTCTGCGTCCAACTTTAATTGCTGAAGATAGCGGCGGATCGAAAAGCATAACAAAAATCAAAAATTAAAAATAAGAGAAAATAAAATAAAAAGTAGAGAGGAAGAAGACGTCGTTTTGAGCCGCCTGTGAGGCTGAGTCACGGAAATGCCTTTTACAATTATTTATTTTAATATATTTTTGAATACTTTTTTGGGATTTATACCGATACGTAAAAATGTCAAGAAAGTGTAGATTTTTAGATGGAAAATACACACTTTATACTCGTATACAGGAAGAGCATGTGAAGTAAATACCTACCTAATCGATTTTGCGAGTTACTTACTGATGGACCCGTGACAAATTATTTCTTACCTTATTTTTATATTACTTTTGTTTTTTTCTTTGTCGACCACCAATTTCCACAAAAACTAAAAATATTGTTATTAGATTTTTTTATGGGATATATTATTATGTGATGTATCTACGTGAATCTATATACTATACCATAAAATCGCTAGTAGCATACGATTGTAACAAGATGCGTCAATCAAAACTATTTTTTATAACAAAGTAATTCGTTTATTCAGAAACCAATAATCATAGGCTTTCACAGTCAGCATTTGTGCAGACAAAATCTAATATCTTTCACATACAATTAAGATTGTCAATTATTGTTATTTTGTCCCATCAGAATATATAAGAAGTCAGAAGTTTATAGATATTAATAGGTTAAAGTTAAACACAAAAAAAAACACATCCTTTAAATAGAAAGATTATTGTCGGAAGTACAGTTTATAAATAGTAAAGAGTCAAAACTTCAACTACTTTTTAACAAAAATTGTACGTAGCTTTCCGAATTCGATTTTATTAGGGTTTTCACGGAACCTAAACAGCTTTCAACAAGATCGTGACGGAGGACGTTGACGCCGTTAATACATTGGGAATCGCAAGTTGGCGTCTAACGAGGATTGGTGGAGTACTAAAGTGTATGTGATATACGGTACACCTTCATGACAAGAGACGATGGAGACTAAAAAGCTAATATCCCATTGGTTGAGGATGATACAATGACGTCACTCAGTGTGGAACGATGCTGCACCCTGATTGGCCCTCGTCTAAATCTCCGTCCGCCGTCTTTTGTTTCGCATTTCTTTTTAATTTCCATAATATCTATAAATCTTATCTTAATAACTTTAATAATTCACAAGCGCCGTCTTTCTAAAATTTAAATCCAAAAAAGCGTGACAAAAAAAAAAAAAAAAAAATCCAAAAAACAACCCGTTTCTTTTACCAAATTTCAATTCAGCCCTTTTATTTGAAATTGGTTTTTGTTAGTCCTCTCTAGGCTACTGATTACGTTTTCAAAAACATATTCGTACCATTAATCTGAATCTAAGCTTATACATTGTAAGAACTGGAAAAAAAAAACAGAAATTTTACAAAAGAAAATTAATAATTTTTGTTTAATAAACCGCACCTCAAATGATTTATTATTTTCTGGTTTTAAATGAAGATGGTATCTTCCAGACCATCCTGCATTCAACACTAACAAAGATTGATGAGTTGGACTAGCTACACAGTTTTTGAATCTCGAGTTGTTTAATGATTAATCAACAAGAAGACAAGATTGTAAATTAACAACAAAAAAAGACAAAAATGTATTCACAAGCACATGCACATGCATATGCAATACTATCTAAGCATTAAGTAATATATTAACACAGTAGTTTATGAGAATTAATACATCTACTGGAGAGAATTATCAGTTATATTTAATAATTTTTCTGTTTTATAAAAAATGTCATTTTAACACATATTACATAGATTAAAAAAAATTAAAATACCAAAACGTCAATATTTAATACATTATTAATGAAATATTATTGTTTTTGATAAACTACATTATAAACGAAATTAATGATATTTTGTTTTCAGTCAGTAACGTATAAAAATAAATAATATAAAAATACATAGCTCAAAACTATATCTATATGGATCAAAATCTTATATTATCATCACGATGCAACGAAAAATCATCAAATCATACGCAACAAACTTGCTTCTTTCAAATCAAACGACTTCTCCTTCAAGAGAATCCATACCACTACATGCATGGTTTGTAATCTAACAACTCTTTTCCAAATCATCACAACCAAATTATGTTCTCAAGACTCAAGTGCTCCCTCATTTCTTAACAAGTCATACTCTTTTGGTTCTAAAGTTTTGGTTTCTCAATTTTCGTAAAGACGTGTTTAGAACAAACTCATATTACTGAATATAATTTTAAAAATCAGTGGTGTTAAGTGTTAACATTTTTCTTCTAAATGCAACTAGATACGTGATATAACAAGTTTAACTCTAGAATATCACTGTAAGTGTACAGCAAACGAAGTAGTATTTAGGGATCGAATCCACGAGAACCAAGTGAAACACTACGAATTATAATGGATAAAACTAAGCTAAAATGACAATATGGTTGTTTGTTGTGATGCGAAACGAAATAGCAATATAAAAACGATGTAAAATTAATTAAAAGCAAGCGTTAAGTCTAGGACAATTCGCAGGAATTCAGAGATCATGAACCAGACAATTATTCAGGGAACGATAAAGCACAGTCTCAAACTCAAACATGAATGTATAACCAACCCACTTTCGTGGTATCAACTACTTTATCTAGCAACCTAAGAATCTAAACTATCGTTTGATCTTAGAATTCTAAACAAGTATTAACGAGCATGTTTGATATGTTCACAAATTGTCTTAACATCAACTTTCGTTGGCTAAGGACAATTTGCTCACATATGTTCTATCTAGCAACCTATAACACTTTTGATGAATTTATTAAACCTAAAATCAGAGACTAAGTGATCAATTTAATCTAAGCAATGAGAACAATGATAGGTGAAGACAAGATGATAAATCCCTATCTATGTCTGATTCAATAATTCATAAATTCTCTTGAAACCCTAAACCTAACTATAAAAATACTCAAACATGGACGCAAAGAAACAAGAAGGAGATGAAGAAAAACTCATAATCACTAAAATAATTCAAAAAGAGTTCAAAATTCTTCTCAGCGATTGTGGAGTCAAAGATTCGTCTCCCACGGTTTACAGACTGCAGAAAACCAAAAAGTCTGAATGGATATGAAAGAGTATGAAAAGTTTCGCTTAAACAATGGCTCAAAACTAGAATATATAGGAAATAAAAGGCAAAAACCAATAAAAGATAAAATCCAATAAAATAAAGAAAATTCAAATTTTCTTTTTCTGGCTGGAATTGGGGTGGATCGATCGATCCAGTCTAGAACAATCGATCTGGCTTTCAATGGTCGATCCAAAAATTGCTTGAGGTTGGATCGATCGATCCATGTGTAGATCGATTGATCTGACTCATTTTCTGCTTCTTTGATTCATTCCTTGCTCATTATATTTTAGATTCCATCCAAACGTGTTACAATCCTGAAAAGACTCGATAAAACAACGAATATTATGGTTGAAAACCGGTAAAAATCATGATATATCAATATGTTGCAACAAGATAAAAAGAAGAAATAGAAAAAAATGGTAAAGAAGCAAAGTAGGACTTATTAAGTGCAAAATCTAAAAGTTTGGCCAAAAAGGAAATTATAAAAGCAAAGCTCGTCCGTGGCTTTGTGGATGGGAACATGAACACGTGAGACCCCATTAGCTTCTCTATGTTGTATAGATTTTATTTTTCTTACCGTTTTATATTTGAATTTAATAATAAAAAGAAAAAAGGATTCCACATTTATTGAAAATATATCAATGTTATAGAAGTGGGGAATCGTGGTCCACATTTGGCTTTTATAATGTCAACAATATAAAAAAGAAAATATTAGAAATAAATGATGTTTTTTTTAGAGTTTGTCTATTTATACATTTATTTGAAAATTCTCATAAATGTCTAAACTGTTTTTTTAATATAAATAATTAGTTTTTTTGAAAAAAAAATTTCAAACAGGTGGAAAATAAAAGAATAAGATTTTTAATCAAATGTGTAATTATTGTTTGCTAATCGATAGATAAAATTTTAGATTATAAAATTCGTTATACTTTGTTTAGAAGATACTTTCTACGTTTTATACATATTCTAAAACGTTCAGATTATGTGATCTAAATATTGTACATGTTTTACAAAATGTAGAATACACCTACGTTCTACGAAATTTAAAAAATAATTTTAGAATATGTTATCTGCACTTTGCTCTATGTTCTATAAAGTTTAGAATAGGTGTTCTAACATTTGTTAACAAAATTTAGAATACATCTTCTAATAAAGTTAGTTCTAAAAATGGCGGAATACGTATTCTTTTGTTTGCTTTATGTTCTGCAAAGTTTAGAAAATCAATTCTAAATTATTGTAGAATTCCGAAAATTAAGGAAATTATATATTCGAAATCTTCAACTGAATCTAGCAGTTTAGGAAATCGGATATATTGTTAGATTACGTTCTGCGGAATTTAGAATACTTATTCTGGTTTTTTTAGAATTCAATAAAATTGTTGATTTCCCTTCTCTATATACCTAACGTTTTTGTTACGAAATTTTTTTTTTTCCTATGTTTAGCAATTGAACATGATGCAGATCTACGTAACTTGTAGTGTATGGAAATCGTTTTAGAAAAAGGAGTGGAGATTTATGGTTGATGTGAAATTCAATTATCTACCAACTGGTCCAAAAAAGTACGATACGTTTGTTGGGATTGAACAAAATATGGTTGATGTTCAAAAAGAAGAGTACGATACTTAGTTCGGTGGATGCACAATATTATGTGTAATAAAAAATGATAGTTATTAAAATCTAACAAAACAAAGAAAAACAAATTAATATCGATATTAATTTAGTACTATATTAATTAGTTGTCAAAGTAATGGAGATACAAATTTAGCAAAAACTAAATGATATAACTGACGTTAATATTGTATGATTCAATTATATATGTTTTTATTAACTCTTGAGCGGTCGAATTAAGCATTGACATTTCATTTAAAAAAATATTATCACCGATTAAAAAAAAAAATTGAGAAAACTTCGAACTTAGGACATCAATCAAATATCTCCCATTCATAAACCAATTGAACCAACAAATTTTGTTGTAAATTAGTCTCTAAAATATGTTTAAATCTAATGGTTTTGATTAAGGGCATAATAGAATTTTAATTTAAACTAAAATCCATATCACCAGACTTAAATAATAAAAAATATAAATGGATAAATTCTAAAAAATATATTTTTTATTTCCAATTTTCTTATAGGGGCCTCTCTATTTTATTTTATTTATAAGGAACTTCTAAATAAAGCAAGTGTTTTTTTTATCTTTTTCATTTAATTTTCTCGGGTGGGCTGCTATATTTGTGGAAGTAATCAATCGTGCCGGGTCAAGATATGTTTTGCCATGAAGGCCCCTCCCCTCTCTTTATTTTTAAAATATAAATAGTAATACTTTTTTTTTATGAATTTGAACAAAGGACCAACGGTGGGATGTGATCATGTTTGATGGTCTGACAAAAATTATATTCGAAATAGATTTGATTTTGCCTTTTTTTCTTCTATCTAGTTTAATGCTAAAGATCGGCTCAAAATTCATTTCTCATACATATTTAATTGCATGCGCAATGCAATCATGCAATTGACTTTTTTTTTCTTTCTATTGACCAATTTTTCGCTGCATAGATAAAATTTATTTATTGTATTTCGCATCAAAAAATGATAGAATAAAAATAATATATAAAAAAGAATTGAGTTAGTCTGCTAATTACCAATTAATTTTAAACTAAAAGTCATAAAATTTAATATGATATCAAGATCTAAATTTTACCATCATCCATAAATGGCTCGAATATTGTTTAAGTTTGATCTTGATCTACGAGTAGTCCGAATAAGATTTATTATCTATCTTAGAGTGAGCTTTGATTCGAGAAGTAACAATGGAGTTACTATCTCGAGAAAACGAGATAGAAATCCCACATTACAAATATTATGGGACATAACATAATTTAGAAAACTTAACATAGTACAATCTATTAAATTTCGTGGATTTACAATTCAAAACTAATTTGCATAATTGTTTAATTTTTCTTACATATCCTTTGAGATCTCAATCACTTCAAATGTGGGATAGTTCTCACAAAACCTCCACTAAAAAGCATAAATTGAGTTTTTTCATTAATTATGATCTTAATCAAAATTCTATGCATCTAATCAAAATCGAATCTCAATCTCGACCAATGAAACACAGACAATATACATGTATTATATAAAGCCAGTTGGTTATATAATATCATATGCAAGTATTTAATCTTTGGAACGAGAGGATCTATAACATGCAAGTTAGGCAAGGACCGTCAACATTTTTCGTATTTTAATATCAATGCTCAAGTTTGACAAGATTTTTTAAAACAGATCTTTAGCATATTCATTATCTTTATGATATACGATTCTAGAGGGCGAGACAGAAAAAAGCCCATAACACAACCAAACTATCTTCCTTAGGACACAAGAAACATGTGATGATAACACAGAGACAGACACTTGATCCGGAATTAAACCCTAAACCCTTTCATTCTAAGCTCTCCATAGAAACTACAAAACATAACTTTGCCTGAGATTGGCATACAGATTTAATACTTTTGCGGGCTCATTCGAAGAAGGTTTATTGCGATTTGATCCGACCTAAACTCTCAGACACAGATCTCATCCTAGGACGCATCTCTGGATCCATTTCCGTGCAGTTTAAAGCGACACGAATGGTTGCAATAGCTTGCTTATCGGCTAAATCCTGTTTCAGAAGCTTCGGGTCTAAGATCTCGTCCAACGATCTCTCTTCCTTGTGCCACTTCCTCAAAGTACTAACGAGTTCTTCTCCTTGGTTTTCAGAGGAACCATTAGGTAACCGACCAGTCAACAATTCCAATAGAATCACCCCAAATGAATAAACATCGCATTTCTGAGACGATTTGCAACCAGAAGAAACTCGGGATTCGGGTGCAAGGTAAGCAGCTTGGTAAGTTGAGAGTCTTGCCCCAAATGTTTGGTCTATGCTTTGCATTTTGGTGGATACTGAATGATCAGAGAGTTTGGGATAACCCGAAACCAGACGTGTGAGACCAAAGCCTGATATGTGAGGATGTAGTCCATCGTCTAACAGGATCTTGCTCGATTTTAGGTTGCCGTGTACATACTTTCTCGAACTGTATTCATGTATATACATCAAACCCCGAGCAGTCCCTTGTGCTATATGTAACCTCTCAGCCCAAGAGAGCCGAGGCCGAGTCTGCGAAGGTCCACCTACAAAAAAAGAAACCAAATTCCGTCTTAGAAACCAGTGATGCAGAATGCCTCAAAAGTACAAACAAATCTCAGGAGACTGGCAAAAATGTCAACTTCGTGCCCCAATCAAACATATCATGCGTACTACTAACGTACCAACGCAGATATAGGCAAAGATTAGGACTAAAGAGATACAGCTCTCGGATCTTAATCTAATCTCTACCTAAGTACCAAGAAGAAATCTTCTTTATGTCACATAAAACATTCTCTAAACTAGCATCAACTCACCTAACCGACTAATGTTTTCCCACGAAGAAAACAGGACCACACACTACATTGCTTTATCTATTCAAGAACTCAATAGAGAAACCAAATCTGTTTATTTGTTTTTTCTTGGCAGGTAGAGAGATCCCCATGCTTGTCCTCGATCTCTACTGTTTCAAGTTTCAACACACAAAGCTTTAAACAAAAAAACAACAAGGAGAAGAAGCCAACAAGTTAGTCACTATACCACAATGAGACAATGACCAAAAGCTCTGCACTTTACAGTCATATATATCTACAGACTAAGACACCATCCAATTCAACAACACAACCGTATAATTAGCAGTTGATAAACGCAGATTTAGCATTGAAATTGGAAGATTAGTGTTTTACCATGTAAGGCAGAGTTTAAGCTGCCATTGCTAATGAAATCAGTGATGAGAAGCTTCTCGTCCTCTGCATAGTAGTAAGCTCTTAGCCTGACGATGTTGGGATGGTTGATCCGACCAATGGTCTCCACTTCGTTCACGAAATCCTTGAACCGCCACGTGGCGTTACCTTCGCTGAGTCTTCTGACGGCGACAACGGCGGAGGAGGAGGAGGATGATTCCGCCGCCACTACTCTGTACACAATCCCGCTCCTGCTTTTGCCTATCACGTAAGCCGATGCTCTCAACAAATCCTCAAGCTCGAGCTCGAATCCTTCTTCAAACGCTACAAATTTACCTTCTTGCCCTTCTTCGTCGTACTCTGAGACTACCTTCGCCGTCGTCTTCGTCTCCGTTTTGTCTCCGTCGGAGCCTCGTTTTCTCCGGATCAGCCACACCGAGACAGAAACCGCTCCGACCACAACAGAAACTCCTGAAATCAAAGAAACCGTCACTGATCCGGTGATCTGCTTCTCCTTTCCTTCGTCCTTGACGATCACACTAGGGTTTGGTTTCTGGAGATCTTGCGTGCTTTCCGGCTTCGAAGTGACGAAATTAGGGATTTTGATTTCTTCGCATTGCGTCTGCAATGGAAACCCACAGAGATGAGAGTTTCCAGCGAATGCGATTGGTCCTTGATTCAACAGAGAACCCACCTGAGGTATTTTTCCGGTTAGGTTATTGTAACCGAAATCCAAGCTGACGTAAACAGGAAATCGACCGTACGACGGCGGAATCTCGCCGGTGAATCGGTTATAAGACAGATTTAGGGTTCCAACTAGGCTTCTGAGCTCAGTGAGTGACTCAGGGAGTGACCCGTTGAGACGATTGGAGGAGAAATCGAGGTGGTTTAGAGATTTCATGGACTTGATTTGAGGTGGGATTGGGCCGGAGAGTGAGTTGTGTGAGAGATCGATGTACCGGAGCTTGGTTGCTTCGAAGAGACGAGCCGGTACGAGTTTCGAGAAATTGTTGTGAGCTAGATCGAGCCGGATAAGTGAGTCGAGTAGTCCGAGTTCCGATGGAATGTAACCGGAGAGACTTTTACCGAAGAGTATAAGTGATGTGACTCGGCCGTTTGTACAGACGATTCCGGACCAATGGCAAGGAGTTTGGTCGGATTCGGACCAGTGGTTCATCACTCGTGTCGGGTCTTTATCGACGGCGGATTTGAGAGCAAGAAGAGACAAACCATCGGAATTGAGAGAAGAGCAAAAGCTCATCATGCAGAGAAAGATTGAAGAAACAAGAAGTGATACTAACTTCATTTACTTGTTTAGAATAAGAATCTTGAAAAACACTTTTTTGTTGTTGTTTCTATACAAGAAAACAAAAAAGAAAGCTACAAATCATTTATGTAGTGATGCAACGAGAAGTTGCAGAGCAAAAAAAAAAACGATCAACGATGAAGACGAAGGAGATTTGACTGAGGTTTTGGTTCCATTGTAGCAACGTGGAGCAATGTAGCCATGATAATTTTTTTGAATTTCTTGTGCGCATGAATATGGTTTGAAATAATAATAATATAATATGATTTGAAATATATGGTTTGAAATCAAAATTGTGGTAGATTTCTTAAAATAAATGGTAGATTTCGTAATAATCCCTATATAGTATTGGGATTTGCTTCTTTTTTTTGGTTTTTGTGGCTCTTGAATTATTTTATTCAAGTTTAGTTATTGACTGATGCAGGTGGGATCTTGTTACATGTTTAAAGTTTTGTCTGGGTCGATGATGTCTAGGATCGTTGGATACTTGGATTTATAGGATAAAAAGAGAAAAGGTTATAGTCAGAATTTACCATGGTTTTAATTTGAGATTAGAATTTGGAAATCCGAAAAATATATACACTCCATAGTTTAAGTGAGATGTTTAAAATTTTTGCTAAATCTTTTTTTTTAATAAAATATAACTTATTAACAATTTTAAAATAACTTAATCAATCAAAAATAATAAAAATCAATTAGTTTTGCATAAAATTTTAAAAACATCATTTAAAATTAAAAATATATCCATTAATTTTCACTTAAAATATAACGAAAGGAGTATTAGCTAGTGACTCTTCGAAGAAAATGGTACTAAGCACATAAAATAATAAAAGAATCTTAAGTTAGCTATGAAAATGTTTGTCTTTTTTTTTTCATCAGAATAATAAATTTTACCACGGTTCGATTACCCAAATTGGTAGCGATGAGTTTACATAAAATATATCAGAAATAGCTAATCGTGTACCATTCGTAAGCCTGTCGGCCTTGGAATTGAGAGTGCGAGGAGTATGGGATAAAGAGAAAAAAGAGAACTTCTCCTTTAGCTTCAGTATTTCTTCCATATGGGCTGCAAACGCCGGCCACTCCGTTGGTGTAGACACCATCTTCACCAAATCAGAGCAGTTTGTTGTGAAAACTGCCTCCATCTGCTACATGTCGACAAAACAGTGCATGACCCATACTAGAACTTCAATCTCTGTGTGTAGTGGAGAAATGCTTCGTCGCAGGTTTCGGGCTCCCATCATAATCCATGTGCCTTCATCTTGAAATACGTACCATCCGAGGCCTGCAAATTTATCCGATTCTTTCCAAGAGCCATCAATATAGCATTTCAAACCTGAATATACCAGATCAGGTCTCCTTTGTTGCCCTTCATCTGGCATATGAATATCGGGCTCCTTCGATTGAGCCTTCTCCCAAACGACGGCCTCGGTTTTCGCATTTCGCAGGACAACATGTGGATCTATATCCAGTCCTCGAAAAACCTTATCATTTCGTGCTTTCCAAATATACCACATGATCCATGGGAACATTTGATCCTGATTTCCAGGAGGCACTCGCCAGAACAAGAAGTCTTATTCGTGAAAGTAGAGGATACCGGGAAGACTCCATTGGTCGTAGGGATGGTTGAGAACGCCCATGTTTGAAATGCGGGAGGGCATTCAAAAAGGACATGATTTATAGTCTCTTCCAATCCACAACGGCACACTGTGTATCACATTTTATCTCTCTGGTTTTCAGATTCACACTAACCGATAAATATCCTGTAATTACTTGCCAGATGAAGTGCCTTAGTTTTGGCGAACATTGGATCTTCCACGACTGCGCTTGCAGTGGTCGCACAGTTGGGCCGAAAGTTATAGGTTGGTCCGTAGCCATGTTCCGTTGTTCAATTTCATATCCCGATTTGACCGTGTATCTTCTGGACTTTGTATAATGCCACCCTATAGAGTCGGGTCTGAAGATATCTCCCACCAGAATACCTCGGATAATTTTCACGTTCTTTGGGATAATGATCGCATTTAGCAAATCTATATTCCAGGTTCTCGTCTCAAAGTCAATCAAATGGTTGACCATTAAATTTGGATCATAAATTGGGGTTTTAAAAATGGCTGACCTCGGACGTTGAACTGGAATCCAAAGATCCTTCCATACATAAATGGAGGTTCTCGATCCAACTCTTTTAATTAGCCCTTTTTGAACCAGAGGTCTAGCCGATATGATACTCTTCCAACCATAGGAAGGTGAATATGATTTACCTGAGTCCAACGGATTGGACTTCCGAAAATAGCGTTATTTGAATACTTTTGCAAAAATAGACTCTGGATTATCCATTAATCTCCATAGCTGCTTTGCTAGTAGAGCCGTATTGAATGCCTCAATCGTCTGAAATCCCAAACCTCCATCTTGTTTACTTTGACATAGTTTTTTCCAAGCTAACCAGTGCATACCTCTTTGACTCCCATTCGAACTCCACCAAAATTGTGCTACTGCACTAGTTAATTTAGTGGTTATAGATTTAGGCAATCTGAAGGTAGACATAGCATACATCGCTAAGGCTGCTACGACCGATTTTATAACGACCTCTTTGCCCTCTTTTGAGAGAAACTTCGAGGTCCATCCGTTTATTCTATCGTGTAATATGTCTCTAACAAAGGGAAAGACCTTTGTTTTTGCCTCTCCCAGACTTTCGGGTATACTTAGATAGGTGTCCATTCCCCCTAACGTTGATATTCCTGATACTCGTTGTATCTCTTCCCTTACCGTTGGATCTACAGAATGCCCAAATTAGATTAACGATTTTGAAAAGTTTATTTGTTGTCCTGACGCCGTTTCATATTGTTTGAGAATGTTCTGGAGTGTTTGACACTCTTCCTTGTTTGTCTTACAGAATAAAAAGTTATCGTCTGCAAAAAGTAAATGCGACACTGCTCGACTTGTCCTCGCCATCTTTAACCTCGTTAATTTCTTTTTCCGTTCTACCTTCCGTACATTGGCAATCAATATTTTCGTACACAAAATGAATCAATATGGGAATAAAGGATTTTTTGACGTAGTCCCCTTTCTAAACGTATATATTTTTTTGGTGAAAATGTTTGTGAAATGTAAAAATAAATATTAACTATTTTTCTATACAAAATGATTTGAATTTATTCGTACAGATTACTATTTAAGTAGACAATGACGCATAATACATCTATATCAAATTATCAATGGACAATAGTACAATAAGCAATCATATGACTGAAGAAATAATTAAATGCTTAGAATCTTAACTCATAAAGGACACCTTGAGCCATGAAAAAATTGTACATTCCAACTAAACCTATAATTATTTTACTTTTTACGATATTTCTAGATCAGCAATTAAAAAGCTTAAACACATGTTTGATAATCATTAAAATTAATCGAACTCTACCTATTATTATCTTATTACGAAGGTTGACGTATTATATTTATATGTGTGGCTTTGAAAGCTATGAATTTGAATTCAATTGAGGATGTTATATATTTAGATTTTATTCAAATTAAAGGAAGGAAGAGAGTCTCTATTGTGTCAGAGAAATCTTTTAACCAACCGACAAAAGTGACCAAAACAAACATGCATTTGATAGATGCGACTTCTACTCTAATCGAGATCCTAAATAATGCAAGCACTAGGCTAGGGTCAGGTTTGGGCTTGGGCCGACGATAACGAAAGCGGTCGAACATCACGATGCCATTGTTTATGTATGCTAAAAGACTTTAGTTATGCTTTGCATTGACATCAATTTCAAAATACTTATATTATTTTCATCACTATACATCAATATATTACAATATTGTTTCATTCTTTTCATATTTGTTTTTCCTATTAATTAATTACGTGTTTGCAAAAATATATTACATCTATTTCATATAGTGTTAATATGTCATGTATATTATTTGCATATTACACTCGTCAATTTCTTAAACTTTTTTTTCTTTTAATGAAAAAAATTCGAATTAAAATTCATAATCTCCTCGTACAAAAAATCATATCATGTTAATTTAGTCTCTTTTTCGTCTTGTGTTTAAATTCGAAAACTTTCTAATTTTTTTTGGATAATCAGGTGATACGCTGAACTACCAAAACTAATATTATTTTAAATATTTTGTTAATCTTTTATAACTATTTTAATTTTCATATAAAATGAATATGTATCGCAATCCAACTTATCAAATTATTATGAATGATCACATCCAGCTTCCGTTAATAAAATTTACTTTCTCAGTTAAAGGAATTTTTGAGAAGAAATATGACAACAAAAAAGATTAAAAGTAGTATCTTTGAAGCAACAAACAACGAACACTGCAGTCAGTGTACGCGAACATCTTGCCGTTTTTGGCACAGACACAAGGACTCCATCGCAGCGAATGAGATGGGCTAGTTTTGGTAATCTCATTTTAACGGTCCAGATAGGCCCAAATAAATCCCTAAGACGGCCAATTTTTCAGATCCCTGCAACTTGAATGATTGGTGTGGTGGGGGGAGGGCACGCCCTGTCGTTTTCGTGGTTCGCATGTGGGCCCGATTCATCACAAGTCATTTTTGTGTCACAAACTCACAATAGTGAATCTCACTTTTTTTGTTCCGTTTTAATCTTTCCTAATTTTTTTTCTGTTTTCCGTCTAAATTTCATTCATTGACATACAAAAAAAAAATTATTACAAAAATTTCAAAAAAAATTTATTACATAACCAAAAAATATATATGTGCCATATACCGAAAACAATAAATAAATAAATGAATTTGATGATGCTATCCTTAATAAAATCTTATCCGCTAACGGATTATCAAATATGTTATTTTCTTTTTTTATCGATGTGAAATTTGTGTTTGATTATTTTTTCTTCTTGACAACTCTAATTCGCACACTGCATTACAAAATCCATCGCTTCTGATAATAGTTTTGAAATTCGACTTTCTGATACCAAAAACTCTGTATAAAAGTCATGTTGAGAAAGTTTTAACTATTTTTTCACGGTTTTGATCATAGATACTCGGTTCAATAGTTTCACCTATTTTAAGAATTTCTTTCATAATCTTTTTACCTCCATGATCTGCCCATAATTCCAGCGTTTTGCCAGCATATACCCGATACCTAGGATCTTCTGGATCAATATCCGGATCAAAAACACATTTTAATCTCCTAATTTATGGCACCAAGTCCAACTAAATACCATTTACAATATTTGTCATTTTATTTACGGAGTATTAAAAAACACTACCGAACCAAAGCCCAAAGGCCCAACTCATAACCATTGGAATCCAATCCAACCCTGTCTCTCTCTCTCATCCTCAAAACCCATAATAGGATACTTTCTCTCTCTAAGGATTTGGCTTTATTAACAGACTCACTCCAAAGCTAACGTTGCTTTCTTCCCACTCCAAATGGCTCTGAAGAGTAATCTTATGCACTGAGAGAGAACACAAGAGAGAGATAGACTCTAAGGAAGAAGAAGAAGAAGATTTTCTCGAGAAACCGAGATAGAGTGAGAAATATTTCATTCGCTTTGATTTCAAGTCTTAGCGGGTTAACTCGAGCGAGTGGATCAAGTCGGGTCGGTTCTGGGTTTGCTCTGAAATTCAAGTTGGTTAATTCCGGTTTAAGCGTGAGCTCTCTCAGCTTTATGGATCTGACCGAAGGGTTCGGAGGTAGATCCGGCGGTGAGCTTTGCTGCCGAGAGGCGGTGACCGGACTGGAATTGCTCAATTTCAGCGACGAAATTCGGCAATTGGTGACGATGCCTCCTCCGGATAATACAAGCTCCTTCACGGCGTTGCTCGAGATGCCGGCGACTCAAGCCATGGAGCTTCTCCATCTCACAGATACAACCTACGTTACTAGAGTCACCGGAGATATCGCTCCTCCCACTCTTCACCCTTTTGGGACATTGACTTTTCCTTCTAACTCGTTCCTCTCAGACCGCGCCGCTCGTTTCTCGGTGATTGCTACAGACCAAAACGGAAATATCTCCGGTGATTCGAATTCCAGCGCGAATCTGGGCAGAGTCAAGCCCGAGCCTGATGAGACCGATTCACTGACCCAGAACCAGAACCATAACAATTGTTCTGGCAAGAGGAAAGAGCGAGAGAAGAAGGTGATACCAATTGTTCATAATCAAACTCTTCTCTATCAAATTGTTAATATACCCAGAGAGATTAGTTCCTTAATTTTTTTATCCCTTAATTTCTAGGTCAAAAGCTCGATGAAGAAGACCAAGAGCTCAGAAGAGGCAGAGAAGCTACCATATGTTCACGTTAGAGCTCGTCGTGGTCAAGCTACAGATAACCATAGCTTAGCAGAGCGAGTAATTCACATCTCACAAACATGGTTTCATATTAATATTTTAATTAGTGGCTTACGCTAATTCATCATTAAATCTTGATTATAGGCAAGAAGAGAGAAGATAAACGCACGAATGAAGCTGCTACAGGAACTGGTCCCAGGCTGTGATAAGGTTTGTCTAAAGATTATCGACCTTTAATCAAAAAAGCTAATCAATAATTAGATCTTCATGTGTGCTCAAGGACAGAATCTTTCTTTATTATAGCAAACCCCCCCCCCCCCCAAAAAAACTGATTTTTTTTTCTCTAATTTGATGATGTGGTTTGATAAGGGTCTTAATCCTTCTCACTTTCTTTTTATATGAAAAAAAAAGTGGAATGTTTTCTGGTGTGCCAAATACCAAAACGACTAGTTTGGTTTCACTGCCTTGAAGATCTAAACTTTATTTCCGCGTGGGGGAGGAATATCTCACGGGTCATAACCATTTAGGTAAATTAGTAATACGGAAGTGATGTGACAGTGTTCAATCAATTCTTGTCTCGTCTTCCCAAAGTGTATTCATTGAGCTTGAAGCTTACTCCATAAATGACAATAATGGCTTTATGATGTGGGAATGCTAGCTGGAGTGTTCCCTTAAGGTTTTGGGTAGAGGGGACAGATTGTGGTGGATAGATCAAGATCAGAGTGTGTTTTGGGGTCCATCTTTTGATGATAAGTAGAAAAAGTTGCAGGCTTTCTATGGAGGGGGTGAGCAGTGTAGTATCGTCTCTAATAAGTTTGGTATCTATCAAGTAGAAAGAGGGTGAGGATTGTAGTATCGTCACTAATATTGTTATATGCTTTGAGTCCCACAATACCTAATTGGTTGGAAACATGATGTGACACTCCTGCAGACAGCTAACTAATCGATATATATCTTGGAATTTAGCAGCCATTATTGGTGGAAGGAGATGATGATAAGTGACAACTCTTTAAGAGTTTGTAGAATTTGTGGTGTTCTGGGATTTGATTGTTTCTTCTTTAAATCTTGAGAATCCTGAATTCTTGTTTATATACGAGAGATGTTGCTCTGTTTCGCTTTTATGGCAATATAATGTTGAAAAGAGTAGAGTTGTTGAGATTGTAGAAGCCGTTTTTACATGCTAGCTAGGATTAAGGCTCATTTTCTCGCTGCTTCTTTAACCACACAGTTTTAAATCTTGTAAAGTTTTGTTATCGTCGATTAGTTATAGATTTGGCGCATATTATTTTCATAACTAATGGATACTGTAGTAAAGAAATAGCTCCTTAGGAACTTTGACTTACCAGAAAGCTTTGGCCTGCAGATTCAGGGCACTGCATTGGTACTGGATGAAATCATTAACCATGTGCAGTCTTTACAGCGTCAAGTAGAGGTGAGACTTTTCGGCTTCATAGTTGGTTAAAATTTTGGTTTTTACTTAAATTTGAAACAGTAAGCTAAAACAATATGCGATAGAATTGGTGCCACAATGTCAAATAACTGTTCCTTCTTTTCAGATGCTATCTATGAGACTTGCTACAGTAAACCCCAGAATCGACTTCAATCTCGACAGTATACTGGCTTCAGAAGTAAGTATCTTGACTTTCATGTGATCCTCTTCTTACAACAAAAGCAGTAGAATTTAATATTTTACAATAAAGAACCTCTCATTGACCAAGTTGCTAGTCTAAGTAACCATAGGGATTATATCTTTTTGAGTAACCTTTGTAGTTGTATCACAAAAAGAGAAACTTTTGGATATTTATTGATCCAACATTAATCGACTCTATTTTAGACTAGGCTTAAAAGAAGTAGATCAACGTGGGGAAATAAATACACATCCTTACAAAAAAATGCAGTACACACACAGAGAGCCTTTTGTTAACGCAAGGACTCAGAAAAACAAAACAAAAATCTATTGAAAGGACTCATTAGTCCTCTCAATTATATCACACACAGATGGGTCAGAAAACACGGACCACCTCTGTTCTGTGGTCTTTGATGATGTCTTTTATTTTTTTATCCTTTGACAATTATTATTTCTGTGGGTCTTGAGTCTTAAAGTTCTTGTTGCTTCAAGTTTCACCTATCCAATCTAATAATCAGAGCTTTTGTTTCTCTGCAAATAACTTCTTATTAAATGACCTTCTTTCTTTTACAGCTTGTACACCATTTAAGAACCAGACCCCACTCATTAAAAACCTTGTTCTTTAGGATAAAATGCAGTAAAAGAGAGCTGGCTTGTTGACTAGATTGAGAATCTAGGATGTTGAATGAATGATCTCTAAGTGAAGAGAATATGTTTTACGATTTGAAACGAATTGAGTTAATCATGAGGTCCAAATCTCTTTGTGCAGAACGGCTCTCTTATGGATGGTAGCTTCAACGGAGAGTCTTATCCTCAGCTGCAACAGTGGCCTTTCGACGGCTACCACCAGCCGGAATGGGGAAGAGAAGAGGATCATCATCAAGCTAATTTCTTGATGGCTTCAGCTACTTTGCAGCCAAATCAGGTGAAAATGGAGCTATAAGCGAAAATGGCGGTGTATATATATATCAGAGTTATACATCTCCTAAGGTTTCAATTGTTGCATTAGAGGTAGAAGATGGTTGTGATTGTTTCAGGTCTCTTGTCCATGGCCTTTCTATATTTACTAGATTTTCAATGTAGAAATCAGAATGTCTCAAGTCTGTTCTTTAAGTATATGAAGATTTGATATGTTACTGTGCAAGTAGGACGCCAATAATGCTCAACCGACCAAGGTGACCGGTTCGATTTGGTTTAACTAAAAATAACCGAACTGATAGAACCAGTTTCGAACTACATACCGAATGGCAAAATGAAAAACTGAAGAAAGAATGAATAAACCAGAAAATCATACCGAATATAGAATACGGTTTCAATTTGGTTACTAAATCTATTAAACCGGAAAATCTAAACTGAAACCATATTATAAACCGAAGAAATTGCCAATTAAACCGACGATACTGATAAAACCAAACTTGATTTCTCGGTCCGATTTCGAGTTAAGAAAACCTTTTGTAGGTCGTATATAGTTCGAACACTAAACAAATCTGTATATTTCCATTTCGTCTCTTTGCTTATCAGCAGAAATCGGAACCACAGCGATGCCGTCGACGCAGTCCTTGACCGTCGCAGCGAAGACGCTACGAAATCGGATCTTTTCAAGGTCTGGATCTACATCCGCCGGTCCGAGTCGGTGGGCGACGCCGGGTCACGAGGAACGGCCCAAGGGTTATTTCATGAACCGGACTCCACCACCACCGGGACAGTCGCGCAAATGGGAAGATTGGGAGCTTCCTTGTTACATCACCAGCTTCCTCTCGATTGTTATCCTCGGCGTCGGACTCAATGCCAAACCTGATCTTTCCATCGAGACTTGGGCTCATCAGAAAGCCCTAGAACGCCTCGAAATGGAGAAGCTCGCTACCGCTGGAGATTCGTCCGATTAAGCATCACCGGATGGTTGATCTGGTATGTCTTTTTCCGGGGATTTGAGGAGTTTTTCCCGTTTTATGACGATCACGAAGACTGGAGAGTTAGGGTTTCGTCTCTCCCCTGAACTTGGTTTCAATCTCTTTGTTTTGTCGATAATGATGTTCATGAAATAAGTGTTCTTTAACTGCTTCAACGCAATTGCTCTCACTATCTACTTGTTATTTACCTTTTCTCAAATTTGGTCACTCTTGATTTGCTCGTTTTGATCAGCTTCTGCAATTTAATTGGTCTTTTTTTATATCAAATGATAGATTCGCCTATTGATTGCTTTGGCGAAGTAGATTAAACGTGAATTGTTTCCTGACATTGTGTGCTTCTCTTCCTTAGGTTATGGCTTGTTTATGTTATCAGTGAATATCGATTTGCTTAGCCCTCCGTTATGCAGTAGTGTATCCTGGTGAAATTCGTAGCCAGTTTAGCTTCGTGATCAAATTCATAGCCAGTTTAGTTTCCTGATCATATTCGTAGCCAGTTTACATTTGCCGATCCTGAATCTCTTTAGATTTATCTTTCTACTTGTCGTTTGTTGTTCTACTCAGAGGCTGATAGTATAGCTGTAACTAGGAGTGTTTTGATACAAGAAGGCTCATTAGTATATATTTTCGCTATGGTATATGATTATAGCTTTGTGCAGCGTGCACATTGCGTTTGGTAGGCTTTTAAAATGGTTGGCGTGGAGTTCTCGTGGCATCAGCCATTGTTAGATGCAACACACTAGATTTCAGTTTCTTCAGTTGCGGTATTTATTAGGATTTTACTGCTCATTGCATCAGTGTTGAATGCTTGAATAATTCAATAACGGTTGGAGTGGAGTTCTCATGGTGTCCGCCATTGTTAGATTCGCTACACTAGGTTGAAATTTTTTCAATTGCGGTATTGATTAGGCTTTTACTGCTCATTGCATCACTGTTGGATATTTGAATAATTCAATAACGGTTGGAGTGGAGTTCTCATTGTATCAGCCATTGTTAGATTCAGAACCCTAGATTTCAGTTTTTTTTTTTCAGTTTTGGTATTTGTTAGGCTTTTACTGCCCATTGCATCAGTGTTCGATGTTTGAACAATTCAGTAATGGCTAACAATATTGTATTAGCTGTGTGGATATTGAATTATGAGCATTTTTGCAAATACCGAGTTAAGAACAGCATGAGAACTGGTTTCATATTTGGAAAAGTTATATGCATGTGTAGGGGAGTACTGGTTAGCTGTGTGGATATTGAATTGTGAGCCTTTTTGCAAGTACTGAGTTAAGAATAGCACGAGAACTGATTCCGATCTTTGGAAAAAGTTATATTATATGCATGTGTGGAGGTACTGGTATCAATCAAGGAGCGTGATCATTTACTTGAATAAGTCTCAAGTTGGAGTTGAGGAGAACTTTCACTCAATTTTGGGTAGAAAAGGTTTACAAAAACATGACAGCTTACCTCTATCTCTGCAGGTTCTGGTCGAGGGCCTGCTATTGAATATTGCCATTTCGAGTACTATAGCTCGTCGTTTCCCAAATCTTCTGATTAGTTTCCTTTACGGTGGCTCGATGGGTCTGCTATTGAATACTGCCATTTCGAGTACTATAGCTCGTTGTTTCCCAAATCTTCTGATTAGTTTCTGTTACCGTGGCTTGATAGTCTTCTCTTTAAGTATCGAGTACTTTAGTGTTCATCTCATCCTCTGGTTTCATGCATGATGATTAACAACGAAACGATTGCCTTAATACCATCTTGCTTGCATTCTTCGTGGTTGCTTTGATTTGTTGTTTGCCTTAGTTGAGCAATCTCATCGAGAGGGCTGCGGTAATTCCTTCTCTCTGTGTATGTGTGTCTCTCCCGAGAGTATGATTCAGTAACACTGAAACGATTAGGCTTTGGTAAATGTAAGAAGACATCGCTTCAGTCTTCACATGCTCTGGAGACCCAAGAAGAGTCTATTACTGTAAAGCCATGTGAATAACCTTTTGTCCTCTTATCCATTTCCTCTGTACATCAGTTGTTTTCTTTCGTAAGTTCCAATTTTAAGACACTTGGTGTCGGTGTCGGTGTCGGTGTCGGTGGAGTTGTTGGAGTCTAATGTTTAGGACGAAAGAGAAAAGGACACTAGGGTCATTTAAAAAAGAGAAGCTACTTTTTCGGGTAATGTGACCGGATATTTCCGGTCCACCGACACAACCTTCCATGGATCACGACCACGATAACAGTCCGTACCGTACACGATCCATGTTTTTTTTATACCAAACCAAACCATAACTTCCAGCACTCGGATCTCCCATAGTGAGAGTGAGAGAGAAAAGTAGCTTTGTTATGGATTACAGATAAAGACAGCTAATCTCAGTGACGCAAATCTCAGAGTAGACTTCACTCTGAGTAGATTAAAGTAACCGTCTTGAAGAGGAAGACACGACTTTCTCAAAGCCTTAAGCTCCTTTTGCTGTTCTGTTTCTTCTGGACATTTCAGTCACTGGTAATCAATCTTCTTTTACTTGTTGATCTCTCTAGTCCTCATGGTTGTTTCATGCTCTGTTTCTCTCTCTGAAACCGATATATTTCTGGATACTGCAGACAATTAATTCTTGTAAATCCCTCAGATTAAATGATTGGTTATTATCTTAGCAAATTGCTGGGACCTCAAATACTAGTGTAGATTAAGACAAAACATAGCAAGTGCCGATTATGTCGTTTTCTTCCTCCATTATATGCTGTCGTTTTCAGGAACATGAAATATATCCAGCTGTGTTTTTTTAATCCTTTTGCTCATCTTGCTCAACCTAAAAATCATTACTTTTTGAGGCTTATCACATATTTTTTCTTTTCTCTGTAGGGTTAAACAAATCTTCTTGGATTGTTTTCTCACTTTGAAGTTGAAAGTAACTGTTTGCTTTGGCTGCACTGAAAGAGTTTCATGATGAAGGCAAGAACAACTAACAATGTCCAGTCGAAGCGATCTACCAAGAGTGGAAGAAGAGATCAAAAGCTTCAGAAAACGAATAGTCAGAAAAGATTATCAGAACAAGAGAAACACAAGGACTTAGATGCTGAGGAAGAGTCTAATAATAATCTCTCTACAGTAGCAAGTGATTCAACCACACAATCAGATCCCTCTGAGGCTTACGAGACGGTAGATGTTCGTTACTTGGATGACGACGATCGTGCCATTGCCTCTGCAGATGCTCATCAAGAAACAGGTTCTTGCAGAGTTGTGGAGAAAACGGAGAAGGAGCTTAACTTAAGTGGATCCGTTTGTGATTTGGAGAAAGATGTTGATGAACAAGAATGTAAAGATGCTCGTGAAGGTATCAATGCCGATGTCTGGGAAGATGCTTCGAATGGTGCTCTTAGTGCTGGAAGTGAGAACGAGGCGGCTGATGTAACAGAGAATAGTGGTGGGAACTTTGAGGATGGATCTTCGAAAGAGAAGATCGAGCATCTGGAGACGAGAATCGAGAAACTTGAAGAGGAGCTTAGAGAAGTTGCTGCACTCGAGATTTCGCTCTATTCTGTTGTGCCAGACCATTCTAGCTCTGCACACAAGCTTCATACGCCTGCTCGGCGTATTTCTAGAATCTACATCCATGCCTGTAAGCATTTTACTCGGGGAAAGCGTGCTACAATCGCTAAAAACTCTGTTTCTGGTCTTGTTTTGGTTGCCAGATCTTGTGGGAATGATGTTTCGAGGTAAACAGACTATATTTAACACGTGAGGGAAGTTTCAGGATCTTGATTCTTCTAAGTTTTGATCTAAACAAATTTTCTTGGTTTCCAAATTCTTAGGTTGACCTTCTGGTTATCAAACATCATAGCTCTAAGGGAGATCATTTCGCAAGCGTTTGGTAAGTCTCGCATCACACAGACCTCTGAATCAAATGGGAGTGAAAATAGTGATTCAGGGAAGAAAACAAACCTGAGATGGAAGAATGGTTTCCAACAGCTTTTGGAGGATTGGCAAGAAACTGAAACATTTACTGCTGCACTCGAGAAAATCGAATTTTGGGTTTTCTCTAGAATCGTCGAGTCTGTTTGGTGGCAGGTATACACAAAATGTCATAATTAAAAATGAGATTCTAAGTTAGTTAGTTTATGAAGCATCTAACTTTTGTCTTTCTTCTTCTCCTATCTTTAAGGTCTTTACTCCTCATATGCAATCCCCTGAAAACGACTCATCAGCCAGTAAATCAAATGGGAAACTTATGGGACCTTCCTTAGGTGATCAAAAGCAAGGAAACTTTTCGATTAGCCTATGGAAAAATGCTTTCCGAGATGCTCTGCAACGGCTTTGTCCTATGAGAGGCGCGGGACACGAATGCGGTTGCTTACCTGTCTTGGCTAGAATGGTAATCAGCTTTTTTTTTTCATTTGTTTCAGTTCAAGCCAAGACATGAGAATGATATTCCTACTGTCTTTATGAAGGTTATGGAGAAGTGTATCGGTAGATTCGATGTAGCCATGTTCAATGCTATTCTGCGCGAGTCAGAACATCAGATTCCAACGGATCCCGTCTCTGATCCTATCCTTGATTCCAAAGTTCTGCCTATTCCTGCTGGAGACTTAAGCTTTGGATCAGGAGCACAACTTAAGAACGCGGTAACCAACACTTTTTTGTTTTCAGATTTTCATAGCCAATAGAAAATGAATAATGTTTATTAATCCAATGGCATAATATTTCCCTTGCAGATTGGCAATTGGTCTAGATGCCTCACTGAAATGTTCGGCATGAACTTTGACGATTCTTTAGAGAAAGAAACACGAAATCACGAAGATGATCACAACGCAGAAAGTGAAAGCAGTGATCGTAAAGCCTTTGTTTTGCTAAATGAACTTAGTGATCTTCTTATGCTCCCAAAAGACATGCTTATGGAAATATCCATTAGAGAAGAGGTTTGTTTGATATATATCTCAGTCACTCTTTTGTTTCTTGGTTAATCCCATCGCATTCACGAGTGTCATCGAGGTTTGTCCTTGATTTATTGGTTTTACAAACAGATATGCCCATCAATCAGTCTTCCACTCATCAAAAGAATACTCTGCAACTTCACTCCTGATGAGTTCTGTCCAGATCATGTACCCGGAGCTGTCCTAGAAGAGCTTAATGCCGCCGAGGTACAAAAAAAAAAAAAAAAAAAGGATTCTCTTTCTTCTCATAATCCAGAAAGTAAAAATTGGAACATTTGGTTTTGTTATATTTTCCAGAGCATTGGTGATGGAAGGTTATCAGAAGCAAGCTTCCCTTATGCAGCTTCCTCTGTTTCTTACATGTCTCCATCGACCATGGATGTAGCGGAAAAAGTGGAAGAGGCTGCAGGAAAATTGTCAAGGAATGTGTCTATGATACAGAGAAAAGGGTACACAAGCGACGAGGAGCTTGAGGAGCTAGACTCTCCTCTTACATCCATCGTCAACAAAGGGAGTGACTTTACCGGTTCATCGACTTCAAATGCAAGATACAAGCTTCTTCGACAAGTGTGGGTTTAGTTGAGTGATGATTGGAACCAAGTAAAAACTGTAAGTATATGAATCTATGGCTATTGCAAAAGAGTAATTTGCCGATACGAGCAAGGATAATGTGGAATGCTTCTGTTACATAGATACTCTGTTTCAAGTATCATAAAGAAGCTATCTTTTATATCTCGACAAGGTTTGCTCAGACGCAACCATTAGAAAACATGTCATCCATCCAATATATTAATCAATAACAACATACGGACTCCTCTACCCCATGCCCATTTGCAAAGTAGGAATGTTGATGCTTCCAAAACACTTCCTGAAATAAGCAACAAGAAAACACATACTCAGATTCATAGAGCCGCGCGATCATTAAGAAAATCACACTTCTCTAGCTTTTGCAAAGATGAAAATTTATCATGTAATGGGAAAATGAAAAGTTACTTAGATATCAACTCTTCTCGGTGGCAAGAAAGCTATAAAGTCTATCCTTAAATCTTCAGGCACATCTTCAGGATTGTCAAACACAATCCATCAATGATCTGTTCGATAACCTGAAAAATATGCATTGTCTAACAAAGAAAACGACTTCATCAATTTAATAAGTCATTTCACAAGTGACTTGTCAAGCCAAAGGTATACTCAAACTCGGATGCCTGCAACGACAAAAAGGCGAAAAGTTTTAAACTTGTCAATAAAAAGAATCATGATAGCAAATATGTTCATAATATTCCACACCCATGCATGAATTCTTCTGGTTGTACCAGTAAGTTTTCATATTCAAACCTTCATGATGTTCCAAAACACAGCTTCTCTTCTGCTTAACGTTCCCTATAAGATGTTCCTGAAATTAGGATACTAATTATGCGATAGAACAACGGTCCTAGAGAATGCTCACCAAAAAAGTACACTTTATGCTTTGCGGGTTTCTACAAAAGCAAAAAAAAACAGAGTTGGAAACAGAGAAAATCGTAAGCAAAATATTACCTTCTTCCTTGCTTCATTGTTTTCCAGCAAGAGCTTTGTGGTGCATCTTCATCAAACCGTCAAAATCTACAGGAAACCAACCTCCTGCTTCCTGAGCCAACAACTTAGAGTTGGCCGAGTCTAGTAACACACTCACGTTCCCAAACCTATAAATCTGAAGACCGTTGTGCATTCTATGCGGTTTTGGTTTCAACAGCAGCTCCTTCTCCTGCGCAAATAATTCAACAGCTTCTTTAAAACTTATCTCCTCGGGGTCAGTAGCACGACTCTCGAATTGCCTCTGCTCTTGTGCCTTGTGGTAACTTATGTTCTCCCTTACCCGTGGCTGAGACATTACAACCTGTTCAACCGCTTCCATCGCCATATCTAGACCGCGCTTGAACTGGATTTCGATCCTCTTGTTCGCTGCAAGCTCCTGCGGGAATAATCTTTTCCAACCCAAAAACCATTCTCTTATCTCATCAAAGTTTGGTTCTAAACACAACCAGTGATACAAAACATTCAGCCACTTAGGGAAAAAGAAACTCTCCATCAAATCAATCATTAGATGTATAGGTACTGAAGATGCCCACCTCTTAACCCAATCGAACTGGTCTAAATTCCGGTTTTCCGGGTTTATCTTCAGCTCTTGCAAAGCCAGCTGTAATTTAGGAACTATGTAACGACGCATAAGCTGCTCCCAGCTTCCAGCATCAAAAACAGTCTTCCAAGGGGAAAGAATAGTGTAAACAGACACATCACTAGGATGCCAAGTATCAAGAAGGTTACTCAGTTTCATTCGAATGATCTGATACGAACTTTCCAACTTCTGACCAAGCAGTGGCAGCCAAGGATGGACCCAAACATGGATGGGAACAGTTTCCAAACGTGGATCCCAAGTTTCAATAGCGGTTGACAGTTTTGGCATCACTACTGTGGTCAAAATCGTCTCGAGGATAGGCCAAGGCAGCAAATTTTCCCATGTCTCTACAAATCTCAGCACTGGCTCAGGGTCTCTAGGCTCCCAAGTATTGATGCCTGATATTCGAACAGCGGGTAAAATTACTTCCAGCAGCATTTTCCAGGAAGATATAGCTTCGATACCATGCGATGCATCACGAAGAGGGTCCCAACCCTGAAACATTCTGATAAAGAGAGGTAAGGCCAGTGAGCAAGCAACACATGACAAGTTACAGAGCTTATAGTCATCAGGATAGCTTGAGCGCAGGTCCTCAAAACGATTGGCAAGTGAATCCAATGTCAAATTCCCAGACGCGTTATCCGCCTCAATTCGATCAATTTCTTCTGCAATATATGCTATGTTGTGCATTCTCTGTTTCTCTCCTTCCATTTTAAACGTCTCCTTTTCCTGCTTCAAGATCATGGCTGATTCTTTCTCGTTCCTCAAATCCCTATCAATCTTCTGAATCTCATGCTCGGTTAAATCAACAATAAGCCGCATGTTGTGTCGTAACTCTGGCATTGGAACATCTGCTACAACAACAATGGTCTGACCACAACCAAAACCCTCTTCTTGCTTCTTCTCCAATAACTCATCTGCAGTGATATAAACTTCCTTCCTCACTTTCTTCTTCCTCCGAAGATTTCTCCTTCCATCACCATGATTCTCACTAACAGTGACCGTAACAGTTTTCTTCTCATCAACCTCGTTTAAACCAGACAACAACTGTGCACTCTTCTCCTTGAAATTATTGTACCCCATACCCATATTCTTCGGCCTCGACTTCGCTTCAATGGGAACTACAATCCCCTGCTTGTTCTTCCCAAGCCCACCTCCTTTGTAACCCATTTTTTCAAGCAATTTCACACCAATCCCTCCATTGAAAGTTTCAAAGTTTTCCTTTTTATCCTTCTTCTCCTTCTCAGCTGTCTTCTTACCAAAGGCACCAGGTAAAACAATATTTTCCTCATCGTCAATTTCCTTTTTCCCATTCTCTTTCGTCACCTGATCAATGATTTGACTCGTACCTGGAGAAAGAAAATTGACAGGTTCGGTGGTCTTACGCCTCTTCCTTCGAGCGTCACCGGAATCGAAGATGCCATAAGTAGCGTCTTCCTCATTCTGTTTTCGCTTCTCCTTCTTCTCTTTGAGTAAAACCTCTTCACCCATGAAAATAAAGCCACGAAATTAGGGTTTCTGCAAGAACGGGAGAAATTAGGGTTTTTTTTCAATCCACAATGGAAAAGGGAGAAGACTGAAACCACCTTTCGATCTAAAAAGAAAATCTGAGAATTTGAGACAGAGCAAGGATGAAGAAAGAACAAACCGTTGTTAAAGCTGTTTTCACCAATTCCAAAAGTTTTCTGACCAATTCAACGGAAGACTTTTATGTGGATTACTTGATTAAAAAGGAAGCGATCAATATTCAACCGTCGCCATTAGTTGATGATGATGATACTTGTTGATTTCTCATTAGCCAACAATCTTCCATCTCACCTAACTTAATTTAATGCTTTTTTGTTTTAAATTATTGGTATCACTTTCTCTGTATTACTCTGTTCCTGTCAATGAAGTTTTTAGCTTTTACAGAAATGATGAGGTTGTGGAGGAGAAGTAAGGAGAAAGATAAAAGGGTCAAGTGGTTTTTGAAGAACGGAAGCATTTTTCTCAAAGAAATGATCTCTGACTGTAACGGTACATCAAATCCTATCTGCATATTCTCTTCTGATCAAATCCTTAAGTCCACCAACAACTTTGATCCCAGTAGTTATATATCTCATCACAGATTCTTTGCTTGGCACAAAGGAGTTATTCGAGATAGGTGTTACTTGATCAAGAGATTTAAAGAAGAATATCTATTAGGAGACTACGAATCAGTGGTTTACAATGATATTGTGATATCTTCTCGAGTCAGCAATCACAAAAACTTTCTCAAGCTATTAGGATGTTGTCTCGAGTTTCCTCTTCCGATTCTTGTGTTCGAATACGCGGAAAACGGTGTTATGGATGAGCGAGGAGGTGTTGGTAGTGAGAAGAGACAACAACTATTGCCTTGGAATGTTAGGTTAAAGATTACAAAGGAGGTTGCTAATGCTGTTACTTATCTTCACACCGCGTTTCCTAGGATCATTATACACAGACAAATTAAGCCGACGAATGTGTTCTTGGACAAGAACTGGACAGCCAAGCTGTCTGATTTCTCATTCTCTATATCTCTCCCTGAAGGTAAGTCATGGATTGAAGATAGAGTGATGGGAACACTTGGATACATTGATCCTTCTTATCTCTCTACGAGTATAGTGACTGAATACACTGATGTGTTCAGCTTTGGAATCTTTTTGTTGGTTCTTCTGAGTGGGAAACCCGCTATTTTCGCTGGATCGTTTGGATGTCATGATAATATTCATGACTATGTGAAAGGTTTACCGGAGAAAGGAGAGTTTTTTGAGCTCGGGAATGCGTTTGGCGAAAAATCCATGTATACGTTTCTCGAGCTGGCTTTGAGATGCTGCGAGACGAGGAAAGAAGAGCGACCAAAGATGATCGAAGTGGCGAAAGAGATTAAGCTGATAGAGCAATCGCTAGATGTTGCATCAACAGAATATAAAGACAAGCTGGAAAGAAAGGGAAAGAGAGTTTACTTAGATTAAAGCTAAATCTCTATGAAGAAGGGACTCATTGTAATAGCTTTGGTTAATTTTTCAAGAACGGTTTGGGAGATCCAAGGTGAATATATGTGAAAGATGACATCGTTATATGTTTATTCTTATTCTTGATGGATAAAAGAAAAGCTTACTTGGCCCAAAGGCGGCTCGGTTTCATTGCGGTCAAAAGAGTAAGCATGAATGCTCCAAAGCCATAGACATTAGTTTTTTCTATTACTCTTCCCGTATACATATAGACTACTTTGGTCTAGGATCTCTCTATCTTCTTTAGTTCCTTGGACACTTCCATCATCTCTGGAACTTCTCCTTGAAGACCAATGCATCTGAGTGAAAGTAAGAAAAAATCTTCCATTCGACATAGCTCTTGTTCTGCAACGTTACCTATGTTTTCCAACATAATTGGATCTAAGATCTCAACGAATCTACCATCTTCCACCAACCTGGTCAGAAAATCTGGATGTAGTTCATCGTCAAGACCCGGAGTTCTTCTGCTCAAGAGAACTAACATGAATACTCCAAAGCTGTAGACATCAACATTCTCTGTGATCATTCCCTTTGACATATAGTTAGGATCTAGGTAACCGTACGTTCCCTCTAGTTTGTAATCTTGAACAAAGGATTCTCCTTGGGGAATCGTAACGCAATTGCGGAAATCTACCAACTTTGCAACTCCTTTCACATCCAAGAATATGTTACGAGGATGTACATTCTTGTGGATGAATGTTGTCGAGAAGGCGGTGTGAAGGTAAGCTAATGAATTTGAGATTTCTCTTGCTATCTTTATCCTCATGTTCCATGGTAAGGTTGGATCGATTTGATGATGAGCACTCACCATTATGCTCTCTGCATATTCACATACTAGAACAGGACAAGTGAAATCAAGCAGCATCCCAACAACTTGAGGAAGTTCTTGTGACCACTCACCATTGATGAAATCGAGATGTCACGGCAAATCTTCCTTATATGACGTCCTCCGTATGCTTTTTTCTTGATTACCACGAGTCTATTATCATCATCGAGTGTACCTCTATAGAAATGGTAATTACAATCATCTTTACCTACAAGATTACTTTGGTTGAAGTTGTTGGTGGCTTTAAGGATCTGGTCTGCAGAAAAAGTTGTAATGGGATTTGTTTTACCATCACAACATTTGACAAGCTCTTCTTGTAGAATGCTTCCATTCTCCATAAACAATCTTTTTGGTCCAGTGGCTTGTCCCATCTTCTTTCTCCACCAACTCATCTCAAAACCAAGGAGCAAGAGTCTGTGAACAAGATTAGCTGAAGAAGAACACTAAGAAAATGCTCCCTTCAGCGAAACATCAAGGAAGATTCTAACTTGGAACAAAAAATTTAGCTGCCTCTCGAAGGATCTGAACTTCAAAACTGATACATTTTAAAGAAGTCTTGTTTTTTTGCTGACCCATTTTCGAGGTTTTAATTCTTATAAACAGCCAATAGGCGTAGATAACTGGTTAAGCGATTAACTGTTGCTTTCAAAGGAATTTGACTTGTCATTAAGAAAGGCTCCAAAGTTGACTTTGGAAAAGTTGACTGTTTCTCTTTGGCTATTCCTAATCTGATAAGCTGAGAAACTTCTGATAGGTTTTTCACTAGTGGCAATTAGCTCTTCAAGTAAGCTATATGGAGACAAGATCTCTCCATGGATGAGGATTATTATATGGGAGCCAACTCAAACAGTCCTCCAAGTTATAATATTACTTATAGATAATCTTTAATCGAGATTTACATAGATCGAAATTTGTTTATTGTTTGACAGAAAATGAAAAGAGAGCAGAAAGATAAAAACCTCATTAACATAAATTCTCCAAGTGTTACATAATAGACTTTGTAGAACAAAAATAAACAGAGTAGTAAGTGACATCAGATTTCAAAGAGAACTACGAATGGAAAACCAAAAGTTATGAGATGGTTCTGCCAAGTGACAATGTTGAACAGGAACCAAATTGGGTCTCAGTGGTCTTGGCAGCTCCTTGATGATCTTTAATTCTCCGGCTCTTTCCAAAATAGACATAATCTGTGAGGGATTCTGTGCTATTTTCTCCAGTTTCAGGGCAATTTCCCTCAGTTTCTCATTCTTCACCGGAGGCTTTGTGGTCTTATTGATGTCTTCACACAAGAAGCTATGTTTCAACAGTGTCAACGCGTCTTTTCTCTCATCTGTCTCCAACGCGAAGCAAGTCATGATAAAGTGTTTTGCATCACAAGGAAGATCACTCGGAATCAATGGCTCGTAGCAGTTCTTGAGATCCTCCAAGTCATACTTTTTATGCCACCACGGTCTCTTCCCAGTGTACATCTCCAACACCACACATCCCAACGACCATAAATCAAGTCCTTTCCCTGTCTCGCCGTGTGAAATCGATTCCGGTGACATATAAATCGGTGTTCCCGCAAACGGACGACGAGGTTGCCACCAGTCACTGTCTCCGTCTCTTTTCGACACCCCGAAATCAGAAATCTTCAACTCGTAAGACGATCTCGACACGCCGTTCTTGTAGACAGGCCTCGGGAAAAGGAGGATGTTTCCGGGTTTGAGATCGCAGTGAACATAGCCTTGTCCGTGAATCGTGGCTAACCCTTCGAGAATCATACGAGTAAACTCTTTGATCAAAGGCTCAGGCAGTTTCTTGTCTTCGAAACGGTTCATGAAAGTCCTCAAGCTACCTTCAGCAGCGTACTCCAATAGCATCATGTACTCTGTGTTACCCTCACCGTCCAGATTCTCTATCACTCTGTTCTCGTAGCATTGGACGATTCTCGAACAACCCTTGAATTGAGACAAGATGTGAAACTCTTTGTAGAGAGACAAGGCGTGTTTGTAGTCGGAGGTCTTCACGGCTGAGTAAAGCTTCGTGCTGTTCTCTCGTGGTTCCGAGTACTTGAAGAGGCTCACCGAACCGTACGAACCTTTTCCTAGAAACTTTTCGAACTCTAACTCCGGCGGCACCATTGCAATGGAATATGATTGATTCTCTGATTTCTTAGGCTCCAAGGTTAGCAAAAACCCTTAGGTCAGGTGAAATCTGAGAAAATCGCAACAATTTTGTGAAGAAAAAGTGAGATAGATAGATACCCTAGAGCGACTCTGAACAAGATCATATTATATAGAGACATGTACACACTCAATTTCCTTTTTCAATTTACTAAAGGAAATAATAATTTTCTTTTTTTTTTTCTTTCTAAAGCGTACAAATTAGTTGCCAACAAAAAAGGAAAGAAAAGAAAAAGTACCGTTGTTAACAACACTAATCATTTAATTGAGAGGATTACAAACATAAATCTACATTTTAAATTTATTGCGTGCCAATAATTTGATAGTTAAACACTTAAACTTAAACCTTTTACAAAAAACAAAAAAAACCTGATAATTCATTTCGAAATAAATATGTCACACAATGAATGGTTCCAATTCCAAAATAAATTTTTAGTTACTTTTTATTTAATTCTAGAATAGTTTGTAGTTCATATTTATGAGAGATTTTTCATGAATAAACAACTGATGAAACACATGACTTGAAATTGATATTTAATTAACTAACAAACACCTCAATAAACCAAACATAATGAAGATATAACACAGAAAAAAAAACATAATTAAATTTATACCGATTTAATAACAAACATTTTGACAAATCGCAGCCTTACATAGTTGTAACAACGTGTAATTAACTTGATCTACACCAACTACCAAGTAACGAAAGACGAAATCCTGACACAATCTACTGTACAGGAACGAGACTAAGTACCTGACTGATTTAAATGCAGTGGATGTGGATGCGATTGCGGAAGTTTGCAGAAGTTTGCAGAAGTGGGCGGTAACGGTTTCTAGTGTTATTGGACGATTTATACGACTGGTAAAGCGGCTGGAAACGGGTACATTTGCGGGACGTTTATGACTGGTTTACAGCGGGTGCAATAGCGGATTTACATAAAACTACCAAAATACACATAATATATAATTTATATAAAAATCAAAAATATATTATCATAAAAAATTAAAATTATATATTTTAAATAAATCATAGAATAATTAAATAAAAAATTTAAGATGTTTGGAACATTTTTTATATATACAATAACATTTTTTATAATTATTAAAATCAAAATTAAAATCAAAAATATATTATTATAAAAAAATAAAATTATATATTTTAAATAAATCATAGAAAAATTAAATAGTATTTTTACAATAACTTTTTTATAATTACAAATTTATTTTAGTTTAGTTAAAAAATATATAAAATGTATGTAATTTTATATGATAATATTCGATATAAAAAGTAAATTTTTTAAAATAACTTTTGTTTTGTAAATTTTAGTTTATTATTTAAGATAATATTTTTTTTTTAAATATTTTTTCAACCACCTGCAACTGTAAACGCTCGTGGGAAGGAGCTTTTGATTTAGAGCGGTTCCAAGCGATATAAAGTGGTACGAAGCGGTATGAAACGGTTTCTGTGATTGTTGTCAAACGCTACCAACTGCAACCGCCTACAAACATAACGTTTGCGGGTGATAACGGATAAACCAATCAACCCCTAAATCCTAGGAATTTCGGTGGTATAATCTTCAATCTGAAGAATCATACGAGTGAAGTCTCTAATCATCGAATCATACAAAAATCTTGTTTCCATGAAAGATGTTAAACTTCCAGCAGCTGCATACTCCATTGACATTTTGTAAACTCTGATTCCGTGATCATTGACACCTCTCGACAGAGATGTCCCGAAGGCTTGCACGATTCTCGGACAGTCTCTGAGTTTGGACAGAATCTGAAACTCTTTGTTGAGAGATTCGTAGTCATGTGCGTAGGAGCTTTTCACGGCTTGGTAGTACGGTTTCGAGCCATCGGGTTTAGTGAATCTGAAGAGGAAGATGAAGATGAAGAAGAAATATCAGTTCTCGATGATAATCTTCAAATTGATTTCTTAATCCCTTCGGGTAAAAGAATTTTTCGGGAAAGACCAGTCAAACCGTCCACCAAAAAAAAAAAAAATACAGTGGAAAGTTGTGATGCAGTAATCGTGGCCGGGGAAATAGAGGTGGCCGTGGCTAGTCTTGGCAATCTTAATGACCCTTAGTTTAATCGAAGCGAAAGATTCGATTACCTTCTATTTTCAAGATCTTGTTTCTTAAACTTTGCACATGTGTATTTTTTTTTTGGAAATATCGTTGCAATTTGTAATTGTTTCTTTAATAAAATTGCAGGTTTAAAAAAAAAAAAAAAAAAAAAACGAATCGTTTCCTATTCCATAAACTCCATCGACGGCAACATTGTTTCTTCTGATTTCATAAAACATTTGGAATATGAATTTGGGATTTGTTGAGAGAAAATAAGAGAATTTGTTTAGAGTCGTGAGTGTGAAATTGAAGAATATGAGAAGCGCTTACGTATTTAATTAACCGATTGGGGAAAAAAGGAAACTTTAATTAAAAAGATCTGCCGTTGGATCCTGACCGCTGGATCAACCTTTCCATGCTAAACACTTCACGCCGTTTTGGTCTTCGGATTTGCTAAATTATCATAACGATTTTATTTGTATATTACAAAAAGATATCCAATTCCTATATGTCTACTGTATAACCAAGAGAAATAGAAAAATATCAAGTAATAGATTAAAAAACAATTTTACGAATTTGAAAATAAGAGAAATAACCAAGATGTTCTTCTTTCATCTGAAATGACTTCATAAGTCAAAATCCTAGAAGTTAAAAAGTTACAAAAAAATTATTTTAATTTTAATATTTAAGTTTTTTATGAGTCCGAGATAAAATTCATAAACGCACATACCAATCCGCTATAGACCACAAACCGCGGCAGTCTCAATCCGCTAGACTGCGGATAGAAAAAATAAAATCCTAAACCATTTGATTACAGGGTGGATCGGACTACGATCCGCAGATTTTAGTCCGGATTGACAGTTCTAATAATACTCATACTCTTAACTCTACCATCCACCACTGACTCAACCACTGAACCACAATTTAAAAAGAAATATAACCCATATTAATTATGTTTTTTAAGTGGAAAAATTTCGTTAAAAAAAAAATAGAAGATCTTTTTTTTTTAAACCTATTTCACACGTGGAAACTCATTGATTTGGTGGTTAAGAATTTAAAGGGTTCTACACTAGGGATGGAGTCCGATTCCTAGAAAAAATGTAGTTTTTGCAGATTAATGAATGTAAAGTTTATCGGAAGTTTCAGAGTGCTGCAGACAAAGTTGTCTGTCGAGTCTCCTGTGTTACGGGAAAATTGTCTATCGTGGACATGGTGCAGATAGAACCGTTTATTTTAGATCTATGTGTTGCGGGGAGAAATGCACCGTAAAATCATTGTTCGTGAAATTATTCATAAAAAAAAAGTAAAATAATCATGATTAGTAGATATTAAAGAAACAAAAACAAAAATCTGATTGCTTTCAGAAGTAGCTTATTTCTATCTAAATTAATTTATACATAATACTTCATATAAGTATGGTATTTAGTATAATAGTATTCATACGGTTCTATGCAATTTTACTCATTACCATATATGGTTAACGAATTTGTGAATTGATACAGAAAGTATTATATGCCATTTAGACGGACTAAACAATATGAAGGCCCAAAGCCAGTGATATATGAAATGGGAAAGGTACAAATATCTTTTTTCAACGAAAGTGCAAATATTATTTTATTTTATTTTTAAATTTTTTTTTATTTTAAAAATAGAGATAATAATTTGAAAAATTCCAAAATTACTAAAACAATTTTGAAAGAAAATGAATTTACTAAAACGACATTACAAAATTGGTAAAAGACCTTTAAACTTTTTTTTGGTTTTTAATAACGAAAAATGTCATTGACATTTAAAATATATATATATATTAAAATAATAATGAAAATAAAATTTTAATAAAAACTTAATTTTAAAAAAAAATTAATAAGCAAACACTATTTGTAAATGGCGATTGCGATTAGCGTTTGCGATTGACCATTAGCATTTGCGTCTGACATTTGTAATTAGCGTTTGCGATTGGCGTGTGCGACTGGCGTTTGTAATCAGCGTTTGCGACTGACGTTTGTGATATGCGTTTGCGATTGACGCTTGCGTTTGCGTTTGAAATCATGGTAGACTTGTATTCTAAATGATGGTAGACTTGTATATCGAACGGCGTTTGTGACAGGCGTTTGCGTTAGAAAGTCATTGTATTTAAATACAAGTTAACATACAAGTCTACCATCATTGTATGTCAGTATACAAATCTACCATCATTATATGTATACATACAAGTCTACCATCATTGTATGCCAATATACAAATCTACCATCATTATATGTATACATACAAGTCTACCATCATTGTATGTAAGCATACAAGTCTACCATCATTGTATGTAAGCATACAAATCTATCATATTAAATCTACCGCCATAGTAACTAATAAATCTACCAACTGAAGGTTGTTTTAGTAAACTCGAAAGATTGAATAACTCTACCGCGTCAATAATAAGTCTACGACATATTATAAATCTGCCATCACTATAAATAAATCTACGATCCAAAACACGTGTAAGTCTACCTCCCATGAATTTAAGTCTACCACAAATATTTAGTCTACCGTCAAACAAAATAAATCTACCACTCAATAATAAATCTACGAGATAAATCTACCATTCAACTACTAAGTCTATCACTAGAAAACAAATCTACAACCGTTGGCGTTAACTCTATCACTCATAATATAAGTTTACCACTCACAAACATCTCTACCACCAAATAAAAATAAGTCTATAGAATAAGTCTACCATTTAAATATTAAGTCTATCGTTCATTGACTAAGTCTACGGATTTGAATTAAGCCTACCAAACCTTTTATAAATCTATCGACCATTAAATAAATCTACCATCACGAGGACGGTAGACTTATCGTTTTTGGCGGAAACTTTTCCTCCAAAAACGTCTACGTGTCCTGCTTTATTAATGGCAGTTTCATAAATACGTTTTTTGTTTTCAAAGGAAATAAGTGTAAAATTAGTAGAGGAGGTTGTTTGAATAATTATGAAAGATGAGTATCACTTTAATAAAAAAAAAATTTGTAAGGTTATTTGAGTAAACTTATAAAAATTTATATATTTTGATTTATTTATTTATTTTGAAGATAAAACATAATGACTTTTTCGGACAAGGAATAAAAAAAAGAAGCTAACGTGTGAAGAACACAACAAAAAAAAGGAGAGTTGAAATTATAATATAATTCACAACTTGTAATAGTTTAACATGTTTGTCTACTTCGAAGACTCTTCTTCCAAGTCAAAATATATGGCTCCCACACTCGCATTCACTCCAAACTTCACGTTATAACATTTTTAAATTTCGCATTTTCGTGTTACAATAAGTCCAGTCATATTATTGGAAAAAATTGTAGTTGACAAAAGAAAATTATTGGAAAAATTGTATTATCACTTAATTATAATTCTCATATACTGTTGACATGTTATGTATCAATGGGATACATATGAAAAAAGATTGCAATCCTAACTAAATTTCATAAATTTGATTATAATTTCTAGAGAAAATTAGCCAAAATAACATTTTGTGAAAGATGTTATGTGTTTTTGACACATTATCGAAAATTGTGTCATTTTGGCACTTTTCAAAACATTTAAAACCATTTTGTCTATGAAGCGCGCATGTACGATTTTGTGCAAATGGACAAAGTACATGGAAAAGCGTATACCATAATTGATAGAAATTAGTGTACACGTACATATATAGCATAGTATATATGTATATATATACCATAATTGATTAAAAAAAACTAGTATACGCGTACATATATAGCATATTATATATGTACATGTATACCATAATTGATAAAAAAAAATTAGTATACACGTACACATATAGCATATTATATTGTACATGTATACTATAATTACGCGTACACATATATCATAGTATATATGTATATATATACCATAATTGATAAAAAAAAAAAACTAGTGCATACGTATACATATAGCATATTATATATGTATATGTATACCATAATTGATAAAAATTTATTGTAAACGTACACATATATTATAATATATATGTATATATTAGTGTACATGTATGTATATGACATATAGATATTTCAATTCATGGATAGTTATGTATATATTTATATATTTATATGTACAGATATGATACGTACGTAGGAGCATTTCGCACAATTGAAATCTGAAAGTGTTTAGTCCCTAAGATTTTGAAATAAGTGTTATAAACACATATAAAAAGTCAAAGAAGTGCTATATTGTAATTGTCTAATTTCTAAATGAAAAACAAATCCAAGTAAAGTCAACATTGGCCCTTTGAGTTTACGAGTAACTCATAATTCCGTTCTACTTCCTATTTCCCCCCACCCACCAAATCATATTATAATGATTTCAAGATTAAATAAAACTAAATTAAAGATCATAAGAAGTTTACATAAAATATAATTTTATTACACAACTAAGATCTTTTCAATCTCTCCATTACTTGTTATCAACTTATTAGTTAACACTTTCTGTTCTTGTTCCATTTCTTTCCTTCCTTCTCATCGAAACAAAAACGCTTCGTCATGGGCTTTGACAACAGACTTGATGATGACTCCGACCGTTCGTTCTGGCAAGAAACATCTTCTTACAATGTCAACAGCAAGATCTTACTATCCACCGTGGTTTCCTTCTCTGTTATTATCCTCATCGTCTTCGCTTATCATCTCTACGCAAGATTCGTTCTCCGCCACCGTAGATCCGCCTTCCAAGGCCTCTCCCTCGTTTCTCAGCCGCCCAAACGTGGCCTCGACACTCTAGTCATCGCTTCTCTCCCTACGTTCGTGGTTGGAGTCAACGGTGATGACGTGGCGGCGGCTACGGAATGTTCCGTGTGTCTATGCTTGTTGGAGGAGAAAGACACGGCGAGGATGTTGCCGAATTGCAAGCACGTGTTCCACGTGACTTGCGTTGACACATGGCTCACCACGCACTCCACTTGTCCCGTTTGTCGAGCTGAGGTCGAGCCAAGTCAAAGGCTTGAGCCTGAGCCAAGAGAAGGACCAGTTGGCGACGGTGCAACGCCGTTGGATTTCGCGGCGGCGTCGTCGTCGGATAACAAAATAGGTGGATCATCATCGGTTTTGCGGTTAGATTCGTTTCGGAGGATTTTGACAAGGGAAAGATCTTCGAACAGGAACGATCATTCTCGCGTTGACCAAGATCGTGTAGTTGATCTAGAAAGACAATGAATCAGTATAAACACACACACACATGACACATACATTACATAAATACATCGATATTTAATCTTTGATTCATGTACAACATATACTCTTTCTTGTTCCTTTTAAAATTTGTTTTTGCACTCAAATCTTTTGTATGTGTAAATATAAATATATAATGGCACACTTTTTGTATGTAATTGTAAGAAATTAATTAGTGCAAAGCTGTTGATGATATTTGTTTTTCCTACATGGAAAAAAGAAGTTGTGAAAAGAAAAACAGAAAGAGTTGAAAATCGGAATATACAATCGAGACAATTTAGTAATATATTTTCAATATGTGTCTACGTCGAAGACTCTTCTTCAAGTCAAATTACACGTATCCTCACACGTTTTCACTTTTAATTTTCGTATCTTCTTGACTATGGACATTTTACATCATTTCTATGCATATTATTGAGATAAATTGCATTATCATGTCCTTTAAATTATATAACTTTTTAACATAATGAAACATGGTTATCAAAAAAAAAAAAAAAACATAATCAAACATAAAATCTGTTAAAAAGGTTATATACTTCAAACAAATACTATACGTTTAGAATGGATGAATTTATCTAATCTTCTTGGATAAAACAATTTGCACCATACAAAACAACTAGTTAAGACTAACTAATTACTCTTCATACACTGAATACACAAATCAGTCTAGAATACGAACAAACTCCTAATACACTGAAACCAAAATAGGCAATTCAGTCTACAAAATATATATAGGACTTTGATATCTTCCAAACTCGTATATACGTTCTCTAAAACTCCAAACCTATCATTTATACTACTTGTAGTCTGAAAAATAGACCTAAACTATATTAACTTTTTTTTTGTTCTTGAATAGCCATAGACATAGTGTTTAATTTCTACAATCCAAGTTTAGTCAACAATGGTGAATTTTCTAAACTCTCTTGAAAGTATAGCTATCTCCCGAACTTTCTGATTCTACCTACTTCATATTTTTCTCCACCCACCAAATAAAGTGTAAACATTGGAAAAAAAGAAATTAAAATTAAGAAATTTCAAAAGTCATTTATTAATTCCTTATATAATAAGTCAGTAACCACTTTTGTTCATTTTCCTTACCCCATCAACCAAAGAAAAAAACAACTTCACAATGAGCTCCAACGACAGAGATCAACGTTGGTCCAACTCCGACCACCGCAACTTCTGGCCCACTCCGTCTTCTTATGATCTCAACAGCAAGATCATGCTCGCCGCCGTCCTCTCTTTATCAGCAGTTATTCTCATCGTCTTCACTCTCCATCTCTACGCAAGATTCGTTCTTCGCCGCCGCAGAGAAGCTTTCCGTGGCCTTCCCGTCGCATTCCGCCACCCTTTTCAGATGCCTAAGCGTGGCCTCGACCCAACAGTCATCGCTTCTCTCCCTACTTTCACCGTTGGAGCCACCGGTGACGTGTCGTCTGCTACTGAATGTGCGGTGTGTCTAAGCGTTTTGGAGGAGCAAGACACGGCGAGAGAGCTGCCTAATTGCAAACACGTCTTCCACGTCAACTGTGTTGACACATGGCTCAACACTTGCTCCACTTGTCCCGTTTGTCGGACTGAAGTTCAGCCAAGGCCGAGACTTGAGCCTGAGCCAAGAGAAGGACCAGTCGGCGACGGTGCTGCACCACCGACTGCGCCGCCGTTGTTGTTGGAGGAAGTCAGGCTGAATTTGACGGCGGAAGCGGCTGCGTCTTCGTCGAATAACAAAACAGTTGGGACGTCGGTTTCGCGGTTAGATTCATTTAGGAAAATCTTGACAAGGGAAAGATCTTTGAACAGGATCAATCACTCTTGTGCTGATCAAGATCGTGTAGCGGATCTTGAGAGACATTGAGTCGACATAGAGATACAAATAATGCATATAAATCATACATACATTAATAATCTTTCATTTATACTATACGCTCTTCTTCTTTCTTTTAGTACTAAATCTCTGTAATTTTTTGATAGTTTTGTATGATGGAACACTATATATATGTTAGTCAAAAGATACATATATCAACAAACCTAATGTTGATGCCTTTCTAGTTAACTCTTCACAGTGGTAAGACAGTAAAGAGCTAAATATCAGGGTTCCATTAAAGATGCAGAACCATTTTAGTTACATGATTACCTTCAATCACCAAGGAGTAGCTAAAGATGATGGATTAGCCGTGTCATCGTCAAAATGTGGCCTAAAATGACTAAGCGTAAAGTCCAACTGTTACAAATCCGTCTTGCTCGGCTCAAATCTGAGTATTCTGGTGCAGTTATTCCCTGCGTTGAAGTGGCATCCGCGACACTGCCATTGCTCACTCTCTTACTGCACACCAGACTTCAAGAGCATGAGTGTGTTTTCGTCCTTAAAGAGGTAAATAGTATTGTGGTTAAAGAAAAGCAGTCCTACGGAGAAAGGGAACACTCAGATGACTTGCTTTAATGGTATTGCAACTTCTTGTTCTATGTTCCGCAGAAACTGGCATGTACGGATATGAACACTATCTAGCCAAGATCAAAAGCAATTCCTCAGGGGAATGGAGTAACTTCATTCTTCTAAACCAGAAACTAATGAAAAATGCTACTCAAGATTTCACTCAAAACCCATCAAACTAAGAATCATTAGAAGAACCTAAGATCGATCTTAATTGCTCCAAACAGCCTGAAACTATGGAAGCTAATGGACAAAAAAACAAATGTGCATTACCTTGAAGGAAATTTGCATGTTCCCTGACCTGAAAACAAAGATAAGAAATTGATTTCAACGAAGCAATAACAAAAGCATCAAACTTTACAACATTCCAATTCGCAATGTCATTCAAAATCGAATTTTGCATTTTCCATGACTAAAGACTCTAATTTTCTCTGAGATTCCACTATCCTCTCTCGATAACTCCGACAGATTTTTGATCCGTAAAAGAAATGTAATAATCTTACTAGGATTCAGAGAAGTAACAGCTGCGTTGTTACTAAAGTTGCAAGCTTCATCTGCGATACCATTCTTCAAGTAATAGCTGTTGAAAACATACGACGCCATCTTCACCATATCCGACGGATCGTAACAAGGTCCGCCTTGTTGGATCCCGGCGCAATCGGCGCCTCCGGGACCACAAGCCCAGTCAATAGCCGTTTGGAGTGCCGAATCGTCGGCGTTGTTCTTCGCCACGCACCAGAGCTCCGTCTCTAATACCTGACCACCGAACTGCGCAGCAACCGCCGTGATGAGGAGAGAGAGATGCATTAGGAAACAGTGAGACTGAGTGGGTGGATACCCGATCATTTTCAGAGAGATAGATAAGAAACGACGGAGGATTTTGTAGTCGGAGATTTTCGGAGTCTGAGAAAAATGGAAGATCTAACAGTAACGCGACGAGGAAGAAGAGAGGAAAATCTGTAAGAGTCAAAGAGTTTTTGGAGTTTTTGGTGACAAATGTAAAGAAGCGGGTGAATAATGTAATTTTGGACTCTTTAACGGTTTAATTTTCGGTTTAAACTTTATTTGGGCCGTATTAAAATCCTCTGGCCCATAAACTTAAACATGAGCGTAATTCTGTCATTAACTCTTTTAGCTGCTAATTGTCTACGTGGCAGTTTTTAATTGGTTAATAGCCTCTCGGAAACGGTCAATCAGTAAAAGACTCTTTACCTTCTCAATTTCTAAAAAAGGAGACCGGAAAAAAACCCAGCCGCCATAGATTCTCCGTCGAATCCTATTGACTCTCTCAGAGATCAAGTTTCAGAAACTATCTCGCCGAGCCGTAGCTTGATCCAGGAATCGAACGTTGAGGCATAAAATTCGAAATTTCAGAGTCTATGTCGGACGACATGGGGAAATCGGAGGAGGCCGATGATCGAGATCAGAAACCGGAGGTTTCGATCGAGGAAGACGATGCTGATACTATGGCTGCGGCGGATTCTCAAGCCATGAGCTCTTCTTTTTACCGTCGCGGTGGTGGGCCGAAGCGGAAGAAAGGGAAGAATAAGAAACGTAAGCAGCTAGAGGAGAAGTCGAAGGAGAAGCTTAAGGTACTTGTCGAAACCTTAAAGCCCGTACCTTTCAAGCCATTTAAAACCCTAGATTTTCCTCGGTATGAGTGTCTCTTGAAGACTCTGGGTCTGTGGGATTTTGTGCATTTGGGTTTCGATCAATGTATCAGTCATGATCTTGTGGCTCAGCTTATCGCGTCCTATAGTCATGAGGGTAGGTGCAGCTATATAAACGGGTCTAGGATCAAACTCAGTCGTGCGGATTTGGCTCGAGCTTTGAAGTTGCCTAATAAGAAAGAGCGTGTTGTCATTCTAGATGAGGATAAGGAACTTTTGGAATCAGAGGAATCGATCAAATTCATCGAAGAAATTGTTTCGAATTGGATTCTACTGCATTGTGATGATGCGTGGATGATGCCAGATGAAGTGGTGGAATGGAGGAGAGGTTTAAAGGAAAAGCAATTGGATAAGCTTGATTGGGCTGGATTGTTCTGGATTATGGTTGAGAAAGAGCTCAAAGCGGAGCCTCCACTCGGGGATTGTTTCTATGCGTCGCATATGCAGATGGTGATAAGATCACAGAAAAAAGATTTATTTAGGGAGCAGGCTGAAGTGGAGGATAATGATGTGATGGTCGAGGAGTCGTTGATCAAATCTCCGGAAGAAGATACATCGAGGGAACAGTCGAGAGTGGAGGATGTTGAGGTTAAGGAGGTGGGTTTGAAGGTAAATGATGATATTGCTGCTGTGAATCTAAGAATGGATGATGGAGCCAGTGGCTCAAAGGAAGAGAAGTGTGTGGAGGAACGTATGATCGAACTGAATCTTGGGCAAGAGGCTGTGTCTGAAATGGCTGCTAAGGAAGAGCATCATCATGAGGAACAACCAACGAATCTTGAGGAAAACAAGGAAGAAGAGGATGAAAAATGGCTTTGGAATGAAGACAGTCATGCATGTTCACATTTTCTTCAGGGGTGCGATGTTAGTGATGCTACTGCAGGAGATGAAGGGAACAAAACAGAAGGGCACAGAGAAGTGGGAGAAAATGAAGCACTTGAAGATGTTGCTGAAGAGGAAATTGAGGAAGATGGAGAAAAGCACGAAGGAGGGTTTTCTTTGTTTCCAAACGGTGAAACACTACACGGCGTTGCTCAGGAAAATCTGATGTTGGATGATACATCTCCATTAGGTTATAACTCTGAGCTACGAATTCATGGCAATTCTACTGGTGATTTCCTGGCATCTAGAGCTGGCATTCATATGGTTCCAAGTAGTTCTCTTTTTCGGAATGTCAACAAGAGAGAGATTGATCACGAGAATGATATTTCATACCATTTTGATAATCCTGCCACTAAGAGGTTGAAAACTGATGATGGACCATCTTGGGATGACAAGCCAGTTCCTTTTGAGGTGTGCATGGAGCAGATTAAGCAGTGGGTGGATAAGGCCAAGTTATCATATCTCGAGAAAGACCGAGCTTGCGGAGAATCTAATATGAGCCAACGAATAATGCTTAATGAACTGCAAAGGAGAGAAGAAATAATTCAGCAATTACACAAGGACACTTATGAAGAGCAACGGAGGAAGGACTTAGAGATCTATAAGCTTGAGAATGAAATTCGTATGTTGACAAGTGTATTAGCCGGGTACCGGAAAGCTTTGAAAGAAACACAAAAGGAATGCAGAAAGCACATGAAATGTTGCCCTTTGCTTGATGAATCGCTGCACAAGGACGTTAAAGGGTCTGGAGGTTTAGTATTGAGCACTGCTGAAATCGAAAAGCTAAGATTGAAGCAAGAAGAAGAAGAGGGGATGAGACAAGTGGAAGAATCTGGAAATCTCGGGATTAAAGAATATGAAGTAGAGTTGCTTGAGGAGAAGCTGATTGGGTTTCAAAATAAGGTGAAGCTCTTGAAAGAAACAGTCTCAAGACGCGAGGTTCTGGATACGCCAGAAAGATTTGATGCAACAGCAAAAACTTGAGAAGGTACTTTGCTTTTTATACTCAAACTTTCAACATAACTATGTTTTCTAAAATAATTCCTTATTGAGATTGTAGCCATCAAATACTTACTGGTTTCTTCTTCGATAGGCACTTTCCGAACCAGCGTGGCTCCAAGGAACTAGGAAGTTCTAGGAACCCAAATGAACAAACATCGGATTTGACGGTTTTGTGTTGAAAGTTGAAACTTTTAGTAGCTTTGTAGTTTCTTGGTAAATGTACTGTAAATAGTATTTTGAATTGGTAGACATTAGCCAACGATTGTAGCAGTAGCGATCAAAGCATCTTATGAACACTACCCTTATCAAACATTTCAATAATCTCTTTGATTTGGTTTGAAACACTAGTGGCCAAATATTGAATTGTAACTACAAGCTTAAACGTTAATGGCTATATTTTGAATCTATGATTCCTTTGCAACCCCCAAAAATAACAAGTGATGCGTTCGTCATTAAAATGAAATTCCAAAACTTTAGAGCTTTCATTATTACTTGTCTTCTTTCTCCGATTTCAACTGTGACCGTCTCATATCATTTCCAAATTTATAAGTCATGACCATTGGTCCAATATTGTGTTTTTTTTTTTTTTTTTTTGATAAAGAATTTGGTCCAGGCCAGCACTCTCCATAAATGGACACGTGGGCATCTGAGAGGCTGCCACGTGGCATTGACACTTCACGTTTCAAGAAAAAAACCACATCGACTAATCGTCTTCCTCTTCGACGCTTGGTTTTATCGACCTCTCCCAGTCTTCCTCTTCACTCGCAAGTTTTTCCCCCGTTTCTATCACATTCTCGCCTGTTCAACTCCCACTAAACCAAATCAACGAGACCTTGGCAACGCAACGACAAAGAAACGAGGCCATTGGTGAAACTCATTACTTCTCGAAGTTGTTCTTCTGCTTGGGAATTTCCAATTAGGTTTACAACTAATCAGAGTCTCACAGTACAAAGAGAGGCGGCCTTGAGTACGTTTGATTGAAGACATGGCGTTACCTGCGGTTGGAAACTGAATCTTAAACACTTACCTTGCTCCGATGTTCCTCTATCTTAATTAAGCTTACGTTTTTAAAAAAATTCCTGATTTCTCGTTGTTTGTTTGTCAAACTTTAATTTAGACAATGTTGTTTAGTAATATTTTGTGAAAGCTATTCTTAGTTAGCTCTTTGATATCAAATACGTAGTGGATTTCATTGGTCAAGTTATGAAGTTCTTTTTAACGGAGTTTTACTGATTCACACATACTATACTTTGTGGGAGGCTATGCAATAACTTGTTCTGAAGGAGGAGCTTAACAATCCCCTTTGTTTAGTTGGGGTGAGATCAAGCTTGCATATAGGCTGCAATGATGCAAAAAGAAGAAAGGAAATTTTGAAGTTTAATATGCAACATAAGAGTGAGATGTGGCATGAGATTATTCGTAAGCTAAGTTGTTTGGATAGGGCAGAGATGTACATTCTCTTGGTTTTGAGAACTCTATCTTTGTTAGAATAATATTTGTAGTGGTCTACTAAATAAGTTGTCTCTATCTTCCTGTTTATTCATGTGATTGGTGTTTATTAACTGCGAGAAATAGAAGTCTTCCCCGGGAGGTAACTAAACAAACGAGTTATTTGTCTTCACGGTAGACACTGTTGACATGTTTGTCAGCATCTCATTATGTGATCTTGGAGGAAACATCTTTACTGTGTGTTCTCTTTTCTCTTTCTGAGATTGATGTTCTTCGTTTGCAGGAACAAGATGCATCAAACTGCAAAGAACAAGAATATGTTCATACTTGTTTTAAGGTTAGTATCTTCTTGCTACACCAATGGCCTACTTGATTAATGTAGTGTAGTGGATGCTTAAAATTCCTAGGACAAACATACGAATTATTGGGAAGTACAAATTCATAGAGGTAATGAAGAAGGATGCTACATTAGCTAGAGTCAAGGTGAGTCTGGTTTAAGTTTATAATTTTTTGGTGTCTGTTTTGCTTTAATATCAAGAAATAGACTATCAATCTCTTAACACCTACCAAAACTTGCGGTGTCTGTGTTTTGGGTGGGGAAAGGTTAGTTTAAGATTTATCTCCATGTCTGCTTATGGTTGTCTCAACAAATTGAAATTTGTTGTGCTGTATCTATCTAAATTTCCCTTTTCACAGGTAGCTAATTGTGAATCTTTCTGCCGCAAACAATTATCAAGTTGGACACGTGAAGAAACCGGATAATCATGCTCTTGGTAAAAAAATATCGTCTAACATTTTGTATCAGGTTTGTTTTATAAGATTGAATAGTTTCATAAGTTGGAATGATCTGAAATTTTTGGAAATATGTTTTTAGGTTTTTTTATGAGAAGGTCAAATTCTACTATAGACTATCAAGTTCTCCAACCAGTATGCTTTAATATGTTTAATCCTAATATGCTTAGATATCTGACATATGTTCACAATGAACCTTTCTTCTGCATTCATCTATGACTTCTTCAAAGACGTTCAGGAGAAGTTCTTGCCAAAAGCAAATTCTATTCTTTTAGTTCAATTTTTGTCGCTTTTAGGATGGTCTAAACTAATCACCGCACCTAATATCATGCTCGAAGCAGGTTCATGGACTATGTTTTTGGCAATGGGACCGAGACAAGAACCTTTGCCAAGGTTCACGGCTTGGAGGTGGTAGCAGCATAAGTTTCACCTACTCTTTGGGTTGCACAAAGTCAGGTTATTATTATTTTTTAGTTATTTTTAAGCGTCCTAGACTTTTGCTCAATACCAATATTTGCTTAGTACATTGCTAATCGTTTTACACTTTCTGATATGGGTTTGATTGATAGGTTGAATCTCAAAGCGCATAAGTGTCTAATTACCTTCCAACTTTGGTCAAAATTTGAGGCTCAACTTTCATTGACGAATGGGTACTCTTGCTAATATTGCATGTGTTACCTCAATATGATGCAATATTATAGTGGGTGTATAAGAATTTGATCAAAATATAATTAACTTTCAACTCTTAATTGCCATCAGTATACAATGCCTAACCAGTTCTGATTCCTTGCTTTTACTTATAATATAATTGTTTTTCTTTACGTCCTCTGTTATTCTTGATGGTTCACTAATGTGTTCTGAATCCAATTCACTTAAGAATGGATAAATCATATGCGCTATGTTTGAAAAACCACCTTGCATCGGTTAAAGAAAGAGGAAGATCGGATACATGGAGAAGAGGATCAAAAACTACTGGAGGAAAAAAGGTGAGAGAGATTTGTGTTTGATATATTTAACTTACATAATGTAAGTAGTTCGTCCTCATGTCATGGTAGCTAGAGTGATAGTGATAGCAGTAGTGGTAATGAGGGTGATAAAAAATGTGAGGAAGCATTTGTAAATTTAGGCATAGTAGAAAATAAATAAGATGAATTAGAGAAGCTGGCAATGTGCATAAAGCCATAAAGACGATGGGAAATGAAGGGAAGACGTTTTAGATTTACAATGGTAGCTAGAGTGTTGTACGTTGATTATAGCTTAGACTGTTTCTTTTATTCTTTTTAACTGTTTTTGGGAATGTTTTTAAACTTGTGTTCATAGGATTATAACAACACACTTTTCTTTCACATTTTATAGACCATAATCATATTATTGCCTAGATTAATATTAAAAAGTAATATAAAATAAAACCCGCGCGTATGCGCGGATATTCACCTAGTATTGTTAAAAGGAAGTAAAACCCAAATCTAAAAAAATAAATACTAAAAAAAGGAGAAAATTAAACGAAAACCAATCATGTAACGAGAACGTAGTGGTCCAGTGTAGAAACACATCACGTGAACTCACAGCTTAGAGCTTTTCAGATGTGTCCACACGCGTTCCTCTTTTCTTTTCTTTAACTTTTCACTCCATAACAACTTTGATCACCAAGGTCACCAAATTTAAGTAATTGGAAAAATTCCCAAGTTTTGGCTGTTATTACTTTAGTTTTAGACCATACATAGTAGGTTTTTGTTGCTAAACCCGTAGTACATTTATAATTTATTAATAATTTCTTTAAATGGAAATTTGATTTGGAGAACAGTAACTCAAATGCCTTGGAAGAATAATATATTTTATCACTAAAAAGGTGTATTCAATCTAACATTTGAAGTGAATTATTTTAAAATATCAAATCATATATTATTGAATCATGAATTTTAAAAAGTCTATTAAAATCCAATGTTATTAAACTAGTGATTTGAAAAAGTACATTCAAATCCAATATTATTGGAAATATATTAAGTGGAAGTTATTGGTTTGTGTATTTTAATGGATTTGGAAATCAAAATCAAATATAGTGTTATTGATTTTATGATTTTAAAATCTATTTTCAAATCTTGTGTTATTGGTTATATGGTTTATAGATAATTCAAATCACGTGTTATTCAATCTTACGGATTTACTTATGGATTTGATTTCAGTAGTGGTTTTGGAAGGATTTTCATGTTAAAAATACAAAAACTCAAATCCAAGGAAAAACCTACGAATTTACAAATACTAATTAAAATCCACTTATTAGATTTGAAAATCAGTAAAGTTTACAATAAATTCTCAAATCAGTTAAAATACATAAACCAATAACACCTTCTAAGAATTGAGTTTTTAATGATTTCAATATATTTTAGAAGATTTCTTAATTAAAAATATAAAAAACCAAATCTTATGGTTTTACGTGAAATTGCAGAGAATTATAATAATAAATTCCTTAGAATCACCCAAAATCATCTAAAAATTCATTAAAACTCAAATCACTTTAAATACTAAATTTAATACACTTATCAATGCTCTTTGAGGTAGAAGGTTACAAATTATCACTATTTATTTATTTTTAAGAAAGAGGTTACAAATTCTTCCTCCGCATACTGTTACTACTTTATAATATTCCAACTCAATATTTTTTATTTGTCAACTAAACTCGTATTCATTTAAAAGGAAATCTTATTACTATTGAAACAAAAGAATAATATTCATAGATTTACGTACTAATGTTGCTTGCAAATTGTGTTTACGAAAAATGTGGGTTTTCAAAACAAATAAAGCTGGGGTAATTCTTTCTTAAATATTTATCAGTAAAAGTTTTGTTCTGATTATTTACAGCGTCAACAGTCTTGTACCGTACGTTATACGTACTATTTTATTCATAGCTAAAAAAAGAGGATTTAGATTGAAACAGAAGTGGATATCCCATATGATTTTACCATCTGGATTCTACATGACGTCATCAACATATTGTTGTATTACTTAAAATAGTTAAATGTCATTAAAGGACAAAAAAGGTGTAACAACCATTTTAATAGCTACAGATGATTTTAGCCGTTCAAACAATTGTTTAACCTGTCTAATAAAAATGAAGGAATTTAAAAATACCATCTTTGAAATATTATTTTGTAAAAATATCACCATGAATTATCTATTTTCAAAATTGCCATAAATTAAACAGTTTTTAAATTTTAAAGTTTTAAACTTTTAAATTTTTTTGACCCTAACAAACTCTAAACCCTAAAAACTAAATCTTAACATAACATAATTAATCTAAACATAAATAATATTTTGAAAAAATGATACAATATTAATAGTATTTTTGAATTTTTTTTTAAAATGTGACATTTTTAAAAAATGGTATTTTAAAAGTGTTATTTTTCAAAATTTCTCAATAAAAACTGAGAACCTCGACACACAAAAATTGAGGACAATGCTTATACAGTACAATACAGAGATAGAGTAGAAAAATGATGAAAAAAAAAACTATTCAGAACAAATTTTAATAAGTACACAAATCTTTATACACTCCCAAAAAAAACAAAAAACAAATCAACTAGTTCTTTGTACAAACAACAATTGATGACTTCCCTTCCATTAACCACATAAGAAAAAAAAAGATACATCAAATTGAATTCATCACAACTTAAAAAAAATGTGATTAGAATATAAAAAAAACGTCATCTTCTAAAATTCTTGACCGAAAGAGATTTTATAGTCAAGAACTTTTGCCAACAAGAGAGAGAGAGAGAAAATGTTGTTGATGATGATGATTGATTTATCAGACATTGAGGAGCTGCTCTTTTTCAATAGACGGCTTGATGTCGACGGCCGAAGTAGCTCCTCCGGCTCCGGTCGCCGGTGAATGATTTGCATTGTCCATTTTCTTGATGCTTTGTTGGTGATACACTTGTCGAAGTCTCTCTATCTCCCTCTTCAATGCTTCTTGATGTGCTGCAAATTATTATTTTTAAAATGTTTTTATTAGCAATTCCTTGTATCGCTAGAGAAAGAAAATTATTGAGCGTGCTCTTATAATGTCAGTGATAATTGAATAATGGACGAAAAAATGGAAACAAAAATAAAACATATACGTATATATAATATTAAAGAGTAAAAAAAGAGAGAGAATAAATTACCATCTTTGAAAATCTTGTCTTGGGCTAAAGCAGCGATTCGTTGCTTGAGAGCACTGTTGTCGACATTGAGAAGCAAACGCTGGTGATCCAAGAACGCTACTCTTGGCGATAACACTGACACTTCCGCCTTTAATTTTAATATATATATTTTTTCACAAAAATGATTTTAAAGGTAAGAATCATCATAAATTATAAATTAAATTATCTAAAAAGGCAAAGAAATGTACCTGCAATGAAGTTACGCTACGTTCGAGCTCTGATATGTATTGCAATTTCCTCACCCTTGATCTCTGTGCTGATTGCCGATTTGCTAATATTCTGTACAGCCATTCAGAAATTTCAATTTATCAACGATGCGAGGCTAGTGATTATTATTCCATATATCATTTCCTATTTTGCTCTTTCTACATTTTGGAATTGGGATTTTTTGACCAACATTAATTGAATATTATAGAGATAAATAAGTAAAATAAACATATATTTTTTAAATCAAAATAATATGAAAAAATCTCTAAAAACATCTTATTTTTGGAGAGATTTTTTGTTTTTTATTTATAATTTGGTTCATCTTAATTAACTCAGTTAATATTTGTACGTGCATGCATGATCTTGGGTTTAGAATAGTAACACGATGATGAACAAAAGTTTACCTCTTAACCCTTTTGGGATCGAGAATCCGGTTGCCGGAGCTATCACCGGAATTGTTATTCGACGCCGTACCATCATCTGGCTCCGTCTTGCATTGGCTCTGGACTTCGTTGTTGTTATTATTGTCCATGTTATGATCGCACGGTGGTTCTTTGTTGTCGTCGTTGATGCTGTTATGATCGGACGGCGTCGATGTATTCGAGGAAGAGCCAGTGGGCCCCACATTGTTGTTGTTGTGATGGGAAGGATTATTATTATTATGAAAGTCGTCGTCGTTGAACATCGACATGAACTGTTCGTCGTCGAACCTGTCGAAGTGGTGGTTTCCGATGTTGTCTTGGCTTGCGACGACGGGAGCTTCTAGGAACGCGATGGAGTCGCTGATCGAGCGTCGGTGGTTGCCGCGGCGAGACGCTGAGAAGTCGAGGAATTCGTCGACCCATGAGGGGTTTTGTACGGCGGCGGCTGAGGCTGTTGCGGCTGCGGCGGTGGAGAAAGGAGAGAGCTTTTGGGAAGGGAAATCAGGCCAATGTGATGTCATGTTGGGGATTTTAGGAGGGAGTTGTGCCATTGAAGAGAATTATGTATAAATCTCTAAATGGCAAGAGAAATTAAAAGGATCGATCTTGATCTCAAAAGAAAAAAGAATATAAATTTACAAGATTTAGGAAGGAAAAAAAAACCTTAATTTACAAGAGAAACTAACGTAAACCCAATTGAGAAAATCAAAAACCCAGATGAAAAACAAAGGAAAGAAACGAAATTTGAGACAAATGAAAAGTGGAATAACGAAGATCAATGGTCCTAAACCATAGGAAGATAGAGAAAGAAAGGAAAGGAGAGGAAGAAAGGAGAAAACGGAACAAGAGTAACCAAAATGGCTATGTTTAACAAACAGTGTTTATATAAATAGAAGGAAAAAAAAAAAAGAATTAAGGAGATAAATAAAGAGAGTGCATGAGATATACTATAATGTAAAATCTGATGAAAGAAAACATAATGAATTCGATGTGATCAAAGTGTTTATTATCTTTGAGTAGGGTCACATGGAGAAGAGATTTTGAGATCGGACAGCTATGAAACAGCTGTCTTGAGATGAGAGGCTAAGGTCTCAACGGTATTACTGGAAAGTCTCCTCCACTGGTTTTTTTCCTTTTAACTAAAAAAAAAAATCTATGCAAGAGATTTGGGAGGAGAATCAAGCAAGCACGTGCCTTGTGACCTTTTTTTTTTTTTTTTCTTATAAGAGTTAGGATTCGACAAATTATTCGTTAGATTCGTTCTGATTCGATATTCGTTTTGATTTGATCCAAAAAATTCAGATATCCGTTATGAATAAGAGTGGAACAAATAGTAAAATCTAGTATCCGTCTAAAGCGGAGCAAATCACAAATATCAATTATAAAAATCTGCATATCCACTCTGATCCGTATATTACTAATATATACATATAGTATGATACATTTATAATGTAGATTTGCATTTTTAGATTTTTTAAATACATTTGGCGAAAATATTTATAGTAAGAATAGATAGATACTAGTTTTTTAATTGAAAATATATTTTATTTCTTATTTTTTTCTTAAATAAAAAACAAAAACAAATGTTTTATTTTTCACTATTTTAATCTTTCATTTTTCATTTTTCTTTAATTATATGGAGTAAAATTATGTAATTTAATTTATTTATTCACTAGTTAGTTTAAATATTATACTAAAACAAAAACAAAATAAAAAAATATGGTATTTTTATTATTATTTTTTTGGTTTAAAACAGATATCCGCAAATATCCGGAAAAAATCCGGATATCCAAAATTTTCCGAAGCAAAAAAATTGAAAAATTAGATATCCGACAAAAACAAAATGGATCACAAATACTACAATTTTTTCTAGATATTCGCTCCGTACCCAGTCTTAATAAAAATATTATATATTTTTCATTATTTACTATTTATCCTAATGGAAGATTCTCGATTTCTATCTTGTATCTGCCGCCGCAACATCATTTCCTCGATTTGTTGTAAATGTACAATTCCTTAGCCGAGAACATTTTAAGTGGTTTCTTTAGGGGGTTTCTTCTTCTTTTTCGTCATTGAAGGAGCGGCGGACAAAGACGAGAAAAGCCCGGCGGAAAAGACAAGCAGTCGAGCGGGTTTGAATTATCAGTCCGGTTTAGTTTAATTTTAGTTTTTAAACACTTCTAACAAAAATTAATTGAACACAAACCGTCAAAATCTAAGTAATAAACCATTTTGGATTGATTTTAAAACTGCGTGGTTTTGGATTGAAAAGTTTTGTTATGGTGTAGTTTTTTAAAGAGGTTTAAATTCTGTGTTGTTAGAATTAGAATATTAACCTTTGGTAGAATTGTAGATCGATCACTTATTTTTATAGAATATGAGAAACTATCTACATATATGATCTCCTATGGATCATTAGCGCACAACTTAGATAAAAAAAAAAACAAATTATCATAAGGATTTTTTCAATTGGTTTATATAGACAAACAATCAATTTTATCATGTTCTTCATGAATCATATCAGTCAATTAATACAAATATATCTAATATATAAGATGTGATTAATTTGTTTTTTAAAACATTTCCCCCATATGTAAAGGAAAAACATTTGATTACATGAGTTTATATCATATACAATCTTCTCTATAGAGATGACAAAAAAAAAAAATCTTCTCTATAGAATTGAGTCGAATAAATCAGCATGATGTACTTATCACACATTATATATATCTAAGAATATTAATCAATACTATATCACCGACTACCGATCAGTCTCTCTCTTTCCTTCACCGTGTTAATGGATTTTCTTGTTACTAAATCAACATTGAAGAAATCAATGATAATGAAGGAAGAATCAATACATAGAGTAGTAGAGTAAAGAGTAGTGGAAAGAGAAAGAGAGAAAGAGAGAAAGAGAGATAGAGAGAGAGAATAGGAAAATAAAAAGGAAGAGAATAATAGTGTTGATGTGTGAGTCCATGTGATTTGTTTTGTGTACTCCTTTTCTCAATATTTGCTTTGTCCCCAGACCACACCCACATGTAGGACACTTGCCATTTTCTTTCTTTTTCAAACTGTTTTATTTTTTCTTAAATCGTATAATTAATTCCGGATTTTTGGTCTCTCCATTTTTTTCTTTCTCAAATTGTATTCTAGATATAGGAATAATTAATGGAACCTATTCAATGGACTCTTTCTCTAAATGAGTGTCGGAAAATACTCTCATATGATTTTTGCATGTTATTATAAGAATTGAACGGATATCTTTTAAGGAAAAAAATGATTGAAAAATGAAAATAAAAACCTTTGATTAGATAGATTGAACTAAAACTAAATTTAGATGAATATCCATAAACTTCAAACAAAACAAAAACGAGTGGACTTATGTTGCTTAGGTAATCAACTAAAAAGGCGCGAAAGAAATGGTATTTCACGCTAATTAAAGAAAAATAAAAAATCATTCCCAGCTACACGAATTATTGTTGGCTATTGGCTAATATGTTGCTAAACAAGTATAGAAATGTTCTCTGAATACATAGACTAATATGTAAGACATGGTGACATACACCAAATTTATGTAAATATGGTAAAAACTACAAATTGATGTTTTTTTATTAAAAAAATTGTCAATTTGAGGTCAAACTGTAATTTTTTTAAAAATAAAAAAAAATTCCAAAAATAAATTAAAAAACATAAAAATACGAAAAAATCCAAAAAAATCCATAAAATTACAAAAAATTTAGATAAAATAATAATTAAAATTTAGATAACAATTAAAATAGTTTCAGTTTTGAAATTTTAAAAAAATTAAATTTGTAAAATCCCAATTTTTTCTAAAATTACAAAATTCAAAAACAACAAAAAATTCTAAAAAATATTAAATTTACAAAAAACATAATTTGAATTTTAATATAAAAATTTAATTATATTTTCAATTTTAATTTCGAAAACCAAATTAAATTTGAAAAAATCACAAAATATATATTAATAATAAAAATTTCAAAAAAATTTAAAAAATCTAAAATTTACAAAAAAAAAATATATTGTAGATTAAAATTAAATTATATTTGTAATTTTGAATACCAAGTTAGGATACCGGATTCCGCGTCCTTGGTTGGGTCGGGTATGGACTTCCGGGTCTTATCCGGTACAAAGCACTTGAATGCTTTTCACCTACTTTTCTTGTCTTTTTGCACCACTTGGCCAACCATACGGTTTTCGAAATTTAATTTGCGATTTTGAGATTTCCATAATCACTAAATTTTGGAATTTTTATAATTTAGTTTCCAAAATTGAAATTGAAAATATAGTTAATTTTTTATATTTTAAGAAAATATTATTATGTTTTTAAAATTGAAAATATCGCTAAATTATGTTTTTTATTTATTTTTGGAAAAATTTATTGGGAAATTCTCAAAAATACCACACTTTGAAGTTTGTTTCCAAAAATACCACCATTTGTTTTATATTCCAAAGATACCACCAAAAATTTATGTTTTCCAAAAAATACCACAAAACTAAAATTAAACTTTAAACTTTCAAAACAAAATTCTAAACACTAACCTAAACCCTACCCTCTAAAACTAAACCTTAAACATAAATTAGTTAACACAAACCCAAAAATTTAAATTCTAAGCCCTTAAAAATCACTTTTAGTGGTTGTGGTATTTTTGGAAAACATAAACTTTTGGTGATATCTTTAGAATATAAAATAAATGGTGGTATTCTTGGAAACAAAACTTCAAAGTGTGGTATTTTAAGGAATTTCTCTTTTTATTTTAGTTTTAAAAAAAAAAATTACAGATTGATCCCAAATTGACAAATTTCTGATAAAAAAACACAAATTTATAGTTTTTACCATGTTTACATATATTTGATGTATGTCATCATGTGTTACATATTAGTCTGTGTAATTCTGAGAATATTTCTATACTTGAGATTTTTAGCAACATATTAGTCGATAGTTGGTGTAATTGAGAATGATTTTTCCTTAAAAGAAATGATTAGAGAACGAAATGCCAGGCTAATTAAAGTAATTTTGAGGACATCCTTATTTGGACTCACTCTTCCTCTACCAATCGGAAGCTTATAATTAAGCTTATAATTATAAGTAAGTTGTTCCTCCAGGCATCTGTGTATGCAATATGGAGAGAACGAAATGCCAGGCTTCATACATCGGAATCAAAATCAGCCTCTTTAATTATCCAAGAAGTCCAACTAACTCTTCGAGCCAAACTCGCAGGGTTGGATCGTGACCAAGCCTCCTTGCAGCAACATATTACTCATCATCACGAAGACACCTTTCTAACTCACTGGTTCATGATTTTCAATGCAAGCTAAAGTTCTCATTCTCTAATCGTGGAGTTCTTCTTTCATGGCGTAACGTCTGTCCTTTGATGGTTCGACATGTGTTTCTTCTAAACTTTACTTTAAAACTGCTTGCTCTGTAAATAAACAAGTTTTTAATTATGTTATGTTGCAATAAAATTAACCGTTATCAAAAAAAAAATGATTAGAGATAGAGAGAATAGGCTTGTTTACTAAACTGAAGTTTTAAAAAACTGCAAAAAAATATAAAAATATTGAAAGAAACAAGCATGTAGGAATAGTAAACTAGTAATAATGGATCAAATCAAATGCATGCCAACCAAAATAATAAACATGTTAATGCAAGTGTGCTTATCCCCTCTTTCTCAATTAACCCAATTTTGCCTCATATGTCTCTATGTATATACTTATAAAGTGTGCATGATTTATATATCTATATATACACAAAATTTGTAAATTTACAAGTATTACAAACATTTTTTCCATTCTCGCGGCTCTTAAACTTTTATTTACCCATTTGTGGACACTTATCTTGCTATACTCTAATATGAGTTCTGGTTTTCTTTTCCATAACTCTAGTTACTCTGATTTTTAAAACAAAATTAAAAGAAGACTGCTGAATTTTTAAAATAAATTTAAAAATTGATTTGTTGTGATTATCTATTGTGTTCACCAGGAGATGCTAATCATTCCTTTTTAAAAAAAAAAAGGTTGCAACTTACAAGATATCCACTTAAAATTATAGAATCCAAATGTAAACCTATTTGAATGGAATTTAACTAGTTAATATTCAAGAGTCACATACATACATCATTTCCTTATTAATTTTTTTTCTTGAACAAGAGATATCCACTTAAAATTGTAGTATGCGGAGATATTTCATTGGCGAGGCTGCTTCCACCATGTGAACCAAACAATGACCAAAGTTATGTTTTCTCGTTGATCTTCGAATCTTCAGTATTTCTATCAAGAATATTTAAAAAATTGCGGCTGAATAGTGTTTACTTATCCATTAACTAGAATGTATTGGGTATTTTGTTTGGTTATCCACAGATTTCATATAATTTTTCTATAGCAACCAATCTCGTAAAAAATCAATATTATTTATTTGGAAATTCCAGTTGACAAAAATGAGAAAACAAACATAAAAACATACGGAATCTTCCGTATTTCGTAGTTCGTACATTGGTTATGGTGCCATAATAATATACGCGATCACAAACCACATGTTTGTTCGATCCAATTTTAGTTTCTTCTATATATTTTTTTGTCCGAAGACAATCTCTATAGAAACATATAAAAACAGTGATTGAAATTTATTTGATTTAGTCTTATTTATGAAGAGACAATCATTGAGACTGTGACATTCATATTTCATTTTCTCACCAAATTTAAAGCTTACTTCCATCGAATATATATATATATATATATATATATATATATATAAGATGTAAAAATAATGAAAGAAAAAAGCAAGTAGGAATAGTAAACTAGTAACAGATCAAATGCATGCCAACCAAAATAATGAACATGTTAATGAAAGTGTGCTTGCATGTGCTTCTCCCCTCTTTCTCAATCAACCCAATCTTGCCTCACATGTCTCTATGTATATACTTATAAAGTGTGCATGATTTATATGTCTATATATACACAAAATTTGTAATTTACAAGTATTAAATAAAAAATATCTGATTAAAAAGCTTCATCGAATTCCAAGTAGGCCTGAATTCTCCAAATGTGGTCCGCTACTCTTGGGTCATTTTGGTTCATGGTTATGAACATTGCTTCCATTATTTAATTATTTAAAAAGGCTATGAATGTGTATAATGTATCTGGTGACAATTGACCGAGGAAGAGTTGTACCTTGGAGGAGAGCCAAAGAGAGAATAGATAGCCACTGGATGATGGCCTGCCACGAGAGAGGAGGAGGGGATAAGAGGAGTTTGAGAGCTACCTTCTTCCATATATCTGTGGAGAAAAGGACACTCGAAAAAATAAATGGTCCCGTGACTCGTTTGCCGATCCACAGAGCAAGCAAGCTCAGTGTGGTGAATCCAAGAAGCAATTCTAGCACATGTCGGATGTGGTAATGGCAATGTGGCATGACGAGAAATGGCAGCCTTGTGCCAAACCAAAGGTGCCCAAGCAACATGATTTTTGATATTCTCAAGCGGTTTTAAATATCTTTTGAAGAGAGAGACCTTTGGGTACAACCATCAATGGACCATTTGGGATATCAAAGAGAACCGAGGAGATGTAAGTGAAGAGAAGAACCAGCTTATCTAATCTGGCAGTTAAAGAAGAAGAAAAAAAGAGAACTAATTAAGGAGATGATGTACTAAAAAAAACCCCTCAAGTTAACCAAATATATTAAATGATTACAACGGGAACAAATGCATTCCAGTCAAAACCGTCCTTTTTGTATGTGCAAAGTACATGATTTCCATTAATATATATATATTACCACATTAAATATACTTTAATAAAAATTGAGCATAGCCTAAAATATTTTGAGAGAGTCCTATTTCCAGTTAAATCAGATTGAAAAAATAAATATAGAATATGATTGATGACTATATAGATAGCTATACTGACACATGTGTTAATAACCGTCCCGAGCCGAGCATCTTTAGTGCCTTGTCTGTTGTAGTATACCAAATGTGGCAGGAGTCCCAAAAGGTACTTTCTCAGTTGTTCATCACCAACATTCTTCCAAGCTTTTAGCCTGAAGAGAAGTGTAATTTGCAGGGAGCAGACCAAGACTTTTGGTGGTTGAAAACTTAGTGAAGTGTAAATCTAAGACCGCCAGTTTCAAGAGACGATGAAGAACCTCGATTTCACTGACTTTGTTACCAGCTAGGTATACTTCTTTCAGAGAGGAGCAAGAAGCCAACTTAAGTTAACAAGAAAAAGACATCAAACATGGTTTCTATATAAAAGCAGATAACGAAAGAATGTAGATGAGCAAGGTCAGGCCATACCATGACCAAGTCTCCGTATTTTTTTGTAGCTCAGGTCTAATACTCGAAAGGCGAGTGAGTTCACACGATTACTGAGATACTGTTCTTTGACAAATTCAGTCCTCGAGGAAGAGCACCAGCGAAATATGTTCTGTTTTCTATATTTTCAATAACACTGTAGTTTCACTGACGCGCGCGGGATTGAATATTTTGAAAGATATCATATTGTATTATAAGTTCAAGACTGGTTGGTGCCCGTAGGGGCGATGATGGTAGTCGCGTGGCTGCCCTGGAGATGACACTACGCTTATGAGCCTTGATGTTTATTTCGGCAGTGGACTTATATGGGTCGAATTTGGTGCTAAATTCTACTCCAGGTGGACAAAGGTTCTCGTCGAAAAACAACAAAGAGAATAAGGCTTCTGGTTCGTGGGTAAGATTTTCAAAAGCAACACAAATATATTTTCAAAAACTTATGGCATAAACATAAATATCTTCAATTTTAGTGTAAAAATGATATATATGTATGCCTACTACCATTTTCTTGTTACTAGCTAGTGTGTATATTATAGCGTTAGTTGTCTCGAGATAGATGTAAATATATGCACATGTATGTGCCTATTGGAATATTCTTTTCAATTTGTTCGTAATCGTTGTTTTGTTTAAGACAGTGTTTAAGAAGTAACTTGATGAATGGAGAAGAAAATCGTCAGGATCAGTGCACCAGAGGGTCATGCCATTTCCATGTCCTTGTACCATTACGTCCAATTCCGTACAATCTTATCCTAATAAAAGAGTAATTATCTTTTTAAGTCATGTTTAGTTCTGATAAGTTGGTTTAAATGTTCTTAAACCAAAAAAAGGTAGTAGTTTCAATGTTCCAGGAACATATGTACAATCGTTGCTGATAATAAGCCAAATGCAGAATAGAGAGACTAAACAAGTTCAAACAAATGATAGAGATTCGAAGAAGCTTGTATAGCTCAGATTATAGCGAGTTTCAAGCGGAGCCTTTCAAAGCTTTCTTCCAAATACGACTCCGCCACGTCAGCACTTCCGGCTAGACCCGAACCCGAAACGTGACCCCGCAGCCGTCGGTGAACCCTAATTCGCCATCGGAAACTCAATTGAAACGGCAGACCCAAAGGATCTTAGCCCTCAAATGAAAACTGAATTATATATGTTCGATTGGATTTGGGTTGAACAAATTTTGTTGGTTTCCTTTTCGAGTGAAGAGCTATAATGTCTTTTAAAAAAAAATTAATTAATTGCAATATTGAGAGAAAGAAAAAAAATTATGTATGCTTTTGTTTTTTGTGACGCCAAAAAAAAAAAAGTTTTTGTTTTTTGTTTTTTCAAATATTGTTGAGAGAAAAAAGCACGGCCCATCGACCCATCACACTCCAGAAATCAAATAAAAGATCTGAGACTGAGAAAGTTAGTTTTAATCCCGCCAAAGAAAACGAAGTTGAAGAGAAGAGAGAAACAAGAGTAAAAGGAAGAGAAAAGGAGAAGTGATCAATCAAGGTATGTGATCTTTTGTTGCTTTCGATAATGAGTTTTGATGTAATGAGTTTCAATTCGCTATCTGTTGTTGATATTATTGGAAAATTTCACCGATGATTTCTCTTTATTGTTATAGATTCTTGATTCGCGAATGGATTGACGAACTGAGTTTTGAAATCCGAATCGATTCGTAGCGAGTCTAATGTTAGGAATTAAATTCAAGATGACAACGATTCTGGTTATAAATCTGATGAATTTCTGCTGATAATCGTTGTAGATTCTTGATTGACGAATAGATTTTGATGAACTGAGTTTTGAAATCCGAATCGATTCGAAGCGAGTCTAATGTTAGGAATTAAATTCAAGATGAGATCGATTCCACTGATGATTAGTGATAATCTGATGAATTTGTGCTAGAATAGCTGGAAAATGGGAAAGACAAACCGAAAGCAAAAGGGACGCAAGAAGAAGGAGAATAAAGGTTCTTCGTCGAAAAACAACATGGAGCAGAAAGAGAATGATGCTTCTGTCTTGCCGGTAAGATTTACAATTACTGATATATCAGAAACAAATCTAAATTACACTAGAGTGATTTACAATCTTCTAAAAAGAAAATAAATTTGATTCTGAAAACGGCTTGTTTGGATTTGCTTGGTTGTAGACAATTTCCCAAGAAACTCGCTATGCCCTCGATAATCTGTGGCTTGCATTCGAACTTTCTAAGGAAGGTGCAAGCGAGGAAGGGAAGAGAACCATGGATGGCTACCTCAAGTGCTTCAGGATATTCTATACGTATGAAGAAACAGAGGAAGAAATGAGCACTAGGTTTGGTGTAGAAGCCACGCTTGTGAGAAAAGTCTACGACGGGTTTGAAAGCAGGATGGATGTCTAGATGGCTGATGAGTATCGCAGGTTGTCTCTGGAACCTAAAGCTGTTAGAGAATCACTGGCGCTTGTTGCAGCTAACGTAAACCACGAGCCAAGAGGAGGCGCAGAAACTAGCCAGGTCATGGATGATTTAATGGTTACATCGGAAATGAGAAAAGCAGGCATCCACGATGAGGGACTGAAGGAAGCAACCGATGGCTTCCTCAATTGCTTCCAGAAAGTCCGTACTAGTGAACAAACAGGGGATGAAATGACAAGCACTGCGTCTGAAGCCACTGATGCGAGAACCGTCGAAGACGAGTTTGCTAGCAACATCACAAGCGAGGTAGCTGATGAGTATTAAAGGGATGTTAGGAATTATTTACTTCGATTTCTTGTGGACAACTACTTCTATGCGCCAATGCCAAATATTCCACCTCAGATTCTGCATGAGTAGGCGAATGTAGATGCGTTTTACCGTGCCGGTAAAATCTACAGCCTAAAGCTTCTACGAGAAATTGCCAGAGATTGGATCATGTCTAGGCTTATCTTCTTCAAAGTTTGTGTTTTGATTTTTCATTTTTATAATGAATTGGAATTTTGAACAATTTTCGTACAATGTTATAAGTTTGGTGGTTTTTTGAATTAAAAGTTTATGTGTTCCGTTTTTTGGCTATTATGTTATGGTAATCCATTCAATTTTGGATTCTAGATTCTGCGAATCGTGAATCTACAAGTAATTACTAAAATCGATAATAAAAAACAAAAACACAAACCTTGAAGAAGGACAAGGCTGCTGCTACGGCTGAAAGCAGTTCAACACTATGCTAAGCTTGGAGGAAGGTAATAGTGATGCATATAACGAACATTCTCTGTGTTCGTCATTCTTACAAGTAGTTTTGTTTTTGTCTTTTGCTTCTTATTATTAGGTTCCAAACGTAGCTTCAATTGCGGAGGGGGAGAGGAAAGCACTTCAGACCATTGTGAAGTGGATCGCAAGCCTCGCAAGCACGCCTGAGAGATGATCATCAACTTGCAAGCATCGCAAATTGAGCGAGGGATCAATTTACTCTGAATCTCCCTAATACTTTTATTTTATTTTCTGGAGTTAACTCCCAATGTTCGCTATTACTTTGGTATTTCTCGCCTCCCTATTACTTTGGGTTTCTCTTTTGTTCTCTGGAGTTGCTCTCAGGCTTCATGTTCGCTACTACTCTTGGTATTTCTCGTTTTCATTTTCGGTTAAATAGATTTGGGCCCTATTAATATACTCATTGCCCATATACTTAACATGAGCGTAATAAGTCTCCCCGTGTTTAATGACTTGTGCTATTACAGAATGAAGCCCGTTATTTTGTCAAATAACAGAGTAGATACAAGAGAGAGGCAAGAAGAAGAAGATTGGAAAACAGAATAGATACAAAACATTATTGAAAACATCATCTTTAACAAAATTTGAAAATTTGAACAAACCCTATGGTTTACGCTACTGTTTGGATGCACGGACTAATATACTCTTCTTAAGAATGGGCCTGCTCGGAGTAATACATATTTAGCCAAAGCCCATTTTATTGGATCAGTCTGTTCTCTATTGTGACCGTGATTGAGATTTTGACATTCACATTGCAGTTTCTCACCAAATTTAAAGATTACCTCCATCGAATACATGAGATTATTTATATATACAGGTCGTTTTGCAAAAGAGAATATTGAATGATTCATCATGAGATCATTTTAACCGTCAATCCAATCCCTTAACATAATCTCCATTGCTTGAAAATATGCATATCATGTATTCATCTAGCTGTGATAAAAACACATGAAGAACTAGACTATTACAATCCAAGGAACAAACAATCTCACACTTGAATACAGTTTCAGCTACTGAAGATGCTTGGCATATGTGATTTTGGCACTCTAGGGTTTTGCGTAAAAGCTTCACGAAACTATAATCAATGTTCCAGAGAATTAATTTACTCATCTATTGGGAGGTATATTCTTCAGTAGATTGCGTCTCCTCTTAGACCGAACACGACGCCTAATCATCCATAAGATCACCAAGAAACCTATCAAAACCAGCTGAAGGGCGAAGATAAGCTTCATACCTGCAAACAACAACATTTCTTATTTTGGTTTGCTTGACAATGGAAGAAAAACAGATTAGCATTTGCCAAAAAAAAAGTAGCAAAACCTTGGAGATTCTTGACCATGTCCTGAAGATTCACAAAGGTTTTCAATTCCTTTAGATCAGTCATTGATGAACCGAGTTGTCTATCAATAGATATACGATCCGTTCTAGGTTTGTAGATGTAGTTAACGTTACCACCCATTATACATGTGTTGGGACAACGAATGCTACTTTCGTACTCGTCGCTTCCATCGCAGCAATCTGAGACAGAAAATGTCATGCTGCAAACTATTGTGTTATCCAACAAACATGTAGATTCGGGGGATTCGCGCGCAATAATCATACAACACAAAGAGAGCTTAAACGAGAATCATTTAGTAGTAATCAGAACAATGTCACTGACCACAGATTCGATCGTTTACACGAGAAGAATAAACAAACTTTGGAGAACTTCCTATGTTCCTGCAGTAAAATTTTCCATTTGGACATGCCGAAGTTCCTGAAGTTAAAACATGTTGCAATCAATCAATCAATCAATCAAACTTTGAAGACATTCATAAAATTAATTTGCATCCAAACACATTTGGTCAGAATTGAAGTTGTGAAACATATTCAGATCATTTTCTACCCCAAATCTAATCCGGGCTCAAAAATTTAAAGTCTTTAATCTCATCCCTCGGGATTCTAAAAAAGTTGCTAAATTTCGTTGTGCCCAGAAACAAGATCGAAGAAAAGGTGAAGGAAAGTGAGTAACCAGGCTCATCGGTGCCATCGAGACAATCGCAGAAGTTGTCGTTGAGACGGTCTCTATGGAATGATTTGGAGCCATCTTTGCATCTGATGATATCTGACTCGAAATACTTTTCATCTGAAGTAGAAATATAGGAATCAGAGAATCAAAAAACAAAAAAAGTTTCCAAATTTGTCGATGAAAAAAAAATCGAAAGCTAAAACCTAATGGATGAACACCGACGAGGGGAGATGTCGAATTAACGGAGACGACGACGACGGCAAATAAAAAAGACGACACGCAGTGTAGCAGCGTAATCTGGTTTGTCGACATGTTTGCTGTTTTTTTTTCTTCCCAGTTTCTTTTGTGTTCGTCACTTAAAAACAAATCAGTTGACCGTTGACCCGCATCTTGTGATACGTCGTCGTTTTAGATCGTTTATTTTGCTAGTTTTATATAATTGGGCTTCAATATTTATGTTGGGCTACTCTCTACCCATATGATTATTTCTTTCTTTTTTTCTTTGGTTTCTAAACCATTTTTTTGTTTGGTAACGAATTGTGATTTAAGAATATCTTCATTTGGAGTAATCAAAGATGAATTATAAGTTAGACTTTCAACAACAACAAAAATGGTGGATATAGTTAATAATTTTATGTTTCAAATGGAAGAAATTGCTTTTGGCATTTTGATTTCTGTAGCAAAGTCAAATATGTTAAAAACTTTTGGGATTCAACTAGAAATGTGGAACTTTGATTCAAAACATAAACAAAAAAATCGTAACAGTTGTAAATTGAATTTGAATTACAAAAAGTCTTTTAACAATCAAAATGTTCAAAGGTTTTGCTTATCTTCTTCAAGGTTTGTGCTTTAATTTTTATAATGAATTTGAATTTTGAAAAAATTTCGTACAATATTCTAAGTTTGGTGGTTTTAGAATTAAAAGTTTATGTGTTCCGGTTTTTTGCTATTATGTTATGGTAATCCATTCGATTTTGGGAGAAACGTGAATCTACAAGTAGTTACTAAAATCGATAATAAAACACAAAAACAATTCAATCAAAATCGATAACTTAACGATAACATTCAGAGTAAAATCAGAAGAATCACTTCAAAGGGAGACAGAAGAATCATTTGGTTTTCTTGGGCGTTCTTCTTTCTTTCTCTTTGTTTAGAAGCTTCAAGGCAGAGTTTCATATACACTGCGACAATCCGCTTTATATGTTTTGTAGACTCAGTTTTTAGAAAAACATGTGTGAAACCCCCATTACAATATATTATGAAGCTCAAGCTCGCCTCCACAATCCCATCTATGCCTGCGTTTCTCATATATTTTTTCCAACAAGTACATATATATATACTTCCTCTATAAACCTAATCTTGATGTTTTTTCAAAAAAATGTGAATGTCGTATTGTAACTTTTACATATATGCATAACTTGGACATATGAATCATTAGTGTTGTGTGGTAATATATGTAGGTTTTGAATTTACAACACAGCTAGAGATTCTAAAGTAACAAGCATCACAAAGCATGATGGCTACTATTGATTCTCCATCCATAGAAAACCCTAATCACTATCAAGACACTAAGCCTCAATATCTTCAAGAATCTCAAGATCTCTATCTTCATCGTAATAATCATCATCAAGAGGAAAGTTTGGAGACAGAGCCCAACTCTGATCTAAAGAATATCATGACGCCTTACTCTGAATATATTAGATTAACACTTTTAATCAGTATCATCACGGCGGCAATGATCTTCTATCCTCGATTTTCGGGTACATCTCGTATTCGTGATGATTTTTGCGAAGATATGGATGAACACGATCAAGAACCGATATAAATTAAGGGGATCTATATGATATAGCTCATTTTTGTCTTCTTGATATGCTTATATAGTTATTCCTATGGGTGCTAGAAGGACATGCTTGCATCTACATTGTGAAGGGAGATGTGTTCAGGAAGATTCCAATTGATTATGTGCTTGATCTTTGGCTTTCTCACATCACTTATATCCCTATAGTTTTGTCTCCATTCCATATGTTCGAAGAGAAGAAGAACAAGGATTACAAGTTTAATTTTATTATGTTTCAGCCTCTTGGTTTCTTTTTCATAGCTAACAAAAAATAAAGTGATTCGGTTTTAAGTCCCTCTATGGAGTCTCTTCGACGATGGTCACATGTCTCGAGCAAGTGTTGATTCGGTTGTTGGATCAGAGAATGCACAGATCCATCTCAGATTCATCTCAGATTCTAATGGTTTTAGAGGAGGAAAAACAAAAGCTAAAAATTTACAACCCAACTCAGATTCTCAAGAAAAAAGGGCAAAGATCAGACTTCTCCCTATTAACACCAACCATTAAAGAGGTTTAAACTATGATGATCCTAACACATCATATAGTAGTCAGATACAAAGACTGAAACCATCAGTGATGTGATGATGGCTCGTTTGTATGATTGTTTGAGACATAAGTTGGAGGGATCGTAGTGTCTTGAGTTAGACTGCCACTTGCTAACTTAACTCCTTTGGTAGACTTTGTACGACCTTTGGTTGGAGGGGAGGGTTTGTCTGAAGCCACTTCAGGTGTTAACTGTCCCATCTTCTCCATCTTCTTCTGCAGATCAGCTAGAGGGTCTTTTGCAACCTTTCCCTTAGGACTCTTCTTTCCATTTGTTAATTTGAGCTCTAGTCGATACAAGGCACATCCATCAGATTCATTGATTTGGTATTCAAATAGATGCCATTCGAAGGGACCAGGAGGTTGTGGATCCATATAGTAAGATCTCTTCTGGCCTTCTTGTTCTTTCATCAGTTGCTTTCTTGATTCATGCCAACCTCGTCCACTGTAATCTGGAAGTGATCTTTGCTTTCGGTTTCCGCTATCATATGCTCTTCTAGGTTTGTCGAAGAAGAGCCATTCCCTAATCGCTTCGCCCTCAACCAGTTCAAGATGAAATAGCTCTGCAAGTATAAATAATTTTTAAAAAAAGGGTCAGATGAAAATAAGAAGTAAAACTCAGAAACTCACATTTGGTTTGTCTTTTCAAACAGACTATGAAATGTTGAACTAAAAAGAAGAAGAGAAGCAAACTCGGCTCTAGAAGGCCAATGTGTATATGCTATCACCTGCTGCGTTCCATGGGCATTTTGTGTTAACTGCTCCTTCACACACTGGGATGCCAACATTCTTACCCTGAGTCTTTGCACGAAGAGCATCAATCAATAGATTATCTTTCAAACTAATACCCCCCGGTCTTAAAACAGGTGCTGTGCCAGGCGAATCTTCATGCAGAGCTAGATTCCCATGGTAGTCACTGCAGTAGTCCAGGTACCAGTCAGAGCCCTGAGCAGGCCTTGTGCAATCCCATAGTGCACACTTTGGTCCCAAAAAGGCAGAAGGAGGCACACAGACACTCGATGGAGTAGTAAATTCAGTATAATTTTCAAACTCTTCAGGAACATCAAGCTTAACAGAAGGGCTGTTTTCGAATTCCTGACGTATTTCTGAGAGATGGTAATCCAACTGAGAAGCTATATCCAAGCTGCTGAGTTTTTGGTCATGGAAATCAGGAGCGGTATTTATGCTTGGATCAAGCTCTTGAAATGCATAATGGAGTTGCTGGCCTTGTGATTCGGTGTTATTAACAGCATCCTGAGATAGAAAAGATGAACTGTAAGAAATAACCAAACTAAGACAAGAATGAAAAAGATTATAGAATCAATGGTGTTACAAATTTCAAGACGTATATAACCAACAACCCAAAACCAAGAGACAATTGAGGAGGATCTGAACATTAATGAGAATATATGTTTAAGCAAAAGATTATAGAAGACAATTTGGACAGAGCCTTAGAGCAGAGACTATCATAATCACTATTAATCTCACCTCAAAACCACTGGAGAAATTTACGTTGAAAGGACTTTGACTAAAAGGCCCAGCTGTCCATTCCAAGTGTTCTGGAGGGCACAAGCTTTGAGCGAAACCCTCAGGCTTTGGTGCCTCGTGTTCCTTTAACGAACTAGTTGCATCATCCTCTTCCTCATCGTTTAATTTCAACAGACGAGCTATCTCCTCGGAGAATTGGTTAATACTTCCACCCTGCACAATTTAAAGATCAAACTATCTAAAAATCTCCACAACATCAAGGTTAAAGAAATAAAGGAATAATTCTTCCAACGACGCTGATCCTGCGACTTGGTCTCAACGCCCACTAAACTAAGATTAAGACACAACTAGCGAGTGATACAAGTTTTTCGGTAAATGGAGTACGAACCAGAAGAGAAGATTCTGGAGAAGGAGCACTGAGCTCAGCTTGCCACTCACGGAGATTCTGAGAGATTTGTGCTTCCAAAAGCGCATGATCACTAAGCCTCCCTTCCTTCCTTGCAGCCTGAAGATGACAAAACCTCTCCTGAAGTTCCATTAGCTTCTCCACCAGATTCTGATGAGCCGAAGATACACATGTGATCTTCGGATGGTTTGACATCTCTCGGTTACTTCTCTCTTCCTGACCAAGCAAGCCGTTCAAATATCAACTAAACCCTAAACACAGAGAGAATAGTCGTTCGCAGAATACCTAAATTTCGGATTCTCATGAGGAAACAATCAGATTACCTCAAAAATCAAAGCAAGTATTCCGTGATAGAGTAGTATAACAGAAAATCAAGAATCAGATGCTTCAAACCCTAAATCAAACCATACGCAATTCTACACCAAAACCATCAATCTCAAACCCTAAATTAACTTCAAATCTTAAAATCGGACAAACCCCTAACCTAAGTCTTACTTATAAACCCATGAAATTGAAATCAATTGGAATTAACTCACACTTTTCGGTTGTGGTTGAGAAGAAGGAGAAAGAAGAGTTATCGGGATGAAGAGGAAGAAGAAGGGATGCAGCGAAGAAGAGTCAGAGGAACGATTGCCATTTTCTTTTTTCTTTTTTGGTTATTTCTCGTTTTAACGAAACGCAGCGTTTCATGTCATGTTTTGTAAACAAACGGAGGGGCCTTTTAGTAAATTACGTAAGAACTTGACTTTTTTTAGTCTTCTACGTACAAGAATTTTCATTAAAAAATTATATTAATAATCCAGGAAAAATGGCCCATTTAATCTTCAAGTTTTTCAATATAGTGTTTTTGTTCTCCAGTTATTGGGATTGTACTTTTATTCCTCAAATTTACGTTGATGGAGACAATTAGAACTTTATAAAATCAACCGTTAAATCGACATTTACTGTCATTAAATATAAATACGAAACTCGTGGAAAATGTAAATTTTTTTTTTTTTATATATAACTCATGTATGTGATTAATTTGCATATTTTCTTATTTAATCTTAACAAAATAATAAATGAATTTATGTTAAACAAAAACTATAAATATTTTCAGTAGATCAGATCAATACATTATTTTTGAAATATGATTCTTCATGCATTTAGACAGTTCGACATGCAAATGAGTTTTTACTCATCATGCATGTATCATATGAAAAAATGATAAAAAAAACTTTTTTATATATAACACACACAAAAATCTGAATCAGAGCACTAAATCCAGGTCAAGCAACTGTCAATATATGTGATTTTTGAAGGCGTGCAATCACCCGACTGTTATGACACAAAGTGGACTACGCCACCAAACCGCTAAAAACACAATGATAAGCACACAACATTTTTTAAAAGACGCATCAAACGTGATTTGGACAAGATAATAAGTCGGGTCGGTCGGACTAATCCGACCTGAAATTTGCTCAGATACGAAACTCTATAAAAACCTCTCCTATACCAAAGAGAGAGGAGGTCGGGGGGGGGATTGGAAAAAGGTCGAGATGATGGTCAGGCGTTGGAGAGATTGCATGGCAAGCTCGCGGGAATGAGAAAAATCTTTTTTTCGTCAAGGAATTAACAAACCCAAAAAAGTTTACAATGGTATTGGTATCAATGTATCATTGATAAGAGTAAAAACATGAATGTCTTATAGAAGAATTAGTATCAATTCTCATGAAAATAAAGTTACAATGTACATTTACTTATATATATATATAGATAGATGAAAGTCTAAATTAAGATAAACAAAAATGTAAATAATATTTTCAAGACAAAACTAAATTTCCTAGACTAAGATATTGACAAATATCTACAATTTTCTAAATTTTTCTTGATTTTTCTATAATCAGATTTTTATAATTTTCATAAATTTGGTTAATCATTTCGACCGTTCCATCTCGGATTTTTTTTTATCTCAGTCGGTCTCTTTTCTACTAACATTTGATTTAAAAAAAAACTCTGTTTTCTTTTGATGAATTAGTTTTGATTATACTAGATTTCTGAATTTAAGTAAGTCTTTGTGTTTGGTATTCTAGGTTCTGGTTCATCGAAGAACAAATATAAGAAACTCATCGGATCGTGTCAACGAGATTTCAACTCCACAAGAATAGCGATCAACTTTGCAAGAAATGGGTTTGCCCAAATCTGAGATACAAAAAATAGTAGAAGAGACTTTTCCTCTTGCGGCTTTACAACTACCTCCTCTCGCACCTCTTCCTCATGATCGTTTAGGAGCCAAGTGCATCACACTACCGCGAAGGCCCTTGCCCTAACAGTTTTTGATTGCCTTGTTGGACACGTTAGGGATTTTTTTAATTTCGATGAAGATTTGGTTTTTATTTGGATTTCGTTTATTATTGTCCTTGGAAGTGGTGTTTTCAATTTAGTCTTATGCTTAATTTAGTCTTATGCTTTTAATTTATAAATAGACCCTTGGGAGACTAAGTAAGAGCTTTTGAAGAAGAGTGTTCTCCAACGGTAATAATATGTCAAAACAAACTTCTTAATTATAGATTATGTATGCTGCAATAACTCTTGAGGACATCAAGACGTCATTTTCTATGTCGTTAATGCACATTATATGCAGTTTCTACTCAATGTCCAAATCAATTAATAATTGCTTTCTTTTGGCCCTCCCATCACTGCAATCTATGATAATATGATCATACTCATTTCTCAATATCAGAAATGTAATGTGTGTTGATACATTCAACATATAGATGTACATATATGATCTATATATACATATGTGTGTGTGTCTATAAATATGTCAGATTTAATGAAGAGATTTGTGGAGCCAAGATGGAATATGATGAAAATGAAATGGCAAGATATTGACACAAAATATTAATGCAACACAGAGTTCCCATACCACAATAACAATGGTCTCAAGTAACTTCCAATTATAGTAATAAGCAGACACATTGCAGGCATGAGCATCATGAGTAAGTAGCCTCCCATTCAATTCCTGTCTCTCTCTCTCCTTTCTCTGTTTCTTAATCATGAATCTACCTCTTTGTCTCTTTCTTTCTCTCATTTAAAAAAAAAATATTATTTACACTCATCAAATCTAATCAAACATAGCCTAGCTATACTCATTATTCTCCAATACATCTGACCAAACATGTAACAGACTTAAAACCCTAATAAATGGTCATCCGTACACCTAAAGACACCCTCGAGTAAGGATAAAAACCACCTTCTTTTTTCTTTCCCTTTGACTCCATATAACACAGTAACTCCTCCATAGCTATTCTTCCTTAGATCCTCAGCAAACTCAAAAATCTCTATCTATCTACGGTTTTCATCATCATCCACTCTTATTCTTTCTCACTTCTGAATTAATATATACACTCCATATATGTAACATCTTTGTTTATATCATGCAGGCAGGGGGCTATCATCATCATCATTCATTACCATTCATCACCATCTGTTGGGGAATATGAAGAGGACACATTTGGCAAGTTTCAGCAGCAGAAACAAAGCCCAAGAAGAAGAACAAGAAGACACTAATGGTGACAACAGAATCATCATGAATCACTACAAGAACTACGAAGCTGGGCTGATCCCATGGCCTCCCAAGAACTACACTTGCAGCTTCTGCAGGAGAGAGTTTAGATCTGCTCAAGCACTTGGAGGCCACATGAATGTCCACAGAAGAGACAGAGCAAAACTCAGGCAGATCCCTTCTTGGCTCTTTGAACCTCATCACCACCACATATCTAACCCTAACCCTAATTTTAGCTCTTCTTCTTCTTCTTCTTCTTCAACAATACCAGCTCATCTTGAGCCTTCCCTAACCAACCAGAGATCCAACACAACTCCTTTTTCTTCTCCCCGGTTTGATCTTTTGGAAAATACTACTAGCTATGGAGATTTGATGGTGGAAAGAGAGAAGAACAAGAGCAATCTATGTAGCAGAGAGCTCAAGAAGAGTGCCATGGATGCATGTCATGCTGCCAGATGTGAGATAAGTCGTGTGGATCTGATGAACAAGAAAGATGAAGTCATGGGGTTGGAGCTTGGGATGGGTTTGAGGAATCCCAAACAAGTTATTGATTTGGAGCTTCGACTTGGCTACCTTTAATAACTTTTGATTAATATTTTTACTACAAAGTTATAGCTAATATATGTACGTAGAGCTGAGCAGTGACAGTGAGTAGAGATTGTGATTGCATTTAGCCTAATGATATTAAATAGTATTAGAATTAAAGTTGATGGGAGTCAAAAAGCAATTAACCAAAGTTGGAAAAAGGCTCCAAATTTCTCTTTTAAGTTTTTAACCTTTAATTTTTTTCTTGAATTCAAGAATTTGTTGTCTATATTTCTCCATGAACCACTGTTTACATTTCTTAAAGAGAGGGTCAATTTAATCTTAAAATGGATTTATGTGGTGTTCCAGAGTACCTGTTTTTTTCATAATTTTTTCATTCAATAAAAGACATTGAAAAACTAAACAACAATGTTTGTCTTTTATTGGTATTAAATCTGTTAATTTCAGTCATCACATATATAATTTGTAAAATATGAATTTGTATAGTATAAATATAGCTAGTCGATACATAATAATCCATAGATACATAGTAGAATTACGTGGAGTAGGAGCTAGAAAAGATTAGAGAAAGTGGGCTGCATGTGTATGTGAGTATTAAGAAAGAAAAAAGTGATAAAGATTGCATTATTATAGAGATGGGTTGATGAGACACAGACGCATGCGACAAAGTGGTACTATGAAACATATAAAGATGGATGATGATCAATTGACTCATGAATAGTTAATGTTATCATCTTTTACACTCACCATCACATATAATGCTTAGCTTTATATTTATATGCGTGTATTAATTCTCATGCATGTCATGAATGTACTTCATGGTGTGTGTGTGTTTGTTAAATTTATCTGATATGAAAAGATAATTGTTTGTCCCTATTGTTACGAATAATGTCTCTAATCTCTATATTATTTTACTTCATAGGAACAGTTGGGACATGAAGAGTTGTGAATATGAGTTCGATGAAATTCTTGTGACTTTTTGTTTTTTAAAAATTTGTAAATCGAAATCAAGCCTAATATCTATATATATATGCCACTAGCTATAAGCAATTATATTTTTTAATGATTAAGGAGCCCTCAATCAAATTATTCAACCATTCATATCGACAAACAAAATGTCACTATAAGATTAATACAATTTTGTGCTTTTTTCCATCATCTATATATATATATAGCCATATAGGGATTTGTTCTTGCAAATAGTGTCTCTTTTTGTATACTTATAAAACCATTAAATTTACTGCATTCAATTTCATGGGATGTGATTACTGCTCTTTTAGTTGTGAAATTCAACTCCATATCAACTCCGTATATACTGTAATATATACTAAACTTCAATGTACAGAGTACAGACAGATCGAGAGCCAAGAGTAGAGGAGACAAAGATGAGAAAATTAGAAAACAAGTGATGTGAAAAGGAAACAAGAAAATGGAATGTTTGGTCAATACATTTGGGATGTTTGTGGTTTCCCATGAACAAATTTAATCTGACATTTTCCATCTTCTCCAACAATTTTAATCTAATATACAAAATCCATCATCACCTTTCCCTTTTTAGAATCTATCACTTTCCTCTCTAATCTCTACCTTCCCGATCAATTCTTCCCTTTTCTATGAATAATAATTACAATGAGTTATTTGTGTTCGAGTGATGTGAAAGGTAAGAGTTTTTCATCACGCACCCTAATATTTTTCTTATTCTTACAAATTTGCCCCAAATTTCTTATGTTTTACAAGAATCAACTTTCATTGTCATTCTACTCTACTCACACTTACACCCATACCATTGTCTTTAATAGATTTGGCTGTTACTTCTAGTAATAGTGAGAAATTGATTTGAGCAAACCCAGAGATTATTTGGCTAAAACTGTAATACTAATAGGTTTTGTTAACTGTCCAATCACATTGACTTCTGTCTCTATCTCAAAATCACATGCTTTCTCTAGTTATGTCTTCTCACCTGTTCTTTCCAACCCAAGAATCTCTTTATTTTGTCTGAGTTGATTGATCTCGATCCGCGTGACATACATGATTATACTCTAACAATATACTGGAATTAAATGTGAGAAAGTTTGTTCATACTTCGACCAACTACTAATAACAATGATTATAAATTAAGTATATTAGAATATCCAATAAAAAGCACCAGTGGTCTAGTGGTAGAATAGTACCCTGCCACGGTACAGACCCGGGTTCGATTCCCGGCTGGTGCAATGTTTATTTTTAATAAACATTGTATGTATGAATCCATTTAGGCTTTAAAGGCCCATTTTGGTTTTCAATCTAGAACCAGGCCTTTTATGTATTACACAGGTCGTCCTTCGTCTCAACCACTTGAGTACACTTAGGGATAACACAGATGCTTGAAATTCTTGTGTAAAAATGGTTATACCATAAAATGTTCTTTTTCATTAATTTTGCTTACTATTGGGAATTCAAAAATCTAATATTGAAAGTTGTAAGGGACGATACAATGAAAATATAAGTATGTATGAATCAGTAATTTTTTAAAAATTAATATTTGGAAAGACCGAGAAACTCAGATTACCGTGAACTACAATGTTTTAATTGATAAGTACTAGCTAGCATAGCATGTTTTGACTCTAAAAAAATCTGACCAAAAAAAAAAAAAATTCAGCCTATATTTTTTCGAATAATATGTATTTCAGCTATTATTCCGGAACATAAATAAAAAATAAAAAAATACAAAGTGACTTAACATGCATGTTCCTGCTCAAAAATAACATGCACAAATAAAAAAAATCCATTTTTTTTTTGTAACCAAATATATTTTAGCTTCTCAATACAATGGCTAGTTTTAGAAAAATGAAAAGATTCTGCCAATGTAAATCAGAATGCATACCAACGTGTTTTGTTTCCAACTTTTCGGTTGATTAAAATACAAATTTGCTAATAACAAAATTACCAATTGTAATCATCATATTCATATCCAAGTAATTTCCAAGAACACGAGCGTTAATTGAAAGTCACATGCACACATTATCCTAATTGCATCACACGATCTCTCTCTCGTGTACCAAATCCGCAAGTACATAACACATTATTAAATTATGATAATCTCCTCAGGTGATTTGAATACTAGTCTGTACCAGCTACACAATCACTCAAATGTAACCAAATATTCCTAAGCCACCTAAGCATATCCAGCACGATCAATCAGTTTTACGAGCTTTAGTGTTTTGTTTTGTCATAAAGAGAGTTTAATTAGCTTATTATTATTACCTAATTAACAATTATACTACAAAAATGGGCTCCAAATACATTCATGGCATTAACATTTGTCGGTACACCTTTACCGGCACTTGCCGGTTTAGCCGGTCCCCCCACGTCACGACAAACAGCAGCAGTTCCAATGTCCGGCGTTCGGCGGAAGAACTTATAAAAAACGTTTATTTTTCAATAAATAATTAAAGAAAGAAAGAAGATAGAACAAAATAAATAAATTATTAATTGAGTTTGCTTTGAAGCTCCAAAAACCAAACGTTTCCGAGTATAAAATAATACGAGAAGACCTAAGACTACCTCATTACTAAGAATATGGATATTTTTCTATAGAAATCCACGAATGAAAAGAAAAAGAAGTTGGACTAATTAAATGGGAAATTGGGTTGAATAAAATCCAATAATTGATAGAGAAAAAACTTATAATCCAATAAAATAGAAGTCTCATGTTGCAGTCTCCATTATTGATTGTCTCCTTAGAATCCAACATGTGACCCTCCATTGTCTACCATTCACACCCTTTGGCTAACTCGATAAATTTGGACATTAATTGCATTCTTTTATTTGATGTTAATCCTGTAAGCTAATTGTTTTTTAGTTATACACAACTTGTGTAACACAAGGAATTTCTTATACGCTTCGAGAAGAATGATTAATGATTTGTGAATTCGCATCAAATGTTGGTTTTGCACCTTGAAACGTATGGATCAAAGTTATGGAACTTTCTAGTTATATATATACAAATATTTTTAAAACATTTGCATACGGTAGTACAATATTAGACTATGATTTATCTACTGATATGATTGGTTGAGATTGTTATTGTGAGTCATAGTTGTAAAATTGACTGTAAAACTAAAACCTTTTACTATAATTATTTTTTTGTTAACTATAACCGTGAAATAAATAAAAAACCACATATTATTGGCTTTAAGAAAAGAAAAAAAAATTGGAATGTGAGTGTTTTTAACAATGTGAGAACATTTTGAAAATTAAGTTTTGAGTGGTAAACGTTTTGACTATAAAAATTATGATTATTTTTAAAGTATATACAGTGTAATATAAAAAGCTATTTTACCAATCATCTCCATAGTGTCTTTATGTGGCTTCCCATCAAATATCAAACTTAGAAGTTTTTACGTATTGCTATATTAGTATATGATGTTATTTGATTTAACTATGTAACTACTTATAAATTGTTGAGATACTAGATATTTTAGAAAAAAATTTCAATATTCAAGTATGGTTAGTTTACTGGTAAAAGATATGATAACATATTTCTGCTGGGTAGATTAGACACAATATTTTATGGATAATTAGATCATCATTTATAGATATCATGTATAATTTTTTTATATAGACAATAATCTAACTGGTGTAAAAACTAAAAATACCCAGAAAATTAAATGAATAAAAAAAACTATTACATTTAGCCATGGTATAATATAGATATCATCGAAATATAAATATTTTAATATTTAATAACATGTAAACACAAACGGAATGTTCAATTTTTTTATTTAGTGTTTGCGTTTGCATTTAAAATTAACATAATTTATTTTATTTAAAATGCTAAAACTTGTAGTTTCCTTTTAACAAAAAACACATACTCGACATACATAAATGCAAATAAACAGGCGAGACCTTGGTTGTAGTCTATAGTGCCCTTAGATCCCTTGTGTAAGCAAATTATAAGATGGTCTAAACTCAAACACAAAAATAAATTTCGAAAAAATATTTAAAATTATATTTTTTCTATATTTTTATAAGTGATATTTAAAGTTTTTCACACAAATTAATGAATCATTTATTTTTTATTGTTTTCTGAATTAAAACATCAATTATTATTTACCTAAATACAATTCAACCAATAGAAAATAATATGCATAATTCAAACAGTCAAAAATAATAAATAATAAATAAATTTTGCATAAAATAATAAAAACATCATTTAATTTAAAATAATATTTTTTATAAATCATTATTTTAAAAAAGAATACAGAGGAAGTAATTTTAATCATATATTACAATTTATAAACGAAACGATAAGTATGGCTCATACTCTAGTGATGGAGAATTAAAGTATATTATATACAAAGATGACACAATATGGTAGACCAAAAAAAGCTAATTAAAATACTATCATATTATGTGATTGTAAATGATCATTGAGTGAACATATAAAATAAGTCGGCCCAAGAAAAAAAAAACTCTCTCTCATCATAATGTCCCTTTTATAAAATCCACCCAAAGACACCAAACACTTCCCCATCATCATTTCATTTCTTTTTCTTTTTCCTCCATCACCATTTCCTAGTTCGCTCGTGCACATCTCCGACGATCCCAATTCTAAAATTATCACTTCTTCCAATCTTTCAACATCTCTTCAAAAAATCCAATCTTAAAAAGAAAAAAAAAAGGAAACATAAAAACGATCGAACCCTTCTTTCCTTTGTACAAAAAACATAAAAATCATCACTTTTTGTTTGTTTCGTCGATGGCATATTCCGGTAACGGTACAGCGGCAGGAACAGGTTCACCATGTGGCGCATGCAAGTTCTTGAGGAGGAAGTGTGCATCGGATTGTATATTCGCACCGTACTTCTCATCGGAGCAAGGAGCAGCAAGATTTGCAGCTATTCACAAGGTGTTTGGAGCAAGCAACGTCTCTAAGCTCTTGCTTAATGTTCCAATCCATGATCGATGTGAAGCTGTTGTCACCATCGCCTACGAAGCTCAGGCTCGTCTTCATGACCCTGTGTATGGCTGTGTCTCTCATATCTTTGCCCTCCAACAACAGGTAGATTAACGGAAAAATCGCTATAGTGATTCATGATATTTACTCACTGTAAAATTCATAAGGTGGTTGAGTGATATGAGATTTATTTAGTGCATGATACTAAATTTTATTAGATTTACCAAGAAAATCTTGAGGAATTAGTATATAAACTAATTTTCCCATCAAAACGTTTGTTTTCACATTAGGGTTTTTTTAATGCTAAGTTTCATAACCATTTGAAATTTTCTTTATATTTTTTAGGAAACGTTACAAGAATCAGTAATAAGTTTTTCAATAAATTTTTGTCATGACATTTTCCTTTCTTGCGTTTTGTCATTTTCGACTCGCAAAAATCTAAAGTAAACGACACTATACTCTTTCCGTTTTATAAAGATAGATATTTCAAAAAATTGAGTGTAACAATAAAACGCTTAAAAAGTAGGCATATTTCTTGTGATTCATTTACTATCCTTGGAAAATGAACCACTACAACTATTTAAATTACAGATGAATATGTTTAGCAATTAATACCATGTAAATTTGCAAAACATTTTATCTTATTGACACAAAACATCAATTTTAATGAAAATAATAAACTATAAAACATACATCTTCATGAAAAACGGTAGGATCTTTTACTAATTCGTCTATGAGTTTTCAACTTATGAATAGAATTGAATCAATCTTGTTTAACTTAGCGTTTGATGCGTTAATACATAGGTGGCTTACTTGCAAGCACAAGTCATGCAAATGAAGGCACAGATCGCCGGCCACCAGACGTCAGCCGCCGGAGATCTAAGAAACAGCTCGGAGAGTACTCACCAATTCACGACGTGGCAACACACTAGTGGCTCTCCGATCGGTAGTGCATACTCAACACCGTATAACCATCAACATTCCTACTACGGCCACGTAAACCCTAACAATCCGATCTCGCCACAGAGTTCGCTAGAAGAATCTTTCAGCAACACGAGCAGTGATGTCACAACAACAGCTAACGTGCGAGAGACTCATCAAACGGGAGGAGACGTATACGGTCAAGTCGGATTAGGGTTTCACGAAGGATATCCTAACAAGAAGAGATCAGTGAGTTATTGTAATAGCGATTTAGGTGAGCTTCAGGCTTTGGCTCTTAGAATGACGAAGAACTAAGACAAGTTGGTAACTTATGTAGACAGACAGAGAAGAAATGAGATGTTTTTTTTTTCCTTTGACGAGAAACAAAAAAAAAAGACAACAAAACATTCGATGTTCACATGCTATATATCATCAATAAACATGTCTACATCAATGTTTATTTTGTAGTCACTAGCGATTACGGCCAGCGAACAATCACTAAATCATAGTTATTTTGTAGTTGCCGGTTCAAAACTATATTACAGTAATCAGAGTCGGCCCTGAACCCAAGCTGATCAAGCATGGATTTGCGGTCCTAAAAAAATAAGGATCGGTTCTATATATAAAACGGCCCATTTTTTAATGAAAATTTGTAAAACGGCCCATTTTTGTTTCCTTAGCTTGCGGTCTTTCTAAACTTAGGGCCTGCTCTGACAGTAACCAACTTTTGTTTATTTCGTAGTGATTGATTTAATGTTACATTTTAGGAAATTACCATAAAAACTTCAAACTTTTCATTTTTTTCCAATTTAAACATCAAATTTTTTGCGTTTTCAGAACAAACCTCCAACTTTTCAAAATTTTCCAACTTAAACATTCAACTTTTTACGTTTTCAGAACAAACCTTCAACTCAATTATTTTTCTGAAATAAACCTCTAAGTGACCAAAAATGTATGCGTTCGAAGGTTGGCCAACGGTCAACGACAATTCCATTAAACACTAATAACGCCCGTTATAGCTCTTGATTATTTTTTGTAAAGTTTATGATCTTGGTTTGTTATCTTTTATTGCTCTGTTTGTATATTATAATAGAAAATATATTATAATCACAACATCCACAATTCGTAACTAAATTAAAAAGCGACTGTCGTTAATTTTTTTTTAACGGATGTTAAGAGTGTTTAATGGAGTTGTTGTTGACCGTTGGTCAATTTTCGATCGCGCACACTTTTGGTCACTTAAAGGTTTATTTCAGGAAAATGATTGAGTTGGATGTTTGTTATGGAAACACAAAAAGTTGGATGTTTAAGATGGAAAAAAATGAAAAATTGAAGGTTTTTTATGGTAATTTCCATATATTTTAATGTATCATTAAATTATTGTAATTTTAAATATTGTAGTTTTTTTGGTTCACTGAACTATAAAATAAAAATAATTTGGTTGCTCATCGTTGATAATTTTAAAACAAACAACAAAACGAACAAAATAATGAACATGACCGTAACGTTGGTAGAGATTATAGGTTCTTAAAGCACCCACAATTTTAAAAATTATTTTGGTGTATGTGCAGAATCAATTAAAAGAATTGGCCTACACGATAATTTTTTTTATAGTGATCTGTAGAAAAAAATTGATATAATTTTTATGATTATTTGGGAAACACCAATTATTGAACGAAGAATTCAAAAACAGAAACAGTTGAGTCATTACAAATCTTCAAAACGAAACAAACAATAGAATAGGTTATGTCACACGAGTGCAGAGAAAATAATATGATGATGGATAATTTTTATAGGTTAGTAATAGAAATGCTTCTATGTAGGCAGACTCGATCACACTGAATGAGTTTGTTCAAGGATTCACTAAATTTCCATAACTTACAAATATAATAATTGTAGACGTGTGCGGCGCATCCAAGAGGTTGACTTTGATTCACACGACAAACTTATTGGAATTTAAAAGTTTAATTGGTATATAATTCATTACATAAATAAATTATTGGCTCGTTATATATATGAATTATCTGAAGATAAAACAATATTTAGTTAGTGTTGCTACCTCGGTAAGATTTTAGAGCACTTGATTCTATCATTTTGCAAAGAGTTTGAAAAAAAAATCCAATAGACCCATTGACAAATAAAAAATTAGCATATAAACATTCACTATAAAAAATGTGAATTTACACAAAAAGGCAAGATGAGTGTGTATTCTTATAAATTAAATTTAAACCTCACAAAGACATTTCCTTACATCTCTATGAATTGATATGTACTTGTAATTAAATGTCAACTAACAATTTCTTTTTAGCATCTCTATGAAGGCTAAAAAGGTGTATGGTCTAAACGATAAAAATAATATGAGTATAAGTCAACTTTTATTTTCACTATAATAAATTAATTTTATAAGGGATGATTAAATAAAGAAAAATAAAACTGTTGATAATACAAATTAATTTATCAAAAAAACAATTTGAAGAACATAGGAGGGATGGATGTTATGATTGTCTGTCAGAGAAGCAAATCATCGAAAATCATTTCAATCTATAAATTTATTAATATATAAATATATTACATTTAATAAACATGTTTACCTAACATTAACTAAGAAGTGTCTAGTTAATTATGATAGCACCAATCCCCCATATAAATTGTAGGGGTCCCGTTCGACAAAATGTCCCCTAAATTGTATGCAATTTCTTAAATTAAATTCAATTAAAGATCTTTAATTAGTTTTGCTTGGCCAACTCTTTTGATCAATCTCATCTAATTCTAACCCGATTCCCCACCAAGAAGCTTCGGTTGTTGTCCACACCTAAAATCACAAGTGCTCTTTTAGTCTTTTAAGAAAGGACTTTATGGTTTGTAATCTCGAGGTAACCTAATCAAAGGCATTTTAAACTATCAATAGAAGGAAAAACAAGTTTAATTAAGCACATGATCAATACTTCACCTAGACGTTTTTAAAAGATCAAAAATTCACCTGGTCAATTAGTTTGACAGTTATTAATTAAGTGTAGTTTTTTTTTGACAAAACATTAATTAAGTGTAATTTGATAATCTATCTTTTGTTTAACATTTGGTATGCTACCCATTTACTCACTAAGTTGTGATATATGTGTCACTTTACTACTTCATAATTATCATGTAAAAATGTTTGTTACTTTGACTGTATAAAGACGATTGGGAAAATTGGACAGTGTAACATCTTACAAGTTACAACACTCATGATTAACATTTTTTATTAGAAATTTCAATTATTTTTAATGAGTTGTCAACAATATACATAGATCATTGCAGTTGGTTAATAAAATGCATCACGTCGATCTTAAGATATTTTAAAGTATGATTTAAGTGGGAAACATCGAAATTGATTAAAAACACATTTCCAAACCAAGTTTCTAAGCAAAAGATTATTATGGTTGTGAGTTATGACCAAGAATTCGGCGATGCCTATTCTTAGTCAAGCCGTTTATGTAAATGCATGTTTATTAAATAATATCCGAGCTCTTCGATCCCATTACCAAAGACCAATTTTATTAACTCTTTCTAATTTTATAATAGAAAGATAAAAAAGGGTGGTCAAAGTATGATATCACCATTCACCACTTACACATTCATCAGGAACGTATTTTTATTATACATATATAAGCAAAGCCAAAATAAATGTTTCAAAAACTATATTTTAAATTATTTTGAGAGAAAGAAAAAGCTCATCATCGAGAAATTAATTGGATGTATAAAGGTAATTAATTATCATCATCAGAGATAATAATTTTTTAAAAGTTTACTAGATTATTATAATGCGTTTATTTTAGTAGAATGACGTGTCAAGTGACAGGGAATAAACACGAACTATTGTCATCTTGTCAAATAAAGAGACTGAAACGGCAGGAGTTAACGCACGTGGGGCCGCGTGGCTTAAGTAAAATCAAAGTCTTTGACCGTTGAAATCTCACACGTGCGGCCATCCGAAGCCGTTTGCTCACGGGACCCACCTCACCATATCATTTCCCATGTTCACGGGACCCACCTCACCATTTCTTGGCCCATTATTAGAAATACTCAGCCCAATACGGTTTATAAATGGGCCTAATAGGTTTTAATGACAGTTGACGAGAAACACAACTCGATTGGATTCAAAAGATAAACATGGTTTTTAGTAAGCAACAGGTTTTCGCATTTACTGTGAATTGTCTGTCACTAACTTAAAGAGTGAATATATATGTCATGAGCATTTTCTTTTGTTAATAGTATATGTACCGAGCATTATACTATCATTATACTATTTCAACAATCATATTTTGTAACAATTCGAAAATTCTCCAAACAAAAAAAAAAGAGAGGAGAAGTTGTTGGAATTCTACAAACTAAAGACGTTTTCAACTCCATTTGATACCCCGACTTATTGATAATTGTTAATTACAGTGACAAAAATAAACCTGACTTACTTATACGGTTATACCAAAAAATAATAATTACAACCTCAAAATCGAAAACATCCATTGTACAAATACATAAGGAAGAACCTTATGTATTTATAGCCATAACCTTCTATAACTATAACCAAAAATATTAAAGTAGATTATAGGGATAGGGTTTAGATAATGTAATTAGTTGCTATTTCTTAGTTTTACAAGAATAGAATAGAAAAGGCGGAAATCATTAGCCTACTAGAATGTCCAAAACATATTTTCCCAACGAGCTAGGTAAGTTTAGCTGCTTGGGGATTTGTCATTTGTGGTTTCCCAACATATTTGACGGCCTGACTCCAATGTAATATATATATAGAACCAATAAAAATTTACAATATATATCTCACTATCAAATGGAAACTAAATCAATCAAAACATTTCATGGATATGATTTGTTTTTGTATTTTTCAACAACATGCCTATGCCCGGTTTGAATGCATGTGATGACACATCGACAATTCTAACGCAAAATACTAGACTACATTTCATGGTCCATTCATATTAATTTATAAACTTAATATAAACTAAAATTATATATTAATTTTTTTTTGTCACAAAATTATATATTAATTTATATCGATTCTTGATCGTGTCCATCCATATCTTCACAAAAATCATCACGAATATGAGGTGTATCCAAAACTTGCGGATAGAAGATCATTGCCGCCATTATGATACTGATTAAAAGTGCTCAAGTGTTGATCTAATTCAGAGTAAGACATCATGATATTCTTTAGATCGGAGTTGGGCTCTGTCTCCAAATTTCTGTCTTGATGATGATTATTATGATGACGATAGAGATCTTGAGATTCTTGAAGATACTGAGGCTTAGTGTCTTGATAGTAATTAGGGTTTTCCATGGATGGAGAATCAGCAGCCATCATGCTTTGTGCTGCTTGTTGCTTTAGAATCTCTAGCTGCGTTTGTAAATTCACAACCTACATATAATACCACACAACACCAATGATTCATATGTCCAAATTATGCATATATGTAAAATTTATGTAAAGTCATTTGTCCAAATTATGCATATATGTAAAATTGACCATATGACATTCACAATTTTTTTTTGGCAAAAACATCAAGATTAGGGTTTATAGAGGAAGTTATATGTACTTGTTGTTGGAGGGAAAATATATGAGAAACGCAGCCATAGATGGGGTCTTGGAGGCGAGCTTGAGCTTCATAATTGATTGTAATGGCGGCTTCACATCGATCTTCCATGGGAAGGTGGGAGAGCAATTTAGAAGCATTGCTGGCTCCAAACACTTGGTGAATGGCTGCAAAATGGGAAGCTCCTTGTTCATGGCAAAAGTATGGGGCAAACACACATCCTTTTACACATTTCCTTCTTAAGAACTTGCAAGCTCCACAAGGAGAGCCAGAGCCAGTCATGGTGATGGCTGTGTGTTAGGTCTTTGATCAATGTGATTATAATTAACCTTGAGTAGCTTTAAGAATGGAGGAGCATTAGCTTAGGGGAAAGTTTTATAAAGACGAAGATGAAGGTGGGTTTCATACAATGTTTCATTGTTTAATCAAAATTTGTCTACTTAGTGGCCTACACCTGTCTCACTGTCTTTATTCATTATATTTATTTTAAGAATTTAATATCGATCTGGATTTTTTTTTAAGATGTATAAACATGTAAAAATTGGAAATTCCAATAATGTAATTGATATGCAAGAAAAGCTTTACTATAGCTAGTACAAAAGGAAGAAGCTAGACACAAAACCAAACACTTATATTTTATTAATTTTCTTGATCTATCATCTTATCTTGTCTTGGTCTTTTAATTATATTTTTGGAGGATTTGAATATCAACAGTTACGGAAAATTCTCATGGATATTCTTTTAACATAATCCTGGCCTCCTAATTAGTGTCGATCTTATGTACCTCTGAATATCATGTAGTTACTAGTCACTATACATAAACAGTTCTTTTTATATAATGTATATCTCTAGTAGAAGAATTTGATAGGGTGGCAATATAAAAGCTCAACCAACATATATTTTTTAAAAGCTAAACAAAAGTAGAATATAACTGAAATTTTACATCAAACTAAAGGTTCGGTTCTAATTTGGTATATACATTTCTGAAAAGAAAAAAAATCAAACCGAAGATGAAAAATCAAATACCCACTGAACCTTTAAATAATAACCATCTTACCTTATAATTGCATTTTATCATGAAGAAACTCGACTAAGACCGGTTAACGTCATCATTAATCAATGATAATATTTTATTTGTGCATCTAATTACAACCAATGAGCAAAGAAACATATTTTACGAAAAGGAGCCAAAAATATAGTAGAGACAACGGATACATTGTATGGCATTTGATATATATTTCACATATATATGAATGGGGGTGGGTCACGGTTGTCGATCCATACAATACGAGAAAAGCTTAATTTGAAACATATTATAATAGATTGATTGCTATGCTACAATTATAATGAATTTTAACCTAAGAAATAAAGAAAATGTTTATGTCACACTCTACTTAAACAGTATACACATTTCCAAATTTCACGCTCAACCCAGCTCTAGTGATAGGTATGTTAATGTAGTAAGGCCTCTTGGTGTAACGAAAGGACTTATCATTTTTTTCTTTTCTTTTGCACGTAAATTTAAAATTTATTATTTGAATACATAATTAGAAAAACCACCTGATTAAGTCATTTTTCATCTGCATTTAATATTTAAATTTATATTATGATGAATTAAGAGAAAATCATAAAATGTTGGGAAAATGATGCTACATGTTCAAGCTTGACAACGGTCAACCCAGACAAGGTGGGTCCGTCACACGTATATGGAATTTGGCTGATTATATATACTTAAGAGGATTTTTGTTTTGTTTTTTTACACGAAAAAAACAAATTAAAGCTACTCACAAGTGTACACAATATATTACAAACATTTTTGGAGTATTAAAACATGTATATGTGGCAGCACCCAAATTATGTACATATGATAATGATAGAAAATTATATTCACACATATAATGATAGAAAATTGTGTTCGTATGAGTGGATTCGTTTGATGTATTACGTGCACGTACGCATATAAACTTATATAATGTCGATGGATTCTCAGTGATGTTAGGTACACTTGTCTCCTCTTACATATTTGATATATTTATGAGTCTGTGGTAATGGTTACGAATTAAATGGTATGTGTGCTTTGGTGTTTTGGTGAAAACATATATAAACATCAATTCCGTTATTTATTTTATTTGTTGTTGTTGTGAAATTGTCGTTTATTGCTAATTCCTTAAAATGATATATATACCCGAAACAAATGTTGCATCTTTATAGTATAATGCATGCATTATCTATATATGTAATACATGTAGGGTTATATACTACAAGAAAACATGTCTAATTCCGACGTACATCAAACTGTCGAAAATTTCTGACGGATTTTCGACGGATTTTTGATTTTTTTTGACGAAAAGAAACCCCGTCGAAATTTCGTTGAAAATTTCCGACAGATGCATTTCTGTCGAAATCCGTCGAAAATTTACGACAAATTTCTGACGGCCGCCATTCGTCGCAAATTTCCGACATATTTTCGACGAAAATCAGAGCCGTTTATCCCCAAAAACCACATTTGTGAAGTGGTCGTCGAAAACCCATCCTTTAAAAATGTGGTTTAGAGTTTAGGGTTTCGTTTAAAATTTGTCGTAGGTAAACATCTTCTAATGCATATACATTATCTCTAGCATGTAAAAATATAAAATTATCTTTATTTGTATGTGTTTTGTAAAATTCTCAAGATTAAGATTTCTAATGGAAGTGTTAGTATAAGTTATATGAAATGCTTTGTGAAATGTATAAGTTTGAAGTTGTAAAAGTATAAACATTGTTAGGTTGGTTTATTTACATCTTCTAAGATTGAAATATGTAACTTATGGGTTACTAAATAATGTTTACTAAGTTCCAAATCCTAAACCCTAAATATACCTTAAATCCGTCGGAAATTTCTGACGGATTTCCGATGGATTTAGCTATTCGAACCATATTCCAAGTCCATCGAAAATCCGTCGAAAATTTTCGACGGATTTTTTTTTTTTTTCGTTTCGTTTACGCGGGAATGTTCACCGCCAAAACAATTTTGTTTTAGAAACCGACGGAATTCCGACGGATATGACCGTCAGAAATTCTCGATTAATACAAAAAATCAGACTTTTTTTTTCATTTCTTCAACTCTCTCTCTCTCTAAAATGATTTTTCCTATTTCTCTCTACCAAAATCGATCAATCTTAGTCCGAATCTCGTGGAATCTCTTAACAATTCTATCCAAATCATGTCAAACACGTAATTTTGATAATTTTTCTTTGTTTTTCAAGGTTTTAGTTATGTAAATGTATATTAGATTGTTAGTTTGAAAAAATTTGTTAGTATTAGGTGGTTAGAAATTAGGATTGGAATGAGATTGTTAGTTGTTAGGTGTTGTGAATGTTTGTTTTGTTAATATTGTGATTTAGGATGTGTTTTTATGAGATTAGAGATTTTGATGTGGTTTTTTTTTGGATAGACTAAAACTGTGTTATAAGTATTTACCATATATATCATATTTATAAAAAAGTTTTATAAAAAAATGAATTTGAAACATTTTGTATAAATTTTTTTTAATAAATACAAAAGTTTTATAGAAAACGCTTTTTGAAAAATGTTTTAATTTTAAAGTTATAACTTTAACATTTTTATATTTTGAAAAAAAAAAAAAAATCTAAGTTAAAAACTATATATATATATATATTTTTATAAACCTGTGAGATCCAGGATTTGGGGATTCGTGAGATTGTTGAGTCGTGGAAGAAAAAGAAGACGGATTCGTGAGGTTTTTTGTACTTCTCATAATATTTAAAATTTCTCGTAGGAAACTCGCAAAGTCAAGGGCCGCATTGCTCGATTGGGCGGACTTTCAAGCCTTGAAGCAGATTCTTCGATCCTCTTCGGCTTCTCTCCGATCGGAAAACCGTATCCAAGCTCCTATTACGAGGTACTTAAGAAATATTTCTCCTAATCATTCTCTTCGGAGTACATGTCTAAGATCCAAAGACTTACTGACGCGGTCTAGGAACGTGAAGTGAATGTCGAGGAATTGGACAAAAAGCAAGAGGAGTTAAAGAGTGAATACAACTCGACCATGAGGAGCTGAAGCAGATGAAGAAAATTATGAGGGCCAATTTTTCCGGGATGTTTAACTAGTTCGGTTTTATTTTAAAAACAGTATATTTTTATTGTTATTTTAATTTTTATTTAGAACTATTTTATGTTTTCTGAATTTTGATTTTTAGTTTTAATTAATATTTTTTGAATTTTAAAATAATTAATATATTTTTTAATTATTATATATATATATATATATTTTTTAAAATAAATTTAGAAAATCCGTCTGAAATCTGTCGGAAACTTTCTGTTGGAAATTCGTTGGAAACGTTATGTCGGAATTCTGTTGGAAATGTTCTGTCGAAGTCCGTCATAAATGCTCTGTCGGAGATCCGTCGGAAAGATTTCCGATGGGTCCAATCCGTCGGATGTTTCTCGGACTATTTTCATCGATAATCCGTCGGAAATTTCTGACTGTTTTTTGACGGATTTCCGATCAAAACCGATTTCCGACGACTTAGAACCAACAGTATTTTTCCGTCGAAAATCTGTCGGAAAAAACCTTTTCCAACGGATTTTCGACGGGATTTGTCGTCGGTTCTGAACTTTTTTCTTGTAGTGATATATATACTTTTTGTGGAAAGAACGAAACGCAAGACTACACAATTCCTCTTTCAAATCGTGTCAAGTTTTGATTAAGAAAATCCAACTTCAAATGAGAGCAAAGCTAGCAGGATTGGATCATCGTTTATTATCAAATAGGCAGAGGGTCACAACCACACAAGACTCCAATCTAGTCTATGAAACATATTTATTAATTTGGTTCAGGTTTTTTCAGTATTACGCCACCATCAACTTCTGAAATTCGAGAATATATGTTTCATATTCGGTTCCAAATTTATGTAAACCTAAGATATGTATCGCTATTTTATCTATTTTTAACAGAGATTATGGTTGTAATTTGAAATGGTATTTCTGTAAAAAAAGAGAAAAGATGAATAAATAAGTATTTAAAAAAAAATGTAATACATGTACAATCAATATCAACATGCTTAAAATAAATAAGGTACTAGTAGTTGAATATGGAGTTTAAATTGATAGACACGAAAGAACCGAGAGTGATGTTCTTGGTTTATATATGCGAATTTTTTTTTTTGGTCAAATGGATACATTTCAAATCAATTAAATATATTATTAAATAAAGGGGTTATAGTTTAAAATTACTTGCATATAAGAAAATAGTTAGGCGTGTGTACTTTAGTTTGAACGAGATGCAAAATTTCAAAGTCTTAACCTCAATATAAGGGAATGGTTTAGTTAACGTAATACAATCAATTAAGTTAGTTTTAATTTAAGACAAATAAAGATTCTTAAATTATTTTCTTAGAACATGTAATGAAAGAAAAAAAAAATTGTAAATAGAATTGTCGGTCCAGTGCTGCAAGTCCCCGTATACAACAACCTTTATTTATCATTAGATTATACATATAACGTCAAAATGTTATGGAAAACTCAATTTTCTAATTAAAATGTGGAACATTATCTTTAAGTATACAAAGCATAATTAGTGTTCCACTTATTTCATGTTCCGATTTACTATTAAGTTCCATTTTATTGTAATAACCGAATTATTAATCATAATTTCAAATTCGCATATTATTTTCACAAATATATATATCTAAATATTTTTTTTAATATATTACATTATTTGAAAGCAATATTTAGAAAACTATTGACTAAGAAAATCTCTCTACAAATTAACAAATATTAATTTATTAATTAGTTAATATTTCTATAAATTAACAAATTTTCAAAGTTACTATATTATTAATTTATAATTTTTTTTACTGTATATGGACATCAAATTTATCCGATCGCCTAAATCAAAGATAAGCCACCACACTACCATTAATTCGTTTTTAAATTCTACAAGCAAACTCTACTAATTAATATAACTACTATTTGCATAGTCTAATATTTTTTTCTTGCTTGTGCTTAGTATAATATAATGGGAAGTTTTTATTAAAGTGATATCCATTTTTCATAATTACTGAAACAATCTCCTCTATCTATTTTATCCTTATTTTTTTTTAAAGACAAAAATGTATTTACGAAACTGTCATTAACTAAGTCTACCGTCCTCGTGATGGTAGATTTATTTAATAGTTGGTAGATTTATAAAGGGTTTGGTAGACTTAATTCAAATCCGTAGACTTAGTCTATGAACAGTAAACTTAATATTCAAATGGTAGACTTATTTTTATTTGGTGGTAGAGATGTTTGTGAGTGGTAGACTTATATTATGAGTGATAGAGTTAATGCCAATTGTGGTAGATCTGTTTTCGAATGGTAGACTTAGTAGTTGAATGGTAGATTTATCTCGTAAATTTATTATTGAGTGGTAGATTTATTTTGTTTGACGGTAGACTAAATATTTGTGGTAGACTTAAATTCATGGGAGGTAAACTTACACGTGTTTTGGATCGTAGACTTATTTATAGTGGTGGTAGATTTATAATATGTCGTAGACTTATTATTGACGCGGTAGAATTATTCAATCTTTCGAGTTTACTAAAACAATCTTCAATTGGTAGATTTATTAGTTACTATGGCGGTAGATTTAATATGGTAGATTTGTATGATTACATACAATGATGGTAGATTTGTATGCTTACATATAGTAGACTTGTATGTATACATATAATGATGGTAGATTTGTATACAGACATACAATGATGGTAGATTTGTATACTGACATACAATGATGGTAAACTTGTATATTTACATACAATGATGGTAGACTTGCATGTTTACATACAATGATGGTAGACTTGTATGTTAACTTGTATTTAAATACAATGACTTTCTAACACAAACGCCAGTCGCAAACGCCGCTCGATATACAAGTCTACTATCATTTAGAAAACAAGTCTACCATGATTTCAAATGCAAACGCAAGCGTCAATCCCAAACGCAAGCGTCAATCGCAAACGCATATCACCAATGCCAGTCGCAAACGCTGATTACAAACGCCAGTAGCACACGCCAATCGCAAACGCTAATCACAAACGTCAGTCGCAAACAGTATCGTCAATCGCAAACGCTATTTACAAATAGCATTTGCTTTTATATATATATATATATATATATATTTTCTAAATGTCAATAGCATTTTCATTATTAAAAAAAAAGTTAAAGAATTTTTATTAACTTTATAAAGTTATTTTAGTAAATCTATTTTTTCTCAAAATTGTTTTAATAATTATGAGATTTTCCAAAATTGTTTGAGTTATTATCACTAATATAATCTATAAACTAATAAAAAATCCTTTGGAAATAAATTGTTAAGAAATTTTAACAGATGAATCATCGGAGAAAATCGAAATTTAAGAGAAATTTTAGTGTTAGTTTAAATAGTTTGCAAAAGTAATAGCATGATTAATTTATTAGCTTACAAAGGGGTATAATAGAAACACACGAGACAAAATGCGGCGGCTAAGGGAAAGACAAAATGGAAAACTACGAAAGATGAAATTATGTGGAAACGCAAAAAACGTAACTTTCACTTTCTTTTCTTGTGGGTCTCTCTGCATTGCAATAAACCCACTACTCTTAACACTAAGTGCCTATAAGTATTAAGTAGCTCCCAATCAGTGACTAAATCTACTTCTCATCAAATAATTTATTCATTCTCATCCATCCTTATATATATCATTATTTATTTATTTTTAAATAAAAAATCAGTTTTTATTTTTTTTGGGTGTGTTAAGAACTTTATAAATAGGAAAATTTGGTTAGATAACCAAAAAAAAATTTATCTTAAAAACTAACCAAAACTCCTCATATGTGGCCAAATTTTAGCAATTGAATTTAGGGTTTTTGTTTAGTTTTTTAGATATATTTTTTTTGGGAGAAATTTGGAAAAACAAAAATACAAATGACTTAGATTTTTTTTTTTTTTTTATACTTGTTGGGATCGGTGGAGTGAATAGTGAGGCTCGACAAATGGGAGAATCGTAGTGGAACGGAGTTAAAAGAGAAGTTTCTATTAATACTTTGACTCTAAGACACTATATAATGTCTGAAAAAAGAAGAAGGCTTTATGCAATGTGTTATACAAAAGTTTAAAGAAAAATTAAAGCAACCCAAATCGGGTTTAAATTATACATGTATGTATTATTATGGCGCATGATGCATGACAGTTTGTTACAAACACAAACAAACACTAATGCATATATTCTTATTTATAAACGTAGAACCAATCAAAGCCAACTTAAACTTCTATAATTTCCAAGATAAAACACTCATCGAGTTGCTAATTTATTCTTAAAATGTTTGCGGACAAACTTAACATTATGTTCTATCCAAAGATGAGATTATATCTCAATTACATCTCTTCTCAAAGATGCTTTCGTCGATGAAACCAGGAAATCCTTTAAGCACATCTCGCAGCGCGTAGTAATGGCTATCACATTTATGGTCTGTAATGAAATTACCTGAGAGAAGTATCCTTTGAAAATGTTGTCCTGGATCTCTCTTCCATAGATTAAAGTATTCTACTTTTTTTCCTGCTGGGTTTTTCGGGTTTCCTCTTAGGTTCCTCATCAGATAGTAAACCGCGCCTGGTACATATAACTCTTCTGGCAATTTTACAACATCTTTAGTTGTAGATTCAGAGACTAAAGAATCAGAACGGTCGTTCTTGGATGACGGGATTTCTGTGTAATAATCAAGAAAGATGAGAGTAATGAAGCGTTAATAAGTATATAAGTCTTCTAGTGATACTCAGGATTATGCGAAAGAATATGTGTTCAAGTAGTAGTTACCAGGAAATTCTTCCTTGTTTCCGAATTTTGCATATTCAGAAACTTTTCGAGCTACGTCTTGCACAGAGGAGACGACTTGCTTTGCATTTGTTACCAAATCTATTAGACTCTTCCATTCTTCCTTCTCGATTACACTTGTCCTGGATTTACAAATCATGGTGGTAAACAAATTGATTGTAGAAGGGTAATAACGTTTCAAGAAGAGAAGTGTTTGCTTACCAATCGGTCTGAAGGATTTCATCCCTCAATCTCGCTAGAGAAGCTGTACTTAGTCTAGGTATAATATCATCCTGAAATTAGCGGAAATGCGTGAGTTCCAAGAAGAGAGTAATCTCAGCAAAACATGATCAAGAAAAGAGGGATTTTTTGTTCTGACCTGCATTACAATAGTTGTCACAAACTCGGAGCAATTCTCTGCAAGCTCTTTGGAAACACAAGGAGGTGTCGCAAACCCAACGGCCGAAATAATTCCAGCGTCGAATCCCAATTCCTCCCGTGGCATTTTCCTGAGCATAATCGCCATTAAAGAAGCTATAGCGCCGCCGAGAGAGTGACCAACAAGCCTTAACTTGTATCCCTATGGATTGTTCATCATAATATAAATCCATCCTTCTCATGTCTCACAAACAAAAGAAATGAGGAACAACAATGATCATTATTATCACCTCGTATTTCTCTAAGCACCTTCTTATAGTTTGTAATTCGTGATTAAGGAACCATCGTGCAGATTCAGCGGTTCCAAAGTGTGTTGAGTAGCCTTCAAAAGTGACCTCTTCATCGCTTGAAGAGACAATGTCAGTGATAAGATCATAAATGGTATGTGTCCCGCGTATTCCAAAAACTACAAGTTTCCTGCGATGATCAACTCCTACGTAATAACCAGGCCTCATAACGCTTGAATCTTTCACAAATTTAAGAATGTTATTCTCTCGAAGCATCGTGTTCTTTGCAAGACCAGTCACACTATCCCTGTAACAACCTTTCGCTAACTCCGCGTTGTATATGAGATCATAAACCTGAAAAACAATAAAGTTACTTATAATTTGGTAAAAGAGAAGTTATCTACATGACAATGACTAGAATAATGTTCTTACCGTCTTTTCTGAAGCAACTTCTACGCCCTTGACGTCCTCAAATGGAGACAAGGATGCTTGTCTAAGGTATATAAGATAGAGACCAATTGTAAGATCACCGAGAGTCCAACCTTCAATCCCGAGCTTACTCTTCTGAATACTAGCAATTATCTCTGACAGAGATCGACTACCAGGCGGTGACTTCTCTCCTGGAGAGAGAACACACATTAAACACTACCTCAGCAATATGATCACCGGCCAAAAACAGGGTTTAAGAAGTACGACGAATGCACCAAGAGTCAAACCGAGAACAAGAAACCATATGATATAGACCTGTTGGAAGAGCCCATCTACGCAATTGAATAGCTGGCTCAAGGGCTTTTGTGAGCCAAGCTAAGTCTAGTTTCCACTTTCCATCACCTGTATCTTCATCACCGGAGGAGCTATCACTATCGATTCCAGATTCAAATCGTCTTCTATCCTCTAATTCGGACCTCGAAGAAGAGAAGCTTGGCGTTTTATTGGCCTCATGCTCTTCTAACTCCTTTTCTACCTTACCAGATTCTGAAAACTGAGACTGAAAACGCTTGATTACATTGTAAACAACTCCTTGATATAATCCTCTTCTCTTCTTAAACGGTGAATCTTCTACAACTGAAATACCAAGAACAAAAAAACTTAAATTTCTCAAGAATCTTTACTAAATTCCAAAACTTTATATCAATCAAACATCTTACATCTTCAAGATTACGATACTCGTTGGTTACTTTCAGAGAACAACTAGAGAAACCATAAACAATGAATCATCGACTACTAATTTCACATTCATCAAGTGATTTCTCAGTGTTCCATTTCCAGAAGTAAAGGGTAAATTAGAGCTTACAGAAATTCCATAGAAGCCGATTCAGAGACTTGTTAGCCATTGGCGTAACTCAGAAATCGATTTCGGTAAGAGGATCTCTCCGAAGCCGACGACGGAACAGAGAGAAAGCTTAAGAAAGTGAAACTTCGAAGAAACGGCGGAGCATGGCAGGCTTATCGGCGGCAGTCGTTAACTAACCGCTAATCCGAGCAAATCGGGAAAAAAAAAAAAAAAAAACCAAAACCGGAGGAAAAGAGAAAAACACCGACTGGGATTTAGTGATTCACCGTCATCGAGACTTTTCCCAGTCAGGCTTCTAAAGAGTTATGGGCTTAATTGGGCCTATTCTTGGCCCATTATAATCGAGTAAGATAAAAATAAAGAGCCAGGGGTATTTACGTGTCTCTAGCTCTCTATCTATCTCTCTGCTTACGTTAGGGTTTGGTACTTTGAGGAACAGAGGAAAATCCTTAACAAGAATTGCTTTAATGATGGAAAAGGAATTTAAGTTTGATTTCTAAACACAAATAGATATGAAAAGCTCTGATTAGATTTAAATCAAAGTCTGGCAAAAAAAAAAAAAAAAAAAAAAACTGAAAACTAGAAAAACCCTACTAAATATCAATAATATAATTAGCTCTCTGCTTTGAGAGAAGACATCTTTAGCTCAAGATTCTTCAACTGTTTTCCAAGTTCCCGAGCTTGAGCTTCATAACCATAGAGTTTCTTCCTCTCCACGGAAACCTTCTCAAGCTTTTCCCTCAACCATTCCAGCTTAAACCCAGCTAGTGTCAGATCAATCAAACCCTTGGAAACATTAATTAGGCCAGCCTCGGTGAGCTTCTCAAGAGGACTGTTATAAAGTGTCTCGTAGATTCTGAGGAGAATGTTCATGTATGCTGTCTTAAGCTCTGGATCTTGTGGTTGAATATACAAAGCAGTTTCTGGGTAAGTCTCAAAAATCCAATTTGCTGACTTGACTTGCGAATCAAGAACTTGGAAGCCATTGACATACACCTGAGTCTCGTTCTTCGTTTCGGGTAACACATGTGGTTCTAGTCCACCACCAATAGAGGAAACATGTATGTAGACTTCAATTATGAGTTTGTCGTTCACTAGAAATCTTTCCTCTTCAAGTTTGGAAAGACGCAAGCCCGTTTGGAAACCCCAGCTTGGGTGTTGCTTGTGAAAGGTTCCCATATATCCTGTAGATATATGAAGACGTAAACAAAAAAATAAAATACTAATCATATATCTGAAGAATAAAACGATCAATTTGATTTTTTTTTTTTTGTGTGTGTTTTTCATGTTAGTGAAATTAAAAGAAAGGGTTTAAAGAGACGAATTACCAAAAATTTTGGACTTGAGAACGCTGAATTGGTTCACGACGACGAAGCGAAACGTCGCAACTCTCGACCACCTGTGAGGCCGTGTGAGATGATCTGGGACTGTTAGGTACAGAGACATCTGTTTAGTGGTACGGTTTCCCTTGGGATACACGGTAACATGCCTAGAAAAACAAAACAAAACTTATAGTTTAATTAGTTTCTTAACACTTGTAATAAGAATCTAAAGCTATACATAGCTTAATTCTCGTTTTTACCAGTTGCAGGATCCGCTTGAGAACAGAGGAGACTTAAATGGAGTATTCTTTTGGGAGAAGTTGTCTATCTCAAAAGTGTAAGTCTTCTTCGGCATTCGATACACCATGACTTTAAGAAAAACGCTCTCTTAATTTTAGGGTTTGGTACTTCTTCGAGGGAGGGACAGAGGAAATTTCTAGGTTTAGTCGGACTCTTTAAGATTGAGGAAGAGACCTAATAGAACCATATATATATTGTGTTTATCAGCACGTCACACACGAAATATATTTGATGCAGCCAGATATTTGGATTATCTCCAAATATATAATTAAAGCATTATCTCGTATTAATTAAATAACTTATTATAAGATTTTTATGATTTTTTTTTTAATGGTTTTACCCTTCTAAGTTGTTTAGGTCCAAAGTTTTATGGAGTTGTTAGTAATTTTGAGATAGATTAATAAAGTTGAGTTTTCTCTTTTAATCCTTAATATCGGTATTCGTTTTGAAGTTTTCAACGATTCTTAAGAATAATTCTTCGTCTGGCTATCCCGAATAATCAACGGATTCTATAGCTTCCGCCCTATCAATATTAGACATTTTTTGGTTGGGTACCCACAAAAAAGGGTTCTTTCGCCAATAAACCATGTTGCAATATCCAGTGAAGAAACAACCCTAGATCAAACCCTAATTAAAGAGTCTTGAGTCTGAGAATTTGATTTAAATTCTGAATAGAGCATTGTCGGATCTTTGTTAGGGAATGGAGAAAAAGAGGAAACAGTGTACTGGTGTTAAGTAGTTATTCTTGAAATCCACTTCCATTTATATATAAGGAGATATATTTATTCTTCAGGATATTTTCTGTGATTCTTGAAATCTAGGTTCTCATATTTGCTTCATCTTCTGCTAATTTTCCTCTTAATTAAACCCTTAACAAGAATTGCTTTCCGGTGCTGCTTTATTGATGGAAAAAACAAGTTTGATTCTTTTTTTTTTTCTGGGAGAAAGATTTATCAAGAACAATCTAAAAACGAAAATTGTGTTGAAAACATTTGATTTCTAAACATCAAAATATATGAAAAGCAAATTATATCTAAATCAAAGTCTGGCAAACTATATAAAACAAAATCATAAAATACCCAAAACTAGAAAGACCCTACTACTAAATATCATTATAATTAGCTCTCTGCTTTCAATTTGATCTCAGCATTGAGATTACACATCATCAGCTCAAGATTCTTCAACTGTTTTCCAAGCTTCCGAGCTTGTGCTTCATAATCACCGAGTTTCTTCTTCTCCACGGAAACCTTCTGAAGCTTTTCCCTCAACCATTCCAGCTTAAAACCAGCTTGTGTCAGATCAAGCAAACCCCTGGAAACGTTAATTAGCTCTGCCTCGGCGAGCTTTTCAAGGGGACTGTAATAAAGTGTCTCGTAGATTCTGAGGAGAATGTTCATGTATGCTGTCTTAAGCTGTGGATCTTGTGGTTGAATATACAAAGCAGTTTCTGGGTAAGTCTCAAAAATCCAGTTTGCTGACTCTACTTGCGAATCAAGAACTTGGAAGCCATTGACATACACCTGACTCTCGTCCTTCTTTTCGGGTAACACAGAATCTAGTCTACCACAAACATTTTCGACATCTATGTAGACTTCAATTTTGAGTGTGTCGTTCACAAGAAACATTTTCTCTTCAAGTTTGGTAAGACGCAAGGCGTTTTTGAAACCCCTGTTTGGCCTTTTCTTGTTGAAGGTGTGGGTAATTTCTGTAGATAGAGACATAAACAAAAACATTAAAGATCATATAAACATGTAACTCCTGAAGAAAAACCAATTAATTTGAATTTTTGTTTTTTTTCATGTTGGTGAAATTAAAAGACAAGGGTTTTTTTGTTGTTGGTAACCTAGACGTTTGGACCTGATGACGTCAGATTGGTTCACGACAACGAAGCGAAACATGGCAAGTCTCCACCATCCTTGAGATAGTGAGAGAGAATCTGCGACTTCTAGGTAGAGAGACATGTGTGTATCAGTACCGTTTCCCTTGGGAAATACGGTAACATACCTAGAAAAAATCAAACAAAACTATGATTAGAAAACCTAGACACATATAATAAGAATCTAAAAGCTACTTTAATCCTCGTTTTTACCAGTTGCAGAAGGAGCTTCTAAACAGATTGGACCGTATTGGAGCATTCCTTGCAGAGAAGTTGTTTATCTCCACAGTGTAACACGGCCATTGCGCCCTCATGTTTTCAAAATCGTTTTGTTAATTTTTAGGGTTTTGGTATATTATTGATTCATGCATAAGCCAATCTTCTTTAATTTATATAGGAGAGGGGAAAAATACTGTGTAGATTCCTAGGTCAAACGAAATTAGTGGAACTAGATAATCTTAAAATAAAAATATATAATTTTATTTTGTTTAAATATCTAAATCGATTACGCCTCTTATAGTTGTGATGTAATAAAGTTTAGCTTTATTCGGATTCTTGAGATATGGAGATGTAATTTTTTTTAAGAACTCACTTGAAAAGCAAGGACTTGTGACGCAAGGCACCTAAGGAGGAAGAGGCTTAATATATACCACATTTGTATCATTGGATCGAGAACATAACTCACATGCCCTTACACTACAAAAAACAAGGGGGCTAATTCCGACGGAAAACATGCCAAAATTTCCGACGGAATTTTTACTAAAGATCTATCGGAAATCCGTGATACCCACCTATAAATACACTTATCAACAATGTTAAGAAAATCCAACACATAGAAATATGGTAGAAACATAAAAAACCAACACATAGGAAATGATTCTTTCCGACGGATTTCCGAGGATTAAATCCATCGGTTCTAGGTCGTGTTAGGCAGGAGATAGAAGAGTTCCTTGTGAGCTTTTGTAAGAAAATCACAATGGTTTTTTGTTGTTTGTAGAGCTGGTATGTGGTTTGGTTTTTTTTGTCAAAGCTATGTGATTCAAACTTGGTGGAATTAAAGAAGAATTTCTTATTATCTTCTGTAACACATTAACTAAAATATATTTAAAGGAAAACTTAAAAGAAGAAAACAAAGAAAGAAACAATGAACATAGTATTGTCTTTCAATCTGATTTTCCGTAATCGGATCTCCTCCGTCGAATCCCAAGACTCTCAGTTTTCCTAAAGGAAACATCATCATCCTTAAACGATAAAACTTTAGGTTTAGTATCAGATTTGGCCTTCTCCTTGTCCAATTCAACTTTGAGATCTGACACCGACAAAACTTTAGCAGAAGCAGATTTGGCCTCTAGAATCGCAAGACTCTCAGTTTTCATAAAGGAAACATCATCCTTCAACGAGAAAACTTTAGGTTTAGTATCAGATTTGGCCTTCTCCTTGTTCAATTCAACTTTGAGATCTGACACCGTCTTCTCCAACGACAAAACTTTAGCAGAAGCAGTAGAAGATTTGACCTTCTCCTTGTCCAGTTCAACTTTAAGATCCGAAAACATCAGCTCAAGATTCTTGACGTTTTCCTCGAGTTCTTGGACCCGAGCCGCATCCGCATTTTCTTTCTTCCACTCCAAGGAAACCTCATCAAGCTTTGACTTCAACCAGTCCAGCTTGAAGCCCACTTCCGTTAGATCAATCAACTTACTGTAAGCCATGAATAGCTCAGTCTCTGAGAAGCTCTCTGGAGGCTTGTTTAGTGTCTCGATAAGGCCGAGGAGGATATTCATGTATGCTGTCTTCACCGCTTTGCTTTTTGGTTGGATATCTACTGCAAAGTTTGGGTGCTTCGCGAGAATCTGGCTCAGTGAAATAACCTGCCAAAAACGAGAAATATATAATTTGTTCTAACCAAATCCAAACTCAGGTTGTATCTACTGCAATATCTGGAGGATTCTTAACTTACTTGAGAAGGAAGAACATGGAAACCTCTGAAATCTAACAACTCCTTCCCAGTTTCATCTCCTTTATGAAAAACTCTAGTAACTTTAGTGTAGACTTCAATGATGAGTGTGTTGTTCTCCAATAACTCTTTATCCTGTAACTTGGTAAGAGGCATCGCCTTTCGAAAACCCCAGCCAGGGATCTCAGCGCAAAAAAAGTCAGATCCTTCTGTAAGAACAATCAAGAGATAAAGTTAGCTTTTTTTTTTCTTCTTCATCAATATGTATATAGTTTCTGCTTCTTATACAGATTAAGACTTGGAAGAAAAGTTATTTTACCAGATGTTCTATGGACCTCTTTGCCTGATTGATTCAATATAACGAAACGCAAACTGGCTCGCCTTTTCCATCCAGGTCGTAATGATTTAGGGCTCGCAACGCACAGATACAGAGACAAGTGATCATCAACGTCTTCTCCCTTGGGATGGAGTAGAACATACCTGAGAGGAGAAAGAAAAGAAAACCAGATTAAACCCTATTTAGGGCTACGAACAAGTTTATTTGTAGAATCAAGAATTTAAGAAAGCTAATGATCTGGTTCTTGTCGTTTTACCATTCGCAGCCGTCGCTTGAGAACAGAGTAGACTTTATTGGAGATTTCTTTTCGGAGAAGTTGTCTATCTCCCATGTAAAACTCTTCTGCAATTTCTTCCTCATCATCTTCTCAAAACGCTTTCTTAATTTTAGGGTTTTTGGTACTTCTAGTGACGGACAGAGAGACTTGTTTGATTCTTGCTTCATACGTCAATCACCTTTTTGCCTTTATATAGGAAGCGGAAGAACAAAACTTTACAATTCCTATTTTAAAACGAAATCAACCATACGAAAAAGGAAATTTTTAATAAACCGCTTGATTTTATTAAATTAAAAAACCAAAAACCGAAACCATTCCAGTATATTTCTTCTCATCTTACCAATCGCAGCCACCGATTGAGAACAGAGGAGACTTTATTGTAGTATTCCTTTGGGAGAAGTTGTCTATTAAAAAGGGTAAGAGCATCTTGGTTGAGATATCCTAATGGGTATCTCATCAGTATAATATTAATGTTTTTAACTGAAAATTTTTATATTAATTTTTTATTAATATTTTTAAACATATCAAATTACATTCTAAATATAGTCATTGTATTAATTAGTAAAATTATAAGAGAAGAATAATAATTAGACATAATTTTATTAAAATATCAAAATGTTGATATATCAAAATATAATTTTTAATTTTAAAAATCTCAATTTTTTAAAAATATTATATTATTGTATTAACTAAAAAAAATATTAATTGTATTAATCTTAAGTAATATCAATTAAAAATAATATTAAATATATCAACATATAATTTTTAATTTTAAAAATCTCACTTTTTAAAAAATATATTATATTATTTTATTAACTAAAACAATATTAATTTAATATTTTGTATTAACCTTAAGTAATATCAATTAAAAATAATATTAATATATAATTTAAAATTATACATAATGGAGCTTGATATATAAATAACTTTATTTTATGATTTATAAAAAAAAAAAAAATAATAACTAACATATAAACTATTTAATTAATATTCTAAACTATAGAAAATATGATTTATCACAAAAATGTAAACCACTTATAAAAAGACATGTATTATTATTTTGATGAGAGAAAATATTTTTCATGGGTTCTCAAATGAAAACAATTCTAGACAATGTACATTAAAAAACTATTTTTTTTTCTTTTGATTTATTTTTAAAAGGAATCTCTCAATGGAGTTGCTCTTAGTCTTCTTCTGTAATCTTTTCCCCATGACTTTCCAAAACGTTTTCTTAATTTTAGGGTTTGGTACTTCTTCGAGGGCCGAGCAGAGGAAATTCTTAGAGACTTTTTTGATTTTTGAATCAGCGATAACAAAATAAATTGAGTTTTAATCTAACATTGAGTGATTTGAGTTTTACTGAGTTTTTAGATGATTTTAATGATCTTGTAACATTTTAAGTGATTTGAGTTTTACTGAGTTTTTAGATGATTTTAATGATGATTCTAGAAAATTTGTAATTAAATTAAGCAACGACAAGGATGTTGCTTAACTACAAAGCGTAACATAATCAATAAAATTGTTTATCTCCAAAGTGTAACTCTTCTTCCATTGCCCTGCCATGTCTTCAAATCGATCTATTGATTTTTATGGTTTTGGTACATTGATTCATGTGTAATCCCCTTTTCTTTGATTTATATAGGAGGTCCAAAAAAAAAGAAGCTTACAGATTCGTAGATCTAACCTAACTTACTGGAAAAACAAAAGCTTAATATAAAAGTAATTATAGTCATTATCTTCAAATCCAAAATCTATCCCCAGCAAAAAAAGAAAAAAGAAAAGACTAAATCTATCACTTTTATAATTTTTGATATATAATAAAGTTTTAGGTTTTTTTGTTTGTGAAGAGAAAAACACAGAATGAAACTATCGACGAACAAATAGTAATGTCTTTCAGTTAAGTTTTCTGTAACCATCTCTCCTCTGCTGAATCCCCAGACAATTAGTATTTGGAAATAAATCATCAGCATCTTCAAACGACAAAACTTTAGCAGTAGTAGCAGATTTTTCTTTCTTCTTGTCCATTTCAACTTTGAGATCAGACAAAGTCTGCCCTAACAAGAAAACTTTAGCAGCAGCAGTAGCAGATTTAGCCTTCTCTTTGTCCAGTTCAACTTTGAGATCAGACACCGTCTGCTCCAACGACAAAACTTTAGCAGCAGCACCAGAATCAGATATGGCCTTCTCTTTGCCCAGTTCAACTTTGAGATCCGACACAGTCAGCTCAAGATTCTTGACATGTTCCTCGAGTTCTTGGATCCGAAACCCGTCATCATTTGCTTTCTTCCTCTCCAAGGAAAGCTCATCAAGTTTTGTCTTCAACCACTCCAGCTTGAAACCTACTTCTGTCAGCTCGCTCAATTCGCTGTGAGCGTCGCTTAGTTCGCTCTCTGAGAGACTCTGTGGCGGCTTCCGCACTATCTCGATGAGTTTAAGAAGGACATTCATGTATTCTGTCTTCACTACTTGGTTCTTTAATCTGAAATCTACTGCAATATCTGGATGTTCCGCGAAAATCTGCTTCACTGAAGTAACCTGCCAAAGTAAAATATGTTATCAGATACAAAAAAAAAATGGAATGTTGAGTCTGAATCTTGTTAACTTACCTGAGAAGAAAGAACATGGAAACCATTTACATCCACAGTTTCTTTCTCATTAGACTTATCTGAATACTCTAAGCAGCTTCTTAAGAACTTATTTGTGAATAAAGAAGCTGGAAACTTATGATATCCATCAACAACTTCAACAACTTTAATATAGAGCTCAATGGTGACCCTGTCGTTTTCAAGAAACCTTTTCTCTAGAAGCTTTTTTATAGGCAAAGTCTTTGGAAAACCCAGGCTCAACGAGTCAGCGCAAAACAATTGATCACCTATTTCTGTTTAAGACCAAAAGAAGGTAAATTTAAGGTTTCTTCATCTTCAATCAAACTCAAAGAGGGAAGATAAGTTAAGTACCGGGTGTTCTATGGAGTTCTTTGCCTGATTGATTACGCAAAACAAAGTAAAAATTAGCTTTCCTTTTCCAGTTAAGTCCAAGTGATTTAGGCTCCGCAGGGAAAAGGAACAGAGACAAGTAATCATCATCACCATTTCCCTTGGGATAAACTTTAACACACCTGAGAAAAACAATAAATATCAGACTAAATCCTTATAAGTGCTATAGTCTAATATATCGATCTTCGAAACATTATTGCTGAATGCAGATAATGAAGTTGAAGAAAGCTTAATCAGTGATGACTCTTAATTACCATTCGCAGCCACCGCTTGGGAACGGAGGAGAGTTTATTGGAGAAATCTTTTGGGAGAAGTTGGTTACCACCAAAGTTAAAGCCTTTTGGAATTGGGTCGCCATATTTGCTCAGAAACGCTATATTAATTTTTAGGGTTTTAGTACTTCTTCGATGGGAGTAACAGAGGAGATTCTATGAGATTTGTTTGATCCTTGGATCGTGTGTTAAGCTCCTCTCTCGTTATATAGGAGGCGAAAATCTAGACAAACGAAATCTAATTAGTGGAACAAGGAAACCTTATAATTAAAAATAAGGATAATCCTTATTTTGAAACAAAATTTATCACTTTATCCAAAAAAAATCTTTAGCACTCCTCATAAATTTGTCGGCTTCGTTGGGACTATTTAGATGGAGGAGGATATGCAACAAACTAACCTAAAAACCTGATTTCTCTAACTTAAAAAAAAAAAAAAAAAAAAAAAATGCTATCTGGATAATCGAATCCCCACTTTTCTTATGTCTATGTTTTATAATGGAAGACTTGTGATGCAAGTCACCTGACCAAACGTTGATTCTGTAACACATTCACTCAGACATGTTTTTTTTTTTTTTTTAAAGGAATAGAAAAAAGGACGAAATAGAGAATGAGCTTCGGGAGAAAGATATGCGTTTGTTATATTCTGTAACAAGATCAAGGCAGAGAATGAAAGAATAAAAACGAATTCAAACTTGTTTTAAGAACTATAAGTCTAAAACAGAGAATTGACCCCATGATCTATGCTTTATGTGATGTTTACGCAAAAGTTCTTGGGATCAGAACACATAAACCGGATTATTATTATTTTTGAATGAAAACTCCTCAAGCTTTGATTATAGTCTATAAAACATAGTTAGTGTTTTGAGATTGAGAAGCAAGAGAGAAATAATCTGTCTATAAAAAAATCTATAAACTCAAACGAATAAACATTATCAGCAACAGTAGCAGATTTGATCTTCTCCTTATCTAGTTCAACTTTGAGATCCGAGAAAGTCAACTCCACATTCTTGATCAGTTCCTCGAGTTGTTGGACCTGAACATCATTAGAAATTGCTTTCTTACTCTCCAAGGAAACCTCCTCAAGCTTTGACTTCAACCAGTCAAGCTTGAAGCCTGCTTCCGTCAGCTCAGTCAACTCGCTGTCAGCATTTCTTAGCTCAGTCTCAGACAAGCTCTGTGGAGGCTTGCACAGTGTTTCGATGAGACCGAGGAGTAGATTCATGTATGCTGTCTTCACCTCTTTGTTCTTTGGTCTGATATCTTCTGCAAAGTCTGGGTGCTGTTCGAAAATATTGTTTACTGAATCAAACTGCCAATGAAAAAAGAAGATGTAATTATGTTAACAAGATCCAATTCCAAACTAAAACAAAGTAGTATTCATAAACCAAGCTGGTTGTGGTTAATAACATTTCAAAGACAAAAAAAGAAAATTTAGTGGCTCCTTAACTTGCCTGAGAAGCAACAACCTGGAAACCATTGAAATCAAACATCTCATTCTCAGTTGATTTTACTTTATGGACAGCTTCAACTACTTTAATGTAGACTTCAATGGTTAGTTTTTTGTTCTCCATAAACCCTTTTTCTTGGAGCTTGCTAAGAGGCAATGTCATTCCGAAACCCCAGCTTGAGGCCTCAGCGGAGAACAAGTTGCATACTTGTGTAAGACATAAACAAAAAGATTTGTCAACTTTTTAAACAGTTTCTGCCCTCTTTCAGATATTCAAAAATGGGAGATAAGTTATATACCAGATCTTCTATAGAGCTCTTTGCCGCATTGATTCAACAAAGCGAAGCAATAACCGGTTCTCGTTTTCCATCCAGATCTCAATGATTCAGGATTAGCAACGCATAAGTACATAGATAAGTGATGAGAACCATCATCGTCTCCCTTGGGATAAACTCTAAGACACCTAAGAGAAATACCCCCTTTTTAGTTAGTTCTAAAATTGAATACATGAATCTTCCAGAACACGTTATTGTTAATTCTAGACAACTCGTATAAGAAATCTATAGATTTGGTGTTACTCGATTTACCATTCGTCTCCACAGCTTGAGAAGTGATCCGACTCTATCTTATTGTTCCTTTCGGAGAAGTTATCTATCTCCCATGTAAAAGCCTTCTTCAATTCCGTCTCCATCTGCTAAAAAAATCCTCTGTTGGTAGTTCCAAGCGAGGAACAGAGGAAATTCTAAGAAAAATGGTTTGGTTTCTTGCTTCAACTCATGGATCCTCCCTCTCTATCTCTTATATAAAGAAAAAAAAACCGAACCTGTAATAATTAGTCAAACGAAATAACTAAAACAAATCTTACAATAAACATAATTAGTCATTATTTAAATCCAAATCTGTAACTTAAGATTAGTCATTAGTAAAATAATGAACTATAGATTTTCTACTTTTTAAAAGATTTAAAATATAACCTTTATGGTGAAGAGATTTTGGAACATATGTAAAGATCAAAACGTTTATTTAAGTATTACCGAAATTGTCAATTGAAAAATTATTTACCAAAATTAGCAAATTCTTCATACAGAAATATACATAAAAATAGGGATATTTTTTTATAAACTACAAAATTTTGATGAATCCGATAATCTTATTTTTATGGTGGTAGCTGCAACAATTATGTTTTTCCAGGAAGTGCTTCTCCCACCATTTGCCGTGTCTCTGTTTTAAATCAAAGACTTGTGATGCACGTCACCTTGAAATGTTTGATCTCTCGACCATTTTTGGACCTTTGGATCGAGAACAGAGATCAAAAACCTTTGTGCAGGAGATAGAGGGGTTCTTCGAGGGTTGATTTTTAGGAGATAGGTTCTCTAAAGCAATATTTTCAGTTTGTAGTAGTTGTATTTCGAGATAATTAAGGATAATTATTTTGCAACACATTAACGCAAACATGTTCTTAAGCAAAAGTGAAAAAGCAAAAAAAAAAAAAAAAAAAACACAGAATGAGCTCAAGGATAAAGAGAATGCGTTGGTTGTATTATGTAACAACCAAAATGAAACCTCCCCACTCTTTCACTAGAAAACATAGTTTAGTGTTTTGAGACTGAGAAGCAAGAGAGAAAGAATCTCTTTATAAACAAACCTATGAACTTAAACGAAGAAACTTTAGCAGCAGCCGCGGATTTGATCTTCTCCTTGTCTAGTTCAGCTTTGAGATCAATCAAATTCAACTCCATATTCTTGACCCGTTCCTGTAGTTGTTGGACTTGAGAATCATCAGAAACTGCTTTCTTCCTCTCCAAGGAACCTCCTCAAGCTTTGACTTCAACCAGTCCAGCTTGAAGCCCACTTCCATCAGCTCAGTCAACTCGCTGTCAGCGTTGCTAAGCTCAGTCTCAGACAAGCTCTGAGGAGACTTGCGCAGTGTCTCGATGAGGCCATGGAGAATATTTATGTATGCTGTCTTCACCAATTTTTTCTTTGGTCTGAAACCTACTGCAATGTCTGGGTGCTTCTCGAAGATCCAACTCACTGACTTAACCTGCACAAAGAGAAATTAAGATGTAATAATGTTAAACTAAATCTAACATCTCATTCTCAGTTGATTTTTCCTTGATGAACAACTTCAACTACTTTAATGTAGACTTGAATGGTTAGTTTGTTGTTCTCAAGAAACCCTTTTTCTTGAAGCTTGGTAAGAGGCAACGTCTTCGGGAAATCCCAGCCTGAAGCCTCAGCGCAGAACAAGTTGCATGCTTCTGTAAGACGTAAACAAAAAAGATTAACCAATCAACTTTTTTTCTTCATCAATCTAAAGATTAAAAAAATGGGAGTTATATATAATCTCATTTCATTACCAGATGTTCTATAGAGCTCTTTGCCGGATTGATTCAACATAACGAATAAATGACTAGCTCTACTTTTCCATCCAGGTCGCAATGATTCAGGATTTGAAACACCAAAGTACACATACAAGTGATCAAAACCACAGTATCCCTTGGGATAAACCCCAAGATACCTAAGAGAAAGAAAAAAAACCCTCAGATTAAACCTTTTTATTTAGTTGTTGACAACATTATTGTTAAATGTTTTTAGACTCAAAACCAATTGACAATGAATAAAGATATCCATGAAACTTATATACTATTCCACAAATATCTCAACTTTCGATGTGAGACAATAACAACATTCTAATAAATATACTTCTCGATTTACCATTCGCAGCCGCCACTTGAGAAATTATCCGATTTCATTTCATAGTTTCTTTCGGAGAAGTTGTCTATCTCCCATGTAAAGGCCTTCTCCAATTCTGTCTCCATCTGCTAAAATGGTTATAAGAAAACGGTTTGCTTTTCTAGCTTGAATTGATGCGTAATCCTACCTCTCTCTCGCTATATAATATAGGAAACCCGAATCCGTAATAATTAGTCAAATTACGAAAAATAACTAAAGCCAGATCTTACAATAAACATAAAATTAATTAGTCATTATTTATTTAAGCTAAACATGTAACTTATCTTCTTTTAAACCCAAACCATACAAAGTTGAATGCTTTTCATATTAGGATTAAACAAAATATTGCTTTTTTGTTATTTATAAATTATGATCGTTTAATAGTTTAACAATTTCTAACATATGTCTCTTGCTCTGTGATATAAATTTCGAAAAAGTTTTATTTTTAAAAATTAAATTGCTTGTACAAATAATAATCAAACTATGGTAAAAAGTAAAAGGTGAAAACACAATTTATAATTAGTAAGTAGTAACTAGGGATTTCAACCTTTTTAAGACTTTATTTTATAAGGTATTTAAAACACTTTTATGGTGGAAAGATTTTGGAGCATATCTATTTTTTTGTAGTAATGTAATACTACTAACTCTATTAACAAACAAAAAATCTTTTTACAAATGAATTGCCTCTGTTTTTGAAAGTTATGGAAATAAATTAGAAAAAAAGAGAGCTATAAGTTTGAGGAAAATAAATTAAAATCTTGTGATGCAAGTCACCTTGCGTGACGTTTGTGGGCGTGTGGGGGAAAATCATTCTTGGTGATGGGTTTGATCTCTAGCCATTTTGGACCGTTGGATCGAGAACAAAGATCACAAACCCTTATGCAGGTGATAAAGGGGTTTCTCGTGGTCGTGGGACTTTGTAGGAATTATAAAAGATAGGTTCTCTCAAGCAACATATTCAATTTGTATAGTTATTAAGGAGAATTTGTTGATTGTATTCTGGAACACATTAACTCGAAACACGTTTTTAAGGAAAAGTGAAAAGAACAAGAAAGAGAATGTGAGCCTAAGGATAAAGAGAAATCATTTGGTTGTTGACTAATCTTCGAAGAAGAGAAATTCCGGAAAACAGGATTCAAACCATTCTTGGAAGAGGACTAATTTACTGCTTTGGTTCCCGATCCATGGAAATATATGGATTTCAGCCCGGAACTTTGCAGGCATACAAACAAATTATATAACAACCAGTTCTTGGGATATGATCAAACAAGGAATAATGAAAAGTTATAAGAACTAAAACAACAAATCCTTTTCGTAAGAACTAAAACGACGAATCATCCCCACCTATATGTTTTATTTGAGGTCTAAGCGAAAGTTCTTGGGATCAAAACACTTTAACCCGAAAACAGTTTGAATGAAACCTCTCACCATTCTTTTCACTAGAAAACATAGTTAGGGGTTTGAGATTGAGAAGCAACACAAAAAACATCTCTTTACAAGAAAATCTATGAACTCAAACGAAGAAACTTTAGCAGCAGCAACAGAATTGGTCTTCTCCTTGTCCAGTTCAACTTTGAGATCAGACGAAGTCAAATCCACATTCTTGGCATGTTCCTCGAGTTGTTGGACCTGAGAACCATCAGAAACTTCTTTCTTCCTCTCCAAGGAAACCTCCTCAAGCTTTGACTTCAACCAATCCACATTAAAGCCCGCTTCTGTTAGCTCGCTCAACTCGCTGTCAGCGTTGCTTAGCTCAGTCTCAGACAAGCTATGAGGAGGCTTGCTTAGTGTCGCGATGAGGCCGAGGAGAATATTCACGTATGCTGTCTTCACCTCTCTGATATCTGATCTGATATCTACTGCAACGTCTGGGTGCTGTGCGAAAATGTTGCTCGCTGAAATAACCTGCCAATGATAAAAAAAATAAGAAGATGTAATTATGCTAACTAGATCCAAAATCCAGACGGTATCTTTAAGCGGATACTACAACAACAACAACAAAAAAACAAGAACCAGTCAAATTTGTGCCTTTTTTATATGGTTTTTTAATGATTTTTTTTTCTACAAAATTTAATGTTTAAACATGTAAGATCTTAAATGGTTATTTCACTTGCCTATGCTGTGGACCGGCTCTGGAACCAGTAAGTAGTATGTATAAACCAAGCGGGTTTGCATTTTTGAGAACCAAAGAAAGAAAAAGAAACCACTTGACTTACCTGAGTATTAAGAACATGGAAACCATTGACAGCTACCATCTCATTCTCAGTTGATTTTCCTTGATGAACAACTTCATATACTTTAACGTAGACTTCAATGGTTAGTTTGTTCTTCTCCAGAAACCCTTCTTCTTGAAGCTTGGTACGAGGCAACATTCTGTGATAACCCCAGCCTGGGGCCTCAGCGCTGAACAATTTGTCTTCTTCTGTAAGTAGAGAAAAAAAAGAAAAGATATATCAACTTTTGTTCTTCATCATCAATCAGATTGCTCTTTATAAGTCCTAAAGATTCAAAGATGTGATCATATATATTATTACCAACTGTTCTGAGAAGCTCTTTGCCAGATTGATTCAACAAAACGAAGCGAGAACTAGCTCGTCTTCTCCATCCAGGTAGCAATGATTCAGGATTTACAGCGAACAGGAACATAGACAAGTGATCATCCACAAGCTTTCCATTGGGAAAAACACAAAGACACCTAAGAATAAAAACCCTCAGATTAAACCTTATTTTTTGTATTAGTTCTAAAATCGAAGACATCTAAACTATCTAGACGATTCGTGTAAGAAAGCTATAAAGATCTTAGATTAATCTTCTCGTTTTACCATTCGCAGCCGCCGCTTGAGAAAGGATCCGACTTTATCACTTCGTTCCTCTCGGAAAAGTTGTCTATCTCCAAACTGAAAGTCTTCTTTGATTCCGTCTCCATCTGCTTAAAAATAAATGCTATGTCGATTTTAGGGTTTAGTGCTTCCAAGTGAGGAACAAGAACTTTATATATATAGGACTCGAAAAATAAAACTTTATAGTTCCTAGGTCAAACGTAACATATGTAAAGTTGTTGTTCAATTTACATCTTATGTCACGCATTTTGTGTTTATCGATTTATAATATTTTCATAAATCATCTATAAATGGTGATAAAATTTCCAATATCAAAGATATTAAATATTATTTTTTGTCCTTACTTTTTTTTTTATGTTATATACTAGACCCTAACCCTTAATCTTTATCCTTCAACCTCCTAACAACTAATCTCGAAATTTCGAAGACGTCCCAACGTACCCACTCACTAAAAATCTAAGTTAGGGTTGGGGTTATGGTTTAGTGTTAAAAAGGTTGAGATTAGGGTTATGGGTAGGGTTGAAGGTATAAGCTTTAGGGTATATGGTTTATGGTTAGAGTTAAAGTTAGTAGATTTAACTATACCCTAGATCTATAACTAACCCTAACCTCTCTTAGAGTCCTATATTCTACATCCTACATTCGATACTCCCATTCACTCACTCAACCTCCTAACACCCCATAATTCTTAAATCGATCTAACTCTAACCCAGCAAGTGTTCTTCATCAAATTAGATACATATGTAACATATCTGCATATTTTCTGTCACTCATAGATTCAAAACATGGAAGATAAATTCGTTACCAGATGTTTTGTAGAGCTCTTTCCAGATTGATTCAACAGAACAGAGCAAAACCTAACTCGCAACGTTGAGGAACAGAGACAAGTGATCATCAACTCAATTAGTATAAAACAGAGAAGGGATATGAAACCATCAACATAACCAGGTCTTTTGACTAAGCCGAATCTCTAGATTATTAGTATTTAGAAAGCAACATTAAAAACGAAAAAAAAAAAAAAAAAAAGATCTACTAGTGTCGTTCTAAAGAAGATCTATAAACATCAAACAACCTAGTCGACCAACAAAAATCCATCAGCAGAAGATTTGTCCTTCTTCTTGTCCAGTTCAACTTTGAGATACGACACCATTAGCCCAACAGTCTTGACGCTTTCCTCGAGTTGTTGGAACCGAGACCCATCAGCATCATCAGATTTCTTCTTCTCCAACGAAACCTCATCAAGCTTTGTCTTCAAAGAGTCAAGCTTGAATCCCAATTTCATCATCCCAAGATTCTTGATGCTTTCCTCGAGTTGTTGGAACCGAGACGCATATGCATCATCTGATTTCTTCCTCTCCAAAGAAACCTCATCAAGCTTTGACTTCAAAGAGTCAAGCTTGAAGTCCAATTCCACCACCTCAAGATTCTTGAGGCGTTTCTCGAGTTGTTGGACTCGAGACACATCAGCATCATCTGATTTCTTCCTTTCCAAGGAAACCTCATCAAGCTTTGTCTTCAAAGAGTCAAGCTTGAAGTCCAATTCCATCACCTCAAGATTCTTGAGGCGTTCTTCGAGTTGTTGGGCCTGAGACTCGTCAGAATCATCTGATTTCTTCCTCTCCAAGGAAACCTCATCAAGCTTTGTCTTCAAAGAGTCAAACTTGAAGCCCAATTCCATCACCTCAAGATTATTGATGCGTTCCTCGAGTTGTTGGGCCTGAGACTTTGCTTTCTTCCTCTCCAAGTAAACCTCATCAAGATTTGTCTTCAAATACTCAATCTTGAAGTCCGTTTCCATCAGCTCAAGATTCTTGACGCGTTTGTCAAGTTGTAATTGGAACCGAGACCCATCAGCATCTGCTTTCTTCCTCTCCAAGGAAATCTCCTGAAGCTTTGACTTTAAACAGCCCATCTTGAAGCCCGATTCCATCAGCTCAAGATTTTTGACGCGTTCCTCGAGTTTTTGGACCCGAGATCCATCAGCATCTGCTTTCTTCCTCTCCAAGGAAATCTCATGAAGCTTTGACTTCAAACAGTCCATCTTAAATCCCGATTCCTTCACCTCAAGATTCTTGAGGCGTTCCTCGAATTTTTGGACCCGAGACACATCAGCATCTAGTTTCTTCTTCTCCAAAGAAAACTCATTAAACTTTAACTTCAACCAGTCCAGCTTGAAACCAACATCCATCAACTCATTCAACTTGCTGTGAGCATTGCTTAGCTCAGTCTCTGAGTGACTCTGTGGAGGTTTGTTTAGTGACTCGATGAGGCCGAGGAGAACATTCATGTATGCTGTCTTCAATCCTTGGTTCTTTGGTTTAAAATCTTCTGCAAAATCCGGGTCCTCTGCGAATAACTTCCTCACTGAAGTAACCTGCCAAGGAAAAAGGGAAAAAGTTTGTTTATGTTACTCAGAAAAGGGAATCGATATGAATCTATACGCAAAGAAGAAACCCTATAAAGCAAGTGTTATTCCAAAACAGATCCTTTTTTAACTTACCTGAGAAGCCAAAACCTGAAAACCGTTGATTTCCACAGTTTCCTTCTTCTCTGATACATCTCCGTCTTCTCCATCAACAACTTCAACGTTTGTAATGTAGACTTCAATGATGAGTCTGTCCTTCTCCAGAAACCCTTTTTCCTGAAACTTGCTAAGAGGCAATGTCTTTCGGAAACCCCAGCCTGTAGCTGTAGCGCAAAACAAGCTGCTTCCTGCTTGTCCAACTGTGGAACATAAACAAAAAAGACAAAAATTAACCTCTTCATTCAATCACATTCTTATGTATAGTGTTGGCGTTGCAGCAACAAAAAAGATCAGATTATTGTGGTCCTAAATAAGCTAATCACAAAAGAGATCTTGCAAATTCTTATCAGTTTTTTACCATCAATCTGCCGAAATAAACTTTTCTTCACTACTTTCTCAGCAGACATTCATAGTTTCATACATCAAAGAGGCTCTTGGTTTCTCCTCTTCAATAGGTTCAAAACACAAAAAGAAACAAAAAAATATTTCAAACATGGAAAGATATAATATAGTTTCATTACTTGATGATGATCGGTAGAGCTCTTTCTCGGATTGATTCAACACAACAAAGTCAAAATCAGCACTCCTTTTCCATCCAGTTCTCAATGATTTAGGGTTTGCAACGTAAAGGTACAAAGACAAGTGATTAGCAAGACGATCTCCCAAGGGATAAACTTCGAGATACCTGAAAAGAATATGTAACAAAGATTAAACACTTTTTTGCTATCTCGGAGAACAAATCTAAGTTAAAGATCAGATTTTTTTCGTTTTACCATTCGCATCCGCCGCTCACGAATGTCTTAGAAGATATCGCAGCTTCCTTCTCCGAGAAGTTATCTATCTCAAACCTGAAACTCGGCTTTTGATTCCACATGTTTGATCAAATTAAACCCTTTCTTCGATTGAGCAAAAGACGAAATTCTCAGAAATTTTGTTTGAAAGAAGCTCTCTGTTTTATAGACGAGGCCAAAAGGAAAAAAATCTCAAAACCCTAGCTCAAAAAGGAAAACTGAAATATAAATTAATTAAGAGGATTAATTAAAATAAGTATTTAATTAGACAAAATAATCATTACTCTCCATAATATATATAACTAACGTCTATATTTTTATTTTATTTATAAAAAAAAATATTCTAAGTAAAAGTATAGCTATTAACTAATATAATAAATTTACAATTTGTATTACCAAAAAGATAGTATAAGATATTTTAATTTCTAATATCTCTATAACATTATTTCTTATGTGTCTCGTTCAACAGTTAATTTTACGAAGAGAATTATTAAAACGTTATTAATGAATTCCCTTAGTTACGAACTTACGATCATATGCCATTATCAATTAAAAAAAAAAAATTGTTACAATTTTTTTTTTCAAAGACATACGACTAAGAGATATTTTTATGGGAAATTGCACTCTATATTAGTTTTTACACTTATAATTAACTATCTAACATCATATAAAACATAATATAGTAATTAGCATTTAGTCCAACTAAAATTCCGATTTTACCTTTAATGAAAAACAACAAAGACTCATAAACGTAGTTAACTATGTTCGGAAATCGATATAGTTAACTATGTTCGGAAATTAATAGGTAACTATATTTCTGATAATAGTTAACTATATATGTTATTTTTCCATTATGCAAACTATAATAGGTAACTACGTTCTGAATGTAGAACAATATTTTCAGGTAGTCAATTATGTCATGAAATTAGATAACTATATTCTGAAAATAGTTAACTATGTTTTTAAATTAGTAACTATTTTCTGAAAATAGTTAACTATGTGTTTAGATAGTTACAAATAACGTGATGTAGTTAACTATGTTCTGAGATCAATTGAATAGGTAGTTTCGATGAAAATAGTTAACTATGTTTTTAGATAGTTACAAATAATATGATATAGTTAACTATAGATGGGTAATTTCATCCAGATTTATTTCTTTCTGCTATTTACCTAATTCCGAAAATGGAATTACTACTTTCTCAATTATCTCTTTCAAAAGTAATATTCAGCTAATTAACCCTAGTTTTATATTTATCTAAACGGAGAATTGATTTGTTGGTTAATTTTGGGATTAAATCAGAACACATTCACCCAAAATATGATCCAAGGAAAATCTAAAAGTGACTCAGATAAAACAGAGAATGAAACCATCAACGTAACCACGTCTTTTGATTAAGACGAATCTCTAGACTAATCCGGAAAGCTCCATAAAAACAAAAACAAAAAACAAATATAAACTAATAACTTATCTCTACATCAAGCATCCTCGTCGACCAACAAAAATCCATCAACCGAAGATTTGGTTTTCTCATACTCCAGTTCAACTTTGAGATCTGACACCATCAGCTCAAGATCCTTGATACGTTCCTCGTGTTGTTGGACCCTATACCCATCAGCATCATCTAATATCGTCCTCTCCAAGGAAATATCCTCAAGTTTCGACTTCAAACAGTCCACTTCAAAGCCTAATTCCATGAGCTCAAGATTCTTGACGCGTTCCTCAAGTTTTTGGACACAAGACCTAACAGCATCATATGATTTCTTCGTCTCCAAGGAGATCTCCTCAAGCTTTGACTTCAAACTGTCCATCTTGAATCCTGATTCCATCGATTCAAGATTCTTGATGCGTTCCTCGAGTTGTTGGACCCGAGACACATGATCAGCATCATCATCTGATTTCTTCTTCTTCAAGGAAACTTCATCGAGCTTTGACTTCAACCAGTCCATCTTGAGTCCTACTTCCGCAAGCTCACTCAACTTGCTACAAGCGTTGCTTAGGACATTCTTGTACTCTGTCTTCACCACGAGCTCCGCGAATTTCTTTCTTAATGAAGTAACCTGCCAAGGAAAACGTGTTTTTGTTACTCAGCCCTATAAATCAAGTGGTTTATCCAAAAAATAGAAGAGACATATCCTTTTTTAATTTACCTGAGAAGCAAAAACTTGAAAACCGTTGATTTCAACAGTTTCCTTCTTCTCTGATACATCTCCGCCTTTTCCATCAACAGCTTCAAGAACATTAATGTAGACTTCAATGATGAGTTTGTCCTTCTCCAAAAACCCTTTTTCCTGAAACTTGCTAAGAGGCAAAGTTTTTCGGAAACCCCAGTATGGAGCCTTAGCGCAAAACAAGGTGTTTGGTGAAACTGTGGAACATAAACAAAAAAGACCAAAAAAAACAAATTTAAGTTAACTTCTTCATCAATCACATGCTTATGCATAGTTGCTACCTCATCAAGATTCAACCATGAGTTTAAGTCTATTGCATGTTGCAACAACGTTCCTATATACGTAAGAACATCACAAAAGAAATCTTTATTATAAGGTTTTGATTTTTTCCCTCTTATCCGATATGGGATATATTCTCATAAGTTTTTACCATCAATCTGCAGAAATAAACTATCTCACTACTCTGAAGAAAAAGAGTAGTGAACATGCATATAAATTCCTTACTTGCTGATCTGTAGAGCTCTTTGTCGGATTGATTCAACAAAACAACGTAAAATTTAGCACTCCTTTTCCATCCAGTTGGCAGTAATGTAGCATTCGCAACGTTCAGGTACAAAGTCAAGTGATTATCAGCAAGAAGATCTCCCTTGGGATAAACGTAGAGAAACCTGAAAGAATATGAAACAAAGAGTAAACCCTTTTGTTTTTAATCAGTGCTAGGTACAAAAATAATCAAATAATCAATCTTCGAGAACATGTTATTCTTGAAGACAAGAGAGAGTTTAACAAAAGCTAAGTTAAAGATCAGATTTTTCTCGTTTTTACCATTCGCATCCACCACCCACGAATGTCTGAGACGTTATGTCAGCTTCCTTCTTCGAGAAGTTATCTATCTCAAACCTGAAACTCGGCCTTTGATTCCACATGTTTGATCAAAAAGCTTTCGTAGATTTTGTTATTTCGATCAAAGACGAATTTCTCAGAAACTTTGTTTGATGCTTTTACACATAAAAGTCCTCTATTTATACCGGAGGCAAAAAGAAAAAGAACAACTTTTTCAAAACCCTAGCTGAATAGGAATAGGAATAGGAATAGGAATAAATTAATTAATTAAAAATAATTATTCCTCTCTTCATAATATAACTACGTCTATATTTTTATTAATTTTTATTTTAAGTTTTTTAGTTAAAAATGTATAGCTATTAATATCAAACTTTTTTTGATTTTTTTATACAAAAATGTTTTTTTTATATAATGTTTTATACAAAATATATAAGATAAGTTCTCTATATATCAAGGGGGAGGACAGAGAGATAAAGTTAAACACAAAATGTTGATGTATGTAATTTACGAGCGCATTATCAGAACACTTTACTAATTAAATATTGAACAAAAGAATAAAACGTAATTTCTTTAGTGTTTTTCATTATAATCATTAAGAAAAATTCCAATACCGCTCAGTGATAAAAGAGAGGGTAGGGGTGCAATACCGACGGATTCAAAAAGTCATCAGAAATTCGTTGATTAGAGACAAATTTTTCCGACAGACACATGCCATGACCATTGTTTGTACTGATGGTCATTTTTTAATTAATCCAGCATTTCGGAGGATAGTGTCGAGAAGCGGAAATCCGTTCTCGAGGATTTGATCGCTTCGGAACATTACTCTGGATGGAATGCAACGATAGATTGGGCCGCATCCCCAACAATCTTTGTTTTCCACTTTTTTGGGTTTTGAGCCTCTTTTATGGACTCTAGGCCTTTTTGAGTGATTTACTTTTCTCTTTTTCGAAAAGATGTATATATTCTCAAATATGTACATATTTTCCTTTTCACATCGAGCCGCAATGACTCGGGCCCGATCATAATTCTTTTCTTCAATGCGTGGGCGGCTGTCGATGTGACTTCCCCGTTTCTTGCTTCACGAAGTGGATCTTTCATCATTACGGTTTCTTTGTTTCTCGCATCGGGTTATTTGACTATCTTTTGGTCTGCCTTCCGAGTTAGCTTCCGCCAACGGCATATCGTGGGTGGTGATGGAGCTCTGTGAAGAACTCCAATCGCTCCTAGTCAACTTTCCGTTCGTTCTTAGGGTTTGGTGAATGCTTTCCCAAGTGTTGTCTGATTTGTCCAGAATTGTTATTTCGGGAGCTATGGTTATTGGTGCTTTTGAGGTTCGGAGGATATCTCCTGCATCGATGCGATACGTTTTATCGGAGTCTCGCGAACTAACCAAACGAACGACTCAATAATTTCTTAGGAGATTATCTCCACTATGTTTCTAGCATAACACGGTAGATAAATCAAATCGGCTAGATCGTTAACAGGTGACCCAAAACAGTAAGAAAATCTCAAGTTGATGGTGTTAGTTTTATAATTTGAGTGTTGAATCTAGATGAATGAGATTTATTAAAAAAAAAAAAAAAAAAAAAAAAATCAATTGACGGTATCGTTTAAAAAAATTACAAAAAACGTTCAAAGACTCGATAATTTATTAGGAGAAAAATATCTCCACTATGTTTCTTGCATAACACGGTAGACAAATCAATTGACGGTATCGTTAACAGGTGACCAAAAACAGAGTAGCAAGATCTCAAGTTATGGTGTTAGTTTTATAATTTGAGTGTTGAATCTAGATGAATGAGATTAAAAAAAAAAAATTATGTTATTTCTCCATTTACCATTTGCAGCCGCTGCATATATAGGAATATATGAGATGTATTTTGGGATCGGATTGGAACACATAAACCCAAAATATGATCAAAAAGATAACGTCGAAAAGTAGTGACGCGGATTAAACAGAGAATGAAACCATCCACATAACCAAGGTCTTTTGATTAAGCCGAATCTCTAGACTATTAGATCCAGAAAGCAACATAAAAACGAAATAAAGGAAACGATAGTAGTGTCTACTAGAGACAATCTATAAACTAGCAACTTGATTTTCTACATTAAGCAAACCTCGTCGACCAACAAAAATCCATCAATAGAAGATTTGGCCTTCTCCTTGTCCAGTTCAACTTTGAGATTTGACACAATCTTCTCAAGATTCTTGATGCGTTCCTCGTGCTGTTGGACCCGAGATCCATCAGCATCATGTGGTTTATTTCTCACCAAGGAATCCTCGTCAAACTTCGACTTCAAACAGTCCATCTTAAATCCCAATTCCATCACCTCGAGATTCTTGACGCGTTCCTCAAGTTTTTGGATCCGAGACACATCAGCATCATCTGATTTCTTCCTCTCCAAGGAAACCTCTTCAAGCTTCAACTTCAAACTTCCCAAATCCATCAGCTCAAGGTTCTTGACTCGTTCCTCAAGTTGCTGGACCCGAGACACATCAGCATCGTCTGACTTCTTCCTCTCCAAGGAAACTTCCCCAAGCTTTGTCTTCAACCAGTTAAGCTTGAAACCTTCGTCCGTCAGCTCACTCAACTCGCCTTGAGCGTTGCTTATTTCAGTCTCCGAGAGCCTATGTAGAGGCTTGTTTAGTGTCTCAATGAGGCCAAGGAGAACATTCATGTATTCTGTCTTCACCAATTGGTTCTTTGGTTTCAAATTTATTGCAATGTCTGGATGCTCTGCGAATATCTTCCTCACTAGAGTAACCTTCCATGGAAAAGTATGTTTATGTTACTATACGCCAAGAAGCAACCCTATAAAGCAAGTGGTTTATTCAAAAACAGAAGAAGAGACATATCCTTTTTTTAACTTACCTGAGAAGCAAAAACTTGAAACCCGTTGATATCCACAGTCTCCTTCTTCTCTGATACATCCTCGCCTTCTCCATCAACAACTTCAACAACATGAACGTAGACTTCAATGATGAGCCTATCGTTCTCCAGATACCCTTTTTCCTGAAACTTGGGAAGACCGAAGATCTTTGGGAAACTGCAGCCCGGGGTCTCAGCCCGAAACACTCTGTTCAGATCAACTACGAAACATAAACAAATTAACGTTTTAATCAAATCACATGCCTGTGTATAGAATAGAGGCTGCCTCTTTAAGACTCAAACTGACATGACACAGCTTCTTACGGTTGGTTTGAATGTTATATTCTCTGGTTTAGCATTATATATTAAACATGGAAGGATATAGCTTCATTACCAGATGATCTGCATAGCTCTTTGTCGGATTGATTCAACGCAACGTAGTAATAACTAGCTGTCCTTTTCCATCCTGTTCCCAGTGATTTATGATTCGCAACGTACAAGAACACTGACAATTGATCACCAATAACACGATGTCCCTTGGGCCAAACGTTAAGATACCTAAAAATGAATATATGAAACAAAGATTAAAGCCATATGTTCTATCGAATACATCAATCTTAGAGAACACTTTATTCTAGAAGACAGAGAGAGTTTAACAAATCTAAGTTAAAGCTACGATTGTTATCGTTTTTACCATTCGCATCCGCCACTGACGAATACATGAGACGCTAAGCCAGCTTCCTTTTCCGAGAAGTTATCTATCTCAAACCTGAAACTCGGCTTTTGATTCCACATGTTTGATCAAATTAAACCCTTTCTTCGACTTCGCAGATAAAGCCCTCTTTTGTGGAGGAGGCAAAAAGAAAGAAAAAAATATAAACTCCTCAAAACCCTAGCTCAGAACGGAAAACTTAAAATAAATAAATAAAGAAACTAAAACCAGTATTTAATTAGGCCCAAAATAATCATTATTCCTCCCTTTATAATACGCCAATCGGTAAATTAATTAGAACTAGACTAGAGCCTAAAACTCATATTTTCTCAGTCTTCACTAATATCAACCATCTCAAAGAAAGATCTAAATTTTATCGATTGATAATAAGTCTTTCTCATTTCAATACGACAATATTAGAGAGGAAACAAACAAACAAAAAAAACATTCCAATCACAAAGGTCTTTTAGTCTGCAAACAACACACCAAACCACTAAAGATTCAAATCCGAAATTGAAGTGAGCAACAACAGCAAAGTCTCCAATTTATTAAGAGAGAAAGGGTGAAAAAACAAATGTCTTCTTCAAAGCTTTGAAATTAAACCAGTCTGAAGAGGCTTTGGTGCTACCACCTCTTTGACCTCACTGTCCTTGGTTTCCACTTCGCATGGATTCGGTGGCACATCTACGGCCGGTGAGCAGTTGAAAAATCCATGTGGCTGTCAAAACCCGAAAAACATTTTAACCAATGTTCGTCTTCTTTTCGATTGAAAGTTAAAGACAAATATTTGACTTACCATTAGTGTGAAACCAATATGTTCCACGGGCATAACCGGCCAATCTTCAAGTCTAGGAACATGTGTGATCCCAAACACATACCTGCGAAACGAAAATTCCACATCGATATCACAAATTTGGTAACTAGTAGTTTTAAAACTGAATCAGATGTATGTAAAAAGAAGGATACAGACCAAAGAACGACATCAGATTCTTCCAAGGAGCGATTCTGTTTCACCCATGTGGCTAGACCTTCACCAGCACGTGGGTTTTGGTTTGGGAACTCTCCTCCGGGAAACTTCTCGTCAGGGGCATAACGGGTAACCCAAAGATTGTGCTTCAGGAAAGCAGCTCTTCTTAGAAACTTGGCCTCAGGTCGGGCTAATGGCAAACAGTTTGAGCCCGGAACAAGTTTGTATCCAGTTAACTGGCCCGTCCTGTTTACTGTCCTTGTGTTCCTTACCTGAACATATTACAATGAGTTGTCAATAACAACAGCGGAGAAAACTTATTCACGGAATATACATCTTGCATTAAGTATACCATTTATAATTCAGCAACAAATCATAATCAATGAAACTGTGAGATGAGTTGATTTATTGTAACGAAACTAAATTATGACTTTACAAGGACATAGCTGAAAGTTAGGAATGGTTAAGTGAACTCTTCTCCCGAATTCACTCGGGGATGAGATTAGTAGATGAACAAGGAGGAAAGAATTATGGGTGGCGCCAGAAACAATGATAGACAGGACCGACAATTAAGTTTGCATGTCTACCTAATGTTGTAACTTGTGTAAGTAATGACCAAAAATACTAGTTTAAAATGCAATAAATTGATGATGCTTTCAGATGAGAGGTAGACTAAGAATAGTAGACGAGATCATGAAAGGTACGGATTGCTTACAATCCAATGGCGAGCACTAAAAGGGTCACAATCGCGCATCGCCTCTGCTTCAGTTCTAAGTAACTTCTCTTCCGCATAAAACGCATTGTTGTGGATATTGTTCTCACCGGGCTCGTCAACTCTAGCATTTACCTCAACTACCTACAGATAAAAGTACATTCAGCTGGCAATTCAGCAACATCACGTGACGTGACCACATGTATCTAAGATCTTTTTTTAAGGACTATAGAGACTTCTTAAATTCATATGCTACCAATGCCATTCCTAGAAACTGATCTAATAATCCGCCTGTGTAAGTAAACAACAACAAGAAGAAAATAATCCGCGGCAAAGTAAATGTACCTGATTAAAAGCTTCACCAGGTTTACAGTCAACAGACATATCCATGCGAGCGATAAAGAAATGCTGATGGACTGGTGCATACAACCCAGGAGCGATAGTAGTACCATACTTTCGAGTTTCTCCTGGCTGCAGCGCTCCTAAACTGAGGATACCAGTAAGTTTTACTTCAGCTTCGATTTTCCCATCCTATAGTAAGACATTCAAGACATAAAATGATATTGGTCTTCAAATATCTAGAAAGATGAAGCAACATACACATCAGCAAACAAATGAAACTCGGATGGACACTTCAGTACTGTAAATCAATGTCCCCAACTGAACAATCACAAGCAGAGTGTTAAGGCTTAAACAATTGTGAGCTGCCGTTCTAAACTCAAGATTTATTCTCATGCAGAGACATATCATTATCTTCCCTATTAAATTAGATGAAAAGATGACTAATATCTGCTTTACTCTAGAAATGATTAATCCGTTTTCCACTTACCTGGTAGAAGTGCCAGTAAAATCCATACTCGTAGTTAGCAACAGTACATAAAAAAGAGACAGTTAGCCTCCTAGATCTTCGCACTTCAGCTAATCCTGTTCTCCAGTCCTGATGTTTCCACAAAATCCCATGGTCCTCTTCATGCAAGCATACACAGTTCTCAATCGTTTCAACTCCTCCAGTGAAATTTGTGAAATGGGCATCGAAGTACTTGATAGACCCCAGACAGTCACACCCCTATAAAACCTGATTGTTAAACGCAAACCGAGATTTGATTAGATAATGAGAACACATTAGTTGATTTCAAACCTTCTTAAGCGAATGAGCGTTTTTTCCTAGACCATCCTCCCCTGCATCAAAAGCATTTTTCCTGTAATGTGGCTCATTCGGATCACCATATGGCACAACCATCTCCACAAAACTTAGCCTATGTGCAACAGGCCTTCGACCTCGACTGCCATCAACATACGCTACCGAATGTATGACTAAACCTTCTTTTGGAGTGAACCCAATACGAAAGTTCCACTGTAAACAAAATGTTGAGCCAATTTAGAAATAAGCTTAAGCATAATCACATGGTTTCAATTAGGCTATTAGTGGAAATCTACCTTCTGCCACTCGACAAAGTAACCTCTTACGCGAAAACTTGGACCTTCAGGCTGAATAATCTGGAGAGGCTTAACATCACTTCTATCAACACCCCCTCTACTTTCACCTGGGGTATAATTCCTCAAAGGGTCAGGTGGGGGAAGTGGCACAAACTTACGGTCTTCAAACTCAATCACCACCATGTTTTGCATGTCTACAAGTACATAAATGCCCTCAACTGGACGAGCATAACCATTTTCCATAGGGGAATCACTATCAGTCCGACAGTATATAAGGGGCTTCGCAAGCCTACGACTAGGAGCGTCAGCTTCACTGTGATAACCCACACACCTGCACAATAAATTCAGAGGCAGGCTCAGAGAAAAAGTACACCTTAATAGACAACTTCCAGCAGAAACCAGGATGTAATGAACCTACCAGGGATCAACCATCACTAGATCCATGTCTTCAATACCTCTCCTCTTCATTGCCTCAATGAATGGGGGGAAGTCTTTGACAATCGCTTCACATTCAGCATATTCAGCCGCATCCTAAAATCACAAGACTTTAAACTAAGAAACTCGCGAACAAAAGTAGCAACTAAATTCACTTAGAGATTCAATTCCTTAAAACATACCATGGGTGGCTGAACATCAGGTATCACATGTGAGGAAACAACTTTTCCCCTGTGATGCCCACCCCGAGTGACAGCATGAACTTCAGATAGCTCCACGATCCAGACACTTGTCTCATTAGACGTCTTGTTGTACACAACAAGTCTTGCTCTCCTTGGAGGGAGCTTCATAGGAATCACAGGTCCAGCCTTATTTCTTGGAAGTAGCGATGGCTGGAACGGAGGGAAAAAGTAAGCATCTGCCAGCGCCACAACATGTTTCTCTGGTTCCACTGACGCCACCTCAATGAAACGCATGCTATCTCTAACCTGCGGAAGAAAAATCAAACAGTTTCAGTGATATCCAATTAGCCATATTTTCAGTACACTGCTAGAAGAAAACATTTGATTCAACACCTCAGGGTTGGCACCAGCCGCCCGAACAGTCGCCACGGCAACTGATATTTCTGCAGCAGATAGAGGATCCAATGGGTGCTTAGTCTCCGTCCTTGGCATGATAGAAATTCCTGCATTGGTACAAGAGTGATCGATCACAATAGAAATCAAGAAAAATTGTAAAAAAGTAGCTGATAGAGCAGAACAATGATCAACAATCAAGATCAAGATCGTAAGTTTCTTTAAATTCGGAACAGTTTATTCCCAAATTTTCTTTTACCTTTGCTGGCAGATTTCTTGGCCGTATCAGGAAGCGAATCGACAGGGCGGATTACGGATTCCAAAGCAACCTTAGAGGCTCGCTGATCATCACCTTCGGAGCTTCCGACGGACCATCCAGCAACCGTATTAGCCACGGCGGAGACGAGTTTCGGAGGCGGAGAAGAGCCTCCGTGGTGAGTACATGCCGTCGCCTTTTTCGAAGTTGAGGCCATTGAATAGGGTTCACGAGTTCTCCAAATCCACCAAAATAAGTCTCAACACAATATACTGACATACAGCAAAACCTAACTCTATCCGTCGCTTGATCTCCCCCCTTCTCTCCACCTCTCTCGGTTCAAAAAAAGAAAGAAGCAGCTCCAAGACGAGATAAATCTCCGATTTCCGATGACATAAGAAAAAAGAAGAAGCTCCGATCGACTTCAGCTCCGTGACAAGAAGTTGAAAAGCTTCGTCGGAGGACGGTGGATTCTTCACCGGATCTGTAATCGTATATTTCCCGTGGTGGTGGAGAAGAAACAAACACTGATTTCAATTTGCTTTTCTTATCTGTTTTTTTGTTTTTTTGCAGAGTTTGATTTTGTTGTGGCCAGCTTCTTTGTGGGCTCTACTTTAACAAAGTGTATACAGTATTTATAAAGGGACAAGTAATTATCAACTTTGTTTTAAAAAAAGAAATAAATCCAACTTGGATAGCGACGTGGATGCACTATAGTTCATGAGGTTTTATCAAATTGCAATTACTAAATTCGTAATTGTGAAAAAACGAAAATTATTATACGTGTCGATTATAATAATTTAATGGAGTTTAAAACATATTTTTATCCTTTAATTTTGTTTCAGTTAATGATAGATAAATTCGGAAATAACACATGATAAAGTAGAAAAAAATATGTGAAAGAAAGGAAATTATTGGGGAATATTATATCTTGTATGTTATTATTAGGAAATAAATCATAATGTACATTTTAAATAAGAAATTATTCATAAATGGAAAATAACAAAAAAAATAATTAAAAATAATATACTTTATTAAAAATAAAATTTGACACGTATTATTTTTCTATAAAGTTACATGTTATTGGGAAAAAAAAATTAAAAATATAGGCAAAATGAAAAAATAACTAAAAAAATATATTACTAACTTAGGTTTGACTTGTTTCACCAAAATTATACACGTATTGGTTTAAAATTGCTTATAGCTGATTAAATATTGACATATATAAAAAATATGTTATATGAATATTTAAAATTATAAATAAAACAAATTAATGTGTGTGTTATTTGATAATATAAAAAAGTATGAAAGAGATTGCGGAACAACAAACCTAAAAGATTATCAAATTTGAAAGAAACGTTTGAACGTAGTAAAGAAGAAAAAACAATTTAAATTTTTTTGGAAGATTATGATTAATAATGAAGGTTGCTTATCGGGTGTAGCTTTAAAAACGATGGGATTATGCTTATATAAGTTCTGGCTGAATTTAGTGATTTGGTCCCCCAAAAAAAAAACCTTTTTTTTAATAAAGGATATTCTTTTAAAAATGCAAGGTTTTTAGTACATGACTATATCCTTTTGGAACATACATGTTGACAAAAGTTTAGAAAGAGAAGAGGTTAAGCATACACTATATTCTTGTTACCTATTTAAACTATACACAAAAACAAATGTTTTTTTTTGGATAACCAAGGATATTCCAGGGTGAGTGTAGTGGTCGAGTAGTCCACTCACCGAATTTTTTAATGGACTTAAAGCGTGGCACTATTTCGATTGGCCAAATGAAAGTGAAAATATTCACAGAAAAAATCGAATTCATGTTAAAAGAGTTTACTCTTTCTCCTAAATCATTTTATCACTAAACTACCACCCTTTGGTTTCACAAAAATAAATTTTGAACTCTAGAAATTACATTAGTAATGGGACGAAAACATTCATATGTTACTGTTTATCATGCTTTGGTGGAAAATCACTAGCAATGTTTAACACGTATAAATTACACGAAACTATTCAAAAACTTACAAAAGTTGATAGTCAAAGTGTTCAATTTCTTATATAATAATAATCAAACTAAATAGAAACATAGTTAAAGTTTCTAAAAGAAATGTGAAATTTATATATAGTGCATGATATATAAATTCAAATTAGAAAAGAATATAGTTATAATATTTATAATTTTTTATATATAAATAGATCGTGGAGTGGACCGCACAATCCATGCAGTCTAGACCAGCAACAAACCGCTGTCTACGACTATACGAAATTACGAGGCTCACAATTTTACGAATTTCATATCTAAAAAAAATCTTAATCCATCAATAATGACGACACAAATAGTCACACTCCATAATCCTTTAAGCCTTTACATCTACATTTTTATGTCTGCATAGTTTATATATTATTGTCTTCGGTGTGAAACACGTCATGTTTATGTGCTTATTGAGCTAACTTGTCTTGTCGTCTTAGGGTTTGTTTGTTTCTTCTCCAACCTTCAATTCAATGGTCTTTTTGAAGTTATCCATTTTTTATTTTTATTTTTAAAGCAAACCGTTTAGAATTCCAATAGAATACCTACATAACTTTTTTTTATTTTTAGAATAGATAGTTACAAATCTCCCAACATGATTACAACACTTTTTCACATAATCCTTCTAAAATTCTGCATATTCAAAATAATTAAATCTCCATCACTCAAACAGAACAAACCAAGTGGTGAGTGACGAAGTAGCTGAGGGTCTGTTGTTTTGAATTCTTGAAAAAGGAGCAAGACGACACCTTAGTGCCAACTGAACATCCGCTATCAAATATGACGTCGATCTCGAAATAGCGATGTGGAGTCTAAAGTTTCTCTCTTTCCATATCGGATATATGGAAGCTTGATATGCTATCTTTATAATGAGAACTCCATTCTTGTCCCTAGCAGGGTCTTTCATCCATCAAACAAGATAGGTGGAACAAGATGGGCTTTGGAGGAGAAGAAAGACCATACCTCGGAACTATAAGAACAATCAAATAACAAGTATTGGCAGGACTCGACAGAGCTATTGCAAAGAAGGCAATCCGAAAGAATCTGCATACCCCAACTTCTAAATCTGTCCCTTGTCGAAAGTTTACTTCTTGCCGTAATCCATGTAACAAAAGAATGCTTAGGAATTCGACTTTTGAACTACACTGCCTTGTGCCAATCCACCTCTAACTTAGTGGGTTGCATCGAGTTCCATGTTTCTGAAGCTGGAAACTTATCAGTTGGAGTAGTCATACCCATTTTCCACGAGTATCTATCATCTACCTCCGCCTGCGCAATCTCCATTGGATTTGGCAAGCATTGTAACAAAAGAGTAATGATAGGATTTCTACTCCTACTTGAAGAAATCCACCACAATCCATTTCTCAAAGCGTCTGCCACTACAGACTCCACCGGTAAACTAGAAATTCTATGGCCACTATCTCATGAAATCTCAATTAAATGACCTAAGGAAGTCCGATTATCGAACCAAAAGCTAGTTGTGATGCCCGAGCCAACTTCACAAACCACATATGGCCTCGCCAAATGTCTTAGTTTGCATAAACTCTTCCATATCCAACTTCCCGAATGATCAGAATCAAGTTCCCAAAAATTGGACGATCCTATAACTCTTATAGTAAGCTATATAGTGTATTAATCGATAGTTTACGTATTGTGAGATTGTAAACAAGGGCTTGGAGCGAAGCTTAATGAATAGAGAGAACACATCAAAAGCATGAAAACTTGAAATCTTTTAACCAACTAAATAATATATAACCAGGTGATGGTGATTTATTGGCAAAATAATTAAAAAAAATGAGTAAATTCTTCCAAACTGAGTTCGATTTCCTTTGAAAATATTTTTATTTTTATTTGGCCGGTCGAAATAGTATCACGCTTTAAGTCCATTAGAAAACCCGGTGAATGGGCTACTCGACAGCTACACTAATCATGGAAATTAGTCAGTAGTAAAAATCCGGATCACCGTAGTTATAAAAAAAAAACTAAAAAATCTAAATGATATTTAGATCATAAAATAAACTCTATAAACTAAAAAGGATTAATTGGTATAATAACATGTTTGAAAGTGAAAATTGAATAAGTGACATGGTCAAACCAAAAAATTGGTGAATAACAAAGAAATTATAGAAAAAGGATAACTGTACCCTCTCTTTTTTCGCAGAAAAACTTCACATCTTTATGTAACAAAAACAAAGTACATATTTATATTAATAAATTATTAGCATTTTCCTTTTATCTCGTCCAACCTATGTTTAATAGTCTTCACTTTTTTTTTTTTTTTAACTTTAATTTCGCTCTCTTCTACTCTCTTGACGAACATTTATTAATCATAGAGTTTTAGAATAATAGACATAAATATATGATTTTTTAAAATAACTTTAAATAATGGACTAAACATATTTGTAGCTAACTATACAAATAACATTTGAGATGCATAACTTTATATCTATATATAAATATAGTGTTGAAATATATATATATATATATATATATATATTATACATCAAAATAGGTAATTTATTTTCACAAAATGTATTGTATATTTGACTATGTACTTAACTACATTTTTTTCAAAAAACATCAGAAAAACTATTGTGTCGTCTAATCAAATCATAAGTATTTTCTAATATATATATATATATATATATATATATATATATATATCTATTTTAAAATAAAAATATACTTTTTATAAATAATTGTCTAATAAAGTATTCACATAGTTGATTTAACGATACACCAATATAGTTCATTATATTGATATGTATTTAACTATACAACCACCAATAGTTAACTATACATAATTAATTACATTTAAAATTAGATAACTATTTTTTGTCATCAATTAGATAAGTATATATATATTTACATATTTTTGTCCTTACAAATAATTAACGATGCATCGACACAATTGATTATATTGATGGATAGTTGACTACAAACCAATAGTTAACTATATATAATTAATTGTATTCAAAATTAGATAATTACATACGTCTACATATTTTTGTATTTATAAAATATATTATTTTCATAAATAATTTTCTAGTAGAATATTCACAAAATTAATTTGACGATACACCAATATAGTTTATTATATTGATGTGTACTTAATTACACAACCACCAATAATTAACTATATATAGTTAATTACATTTATAATTAGATAATTATATTTTTGTCATCAATTAGATAACTATATACGTCTACATATTTTTGTATCAATGTATAGTTGGCTACAAATCACCAATAGTTAACTATATATAACTAATTAATATTCAAAATTAGATAATTACATACGTTTACATATTTTGTATTTACAAATAATTAACGATACACAAACATAGTTAATTATGTAGTTAATTATATTGATGTATAGTTGACTACATATCAACATATAGGTAACTTCAGTTAATAGATAATTATATACTCTAATTATAGTTAACTATTTCTGTATTTACAAATAGTAACAAATTTGTGTATTTTTGTAATAATATAGTTAATTATTTCTATATACTCTAAAAATTATATAACCTTAAATGTACATGGACATATTTTTATATTTACAAGAAAACTGAGAAGAAGGCGAGAGATGAGAGCTCAGATATTTTTTATTTTCTTCTTATTTCTGCTTCCTAGTTCTAATTCAAACAAAAAGTACGGGATCGATACGTGGAATGGATACGTGTGTCGAGACATTGAATTAGAACATTTGAGCTCTCATCTCTCGCATTCTTCTCATTTCTCTGTTTTCTTCTGGAAAATGTTGAATGGGAACACTGATTAGGAAATGCTTTGCTTTGATTATATATGGTTAATAGTAGTAGTGACCGAGAGATGTTAACTAATAATTTATATTGTTGAAGACTAGATAAAATTGTACTATATGTGGAAGCTTATAAGTTAGAAAAAATTAAGAGTGTGTACTACGGAAGATTTTGCAGCAATACATTTTCAACATTTCTGCCATGAGTTTCTTTCTATTAATTGATTACTATTAATCTATTTTGATTAATAGTAATCAAACCAACACTGTTGAATAATAGTAATTTATTTTGATTTTAGTATCTTCCAACAAAAATTAGTGGCAATTAGGAACATAAAAAAAGTTAGGATATGTTGGTTAGATGTTTGGTTTTGTGATTAATTTGCATGAACACAAGAAGAGCACAATTTTCCAGGGTTTTTTATGCCGTGGGTTTACCCTACAAAGAAGTCAATTTTTTTTTTTTTTAAATATAAAAAAAATCACTTTTGATGGTCACTCTCCGTCACACCCATCGTCCAATAGAGAGAGACATCTGAAATTTTCACTTTTTTTTCAAGCAGAAGAATTTGAGGATGTTTCCTCGAAGGAAGTCGAGAATTGATGTGTTTTAGGTGTTTGACTTTGAAATCAATTTCTCTGATTTTGTCAAATCTCTGTGCTTTTACAATCCCAATGGTCTTCTTCTTCTTCTCTTCCACATTGATCATCTCTCTTCTCCTCTTTCTTAAAAACTAACAGAAGAGAAGAGAAAGGATTAAAATGGAAGGCTCAGCCACATGGCAAGGATTGATCCTCGTCGGTATCGTTTCATGGATCTGAATTTCTTCGTATTTGAAACTGACCCATAGATTTAGATCTTTCCTACAACCTTGGGTCTCTCGTAAGGTCGATGATGGTGTCTCTCTCGTTCTCAAAATCCAGGTGATAGCTGATTTGCAAAACAGATTCGAAAAACACCGATTCACTTGCAGTGATTTTGATTTGAAGCTTTTTTTGATGCAGAAATGTCAAAATGGGATATTGGATGCTTTCTTCTCAGGACTGTCTTGTGTTGTCTCAGTCCCGTTTTACACTGCTTTCTTGCCTTTGCTTTTCTGGGTAACGTTTCATAAGTTTTTCAACAATCAAGCTTTGGTTTAGGGTTTGAATAAATTGCAAATTTTGCAGAGTGGACATGGAAGATTGGCCAGACAAATGACACTCTTGATAGTATTATGTGATTATTTGGGGAACTGCATAAAGGTAATGCTTTTTTAGGGAGAGGCTTAGGTTTTCAATTTATCTTGGCTTATATGTTTTTGTATTGGTTGTGTATAGGATGTGGTATCAGCTCCTAGACCGAGCTGCGGTTAGAAGGATTACTGGCACAAAAGATGAGGAAGATTATGCAATGGAGTATGGCTGCCTTCTTCTTAGGAAGGATTTACTTGGGTATGCACAGTCTGATCGACATTATTGGTGGTCTTGCCTTGGGAGTGCTAATACTAAGCCTTTGGCTAACCGTCAATGAAACCATAGACGACTTCATTATCTCAAGGCAAAACGGTATTGCCATCACACATAATTTCTCAAACCTCCAGCTAACAAATACCAAACTTATGACTTCTTACCATTGCTCTGTGGTTTTGTGCAGTTAGCTCCTTCTGGACTGCACTGAGTCTCCTATTGCTCTTTGCTTATCCGATTCCTGAGCACCCAACTCCAAGCTATGAGTACCATACAGCCTTCAATGGCGTTGCATTAGGAATAGTAAGCCAAAAGAAGGTTCTATAGTAGCAAACTGTGTATCACTTATTAAGACAAGATGATTCTGAAACAGACGGGTTTTGCATTGTCTTAGGTAACCGGAGTCCAGCAAACTTACAGCCAATTCCACCACGAATCAGCCCCGCGAATATTCTCACCAGAGCTCCCGGTTTTATTTTTCCTGGGAAGAGTTCTTGTAGGGATACCAACAATACTCTTGGTGAAATTCTGCAGTAAATCTCTTGCGAAATGGATTTTACCCAATGTGTCCAACACACTTGGCATTCCGATAAGATCCAGTTCCTACATTCCCAAACTCAACAACGGGTCTGCAACAGAGAAGAAGACAGACTTCTTAACCAAGAACTCGTCGGGGTATCTCCAGAAGTTGTGTCAGTTCTTGAACCAAGACTCTTTTGATGTAGACACAGGGATAAGGTTCCTGCAATACACAGGCCTTGCCTGGTCCGTAGTCGATCTTGTTCCTTCAATATTCTCGTACATCAACTTGTAGTTAACATTTTGAGTGGCTGATTTAGCGAATTCAGCGACTCCATTGTTATTATATCAAACTTTCAAAAACAAATAAACAGAACAACTTCAAGGTTCCATTCAAAAATCAAAGAAGTTAGACGTTCGCTCACATGAAAACACATTCTGATGCAGAAGGAAGAAGAAGAAAGAAGCTAATAACATCAACCAAACAATGCCATAATGTGCATCTTTTTTTCTTGGTTATAGAGGAAGATAAGAGAGCCTTCTTCGCCTATAATACACACTATATTCCGGTGGTGGGACTAACATGAATTTAAAACAGGGCGACCTGAACACAATGCATAGAATACCAGAATCTTGAGTTACCAACTGTGACTTTTCACTTGTGGCTGCAGTTGCTGAGATGAGACTGTGTCCAGTAATCACAGGAAATAGTCTGGTGTTCTTCGGGTAACGTCTGGTTCTCCTCTCCTCGGTGCTGGTTCAAACTGCAGTCACAGTTTTATACTTTAGTTAGTTTTTTCTTCTTCTTTACTTATTTCATTAGCAGACAAGACATGTGGATTTTGGGGCAAGACCTGAATGAAGGTGTGGTTCCTGCAGTCATCAACCTCAAGAATCGAAGCCATGTTCCCACAACGGTAACAATAGTTTGGTGCACTGAAGATAGTTACCACCTTTTGCTCCTGTCAACAGGAAAAAAGTATAAAAGTGAGCAAAGAAACTTAAGCCTTGCAAAGCTATGGAAGGAAGAAAGCAGGGTTGAGTTGAATTATTACATGAGCCCAGTTGTATCCATCCATAACCAGCTGGTGGGCTCGGGCGATCAGCTTTAAGTTGTTTGAGTGATTGAACTGTTCGGATATGTCCTATGGAAACAAAAAAAAAAAAAAAAAAAAATCAATTAGACACTTGCTTTAAAAATGAGGGAGATCCAGGACAGTTTACTCTCGTAAGACTTGTAATTACCTGACCAAATGTATATCCCGCACCACGAGGAGAGATACCCCAACCACAGCGGTCATCAGGGTCAGACCATAATAAGTCACACATCGGCCCTTCATGGGGCACTTCTTGAACTCGATCAAAATTCCTTATGTTGTCAAGGGTCTCGATAGATGGAGACAATCCACCATGTAGGCAGAATATTTCTGACTCAACCTGAAATGGAATAACATGATGATTTGATGATCCCAAAAAAAGAATGTGTAGAAAACACCATCGGTTTAGTCAGATAAGTCATACGTGTAAATCTTCCATATATATAAGATCTTCCATTCTTTGCATTTTTTCAGAATACTAACGTCTTGCAATTGATGTGACACTAGCAAAAGAAATACGACAGCACAATACAAACGCAATTCTTTAGTTCAAAAGAATATTGCCAGCAGAAGACAAAGGGACTGAGCATCTATATCAAATGACTACAGGACTAGAATACTCATGTTAACTCCGACATCATAAAAGAGCAAGAAGGTGTGAAATATGATAGGCACTAACCAAGGCTGTCAGTGGGAAATAGTCGAAGAGGTCGGTAAAGATTTTCCATACATTTGCGTTGCCATACCTGCAAGAAAAGCAACCTTTGTTAAACAAATTGCAAAATCTATAACCCAAATAATCAAATGCATTTCTGGGTAGAGGTTACTAAGCTGCAAACTCGGATGTGTAGGATAATACAATATAAGAGCAATGTTATAAGCAAGTAATCAAAACATTGACAGACTACCACACACACACATGTAGCAACCGCAAAAATAATAGAAACAGGTAGGACAGGGAGTAAAGAAAGAAAAGACAATATTGACAGACTACCACACACACACACACATGTAGCAACCGCAAAATTAAGTACAAGAGTAGCATCATCTACAAAATAAGGATTTTTGTAGATGAAGATAAAAATTACTTGCACGCAATTAGCAGCATCTACAAATAAAGGATTTTTTCAGAAGACTCACTTCCGTAGACATTCATCATAAAATCCATAAACCTGAGTAATCTGCCAGAGGGAACAAAAAGAAAGGAAAGCCTGTGTCAGATAAACAAAAAAGAGTAGGATGACGGAAAAGTATTAACCAACAAAAAAAAAAGTGCACAAAATGTCTGTTGTAGACAAAAACAAATATTTATACGAAAAATGTGTGCCAACCAAGATCTCCATGATCTAAGAAGAGTGGACAGACAATGTGGTACTGTATTAAATTAACCTCATATTGTTAATTTACAAGTGGAAACAGAGTAATAAAATCAAAAACATTAGTCTACCTGACGACTTTCATGGTTTCCTCTAAGAATAGTGATTCGCTGAGGATATCGCATCTTTAAGGCGACTAACAACTGGAAAGAAAATAAAAAAGAGAAACAGTATCAACATCCTTCATATTCCGACCCAAATATTTACATTGTAAGGAAAAAACATCCAGCATGCAAATAGTATATATTTACATATATAAAAAGACAATGACTGGCTTGCCGATTAATCAGACTACTCTTAAATGAAAAAAAGGAAGTCTGAATATTTCATCCTCGTACCGTAACAGTTTCAACTGAATAATAACCACGGTCTACATAGTCTCCCATAAACAGGTAATTGGTATCAGGGCACTGCAAAAGAGAGAAAAATGAATGATCGTAAGATATGTGGAGCTATTTATACCAGAAATCAGTACCAGAGCCGAAATGCACGAAAAGGGTAATTGATAGACAAGATGCATGCTGAACAAAAATAAGTTTTATAGATGTTACCATTCCTCCAATACGGAAAAGCTCTGCAAGATCATGAAACTGTCCATGAATATCACCACAGATTGTCACAGGGCTTTTCACAGGCTGCATGCAGGAAAGAATTAATAATGACTCTTCTTGGAGAAAATAAAAGGAACAAGGTTAAAGAACGATGCCATGACCAAGAACTAACCTGAACGTTGCTTTCATCCATTAAGATCTCCTTGGCTTTCTCGCATAATGCTCTAACCTAAAAAATAAATAAACAATACTGCATATGATATTCACCTCTTTAACTTCCTAAAGACATACATGACTTGAAAATGTATAGTTAGAAAAATCAACTTGACACATGCAGCAAACAAGGAAATCAATTACAAAAAGAAAACCTACAAGTATCGATCAGGTTTTGGCTGATAACTTGCATACAGAAGGTCTTTTATTGAGTTGCAATATCTCTCACACCAGCAAAAAAAACTAATTTCCTTCTACTTTTCTGTTTTTTTTCCCCCTCTAATTGAAAAGCAAGTGATGCAGCTAACTGATGCGGAAAAAAAAATCAAAATTTTATCAGAGGAACTAGTTTAGAAATTGTAACACAGTCTAGGAGAATCCTGATTGTCAGAGGAACCCACATTACCAGGCACATAAAAACACGAGCTTAGAATCACTTTATGTTAAGAATCCAATGCAGCCAAAATTCATCATCAAACCATAGAAGCAAAGCCAATTCTCCAAGCCATAAAAACTGCGGTAAGACATTTCACGTCAAGATCTAACATGTTCCGGAAGATCTTCATTTGGATAAAATCGAAAAATCTCCAAATCAAAATCCGATCATCGCATACCCAAAAACAAAAAGCCTCAAACAGAGAAAAAAAAAACACCATTCGACTCGAAACAAAAAAAAACCAGATCCAATCATCGATACAACCCAAGTCGTCAAGGGCAAATGAAAAGTAATCATCTAAGGAGCAAATGGCAGTCACCTGTTGCTCAGAGAGGGGCTTGCACTGCATGAGCTGCGAGATCTGCTCATCAAGATCAATGGTTGCGTCCGTCGGAATAGAATTCGCGCCCATTCTCGTCGGTTTTCGTTCCTCTCTTTTTGCCTCTCGTCCGATTCGGAAAACAGATCAGGAATCAGGACTAGGTTTCCAAATTAGGGGAAGCCCTAACCCTAAATTGGATGGAATCTGCGTATTCTTCGCTTTTTTTTTCCACTTTCTCTCTCTGTTTCTCTCGCTTTGTGTGCAGTGAGAGAAGATCGAATTTGAGATGGCGCGTGAGAAGAGAAGCGAGTGGTCTGTGTAGCTTTCGAGTTGTATTTCTTATATTACCATAATACCCCTTTGATTTTATTCTTTTTTTTAACTTTTTTTATTAAAAATTAAAATTATAGAAAAAAATTGTGCATATAATATACCACAAAATATATTTTTTACAAAAAAAATATTTATATATAATAAACTAAATTATATATAAGTTATTTTTTATAATTTTTTTTTGTCAACTATTTTTTATAGTTTTATAGATACAAATTTATTATAACAGTATATTTTTCTGAGCATAATTAAATTAAGAACAAAACACATTCATCGAATTTTTTTAAAGAGACTTATTCAATAAACTATGTTTTAAATTAGTTTTACAAAACAGATTATATTTCAATAAACTGTGTTTTTACTTAAGTGTTTTACAAAACAGTTTATAGAGAACAAAAACCTTATCTTTGCTAGAATAAATTTGGTACAACAACAATCATCACCAAGGATTTATAGAACCGGTTGAAGGCTTCCGGAAATTGAACCGGTTTAATTGAACCGGTTCGAGCTTATTTAACTGTTTCGACTTTCGATAAAGTAAAGGGTTTTACAATTTGCTTCCTTTGCCTACGCTTCAATCTTCATCAGGGGTTTTCTCTCTCGCTCTCTCTCTCTCCCTGTCTCTTCGACTCTCCGTGATGACGACGAGATCTGATTCCGGTGAATCTATTCCGGAGAAAACTTCGATTTCTCGGGACGAATTTGCACAAGACTCTCTGAAGATCGTTTCTTTTCCGCCAGTTGAAGAGATGAGCCCAAAGAAGCAAGTCAAGTCTTCGCCTTTTACTTCTGTTTCTGAGAAAGTTGGAGAAATCATTCAATCCGATTCTGTTCAAGTTTCTTTCTCAGAAACGATTTCGTTGTTTTCCAAAGAAACCGAAGCGATGAATGTGGAGTGTCCTGGAGCCCTTTCTTTACCTGAAACTGGTTCGACGTTTCTTGAAGAAACGTATCCTGCGAAGGTGTCTTTATCTGGGCCCTGCCCTGAGATTCCTAAAGAAGGCGATCAATTTGGAGATGATGATGCGCACAAGATCGAGGAAGTTGTTGACGCTGATGGGTCCGTTGTTTCTATCTCTGAAACTCAAGGGTTTGAGCAGGAAAGCTTTGTCCCTAACACGAAAGAAAGTTTGTTGATTTCCGAGAAGAAGGAGCAAGATTCCGATGTTCAGAGACTTTTGGAGGCAGAGAAGAGAAGATTGTTGGCTGAAATCGAAGTTGGGACAATTTTCAAGAAGAAGGACGATGTTGACACGCTCGCTAGTGCTTCTGATTTCCATAAGAGCGAAAAGAATGGGAATTGCTGTAAAGAACAGCATGAGAAGATGGAAAGAGTGAGAGTTAAGGACAATACTTTTGTTGGGAGATCTGTGAATATCGAATTGGTTGATGATACTGCGTTGCTCAATGTTGTTCCTTTCTACAAGAAAGGTAAAGATCATCCTAAGAGACCAGGAACTGCACACACTGATAAGGATGCACCAAGAAAGCATAAGAAAATTGGTGGGAAGCAGCAAGATAAGGGAATTGCATTAACCAAAGTTTCTGGATTTCACAACCGTGGAGAAACGAATGGGAAGCAGTTGCGGATAATGTACTCTAGGAACCAAATGGAGTCGATGAGGTATGCCCACATTGCGAATCAGAAGAAACTGTGGGGTGACATGTATGCTAGGCTCCTACCTGAGCTGGTGACTGAGTACGAAGGTTTAGTTTGCTTCAAGAATCAGAAGACTTCAAAGTCTAATCAGAGGGACAGTGGCACCGGTATTCTCGGTAACCCTCCACGTACTTTGCTTTTATCTTATCTGCTGCATTTTTGTGTTGTTACCTGTTGTTGGTTGAACATGTTGGGAAAAATTTAGGTCTAAGAAAAATATGTCACTCCAACTTTAGATTAGCTAGCTCATGTATCACCTTAAGCTGTATCTGATGCATTTGTGTGTGTGTGTGTGTGTATTTGTGTGCGTGTCTCTCTCTATCTCTCTGCCTATAGGCCCTATACTCAAATGGGTTTTCTTTGATACGGTTTTATGGTGTTTTCTTTCTCAAATGGGTCATCACAGACAAATCCAGTCGGATTTAGTGTCAGTATCGGTGAGGACTCTTTCAGCAGTGGTTGTTCCCAAGTACCTCTATTTAAACACTTCAATGTTTTTAATCCTCTCTAGCCTTTTTGACGATTTTGATGTCTGTTATTTCTGGTCGAGAGCTCTTATCTTGCTTCCAGATCTATTCTTCCTTTATCCATTCTCTCCTCGGTTCCAGAAACATGTCGTTTTGATAGGGGCCTTTTGATTTCTTTTCCACAGGTCCGATATCGGCTGTACCAAGACGAAACCGTGTGAATATCTTTGTACATTGAGCCGTGAGCTGAAGAAATCTGTCAAAGTCCTCTGTTCACCAATTTTCTCTTTTCTAAGACAATACATGTTCTTTTTCGCTTTCATGAGCTGACACCTCATACATTCTTTCTGTATATAGATTCTTTGGGTCAGGTTGTAAAGGGGACATATAGAGGTTTTTTTGTTTCGGAGTGTATATGGCCAATTCTTTGTCTAAAAATTGTAAATGTTCATACATCTTCAATAAAGTCAAAACCTTTCGAAAGCTTTGTTTTTTTCTGGCCTTAGTTCTTCTTATCTGTTTCTATGCAAGTTTGTTTTGTTACTTACCAAATCACACTGAAATTCCAAATTTGACATCATTTCTTCATGAGAAAATTTAGGCACCAAAGAGGACTTAACTCTTGAAGAAGAGGAGCACATTGAAGATAATGACGATTACAATAGCATTTTGAGACCTGCGTTTGCGGTGGATGGAGAACCTGATTTTAATTCTGGACCACCAGAAGATGGGCTTGAATATTTAAGACGAGTCAGGTATATTTGTCTCTCTGTTTCCATCTTTCTGTGTATCTTCATTTTGGCATATATGGTTAAGTTGTTTCCGCATTTTAGGTGGGAGGCTAAGCGGATTCCGAATGTAAAAGTAGCCAAGATAGATGGAAGCAAGTACATAAAGAAAGAGCAAAGTGTTTACATGCCACAAATCCCTGAAATCCCCAAATGCCCAGAGCACCTGTTGCCGGTGAAGGAATGGGAGGACTCATTGCTTTCCGACTTCTTACACCTTCGCCTGGTATTTCTTTTAACTAACTTGCATACTATCAGTATTTCTCATAATGGACAAGAAATGAAGGTAAGTTTTCTTGGTTTTTTACAGGCTATATCGCAAAATGCCGACAAGTGCGAGGATGAGATAATGTCAAGTCGGTCTGTAGAAGATGTGCTCGTGGAGATATTCAATACACGTCTCCACACAGTGACAGATGAGTCATTTGGTGAGGTGGTTTCAGACATACAAGGAATGGACTCAGTGACGCGGGTATCAAAGCTGAAAAAGCGTATATGTTTGGTTGAGAAGGAGAGCAGCGTTTTAGAGAGCAGTGACTGCAAATGGGTAGTAGCATTGTGTGCATCAGTGGACACTCCTTTGGATGCTGATACTTGTGCTTGTCTGAGGGCTCTACTGAGGAAGTGTGCGAGTCTTCGTGCATCAGTGGTTGAAGATGAACAAGTTATCATCATGGCAAATATGCTCATCACTATTGCAGGTAGATATTTTGGCCAAATGGAGTAAGAAAAGAAGTTTCTGAGTCTTCACATGAAATAAGAGTTATCATCCTATTTTATGTAAACTAAGTCCTTTTGTTTTGGATATTGTTGAAGGTTGAATATTTGACATCATCTTCTTCATGAAGGAAATTAAAAGAATTAAAATATATTCCTCTCTTCAAGTTTTTAAATAATAAAACAAATTTTTAAAAGTCCAAAGTAAGTCGCCGACATACAATCCAGTACGAGACAAGGAAACCGACACGCAAGTTGAAAAGTGGGTATATAACAAAAACGGCACGCAATCTGTGAGGAATTTTAAAAGAAGACGAAGAAGGAACAAAGAAGAAAACAAAAGTCAAAATAAAAATCATCTCTCGACCTCTCTTTTCTCTATTGATTCTATCGCTCTGCGCAAATACGTATATCTATTTTCACGCCTTGAAGGTGTCTCTGTCCGATCCCAAAAGGTAAACGAAGCAATCCTATTAGGGTTTTACCGTTGATTTCTTCGATTCGTTTTCGAGGTTTTCTCTCGTTCTGGGTATATCTCTTTTTTTGATTTCGAGTTGTAGCTAGGGTTGTTTTATGCTCTTTGCCAATTTTTGTTCCTTTTGAGGTTGAACATTGTCCTAATGTTTGCGTGATTCTGTTCGCACTTGTGTTGTTATATTCGTTTTCTGTTCCTCGTTTGATTATATGCTCTTCTCCGAAGACTGGACTTTTGTTTTCTTTTTTGGAATTCGTATTCGGTGGATTCGATTATGATATCTGGGTTTCTAGCTTTTTTGGGTTTGATGGGTCTTCGTTATTTAAAGTTCTCAGCTTGCTATTAAATTTCGTGGGTTTGTGCTTTGCTCTAACTTGGGAACCTATCTTGTGATTTTCCAGGATTTCGTATTAGATTAAAGAAATATTAAGTAAAGGAAGCAGCTTTTTCGAGGATTTGATTTTATTGATTTCCGATATAGAAGGATTTGGTTGCTGAGGGATTTGCAAGCTAGTTTTTTGGTTTTTAGGACGTCATACGTTTCAATTATGAGTGCATCATGGGCTGATGTTGCTGACTCAGAGAACACGGGTTCTGGGTCTTCTAGTCAGAATTCTCATCCGTCACGGCCTGCTTATGTTCCTCCACATCTAAGGAACAGGCAAGCATCTTCTGAGCCTGTTGCTCCATTGCCAGCAAATGATCGTGTTGGTTATAGTGGTCCACCTTCTGGGTCTCGATGGAATCCTGGTGCTAATGGTGGTGGTGGTGGTGGTGCTTATAGGGCTGATGCAGGTCGCCCTGGCTCTGGCTATGGCTATGGTGGACGAGGAGGTGGTGGTTGGAACAACAGAAGTGGAGGGTGGGACCGTAGGGAACGTGAAGTTAATCCCTTTGATGATGACGAGGCTGAAACGGAACCAGCCTTTACTGAGCAGGATAATACAGTCATTAATTTTGATGCCTATGAAGATATTCCAATTGAGACCAGTGGGGATAATGTGCCTCCTCCTGTTAACACATTCGCAGAAATAGATCTCGGGGAGGCATTGAATCTGAATATCCGTAGGTGCAAATATGTAAAGCCAACACCCGTACAGCGCCACGCGATCCCAATATTGCTTGAAGGGAGGGATTTGATGGCCTGTGCTCAGACAGGGTCTGGGAAGACAGCTGCTTTTTGTTTTCCGATAATTAGTGGAATAATGAAAGATCAGCATTTACAGAGACCCCGTGGTTCACGGACAGTCTACCCTCTTGCAGTCATTCTCTCACCAACAAGGGAGTTGGCAAGTCAGGTTGGGGTTCTCCTCCAACGTCAAGATTTTATTCGCTTTGATACAAGTCAGTTTCTCATATCTCATTCTGTGATTTTTGGCAGATACATGATGAGGCTAAAAAATTCTCCTACCAAACTGGTGTGAAGGTGGTTGTTGCTTATGGAGGAACGCCTATTAACCAGCAGGTATATTTACGTTCAAATAGACTTTTTTCTTTATGTGTTTCTGCTTGTGACATCGGAATTTTGTTTCATACATTTGTCTCTGCTGTCTGTTTTATGTGCTGTCTCTTAGACTTGTTGTTTGGGTTTTGCAAGTGTGTTCCTTTCCAAGGCTACTCACCTTATTTAAAAACACGTTTTGGTTTTGGAATTGACATGTTTTCTACTTGAGAAGGATTTATCAATATTTGACATGTAGAAGCATTGGTACATTTTCATTGCTGTATGTCATGATCTGTTTTCAAACATCAAGTTGTTGATCTCGTGTTGTTTGTGCAGCTCCGAGAACTTGAGCGGGGAGTCGATATTCTTGTGGCAACTCCTGGTCGATTAAATGATTTGCTCGAGAGAGCTAGAGTCTCGATGCAGATGATTAGATTTTTAGCTCTTGATGAGGCCGATAGAATGTTGGACATGGGTTTTGAACCACAAATTAGAAAGATTGTTGAACAAATGGACATGCCTCCACGTGGAGTTAGACAGACACTGTTGTTTAGTGCTACTTTTCCAAGAGAGATTCAGGTTGGTTTACTTGTTTGTAAATCACTTTTTCTTGATTCACCTTCTTGTTGGTTGAAATATCATTTTTTGGGAACTTTGTCACTTGCTGATTACCGTTACCTTGCTCCGAAGTTCCTATTTAAGTTTCTTTGCCATGTGTGTTGATTCTTGTGTTCCATACTTTTTCCTTGCAAATTGTCTGCTAGTTACATTTTCTGTATTGGGCTTCTGTCGTAACAACGTTTTGCGTCCAGTTAAATTCATGTGGTTCTCTGGCAAGAACAACGGGGAAGAGAAAATGTCGAAGCATATACTGAAATTGTTTGTGTTTACCGTTGGTAAATAAATATACAAAGCTATATGCATGGTTAAACTTATATTCTGAGTGAGATTTTCTTGTTGTAAAGCTGATTACATGACTTCTAGGTCCTGTTATGATGCTAGCTAGCCTATACAATGGGAAAGTTATCTGTATTCATGAAATGATGGCGTTGCCAGTTAACTGACATGATATTGATATTCTATGTGTCAGAGGATTACAATGCTACTTCTTTAATAAATAATGGTGAACCTGTTATGGCGAGCGTTAGAGTGATTAAGTTTCATGCTTCTGCATAATATTTCCTACAAGAATGTTATGCGTTTACACAATCATTTGCAAATGTGAGAAGATTACAATATTTGTTGCTTGTGCAGAGACTCGCAGCTGACTTCCTAGCAAATTATATATTTTTGGCTGTGGGTAGAGTGGGTTCAAGTACTGATTTAATTGTCCAAAGGGTTGAGTTTGTCCTTGATTCTGACAAGAGAAGTCATCTCATGGACCTGCTTCACGCTCAGAGAGAGAATGGCGTCCAAGGCAAGGTAAAAATGATACTCCTCTTTTGTTTGGAATGTATCAACTGTTGTTTACTTAGTTCATATTTCGGCATGCTTTGTCATACCTCTGATGATTGTATTCTCTTCCATAATGACAGCAAGCCCTGACCTTAGTTTTTGTGGAGACAAAGAGAGGAGCTGACTCTTTGGAAAATTGGTTGTGCATCAATGGGTTTCCAGCAACCTCCATTCACGGTGACCGAACACAGCAGGTTTGTTGATTGATTTGAAGCTAAAACTAGAGTCGAAATCCGGAGGAAACTGTTGAACTCAACTCTTTGGTATCATTTTCAAGATAGTTTGTTCTATTGTCTAGATTAACTAAGTTATGTTGTGTTGTTATATGTGCATTGAAGGAAAGAGAAGTTGCACTGAAGTCCTTCAAGAGTGGGAGAACACCGATTTTGGTTGCAACGGACGTAGCAGCACGTGGTCTTGACATTCCCCACGTGGCTCATGTTGTGAACTTTGATCTACCAAATGACATTGATGACTACGTCCACCGTATTGGACGAACAGGACGTGCTGGCAAATCAGGACTAGCAACTGCCTTCTTCAACGATGGCAACACTTCAATGGCCAGACCTCTTGCTGAGCTGATGCAAGAAGCTAACCAAGAAGTCCCTGCGTGGCTCACACGATATGCATCGCGTTCCTCTTTTGGTGGTGGTAAGAACCGACGGGCTGGTGGTCGGTTTGGTGGCCGTGACTTTAGAAGGGAAGGGTCTTACAGTAGTAGAGGAGGAGGAGGAGGTGGTGGTAGCGATTACTATGGTGGTGGAGGAGGCTATGGTGGTGGATATGGCGCTCCAAGTGGTGGATATGGCGGAGAAACTCCAAGTGCTTGGGACTAAGCTCCCAATGTTTTTTTTTTGTTTTGGTTATAACTTCTGACTATTTATTTTTCTTCAACATTCCCAGAGAGAGAGAGTATGTATTTGCCCCTTACACCTATGAGATTTCACTCAAGAGATGGATATATAACTAATGTTGTTGTTTTAGGTGTTTTGAGTTTCACAGTTTTTGATCATGTTCTTTGGTTACTTATAAACACTACTTCACTTGTTAGTTTTGAAATCCATAAAAGTTTTCTTCTTTTCAGTTTTTTTTAGTGGTGAAACTCTGTTTCTCATTGACATAACAGAGTCCTGAATTGGTCAACGTCTCCAAAGATATTCACAAGGGACAACAGAAATGAGTCTCACAAATCATTTTACTATTCAGGATCAAAATGAGAGATATAGGGATAACATTGACAAAAAGAAAAAAAAATTCCCAAATCCAAACTGAGAAATGATCTTAAAACTAAATGCCCAACGTCTCCAAGATATTCACAAGGGACAAATGAAATGAGGTCTAAAACTTGTTCTTTTTACTATTGAGGATCAAAATGAGAGAGAAAAAGGGTTAAACATGGACAGAAAAAATTTCCCAAATCCAACTCAGAAATGATCTGTTGCTAAATCTCTCCTCTTATCATAAATGGAGGGGGGGTTTTGTATAAAAGGGCCTAATCTGCGCCTATCAGTCATATTTCTAAACACTGAAAATCCTATTTCTAAGCAATTGTTGTTGGGGTTATTAATAGGTGGTCTTAGGTAAGATCCTAAATTGGGCTAAGAGTGCAATGTGGTCAGAAGACCATCGTGTTGATGGCAGAGCTGTGTTTTTCAACAATCCCATTAGATCCACTAGTTCCATTAAGCTTTCCACTCTCAAAGCATGCGCTGAAAAAAAAAAAAAAAACCATTCGTTACTTCTGAGAAAAGCTTACGAGGAAAAGAGAGGCTTATGAGAAAAAGTTGTAATCAAACAAACCTGTGTAGAATATGTAGTCATGACAGGCTTTCACATCCTTGGTACATATGGTCAACAATGGCTCGTTTGTAGTAAAATGTATGCTCCTCCTGTGCTTATCCAACCCCGGAACCATTGGGAGCCTCGAAAACGCCGTGTATGCACTCACCTGTTAGGTACCATTCAGTCTCTCTTTTTCTTAGTCAGAAATAAGAGAGTCAAGAGCTGGAAATCGGTAATGACTTGGAAGGAAAATGTTACCATTGGCAATTTATGAGCCAACTTTGTCTGAGGTTGCAGGATTCCAAAAGGGTCATTCTTCAAATCCTCGTGCAGCGGGTCGATCTTCCCCATTACAACAAGCGAATAAGGAGCACTGAAACGAAATTTGCAAAATGCAGGGTTCAGTAATCTATAAACATTTCATGTATTTGGCTCAAAATAGGTAAGTGAGTCAGCCAGAGACCTCCAAGGAACCATGTTGAAATCTCCACACATAATCATAGGCATATCATCGGAACTCTCAGCTAATTTTTCCATCCCTCTCAATAATGTGTGAACATGCCAGAGCATCACATCCTTCATATCTTGTTGGACATCTAAACGCGTGTTTGCCTGAGCACAAACAAATCAAATGAGCAAATTAATCAGTCTCTTCGTGTAAATAGCAAGGAAAACATATAAAACAGCATGGAGCAACCAACAATGATCCATGGGAACAGAAGAAACTCACAACACAGATTAGCTGGCTCTTCCCAGAAGGATCAGCGGGTTGAATACCAAATTTCGGTTGTAGAACGACTATCAACGCAATGTTATCCTAGATCATAACAAAAACTGGAATCAGTTATATCAACAACGAAATAACTCTCCAAATACGTCAGCTTTGATTTTAAAATGTAAATGCATCTCAAAATACCTTGATCAGTTGTTTATTAGCAAGTGGCTTTTGGCTACTGGGGACAGCAGCCTCCACGAAAGCCTGAGCACTCTTGTTGAATTCAACATCATATTTCTGAACAAACGCAAATCTATCCCGTTTGAAAAATGTTGCACAGCCATCAATCATCCTTGCATTTCTGCTCAAAACCTCATTAGTCCTCCTCTTGTAATGAACATCATATCCATGCTTGTCCAATTCAGGAGCTAAGAAATCTTCCAAATGGCCTTCTTGTACCTGCCAGAGATTAAAAGAGGAGTTAAGAAAAGGCGCCCTGAAGAAGGAAACTCTATAGGTGGATGTTAAAAGAAATATGTAGAGACTACTTACATCTTGCAAGCAAACTACATCTGCACCATAACCAACAATCTCTCGTAGCAAGTTGAGTCTACGGTATGTCCAAGTACGAGCCCATGGAGGGCAGTAACTGTATAGAGAGCTATTGGCAGAGGTATCAGACAAGATATTATACGAAAGGACAGTGAATGATCCTGACTGCCCTGTCACATCAACTCCACTAACAGAGATCAATCTACGGGTAATTGGTGTAGGGGATGCAACAACACGAAAAGTCGAGCTTGTATCGAGTGTTGCCACAACCTTTCCATCCGTTGCAGAGATCACAGCAATCTCTAGCTTCAAAACGCAGCCTATATCTTGAGTTGTTGGTGTATATGTTCTACAATGCCCGACCTCATATACTTTCTGAGGATAAAATGTTGAGCGATAAGGATTATATCCCTTAAAATCGTCATCTTTGTCGACTTTCTCATGTGCATTCCTATGAAATGGCCACGCGTCTTGATAGCACTTTGTCGAACAGTGGTTGCTTTGGACAAGAAGACTCTTACGACGTAAACAGTCTTCACATTGGATGGTGGCTGGTTCTGAGGGATGCACATGACAATGTGGAGCATTCTTATTACCCTCTACTCGATACCTACAACACATGTAAACCCCAGAAACTGAAATCAGAATCTAAATAGTCCCAAAAAACAAGATTCCAAGTGATTCTTCTTCGTCAACAAGAACGCATAACAACGCATATCCATAGAAATTGAGGTTTATGGAGAAAGAAACGAAACAAGATTTCCAAGTTATTCTTCGAGAAAACGAAACAAGATTTCATCTTTTTGCTAAAACCCTAAAGATAACAAAGTGGACGGAGCTTACCATTTGTATCTAAGGTAATGACCATCAACCGGAGCCGACGGTGGCACATCGGCGGTGGACAAGGTGTCATCCGGCAGTAAGAGACGCAACTTGGGCGTTAGTTCACAGCCAACAATTGGTACCTCCGTCGGTATTTCCGAGCTAAACACTCTCAGCATTGCTCTTCTTTTTCCGTCACACCCTGTAACCTTCGCGAGCACTGTAACTACTTCCCGAAGCAAAGAATCGGAAACACCGTAAGAAATCCTAAAGAAATATCGAGAGAGGACGACGACGCAAGGCGAAGAAAGGAAAGATCAATCGTCGCCGGTGAGAGAGATTTTTGATTTCCCGGCGAGAGAGAGATTTTGATTTTCTTCGACTTTCAGTGACACAGTTTTCTCTGAGAGAGAGGCGTCTATTTATAATACGCGTGAGAACATTAATTAACTAATTTTAATAATTTATTTATTCGCATAATCATAAGGGTTTTTAGCGCATTATTTCAATTTGGGGATTATAAACAAAAAGTCAAGTTTCAACTTTTTAGTCTTTATTCTCGTATCGATATTAATTTAACAATATAGTTTTGACTGATATAAATTACATACCAAGCCAAGCTTTTTATGATTCGGTTATGGTGGGGTCGTTCCTTTTGGTTATAAACCAATGAAAGAGCTTTGGATATATTGAGTTTTCAGTTGTTCAGAAATAACAAATATGTGTTGTGTATAATTTAAAATTATATATCAAATTTTTGGCCTAAAAAGGCCAAACGACCTCGTTTTACGACAAATCGTATCTAAAAAATAGTCGTATTAAACAGAATTTTTAGTTAATTGACTTAATAAATTTTTTTTTTTAAGATGAATACAAATACTAAATTCCTCCTTTTAAATATGATTTTCTTAAAAGTATAATTAGATAACTAATTACTCAAAACTTATGATTAGAACTATGATTTAAACAAGGAGAAAAAAAAAATATCACTTTTGTTATCTGAAAGGTTAAAAAAAAATGTGACATTGTCTTTTTGGTTTGCTGATCATATTATTTTCTAGTATGATTTTTCGCAAAAAAAAAAAAAAAAAAAAAAAAAAAACCAACGGACATTGACATAATTAGTATGATTTAGAAGATTTGCTTTCTTTATTGATATCAAGTAGTAAGGTTTGTAGAAGAGCATTTCCGTTTTAATTAGTTACGGTGAAACCGTTATTTGTTTATTCAGTTGCAAATCCGTTTCTTTCTTTTTTTGTGTTTTTCCAATCTTTAATCATATTGTTCCTGGTTTCTTACTTATAACACTTGTTAGTTTTGAAAATCCATAAAAGTTTTCTTCTTTTTCAGTTTTTTTTTCTGGTGTCGAAATATCGTTTTCAAGATATTCACAAGAGGGCAACAGAAATGAGTCTCACAAATCATTCTTCTTTTTGTCTAACTGTTCAGGATCAAAATGAGGCTAACTTGTCAAAGAATTTTCCCAAATCCAAGTCAGAAATATTTACAAGGGACAAAAGAAATGAGGTCTAAAACCATTGTTCCTTTTTTTTAACTATTGAGGATCAAAATGAGAGAGAAGGAAGGGTTAACATGGACAAAAATAATCTCCCAAAATCCAACTCAGAAGTGATCTAATGCTAAATGTTTTGTGCCTATCAGAAAAGCTTAACTAGGTGGTCTTAGGTATGCACCTAAATTGGGCTAAGAGTGCAATGTGGCTAGAAGGCCATTGTAGAGATGGGAGAGCTTCCGTTTGGGTCACTAATTCCATTAAGCTTTCCACTCTCAAATTATCCTCTGAAAAAAAAAAAAAAACCATTCGTTACTTATATGAGAAAAGCTTATGAGGAAAAGAGAGTTAGAATATGTAATCAAACAAAACCTGTGTAGAATATGTAGTCCTGACAGCGTTTCAAATCATTATTATAAACGGTAAACCATGGCTCGTTTGAAGCATAATGTATGCTCGTCCTGTGTATATCCAACCCCGGAACCATTGGGAGTCTCGAAAACGCCGTGTATGCACTCACCTGTAATGACTTCTTGGTCAGAAATAAGAGAGGCAAGAGCTGGAAATCGGTAATGACTTCTTGGAAGGAAAATGTTACCAGAGGGAATTGATGAGCCAACTTTGTCTGAGGTTGCAGGATTCCAAAAGGGTCATTGTTCAAATCCTGGTGGGACGGGTCGACCTTCCTCGTTACAAGAAGCGAATGAGGAGCACTGAAACGAAATTTGGGGTTCAGTAATCTTATAAACATTTCATGTATTTGGCTCAAAATAGGTAAGTGAGGCAGCCATACCTCCCAGGGGCCATGTTGAAATCTCCACACATAATCATAGGAATATCCTTGTATCTGTTAGCAATGTCTTCCTGCTTTTTCAATAATGTGTGAACATGCCAGAGCATCACATCCTTCAAATCTTGTTGGACATCTAAACGCGTGTTGGTCTGAGCTCAAACAAATCAAATGAGCATATTAATCAATCTTTTCATGTAAGGAGCAAGGAAAGTAGACAAAACAAGGAACCAAATAAGCTTCCCATAAGAAACTCACCACACATATTTGCTGGGGCTTCCCAGAAGGATCAGCGGCTTTCTGTTCTAGACCAACTATCAACGCAACATTATCCTAGATCATAACAAAAACTGGAATTAGTTGCATCAACAGATAACTCTCCAATACATCAGCTGTGATTTAAATGCAGCTCAAAATACCTTAATCAGTCGTTGAGAAGCACTTGGCTTTTGGCTACTTGGGTTAACAGCATCGACCAGATTCTGAGCAGTCATGTTGAAGTAAAACTGGATTCCACAAAATTAGTATGAGCGACCAAAAACATGTGTGGAGTTGGTAACATATGGAAAATGATACTAACATGAGATTTAAGAAAAAGCGAAAATCTATCCCGTTTGAAGAATGTTGCACAGCCATCAATCGTTTCTGCTTTTCTGCCCGGAACCCTATTAGACCTCATTAAGTAACAACCACGATATCCATGCTTGTCCAATTCAGGTTGTAAGAAATCAAAGAAATGGCCATTTGTTACCTGCCAGAGAATAAAAGAGGAGTTAAGAAAAGGTGCCCTGAAGAAGGAAACTCTATAAGACATATGTAGAGACTACATACATCTTGCAGGCAAACTACATCTGCGCCATAACCAACAATCTCCCGTAGCAATTTGAGTCTACGGTATGTCCAAGTACGAGCCCAGGGAGGGCAGCAAGTGTATTGAGGGCTATTGGCAGAGGTATCAGACAAGATATTATACGAGAGGACAGTGAATGATCCTGGCTGCCCTGTCACATCAACTCCACTAACAGGGATCAATCCACGGGCAATTGGTATAGGGGATTCAACAACACGACAAGTCGAGCTTTTACTGACTGGTCCCAGAATCGTTCCAGCCATGACAGATATCTCTAGCTCCAAGACGCAGCCTATATCTTCCGTTGTTGGGATGTATATCTTAGAATTCCCTATTTCATCTAATTCCTTGCCGTCATATATCTTCATCGTGTCGTTTTTTCCCCAAACCTTCATCTTTTTGTTCTCTGTCTCTTGGTAACACTGGCTAGAACAGTGATATGTTCTCGAGGTCAGCGACAGTACAATTGCGGACTGTGTCTTGTGCACTTCACATGGTGTAGGATGTGGATTCTTCCTTACTCTAGACCTGGATATTTATAAAAGTGAAATCAAAATCTCAATGCCAACAAGATTCCAGATGATTCTTGGTCAACAAGAAGACATATATATCCATCGATAGTAAGTTTATAGAGAAAGAAACCAAACAAGATTTTTAACTGATTCGAAAGAAATTAACCAATCAAGATTCCATCTTTTTGATAACAAGTGAAAGGGTAATTACCATTTGTAACCCAGGGATATATCAGTAACCGGAGCCGACTCCAGCACATCGGCGGTGATCGTGAATCCATCCGTAAAACGGAGAAGAAAGTTGGGCTTTAGCTCAAGGCCTACAATCGGCAACTCCGGCTCTATTTTCAGCCGTTTCACCCTCGGAATCGTCATAACTCCCTGTAATCGTCGAAGCAATGTAACTAAAGATGGAGAGACGACGCAACGGGGAAGATGAAAAGATCAATCGTCGACTCAAATCCCCAAAACTTTCTCGCCCAAAAAACTGTCAGTCAAAATCGACGGAAAATTGAAAAGAGAAAACGAACAAGAAGAAGCAAGAAAGAGATCATTACTCGAACGCTTGATGTGGGTTTCGGAGAAAGAAAGATCAATCGTCGACTCAAATCCTCGCCGAGAAAGCAAGAAATCTACGGTTGTTTCCGGTGACAGAGATTTTGATTCTCAAGTCTTTAGATCAGTGATATCGTTTTGAGAGAGAGAGAGAGAGAAGCGTCTCTGTTTATTTATTATATAGGCGCGAGAATATGAATTAATATAATAATATTTTATTATTTACAATTTCTCTTCTTCGACGCTGATTGGGCCACAGTTACAAGGTTTTGGCGCATTATTTCAATTTTCGATTTTTAACTAAAGCTAAGCATTTTATTTTATCTATTATTATAGTTTGACAGCAATAAAATACATACCAAGCTAAGCATTTTATTTTATCGTCACAAGAATCACGATTCGGTTATGGTGGCTCGTTCCTTTTGTTTTGGTTGATAAGCAAATGAAAGAGCTTGTATATATTATTAGAGTTCTAAATTTTTCAAAATTACAAAAAATGTATTGTGTTCTGTAAAAAATTATATCCAAATTTGTATACTTTTGGCCTAAAAAAGTATAGCCCAAATACACTTCAGAATTTTATAAAAAAATAATCGGTTAAAATTCTTGATCGATTTATCTGGTTTATCTGAAAGTCTTAGACCCATATTTTAGAAGACATAAGAAAATATTCAAAAACGATTTTTTTTTTCTCATAAAATATTTTCTATTGAATTGCACTAAAAAGTACAATGATATGATTGTTTAGATCATATAGTTCAAAGAAGAAACTTGGAAGAGATTTAAGTAGCATACAGGAGAAAGTAGTTAAGAGAGAATAGTTGAGGGAATATTTGTCTTTGACATTCCTAGATAGTTGGTCCACGACCTCGGCCACTATTTTCTCTTTCACCCACCAAGGTCCATTGCATTTCTTGGACTTTTTATATGGGTTTGATTGGCCTACCTCTTCGGGTCTTTTGAGATATTGAATCATCTTCTTAATACGCTCTAAATGCAGCCTCAAACTGATTAATACATAAGTCATCACCTTGCCCCGCCATATAAGTGACCAGATGAGGTGTAGGAGATTCCAAGTTAACTGAGTCAGAGGGATGGCCCGAGGAAGAAAGTTTTGTTGCGCTTATAGGAGCCTTGCTGCTCAAAATAATGGCAATTGGTTGAGGCTCAGTTTGATCACCTTCAGTAATTAGAGGAGAGGTTTCTATGGAGCATGATCCACAGGCTCTAGATAACCATCCACTAAGAGAGCAACACTAACAATGAGAGTAGCTTGAGATACTGTTGGCACAACCGTGTTAGTGACAATAGAGCTTGATATGGCCACATCAAGGGCTGGATCCACAATAATAATAACAGGTTCATCTAGAGTATCGGTATCTCCTATGGTTTGTTGCAGAAGACATCTCGATTCTTTATGGTCTAGTTGTCCACATCTAATGCATTTTAGAAGGGATCCAAGAATACTCTACTTCCACCAACGAGACAATACCTTTTAATAAATGGTTAAGTCCCTAATTGGTATCGTATACGAAAGTTTTAGTTAGTTGACTTAATTAATTATTTAAAAATGAAAATGATGAAAACAATATAAACTCAAATTTATTAACTAATTATTAATCTTTTTTTCCTTAAAGTAGACATTAGATTTAATGATTTATAATTAGTCAATAAATATTATGTTATCTATCCAGAAGATTAGAAGAAGAAAAATATGACAAAATTATATTAAATTAAATTTGTATAATTTTCAAAAAAAACTTGAAAATGAAATGACATGAGATAAGTTAACGTAACTAATCATGATTTAGAAGCTTGCTTTATTTAATTTATTGATATCAAGTAAGGTTTGTAGAAGAGCTTTTCCGTTAATTTGTTATGGATGTTATTTGTTTATTCAGTTGCAAATTAGTTTCTTATTAGTTATAAGTTATAACCGTTCACGTGTTTAGCTTACAAAATTACACAATCTGTTAGACTTCACAGATGCCAGTTGAACAAAACAAGGAGCTTATGATACAAATTCTCACATCTGTAAAGAGGAAGATAAACTAATATTATCATATAAGAGATGTAGCAAATTAGATGATAGGTAGTTTACAAGCCAATTAACGTGTAACAATATTCTCAATTATGGTTATAAGAGTCTTATGTTTACGTAAACCATTAATTTTTTCTCCTCTTGCCTTAAATCGAACCTATGAGGTGGAGCTAAGCCATCTAATTAACCAAATGAGCTACAAGATATGGCACAAAACCATTAACCAATTTACAATTTTTATTTTTCATTAGTAAATCATGAAATCGTATCAAATATAAACAGGTTGATATTCATTTTTGAACCGGGCAACAACTACTATATGGCTCAAATTAAGACTTCATGATGAGTTTGTGTAGTTTTGGAGTGATTTTAGTAATTTTAGACTCCGTCTCATGACATCGTATAATTTAAAATTATTAACTAATTGTAATTAATTTTTTTTATCAATTTTTAAAATTAATTTTATTAAATAAATATTATTAAATTTTGTTCACCATATAAATATAATTAATTTAAGAAAGTAAACTTGATAAACAAAAATTTAGAGAAATTAATTTTGTTAAAAAGGAATAACACTTTGAAACGTTTTGTATATTCTAATAACCTATTGTAAATGCAAGTGATGCGAGATATAGTGCAGAAAATAAATGAGACGAGAGAATTGTTAACTAGGGTTCAGTTTTCCTATTTCCCAGGACTAAGTCCATAATTCAAATCCACTAAAACCAGAAATCAAATACAACCAATCTGCAAACGCGTAAATCAAGTACAACTTCTTAGTTTATCGCTCTGTTCAATTACGTGAATTCTTCAGAATAACTCAATCCTGAGCTAAACTCTACCTGAACCTAGACTTGAATCACCAACACGTACTGTCGGCAACACCAACACATGCACGATGATACCACAACACCAACACACTTGATCAGCTCAAGCAACAACAACAAAGACGCCTTCTTCTCTCAATCAAACTCTCTGTGTTTTTTTTTCTAAGAGGCGTGTCTAAACCAACGCTAGTGTGACTCTATTTATACACCATAGAGCACACGAAATCTTCCTCAAATCTACCCATACATGATAAACGCGAATCCCAAAGTTCATGTTTATCTTGATTTTCTCCAAGAGATAAACATGGATCCTTAATCTTCAAGCATGCTTTACAAGTATATTCTTTTTTCTAGAATCTTCTAGAAACGTCATCATGATGCCCAGCACAGCTACAACCATCGCCTGGTCCAGCTACGTGATCCTTCTCCAACTCAGCAACGCATGTTCTGCATCTTAAGATACTTTCTGAAGTACTTTCTGACTCAAAATGTACCTCAGTCCTGCTACATCATATTCTTTATGTCTTCAAAATTCCATACTCCAACACCTATTACTTCAATGTCGTAGGGTTAATTTTTACTTGTAAATAACTATATTACTAGTATCGATTGATGACACAAAAGGGTAAAAGCTTTTAACAGAAATGGATAATAGTCAAAGATGATAGAATTGTTAGAAGCATTTCTGAATAGATAGAGAGGGTAAAAAATAACAATACAAAAATAATGGTGGTACCAAAAACGTTAACTCTTCTTGCGTTGTAATTGGTAACAAAAGGAGTTGTATACCCTTCTAAGTCTTTCCTTTTCGGTAAGGGATTACTAATCAAAGTCAGTCCCTTTTTAATCATTTGACAAGAATTTAACATCTGAAGTAGAAACTAAAAACAAACTGATAATGTTGGAAACTATTGAACATGAAGTGAGAGAGAATGGATATATTTTTGGTAACTATAGAGTTAATTAAGTGGTTGAATTAGGGTTTTGTGGCTTCCTTAGCCTCTCCTGCTTTACCTTCTGCGAACTCAGCCGCTTTGTTTCCGGCTTCTTTTGCTTTCTCCGTCACATACTCCGAAGCTTTCTGAGCTTCCTCCACCGCCGTATCTTTGGCTTCAATGGTTTTTTCAACAATGTATTCTTTTGCTTTCTCGCCATCTTCCAACGCCTCTTTTGTCTTCTCCGTCACGTAATCCGAAGCTTTCTTTCTATTTATATATATATTCAGATTCATTACTAATCAAAGATTTTAAAACATATATCTAAACTTAATTACGAGGCAAGATGTTGAAATAAATAAAAAATGTAGACTTACGTGGCTTCGTTAAGGTTATCGAGGATGTTGCCGTCACCTTTAACGGCGTAGATCAGCGACTTCTTGCGCTGAGCAGTGACGACGACGAACTCAGTTTTCTGGCCAACTACGACGGTGCCACCGCCGCTAAGTTTGGCTCCTCCGCTGTAGAAAGAAGAACCAATTCCACTGAGAACAGCTCCTGATGAGAAAGACATCGCCATAAGAAATATATATTAGAAAATAAAATAAAAGGACGAGTTTTTGGATGGAACAAAGTGAGATGAGAAGAATCTAATGTCCAATAGTATCGTTTTATACATCTATTGACCAATTAAAATCCAAAACTACGCGTGACATCGTAAGATATTTTTTGGGCATTGATATTATCTTTAACCAATTGAACAAGAAGAGTTTTTGCTCGCCATTATTTGGCCACGTGTAATCATGTTTGTGGTTTTCCAAAAAAAAAAAAAAAACAGGTCGGCCATCAATTTGTGGTACATGCATGTAGGGCTGGGCAAATTATTCGTTACATTCGCTTCGATTCGGTATTCGTTTCGATTTGATCCGAAAAATTTGGATATCCGTTATGAATCAAAGCGGAGCAAATAGTAAAATCTAATATCCGTCTAAAGCGGAGCAAATCACAAATACTAATTTTAAAAATCTGAATATCCGCTCTGATCCGTATATTACTTATATATACATATAATATGATAGGTTTATAACGTATATTTGCATTTTTAGACTTTTTAAATACATTTGACGAAATATTTATAGTAAGAATAGGTAGATAGATACTAGTTTTTTAATTGAAAATAAATTGGTTTTTCTTAAATAAAAAACACATGTTTTATTTTTCACTATCTTAATCTTCCACTTTTCATTTTTATTTAATTATATCGGATAAAATTATGTAATTTAATATATTTATTTACTAGTTAGTTTAAATATTATATTAAAACAATTTTTTAAAAAAACAAAAATATGGTGTTTTATTATTTTTTTGGGTCTAAATCAGATATCCGCAAATATCCGAAAAAAATCAGGATATCCGCAATTTCGGATATCCGAAATTTTTCAGAGCAAAGCAAATCAGAAAATTAGATATCCGACAAAAACAAATCGGATCACAAATACTGTATTTTTTTCAGATATCCGCTCCGTGTCCAGCCCTACATGCATGTTAGCATTTTTGGCAACAAAAATTTACATGTTAGCATTTCTATCTTTTTGTTGGCAAATTTAGTAAGAGTTTTGGTCGTTCTCATTTCGTCATGTGTACTTACTTTTGCTGTAATATAAACAAAAAAATATGTCGGCCAACAAGTTGGGTTTGAAAGCCCAAATCTACCAAAAAGCCTATAACCACTATGGTGGCAAGCCTCTAAAGTGCTTGACATTTCTCTAAACCTTTGGGATCAACTAGATTTTTTCATGTATCTGCAGATTATGTACATAAAGTGATCCCAAAAATCTGCAGCTTATGTACATAAACCTTTGACATTTCTCTAAACCTTTGGTACCAAATGTAATAGCAGATTTTTCATGTATCTCGTCGTTTGATTCCAAAGGTTTAGATACATATATCCAAATCATGTGTGATAACATGAATCTACTGTGCACTTGGAACACTGCAATCCTTTTGCTTCACGCGTGAGCAACAAGTTATGTGTGTTTGAACAGAAATAAAAACAACTTTGAAAAACAAAATTGAAACATATTATAGCATCCCTTCGCAGATGATATATTCAATATAATCCATTAATTATTCAAAGAATATGAAATTCAAAAACAAAATTGAAAAACAAAAGGAGGAATGATGGATATTTGCCTAAGTTCGTTTTCTTTTGTGTCCAGATGTTACAATACCTTCCTGGAATCGAACCAAACTCGGAACATAGCTAAAAGTAATTGGCCACCTGAATAACTCGGGAGATTCACCAAGAGAGATTTCTCTGAATATATGTTCTTCTTTTCCAATTATGTATACCGAGGTTGTGGTGAGACGCCAGTCTCCATGGAGATTACAATAAACAACAACTTTCTTATCATAGTCGATGTAGAATCTTGCGTCTTGGTTAAGACAAGGAATGTTTGATAAACTCACTTTTAAGAAGTTGCTCCACGACACATTTGTGGTCTCAATCTTCGTACTCACCCATATCTTAATCTCTCGTGTATAAAGGCTCCAGCGTAACAACGACAGTTGTTCTTCTCTAGCAACTGCTAGAGACGGATTACCAAGACCATCCTTCGGAGGAAGAGGCAGAAGTCGAAATTTTTCCGTTGAAAAGTCAAATCTTAGTATTGAATAATTACCAGATTTGTAAGCAAGCCAGTAGATATGTCCCTTCAAAGACACACCACAAGTGTGTATGTTACACTTGGGATCATCATCAAGATCCCTCCATGAGTTAGAGCAAAACTCGTAGATTTCCATTCTTCTAGTGAAAGTGAAATGCCTCAAGATTTTGTAGCTGCGGCACAATTTGTTGTTTGTGTATCCCAGAGCATATGTATTTGACCTCTCGTACGGCTCTCTAGGTTTGAGCCACATGGTTTGACCAGTACACGGATTCCAAACCGCCAATAGCTCATCCATGGTGATGCATAACAATAAACCCTCGCAGTGAAAAACTTGAGATATACAGGCTTCTGAGTTATGATGATGACGAGGATACATTAGGCTAAGTTTACGTGTAAACTCTATAAATGGATCAACGTTGTTGTGAATTCCATGGAGATTGAAGCTCGTTGAATAAACTCTATAATGCATCTGTGTGACAATGAGAGACTGCCTCGGCGCTTTATCAAAGTGTTTTTTGATGAATCTCGGATTTTCGACTAAAGCGTTCCAACGTTTGCAAGTGAACTGTAATCTTCCTAGAGATTTCGCCGGAACCCTAAGGAGTATCTCCTCTATCAGATCACTTGGAAGATAGGAAATCATCATAGCTTGAACAGAGGCTGCTCTGTAGTCTGTAATATAAGTTAGGGTTTTAGACTTTCACGCCTGCCCAAAACTTATATAAGTTATGTCCTTTAATTAGGTTTAATATATGGTAAGTAATAATATATCTCCTATTTCAATATGATATAAAAACGTAATATAATTTCATATCGTAAAACTAAATTAAATTCCATAAAAAAAAGCCGTCTATTCTATTATCTCTTTACTGCTCAATTAATAAAACATGGATTGGCTTATAAAAAGCATTAAGCCCACTAATATGCTCTCCCAATCAAGGTCATATCCTGAGTCTCATGCAAGTGCATCCCCAGCCAATTATAAACTTAACAGTATATACTCCACCATAAGAATAATGTCTATATGTCATCCAATCTGTCCAAAAATTGGAACTGATTGATTGCAATACGCTCTACAATATCAAAATACCAATCTTTCAACAGCTTAAAGCAAGACATGTATAATATATTGTCATTATCGTTGCTACTGATTTAAGCAAATTAAGTTTACTTTCCAGCAGGTGATAATCAAAATACAGGTTTATCTTCCCTTTCAAACAGGTAGCCACATAATCAACATATCTTTTTTTTCTTTGTCTAAATCTCTCCACTAATCCCAAGTACTTGCTAACTTGACCTTCTCTAATGAATGCGCATAAAGTGCTTCGCATATCTCTGAACTTCTGAAATAATTAGATTACCAATATAATAGCATACTTGTCATTGTTAGTCGATCAACTAACATGAACATTCCACATATATTTGCAAAATTTCCTTTAGAGTTGTATAATTCTTGGAATCAACTTTGCAGAAAAATAGTCATATGTGAACAAGAGGTGAGTTATAGAAAGATCTGGAGAACTTTTTAAAAATTTACATAAATTAATTTTGTAAAAAAAACAACTAAAATAACACCTAAAAACTTAAAATACTTCAATTGGGTTAATTTTTACTTGTAAATAACTATATGTTATTTGTATGCATTATATAATAGGTCTGATTTGTAACATAAAATGAAAAAAGCTTTTAACGGTAATGGATGGCAGTAAGTAATTGATGATAGAATAATTAAAAACTGGAAAATATGGCTATATATGCTATACATGGTCACAAATCAAAACCAAATTTCTTTTTAATCATTTGATAACAATATAAAAGGTGATGGTGAGTAATCAAGTAACGTTTATCTTTATTCCAAATGGTGAAATGGAAGTTAAAACAAACCGATCTTAGCTTATTGTAAAATATTAAACATGAAGAGAGGGAAGATGGAACTAGCTAAGTGGTTGAATCATGGCTTTGTGGCTTGCTTAGCATCTCCTGCTTTACCCTCTGCAAACTCAGCCGCTTTGTTTCCGGCTTCTTTTCCTTTCTCCGTCACATACTCCGAAGCTTTCTGAGCTTCCTCCGCCGCCGTATCTTTGGCTTCAACGTTTTTCTCAACAACGTAGTCTTTTGCTTTCTCGCCATCTTTTAACGCCTCATTTGTCTTCTCCGTCACGAAATCCGAAGCTTTCTTTCTATTTTTATATATATTCAGGCATTCATTATGGACCAACGATTTTAAACGTATAGAATCATCTTACTGGAATCTCATATATTTGAGAATATATATAAACTATAAAAAACAGAAGGATCAATTAATTTATTATGGTTTATGAAACTATATCTTGAATGATATTAAAATAGATAAAAATATATATAACATTTTGAGCTCAAGAAACTCAATTTTCCAGTGAAAAAATACACCATTTTGAATTTTTTTTTTTAAACGAATTTTAGTCATTTACTTTAAAGAGAGCTACTAAAAAATATCTTCTCTATATTTTCCAAGAAAATATTTACTTTTACTATATAATTATTAAAGTAAAGTTCTTTTGCAAAAGTATTTCAAATGGTAGCCTGTTAAAAGTGGGTTATTTAGAGCATTTACATTGGTGAGATACCCACGAGAATATCTCACCAAATATAAATATTAATTTAATATAATTTAATTAAATAATTAAATTGTAAATTATATAAAAAGTTGAGCCAATTAGAGGTAGACATGTGTTATGGGAGTCTCTCAATTCTTTGAGAGTTTCTCATATAAAACCTCTTGTGTTTCTCTTTTAATTGAGAAACCCTCGGGTGCTCTTATCAAAATAGTTATCATTGCGAGTAATATATATATGAGAGAGCTTTCGTGTGAATCAGTGAATATATAGATATACTTACGAGCGAAGATGTTAAAAATACAAAATATAGACTTACGTGGTTTCGTTGAGGTCATCGAGGATGTTGCCGTCATCTTTAACGGCGTAGATCAACGACTTCTTGCGCTGAGCAACGACGAGGAACTGATCAGTTTTCCGGCCAACTCCGACGGCGCCAACGCCGTTCAGCTTGGCTCCTCCGCAGTGGAAAGAAGAACCAATCCCACTGAGAAGAGCTCCTGAGAAAGACATCGCCATGATATCTCTTTAAGATGTGGAAAAAAAAAGTGTGCTTTGGGAGAAAAAGAGATCAAAGGAGTAGTTTTTAGATGGTACAAAGTGAGATGTGAAGAATATAATCTCCAATAGTATCGTTTTATAGATCTCTAGACCAATTAGAATCCAAAATTACACGTGTTATCGTAAGATATTTTTTGCGCATTGCTATTATCTTTTAACTATTGAAAAACAAAAACAAAAAAAACAGGTCGGCCAGCCGCCATGAAAGTTGTGGTGATATACATGTTAGCATTTTTGGCAACACAAGTTTTACATTTAAGCATTTCTGTTTTTATTTTTGCAAATTTAAGCACTAAATTTTTGTTCTTTCTCGTTACGTCATGTGTACTTTTATTGTAATAAAAACAAAAAAAAGTATGTCGGCCAAGAAGTTAGTTTGGGTTTGCAAGCCCAAATCTACCAAAAGCCTGCGACAAAATGAACCTATATGGTGGCTAGCCTAAATGTAAAGCTAGCCCAAATGAGTTAAAACCACAAACCATCTTTTACAAAGTTAAAACAGAATATATATATATATATATATATCTTATAAAAAATTATAATTTTTGTATAATTTTCACAACATAAAATACTTTCAATATAAATTTTTTCTTAAAAATTTAACACCAAGTTTTTTTTTTCCTTGACGAATTGATTATCATATTTCTATTTGAATTAAATTTATATTTTAACATATTTGACTCTTTTATCGACATATTATCTTTTTTTTTTAATCAGAATTGAATTATAAATATTTTATCACTTATTTTGTTTTTTCTATAATTTATACAATATAAAAAAACTTTCAATTTAATTTTCTTCTCAAACATTTAGCATATTTTCTTTTAAATATTAATTTCCTTTTGTAATCCGATTCAAAAATACAATGGTGTTAATTTTTTTAAAAATAAATATAACATTTTTGACATGTAGTTTAATCTAATTGGAAAAAAAAATTACACGTGTCAAAATCTGATCGACTGATTTGACACATGTCGAGATTGTTTTAATTACAAAGTATAAATTTTTTTTTTAATATTAATTTTTTTGTAATATGATTCAAAAATACAAGGGACAATTTTAAAAATGCCACATTTGAAAGTGACTTTTACAAGCGTACCACTCTCATGTGGTCATTTTCATTTGTGCCACATTTTTAGAAACAAATTGTCTACTTTATCCATGTCAAAAAAGTCATGAATCAATTTGTTCTTTTTTCTCTCTCATATCAATATGGATCTGGTTTTTATTACCCCTCTCTCTCTTTATTTAAATCTAGGTTAGTTTTGTTATTGAATGTTCTTCTTCTTCTACTTTTTTCTTTTAATTTTATCAAACGATGTTCTTCTTTTTACCCTTATTTTTGTCTTACAGTTTTGTAATTAAAATATTTTGTAAGTTTTAAAGCATAATTAAAATATTTTATAACCTAATTTTGATGTTAGAATCTCTGTTAGATAGACATCTTCTAAACGATTGATCTCTGTAACTGCGTACAAAAGTGTTTTATGAATTTTTTTAATAGTTTTATAATGTTTTTAAACAGTTTTATAAGGTATTTAAAATGTTTTATAAGGTATTTAAAAGTTGTATAAGGTATTTAAAAGGTATTTAAAAGACTCCTCCCGCAAACACTCCAAGTGCTCTCAGAAGTTTATGCATCAATATATAGACAAAATAAGAACAAAAGTATTCGTGTAAAAATTGATCAAACTATGTAAACAACAAAATCAAGCATCACAAGAAACAATAAAGTATTATAATGTTTTATAATATTTTTAAACAGTTTTATAATGTTTTTAAACAGTTTTATAAGGTATTTAAAAGGTTTTATAAGCTATTTAAAAGGTTTTATAAGATATTTAAAAGATTTTATAAGGTATTTAAAAGACTCATTCCTCAAACACTTCAAGTGTTATACTATCAAACTAAACCTATTTAAAAAGTTTTAAAACGTATTTAAAAGGTTTTATAAGCTATTCAAAAGTGTTTCCGATTCTACTTCTTCCGCGTTTGCGTTTTCTCTTCCTCCTTCTTTTTCTATATTCCCTGGATATTACTCGGAAGTTGACTTTTCACCGTTCTTGACCTAACACAGATTGGATCTTCAACAAATCGGGTCATTAATCAGGTTAAACAACCTTTCTTCTTTCCAAATCCACCAGATTCAATCTCAGATCCATGTTCTTCGTCAAACGCACCATCAGATCAACAATAACTCTTTCTTGAATTTTCTCAGAGGAGATCGCGACGGCGTTCAGAGACGGCGAAATCGGAGACAGATAAATCTGAGATCGGAGACGGAGAGATTTGAGATCGAAGACGACGATTTTAGAGGAATTTTCAAGTTGGGAGGCAAGATTTGAAAAAATCAATACAAAAAGTTATGTTAAAATGAGTCAAAGGATATTCTGGGGATATAAAAAAAATGGAGTGACACGCTTGTAAAGATTTTTAAACAGTGTCATTTTTGCAAAGTGACAGTTAAAAGGTGGCATATCTCAAAATATGATGGTATTAGATTTTTTTTTTAAGTAAAGGGCGCAACATTCCTCTAGTCGTTCATCGAAACCTAATACTAGGGACTTGAAAGAACCCTAACCCCAACAAAGTTTCCTTTCTACATCTCTCTGTCTCGCTGCAATTTCTCAATCATCTCTAGGGTTTTAATTTTTCAGCTCAAAAGTTACAAGAAGACCTTGAGATCACTAAGAGATTCGAAGCATATATATGTCTTTGTTGTTGTTCCGCAGATGATGCCAACAAAAACAGAGTTCGTCAAGTTCTTGGGTAAAGGTTTGTTCGGATCAGTCGATCTCGTCAAATACATCGAAACCGATGGCTCGACATCACCGCTTTACGCCGCCGTGAAAACCGCCGAATGCGAAGAATACGACTCTCTCCAAATTGATATTCAGATTCTATCAAAACTCAAAGGATGTAGAAGAAGAGTAGTACAATGCTATGGGGATTACAATTTAATGTTATTTTACTTGTAAATAAAAATATGTTATTTGTATGCATTATATAGTAGGTATATATAGATTTGTAACATAAAATGAAAAGAGCTTTTAGCGGTAATAGATGGTAGTAAGTAAGTGATGATATAATAATTAAAAACGGTAAAAATATGGTAGAATAATGAGAACTGGTAACATATACTTTCTCATTTTTTTTAAATGATGTTTTAGAAAAAAAAATTGAAGAGTGATTTTTTTTAGCTTTTCTATGAATTTTTAATGAAAACGTATTTGATGAATTGTAAATTTCAAGACATATTAATTGATTTTACTGAATTATTATTGGTTTAGAGTTGAGTTATGAAAAATTGTTTAGTTAAATAAAAAAAATTGCGGGAAGTATATAATAATACAAAAATAATGGTGGTACCACTTTCAAGACTATTAAATTTTATTGTTTTTGTGACCGGTAACAAAATGAGCTGTATATCTACCTCTTACATGTTATATATGGTCACCAATCAAAACCCAAGTTTCTTTTTAATCATTTGATAACAATTCAGGCGATGGTGAGTAATCAAGTAACATTTATCTTTATTTCAAATGATGAAATGGAAGTTAAAACAAACCGATCTTAATGTCAAATATTAAACATGAAGAGAGGGAAGATGGATATATCTACTAGCTAAATGGTTAAATCATGGCTTTGTGGCTTCCTTAGCCTCTCCTGCTTTACCCTCTGCAAACTCAGCCGCTTTGTTTCCGGCTTCTTTTCCTTTTTCCGTCACATAATCCAAAGCTTTCTGAGTTTCCTCCGCCGCCGTATCTTTGGCTTCAACGTTTTTCTCAACAACGTAGTCTTTTGCTTTCTCGCCATCTTTCAACGCCTCCTTTGTCTTGTCCGTCACGAAATCCGAAGCTCTCTTTCTATTTATATATATATTCAGACATTTATTATTGACCAAAACGATTATAAACATACATAACTACAGTGGTCAACATGGAATCATCTTACTAGATTCTCAAATATATGAGTATATATGTAAACTATAAAAAAAAACAGAAGGAACAATTACTTTATTATGGTTTATAAAACTATATCTTTAATGATATTAAAACAGATTAACAAAATATAACATTTTGAGCTCAAGAAACTCAATTTTCCAGTGAAAAATACACCATTTTGATATATTTTTTAATGAATTTTAGTCATTTACTTTAAAGAGAGCAACTAAAAATATCTTCTCTTCTCTGATACATTTTCCAAGAAAATATATACTTTTACTAAATAATTATTAATATAAAGTTCTTTTATAAAAGTAGACCGTATATATGTTATAAATGGTAGCTAGCCTTCATAACCGGAAAGTGGGTTATTTATCAAAATATTTATCATGGCTAGTAATATGTATGAGAGTTTTCGTGTGAATCAGTGATCAATATATAGATAGACTTACGAGACAAGATGTTGAAATACAAAATATAGACATACGTGGCTTCGTTGAGGTCATCGAGGATGTTGCCGTCATCTTTAACGGCGTAGATTAACGACTTCTTGCGCTGAGCAACGACGAGGAACTCAGTCTTCCGGCCAACTCTGACAGCGCCAACGCCAACGCCGTTAAACTTGGCTCCTCCGCTGGGGAAAGAAGAACCAATCCCACTGAGAAGAGCTCCTGAGAAAGACATCGCCATGATATCTCTTTAAGATGTGGGAGAAAAAAGTGTGTTTTGAGAGGAAAAGAAATCAAAGGAGTTTTTAGACGGTACAAAGTGAGATGAGAAGAATATAATCTCCAATAGTATCGTTTTATAGAACTCTAGACCAATTACACGTGTCATCGTAAGATATTTTTTGCGCATTGCTATTATCTTTAACTATTGAAAAAAAAAAAAAAAAAAACAGGTCGGCCATCAAAGTTGTGGTGATATACATGTTAGCATTTTTGGCAACACAAGTTTTACATGTAAGCATTTCTGTTTTTATTTTTGCAAATTTAAGCACTAATTTTTTGTTCTTTCTCGTTACGTCATGTGTACTTTTATTGTAATAAAAACAAAAAGTATGTCGGCCAAGAAGTTAGTTTGGGTTTGCAAGCCCAAATCTACCAAAACCCTGCAACAAAATGATACTATATGGTGGCAAGCCTAAATGTAAAGCTAGCCCAAATGAGTTAAAACCACAAACCATCTTTTACAAAGTTAAAACAAAAATATTTTGATGTGTCAAACGGTGTAATTAACACGATCGTGATACGTGTCAATTGGTCGATAAGATTTTAACATATATAAAACTTTTTTTTCAATTAAATTTATCTACGTTTGAAAAATAATTCTTTAAAAAAAAGAATCTAATACTATTATATTTTTCAATTAGATTACAAAAAAAAATTCAATATATTATTTGAATGTTGTGATTATACCTATTTTATATTCATATTTATCTTTTCTTACAACAAAAAAAAATTAAAATATCATTGCTTAGAATTAAATTATAATTTTTTTTTGAATAAAAATTTTATTCACTAACGCTACTCGAAAAAGAGAATATGCTATTCCTTTTTTGGAAAAAAATAAAAAAGACTAATTACCTAATGTTATTGGGAAAGGGATATATATATATATATATATATATATGTAATGAACATTGCATAAAGTTTACATTAGTCGGTCTGTCGATTAGATTTTAACTCGTGTAATTTTTTTTTTCAATTAGATTTAGTCACATGTCAAAAAAAATTTATCCATTTTTAAAATCTAATATCATTGTATTTTGAAATCAAATGTGGTTTTTTTATTTTAGGTTTACCATTATGTTAACACTGTAAAGTTTGCAAAATTGACGTTTGAGAATAAATTTTTAATAATTTATATTGAAAATTTTTATGTTGTGAAATTATAGAAAATAAGAAAGAGATACTTATAATTCATTTTTCATGGGAATAAATATAATATTTCAATTCACAAGAGAAAAAGAAAAGTCAAATATGATTAAAAAACATGAGTGAATTTAAATAGAAATATGAAAATCAATTCGTCAAGATTTAAAAAAAATAGATATATGAACAGTTAATAAAAAGTAAACATAATCTATATAGAAATAGAAAATCAAATAATATAAGAAAAGTGGGAGAATCAAAATAAATAAATAAATTTTAAAGTTTTTCTATGGTTTCGCATCGACGTTTTCAATTTGATTTTATTTACTTTCAAGGATGATCTAAAAAAAATTTCCATGTTTTTGTGTTTTGTTTTTTTTTATGGGTTATAACATATTAAAAAAAGAAAATAATTTAAATAGAAATATGAGAATATATTCATCAAGATTTTTTTTAAATTAGATATATGAGTAATAAAATAGTAAAAATTAAACCTAATTCAAATAGAAATAGAAAAACTAATAATTTAAAAATATGTGACAAAATTTATTTGGGAATCAAATAATGAAATAATCAAAATAAATAAATAATTGTTAGGTTTCTCAATCGGTGCTTTCGCATCAGTATTCAGAGGCCTGTTAATTAGGGCCAAAACCCGAAGTCCGGTTCGACCTGGCCCTGAAAAATACTAGGTTCGGGATTAGATATATAAGCCCAAAAAAACCGGGCCTTTCGGGCTAAAGGATTTTCTGGGCTTAGCGCGACTGAGCTCGGACCAGCCCGGAAATCCCGAAAATAAACACTTTGTTTTACTTCGACAGTATGGAAGCACTTCAATCTTAATGAAAAGAATAGTGATGGTCAAGAAATATTAAAATGCAAAGATTGTGCTGGAATATTGTGCCAGAAAAAAATCTTGGAACATCAACTATGAATCTCCATGCACTAGGATGTAAAGAAAGACCACAAATGGTGATGTGAAGCAACTATTGATTGGTGCAGAGATTAACAAGAAGATTTAGAACGCGTTGATGGAGATTTGAGTCTAGACTCTATTACCTAGATTTTAAGAGTTTTGATTTTAGATTTTATTTAGCAATACAATTTATTTGGATTCATTTGCATTTTATTTAGCAATGCAACATCCTCACTTTTATTTTATTTACTTTCACGGATAATCTAATTTTGTTTTCCATTTTGAAGTGTTTAGTTTTTTTTCCACAAATTATAAAACATTAGATTACAAATCCGCATATATGTGAGTCCTAAATCTAGTATAAATATAAAAAAATATATATATAATCTTATTACAAGTTATAGTTTTTTCTATAATTTTCACAGCATAAAAAACATTTAATATAAATTTCTTCTCAAAAATTTAGTAAATTTTTTTTTTCCTTGACGAATTGATTCTCCTATTTCTGTTTGAATTAGATTTATATTTGTAACATATTTGACTCTGTTTGAATTAGATTTATATTTTAACATATTTGACTTTTTTTTTTGGATCGACATATTATCATAATTGAATTATAAATATTCCATCGCTTATTTTTTTATTTTCTATAATTTCACAACATAATTTTTTTAATAATAGTTTTTTCTCAAACATTTAGCAAAAAGTGTTTAAAAATATTAATTCTCTTTTGTAATATGATTCAAAAATACAATGGTATTATATTTTTTTTAAATAGATAAAACAAATTTTTGACACGTGGTTAAATCTAATTGGAAAAAATTACAAGTGTCAAAGTCTAATTGACTGATTTGATATATGTCGCGATTGTTTTAATTACAAAATAGAAGTATGAAATTTTATATAATAAGATAAAATATTATATTATATGTTTTAAAAAAAAAAAAAAAGATAAAATATTATATGGAAAAAAAACCAACGAACAAGATTTTACTTAATCTTGTCAGGTTTGTAGATAATGGTGCGTGCCTTCCATCTCTCCCAGAGTAAAAAACGAAATAAAGTCAGCCACTTGGAAGAACCCTAATCCCAACAAAGTTTCCTTCCTAAATCTCTCTGTCTCGCTGCAATTTCTCAATCATCTCTAGGGTTTTAATTTTTCAGCTCAAAAGTTACAAGAAGACCTTGAGATCACTAAGAGATTCGAAGCATATATATAAGTAGTTGTTATTGTTCCGCACATGATGCCAACAAAAATAGAGTTCGTCAAGTTCTTGGGTAAAGGTTCGTACGGATCAGTCGATCTCGTCAAATACATCGAAACCGATGGCTCGTCATCACCGCTTTACGCCGCCTTGAAAACAGTCGAATGCGAAGAATACGACTCTCTCCAAAGAGAAATTCAGATTCTATCGAAACTCAAAGGATGTAGAAGAATCGTACAATGCTATGGGGATTACAATTTGGAAGAGGATTTCGACCGCGACGGATTGAGAATCTACAAGATGGTTATGGAATACGCACCTTACGGTAGTTTAACCAATTTAATAGACCGTTACAAAGTGCCGGAAACGATGATTATAGACTTCACTCGTATGATTCTACAAGGATTGGTCTCTGTTCATAGTCACGGTTATGTTCATTGCGATCTCAAACCGGACAATCTCCTTGTCTTCCCGTGTAAACAGTCATACGAATTGAAGATTTCGGATTTCGGGTCTTCGACTGAAGTCGGAGAGATTGCTTGTACATGGGAATCCGATTCTCCGTTTGTGGGATCGCCTATTTACATGTCGCCTGAGTCAGTCCATAACGGTGTGGCCGAGAAAGCCCTAGATTTGTGGTCGTTAGGGTGCATAGTGTTGGAGATGTATACCGATGAACCACCATGGTCCGAGGTTAGGTATGCTGATCTTGCGTCGGTTTTGTTGAGTGGAAAAGCGCCTCAGATTCCAGAGAGTGTGCCGTGTTATGCAAGGGAGTTTCTAGAAACGTGTTTCGCAAGGAACCCTGAGGATAGAGGAAGCGCTTCGGATTTACTGTTGCATCGATTCTTGAGTGAAGACGACATATATGGTATCCGGCGTCTCTTTGCCGCCGTTGAAGTTGAAGATGAAACGAGCTCAGGAGAAGTCTACAGAGATTTCGAAGAAGCCTTTGAAGTTGAAGATTATTTATCTTTGTTTCGTTTAGGAATATAAATCAAGTTACATGTCGATACCAAATGTTGATCTCGGCTCTCACTCTCTGTTACGAGATTTAACCATTACTACACTTTTTGCTTGAAGATTAATTTCGTTGAGGCGCTCACATATCTATAAATTTCTGTAGCGAAGCACAGATTGTTAAATGAAAGCCGTAGCAGAGTTTCACTTGAAAGGAAATCTGAAGAAATTGCATTGACCCATCTATACATACTTCAAACCTTTCGAACAGAAACAGAGCTTCTTTTTTATTTACTAGAGAACACTTTGAAACAGAGCTTTCTTGTTATTTACATGCAAAACACTTTTAAACAAAACAAAACATTTTCTCCATTACTTTTCAACGATGTCCATGTTCCTGTCTCATGTAATCAGTAGTAGCTCCATACTCCTGTGACCTGTCGGGCGTATCACCAATAACTATGTTCTTGGTCGTCTGCGCAATCTCAGCTATAGTCTCGCCGATTGCCCCAAGCACTCCTCCCGCTCCAACCCCTTCTTCTTCGACATCTCTCTCATTCCTTCTTCCTCCTCCTCCGAATAACTCCGCCTCTCCAACATCTCTCCTCGCTTCTCCGGCCATTCCTTTTGTTCCGTATCCGAAGTCATCTTTCTCACTCCCTCTTCCTCCTCCGTACTCTTCCCCAACATCTCTCCTCGCTTCTCCGGCCATACCTTTTGCTCCGTACCCGAAGACATCTTTCTCACTCCCTCTTTCTTCTCCGTACTCCTCTCCATAGCCTCCTCTCCTTGGTTCTCTGTCAAACCCTGGTCGCTTCTCTTCCTCACCTCCCTCAAAACAAATCCAAAACACAAGGTTTCTTGAGCAACACGTAACAACATTATGATACTCAAACGAGCTAAAACAAGATCTTTGTTTTTAAGTTGTGCAATACCTGGTGCATTTCTTGGTCTTTGTGTTGAGCTTCCTCCTTTTTCCTAGCTGTGTATCCAACCACGGTATCAGCAGCCGCCGCAGCTTTCTCCTTAGTCAAATCCACTGCCTTAGATCCCACTTCGGCCGCCTTGTGCCCTGCGTACCCCACCGCTCCTTCCACCGTACCCGCAACCACTTTTGTCCCTTGCACCACCTTCTCCGTCGTGAAATGCGCCGCCGTCCACCCAACCGCAGCGGCTTTCTCAGCAGCCACTCCGGCGTAATGCGCCGCTCCTTTTCCTCCTTCCACCATCGCTTCTTTTGCATACTCAGCCGCTTCCTTGCTCATATCCACCGCTTCTCCGGCTTTCTGAACAGTGTAGTCTTTTGCTTTTCCCGTCATTGAAACCGTCTGCTCTTTCGCCTCTTGTCCTTTCTGAGCTGCCATGTTTCCAGCTTCTTTTCCTTTCTCCGTCACATATTGAGAAGCTCTCTGAGCTTTCTCAGCCGCAATGTCTTTCGCTTCAACAGCTTTCTGTAAAGTGTAGTCTTTCGCTCTCGCAGTCTGTTCAGCCACCGTGTTTCCCGCTTCCTTCCCTTTCTCCGTTACATATTCAGACGCTCTCCGAGCTTTCTCCGCCGCAGTGTCTTTAGCTTCACTAGCCTTCTCCATAGTGTAGTCTTTTGCTCTCCCCGTCTGTTCGGCTGTCATATTTCCAGCTTCTTTTGCTTTCTCCGTCGCATACTCAGATGCTCTCCGAGCTTTCTCCGCCGCCGTATCTTTGGCTTCGCCAGCTTTCTCCATAGTGTAATCTTTAGCTCTCCCAGCCTGTTCCTTTGCCTCTTGCCCTTTCTGAGCCGCCACGTGTCCAGTTTCCCTTCCCTTCTCCGTCACGTAATCGGAAGCCCTCTGAGCTTTCTCACTGGCGGTGGCTCCTGCTTTCTGAGCCCCTTGCCCAGCCTGAGCTGCCACGTGTCCAGTTTCCCTTCCCTTCTCCGTCACGTAATCAGAAGCCCTCTGAGCTTTTTCACTCGCAGTGGCTCCTGCTTTCTGAGCACCTTGTCCAACGCTTTCCTTAGCTTGCCGTCCTTTCTCACCGACGGTATCTGTTGCCCTCCGACCGCCGCTACCGACTGATTCCTCACCTTTCCTTTCTCTCATCTCACCACCTCCGGCAGCTAAAAGCTGAGCATGCTGTCCTTTCTCCCCATGAAAACCATGGACACCACTCTCTCTTTCTTCTCCTAATTTGCCACGAGCTTCTTGGCCCAAGACAGGAGCAGCTCCTACGCCTCCATGGATCCGACCAACACCCGACTCCTGACCTCTCTGTTCCTGACCATGCCGTCCTTTCTCGGTCCCAACGTGAGTAACATGTACACCACTTCCCCGCCCTTTTCCCTCCATTTCGTTTCCTCCTCTGCCACGAGCTTCTTGTCCGCCATGGCTCAAGCTCTCCTTAGCTTTGTTATACCGTTCCTCAGCTCCTCGTATCGTATCCATCGACTTCTGCTGAGCATTGGCTCTATAACCATGGATATCCTCTAGCGACGCCTTCTCACGCCCCTCCTCCTCTTCCTTCTTCTTCCCCGTACCTTCGCTGCTCGAAACGAATTTTCCGACAGAGTGAGGCATCTGAGTCCTCTTCATCTTCGTCGTATCACCTTCTCCTTTGTCAGAAACCGGCATGTTACTCCCCTTGTCCGAGAGCGACACGAACTGGGTCCCACCACCTTCTCCCTCTTTGCTTTTCTCGGCCATGGACTCGAAATGACTCGTCATCTTCGGGACTCTGTCTTTCTCCACTTTAACTTCTTTCTCCGTAACCACGTTATCTCTTCTTGCTTGCTCTGACGCCATTGTTAATTATATGCTTAACAATAAAACTTCTAAGAAAACTTTCAAGATTGTAATTTAGATGATTTTTTTCTTTTTTTTTCTTTATCTCGAATGATTCCTATCGAGCTTTTTTCGTTCGTTCCTGTTTATATAATCAATCAAAAGGATTAAAATTTTGGGCGGTTCATGAAAGAAAGTGTGTGACGTGTTGAGTTTACTATTGAGAACGTGGAGAGAGACACGGTGACTCAGCTTGTGTGAAGAGATCAGCTTCAATGTTAAAGAGCCAACGAGAAGAAGCGTATCATCTGGGGTTTTCGACACGTGTCCTTCCGTACATGTAGACGTGGAGACCTCTTGAGCATCTTTGCCATCTCTTTTGGGTTTCTACCGATGATTTGATCTCAACTTTCAGATTGGTCGGTTCTAACTCCGAACCAACTTACTCACATACGGGCTTCTTTGGTTTTCAACTAGGCCCACTTATGGCCCAATTATATCTAATTATTATTACCTCATTTTGCCAAATGCTAATAATTGGAAATTTTTCATTTTAAGAATTTCACAAGTGCCATAAAATATTAATGTAAATAGTAAATTTAAATTTGATATTTTATTCAACTTTAAATATCTGTTTAGCAAACAAACAAACAAAAATTCCTACGATCAATGATTGGAGTTTTTATCTCTGATTGTTTGTGTTTACGTTTGCTTTCACAATCTTTACCATCTTAAATTTTCTTTTTTTCAATTATAAATGTAAACGCTAAACGCGAAGAATCAAGCGACCACAATGCAGATATAACTAAAAATCGAATGTTCTTAACTTATACGTCAATGAAAAAGAAGAAAAAAAGAGATTAATTTCAAGAGAAAAGAGTAGAGTAAAAGAGTAAGTTCCAAGTATCAGGCAAACCAGGAAGACACCAATGGCTACAGTCATTACCAGGATGGTTTCCACTAAAAGCAGAAGGATGTGCATCTTTACGTAGCTGAGAGAGTCCGGTTATGTCGAGCCAGTAAACCGGTTTCTTCAATCTCCTCATCACTTTGTTTAGAACCACCCAAGCCATTGGTGTCCCTCCTGGATACTTCCTCCCGTAAAATGGCTGCGTCTGACTCTTACATGACTTCATTGGCTCTCCCCAATCCTTACCCCTGCAAAAACAAATCAATTTATCATCCGGTTAGGAAGATAACCGGCCTAAAATCACATTTGAATAAACAAAAATTTGTTGACTACTCACTCGTAATGAGTAGGAGAAACGCCGTTGAAGAAGACTTTGGTCTTAGAAGGATTGACGTTGGCATTAACCCATCGAGCCCAAGTGGTCATTCCTTTGTAGAAAGCAACAAGCCTGTTCATGTCTTTGTACAATCTCTTCCCATCTTCCATGTAATCCCACCTACTCCACACACACACACATCATCAAATAAAGTCAAAACTCAAACCGGAACCGGTTAAAAAAAGGAGAAGAAGAAGAAACGTACGGTTGGATGTGTTCGGTGTGGGTCCACCAATGCCACGTGTTGAAAATCAAGACGTCCATGCCTCTCCACATGTTACCTTGTTTAATGGAATCAAGCTTAAGCACTCTCCCAACTTTCTCCGAATCTAAATCAACTAAAAACTGTGTTCTGTATAGCATCAACGTCACTCCGTACTCCTGATGTCCGTTACCACGTTACACAAAAATAAAATTACGATTACGACCTTATTGTAATATTGTGAAAACGAAATAAAAATGTAAACCGGGTTTATCTTTAAAATTGAAGGACATGTTTTCTTCGGCCATGTGCACAAAACTATCATGGAAATTAAAAATAAAAAAAATGAAATCGAATAACTTTTGTGTGGCTCATGATCATTATAAAGATTATAACATGACATGATATTCCGGGAGATTCTCTTTTTTGGGAAATAGGCCACTAATCACGTTTGTCTCTTAAATGCTCTCACTCATTCTCTTGTCCTAATACTATTTTTATTAGTACTATAACATTACATTTATATCAAATCAAAAGAGACAAGGAAAAAAAATAAAAACTTTACACCCTTTTTCGTTACCTTTTTCCTATTTAAAATCAGCGAGGCGTTAGGAAAAAAAAACACTTTTACCGCACTTTCCACACTAAATAAAGCTAAAAACCCACTTAATCATACCTTAATAAATATCTACTTATTTAAGTGGAATATATATATATATATATATATATATATATATATTTAAAAAAAGAAAAAAGATAAATGAAAGAACAAACCTCGAAGGTGAGTGAAGCAAGACCCTTTTGACGAAGAAGAGTGTAACGAGTGTTAGGAACCCAAGAGTGAATCAGACAAGCTAGAGATTGCCACATGTTTGTGCTTAGTGAATCTCCTACGAACATAATCTTCTTCCCTCTCATCTTCCTCAAGAAATACAATCCATTGAATCTGAAACCAAAAAGGAAACATTTCAATTCCAAATGGGGAAAAAAAAGTTTTGAAAAAAAAAATGCATTTCTCAGCTCGTTTTATGGATCGAACGTTACTTAAAAAGTTAAAATTTGAACTTAATCAAGGACACAGTATTGGTTTGGTCTGTGCTTGGGATTCGATTTGATTCCTTTTTTTGGAGAGTGAAATTATGGGATATCGAGACATTATTGCTATTGCTCCAAAGCAACTAACAAAAGTTTCAAATTTTGAAATCCAAAAAAAAAAAAAAAAAAAAAAAAACAGTAAGAGAGAGAGAATACTCTCACTCTATCTAACTTTGAATTTCATTTTGAAAAGCTTATTATATGTTACCTTTCTTACCAATGTGCTTAAATATCTCTGTCGATGGCATTAAACCAACAAACAAAACTCTCAGATTTCCAGCTTTCCATATTTATTAATGGAAAGAAAAAGAAAAAAAAAACAAATTTGATTCACAATAGAACAGGAAAAAAAAAACAGATTCACTTTAGTAAACAAACAAAAAAAATTAAATTTTTATACTTCTACTCTTGTCTAATTTACAAAAAGCTTTGATCTTGAATCAAAGGTCTCAAAACCAAAACCCAGAATTAAAGAATGTAAGAAGATAAGGATAGAGAGAGAGAGAGAGGTGAAGAATTAAACCTGGGGAGAGAGCAAGAGAGTGGTTGCCAACGATACTTAAGGTAAAGATTGTCGGGACGACCATACTTCTTGCAGTTAAACTGTGGATCTATGAATGGACATTTGTAAGGATTGTAAAGTGGGTACTTTGCATCATAAACCCAATTCCCTCTAAACCAATTACATCTACCAGAAGCTAACTCTCTTCTTCCTGCTTCCACACCATTGTTGCTGCTTGTGTTGGTGTAAGCAGAGACTATGGAGAAACAGAGGAAGAAGAAGAAGAAGAGAGAAGGGTTTTCTTGGGAAGAGAAACCCATTCTCTCACTTCTCTGAGTTTCTTCGATCTGAGATTGAGAGATCCTCTGTTTTTTTCTTAACTGGTGAGAGATTGGTGTTGTGGGAAAAGAGGTGTCTTGGACTGATTTGTTATATAATACTCCAAAACCAAAAGAGAGATAGAGAAAGAGAGTGAGATTGTTCACATCACATGGGAAGGGGGAAACAAGAAACAAGATCCTTTATGTGTCTTTATTCGATTAATAATAGTGTTTTAATTTGGTACTAGGTACGTTCCAAAATACTGATTTCTCATTTTTCCAAAAATATCGTTTTACTTTTGAATAATTTATAAATTTTATTTTAACAGTAAGAAAAATTGAAAAATGTCTTACGTATTATGTTATTTTTGAATGCAAATGTTTACTGTTAGACAAAAAAAAAAAAAAAAAAAAAAACCTTACGTACACATATTTTGAGAGTGCAGATAGTTTAGTTAACTTGGTTCACATCAGCTGAAACCAAGACTAGAACCAACTTTAGCAGCTAAACAGAAAATAATTGAGGATTAAATTTATTTATTGCACTTTTCAAATTTTATGTTAGGTTGAAAATTCAGTTTGAAAATTAATTAACCATCGTCCGTTAGCTACAAGTTACAACTACGAGTGACAAATTGCTAAATAAACATTCGGAGTTCGGAAATTTTTAAAAATACCATTTTTGGTATGTCAATTTTTGAAAATGTCATCATAATTTTTTTTTTTTAATTGAGAAATTTTGAAAAATGACACTTTCAAAAATGCCACCCTTCTAAAATCTTTTCAAAAATGCCACTAAAATTATATCATTTATTTAAAATATTATTTATATTTGGGTTAATTATTGTATGTTAGGGTTTAGTCCATTTTCAAAAATAATGTTAGGGTTTAGTCCACTTTCAAAAATGCCATTTATTGAGGATTTTTTAAACCCTAAATCCTAAAATCATAAACCTTTAAAAAGGTTTTGACTTCTAACAAATCATAAACCCTAAAAACTACCTAACATAAAATAATTAACCCAAACATAAATAATATTTTGAATAAATGATATAATTTTAGTGGTATTTTGAAAAACTTTTAGAAAGATGGCATATTTAAAAATTTGCATTTCAAAAGTGGCATTTTTCAAAATTTATCAATTAGTAATCATAAGGGCCACGTTGTGTTGTCAATAATTAATTATCGTCTTTACCAAAAAAATGGTCTTTCAAAAATTCATACATACATTAAAAGAATTTTTGGAGACAAAGCCGGCATAAACCTTGTGAAATACACAACCGACGAAGATTGTAAAACTTTCCGGAGACAAAGCCGGCATAAACATAATTCTCCGAAAACTAGGCCCTAAAAAAGAAAACATACGAAACAACAAATACAAATAATTAAAAGCTGAAAGGATTCAAAATCCGCACACAAAGCATACCAAAACAAAAATAAAACCGAAACTAGGCAAAACCAGTAAAACCAACAAGCTTTCTAACCATCTAGAGATCCTTGGCCAGAGACAAACCGATGAAGCCACAACGGGCGAATCAACGGAAGAAGAATCCTCCTATAAAGATGAAAGTCTACCTCTCTAATTGAAAAGAACTAGGCTTCATAACCTGGCAAGTAGGCAGTACGACCAATACTGCAATCAAACTTCCAGATGCGGCGATGTCAGAACGACTTTAAAATGCCTCGATAAAAGCCAAAGAACATAGCAGATCACGAACGACTCTGATTAAGTAGAGATAAGGAGTGAACATGAACTATTCCGGTTGCATCCAAAAACAGAAGACCATAAACGCCAGCAGTTCGTAACCGGATAGAGGCCAAGGCAAAACTCCACTGAAGACTAGAGAGTAACTGCCGAAAAGGATAGAGAATCCCTAGGCCGGAATCAAATCAGTCCTTGTCCAGGCTAGCGGCGAATCCAATCAGACAGACGAAGACAGAAGTGATAGATCCATAGACGAAGAAGAAAAAATCAGGCTGAAAGAACTAGGTCAAGACGTACGATCCACCGGAGACGTTTGTAGTCAAACCACACCGACAATCATATAGATCCGGCATCACCAACTTCTCGTCGGCCTACAACTTATCCCGATCTGATGATTCCGACTTAATTTTTGGTGTAATCAAATTCATAGTTAAATTACTGGTGGGGTTAATAACTTAATATAAATATTTTTCTTGGGAAACATTTTGTGTTATTTGCCAGCTAATAAATACATATTTTCTACATAGATTCATTATTACTAGGATTAAAAGGATGAGGAAAAAAAACTCAAAAAAGTAGGCTTGGTAGGTGAAGGATTCAAAAATAGAAAAAATATAATTTTATGAAATTTAGTTTGTGAGAGCCTAAAGTAGGACCAACTTTGACTTTACACCGTTTTACACTGATTATACGTACGTGGAGATATATATAATGCATATGGCCCACGTATAGTAAAAGGGTAAGAGCGATATATTGTCCAATTATTATTTGTAATATTAAACCTTCGCTAGGATAATTGTAAAGATTACTTTTTAAAAAAATTGTTTTTTCTTTATCATTGGAATAGTGAACACGAAGGTGTAAAAAGTTCGTGCCTAATTAAAATTTTACTATTGAATTATTTTACAGATATTAGAACTTTCATATGCAAGAGTGTGAATATATGTGATTGTGAAGACCTTTCTAAAAAAAAAAAAGAATATATGGGAAGACAACAAAAAAGTATCTACAACTTCTCATCATCATCTTTTCGCCGGTGATTATGGAGAATATTTTCTCCTTTTTAAAATTAATTAGAGAGATTAAATGTAAGAAACAATATGTGGAAAAAATAAATAATGTAAACTATTAGTTTTAAAAGTACAATTGTATAATAATTTTATTTATTTTCATCTGTACGTAGCAAATATAACATTTGAAGCGATCGCTATTTTCTAATGCGATGCACATCAAATTTTCTCTCATAATGAATTAATATATAAAAATATCTAATTATTATATATGTATACTATAATCCATACTGATATAAAATATTTATGATATATTTATTTCTCATCATCATCTTTTCGCTGGTGATTATGAAAAATATTTTCCTTTTTAAAATTAATTACGGAGATTAAATGTAAGAAACTAACATCGGTGAAAAAATAAATAATACAAGATATTAGTTTGAAAAGTACAATTGTATAATAATTTTATTTATTTTCATATGCAAGTAGTAAATATAACATTTGAAGCAATCGCTATTTTCTAATGCGATGCATACCAAATTTCTCCCATATGAATTAATATATAGGAATATCTAATTATTATATATGTATACTATAATCCATACTAATATAAAATATTTACGATATATTTTTCTAATTAACAAAATGCAATAAATTTTGTGTAATTAAAGATCTCGTGAACTAAAAATGAAACAAAATTCCAATCTCTTGTCTACTTCAAAAATGGTCACTTCTATTGTTAAAAAAATTCAGTTTACCATAAGAGTAAAACTGGCCGGTTTAATAGAAACGAAATTCACCTACCGCGTCCTCCATCTACATCTATTTCTCAAACCAGTGAGTTTTACCTATTCACTTGATTTAGATTCTTCCAACCTTAGGATCACTTCTTCTCAACTAATTTCTGCTTCACTTGCATTTCACTTGTCTTGTAATAATATATTTTTTTTATCTATTATCTATTATCTGTAATTTCTTTTATTCACCTTCATATTTAGCTTTAAATCATTTTGTATTATAAATGATGTCTTTTTAAAAGGGGAAGAAAAAATGAATAAAGGATGAAATTTTTTTTTTTAAAAATGAAACAAAATATCAACTTTACTGTTTACAGCCTTTTTTTTTTTAAATGTTAAGTGCCTTATAAACTTTACTGTTTTATTAATGAATAATAAGATAAGTTGACGACGGGAAAAAAAAAACTTCCAACCGAACCACTATAGTCATTTGTTTTGGCCAATCCAATCCAATCTAAAATACAATATATCATCAGTACAAGATTCCAAGATATAGCCAGTTGTCTTCCATGTACTATACATTAGACTCTCTTCATATTTTCCTTTTTTCACACGATAGCACGTAACTATGAGTTTCTGAAAGATCACGAACCACACAAATAGGGTCATAAGTCTCGCATGTGAATCAAAATGAAAGTAAAATACAAGAAAAGCTTGGATGAGCTAGGAAATATGTAAGTATATAAGTTAGTTAATCGAGATCCAAAATCGAAGGCAACACGAAGCGATAAATTTAGGCTATATAGAACAAATTATTAATAATAATTTGCTGGAGATTGAAGTGTTGAATAATTGAGAAGGCGATACAAAAAAATGGTCCACCTTTCTCCATTTTCAGACTCTCATGATAATTTAAACAAGTGACAGAAAAACACAACTGGTGATCGTCGTTTGTTTATTTACACATGGCATATCATTAATTTTGAGTACTATGAGGTGTTAAGAAAAGACAAAGTTTTATCCTTCGAATGAGTTTTAGTATGATCGTTATATTTATTTATTAAAACATTGTTATTTCGATTTGAACTTTTACATTACAAAACACGCCAATCGTTCGTAGGTCTGCACATTTTTTTTAGTTTCATTACTCTCGCTTGTTATATCAGATAAAATATAAATGCTATAAAAAAAGTGTAATCATATTATTACTAATTTATAGCAACCAAGTGTAAAGTTGTTTAATGAGGAAAAAAATAGCAACCAAGTGATGGTAATTAAATAGTTTGATAAATTTTCGCTGTACATATTTTGTCATTGATTAATGCAAAATTTTATAGAAAAATTCCTTAAATACCACTAAAATAAATTTTGTTTTCCAAATATACCATCATTGGTTTTTTTTTCAAAAATATCTCTAAATTTTTTTGTTTTTTCAAGAATACCACAAACATTAAAAATAATTTTTAAGGGTTTATAATTTAAATTTTTTGGTTTGGGCTTAGGATTTAGTTTTTAAAGTTTTGTGTTTAGTTTTTAGGATTTATGATTTAGTTTTGAAGATTTTTTTAGTTTTAGTTTTGAAGATTTTTGAGAAAAAAAACTAGTGGTGCTATTTTTAGAACAAAATTTTTAAAATGTGCTATTTTTGATAATTACCCATATTTATATGATTATTAATTGTTCTAAAAGAATTAGTGTAAATTTTGGTTTATGGTATCTAAAAAAAATTTAGCATAGCCGTTTCAACATTGACAACATAAACAGTGCGAAATCCATACAATGAATAAGACCGGAGGTGTTAATTTGGGAGATAAGTCTGACTAATTTATTAGGTTTAGGAATTCAAAGGTCATTAGTGAAGTGACACAAACCTGAACACTTCGGAGAATAATGGATTTAAGGCAGATTTGACAAGAAAGTTCCCAATTGAGCAAACTCATACATAGTGATATTTATGCATATCTATAAAAGCACATTGTCCTTATCACCAAGCTTTATGCCCCTACCTAGCATCCGTAACATCATTCAATTCAATTCAATTCTCGACTTAAATGATTTCGTAAATACTATGAGGAAATTAAAAAAATTGCACTATCGCCGAAAATTAGAAATAAGGGTCCTTTGAAAATCGACATAAAACTAGTTTTCATATGCGTTCCATTTGTGTCAGCGTATCAGCGTAAGAAGGTTCAGTTTGGGCCTGAAACTATGCAATTGAGCCCATTTCCCTATCAATATTATTATTTGATTATCAAATTACAATATGATAAACTATATCCAACTTCATGTGCTGACTTTATACTTGCTTGTATTGCTCTTGATTTCTGATGATGTTTAGGCTACTTCATCTTATATTCTTGTGTGTGGTCAAACTTTGTGTTAAACGTCGCTTCTATTTGTTTTGAGGCTCTTTTTTTTTTAGGATTTTCAAGAATTTTGTTTTTGCAGACAGGATTCTTGGGCTATCACATGGGGTTTGTCCTAGGATACTTGCAATACATGGGACTCAATTTCGCAACGAATATAAGTGTTGTCTCTGTGTGCCCCAAGGGAATGGATCCTTCTGCGAGGAGACTTTATGTGCAAGGAAAAGAAGTCAACGGCGCTGGAATCAATCCAAGTTTGTTTTTTGTAATAACCAATAAGGCTTTATCTTCGGTGCTGTTCACGGAATCGCCGAGTATCTTTTTACAAGGTACACCGAAAAATTGGGATTAGCGAAGATTTAGCTTACAAAAACACACTAGAGTGTATAACATCAAGAACCATCTTTACACAGGTTGGTGGAGATATTTTAACTGTTCAGATTATCAATTTTCGAATTGTATTGTGATGAATGTGAAATCAAGGAATGAAAGACTTTGAAACTCAAAATCTATTAAGTGTACAACTTTTTGAGACGCTTCATTTTATCCGTATATCTCTATGAATGTTACGAGCTAGTAGTGAAATCACGAGCGTTGTTTTAGCCGGTCGTCGCTTTTATGTATAATACTTAAAAGATATATTGAAATGAAACTAAACCCGCGAAGATAGTAATGTGTGTTTCGGTGTTTGTTAACCGTTTGTTGTTGGTTTTGAATGATTATATGATGGCTCGAGTACGAACGTATGTGTATTATTGCATGTTCACTATACGTGTGGCATTCGGTTATTTGATCTGGTTCGATTCTTTTTCGGTTTTGAGAATTTATTGTAAAAATAAAATCATGTAATCGCGATTTTATGACATATATATAGTAAATTAGATTATATGAATAATAGTCCTACATCTTTGGTTAAGCATCGACTAATTGCTCTAAACTAATAAGTTAAACAAAAAAAGAATAATTTCATACAATCATCTAACTCTAAACACTAGACACGTATATAAATAATGCTTTGAATTGACTCCTATTGTTCGGCCATGAAAAGATAAATATTATTTATCATATAAAGTTAGTTAAAAAGATTCTTTTTTTTTCGGCAGTTAAAAAGATTCTTATTGTGCAGATTTAAGGGGGGAAAAGGAAGAAATGGCATGACATAATGCTTCTTCTTTTTTTCTATCTTTTTTCCATGAGGTAGACTCAAATTATTTGAATCACATGTTAGTGTATAGTGTGGCATGTGCCAATCTCCCACATTTTCATTATTGCTCAAGTGTTATTCTTCCCTTTTTTTTTTTAAAATAACCAAAGGGTTATTTTTACTATCCAACTAATTTTTTAGGGTGAATATAGCCAACTAATTTTTTAGGGTGAATGTAGCCGTCGAGTAATCTACTCACGGGATTTTCTAATGGGCTTAAAGCGTAGTACCATTTCGACTGGCCAAATAGAAATTTCCAGAAGGAATCGAATTATCGAATTCAGGTTGAAAATATTTATTTTTCTTCCTAAATCTTTTTACCACTAGTCCACTATCAATTTTCCCCTGTTGAAGATAAAAAGAAATTCTATAACTATAACTAAGAGATACAATTAATAAAAATGTGTAGATCTTAAACAAACAAAAAAAAGTGTAGATCTGTGAACAAATAAGGTTTGCTTATATATAGTATATATACCCTTTCACTTTTTTATCTTCAATTCTGTATTGTATTTCGTCGTTTTATATAGTTAACTTCTATTAAAAATTCATAAATTTTAAAAATAATTTGAGAAAGATACACGATTACTTTAAAACTTCTACAAAACAAATGAGCAACACATTTATCTAAGTATAATACTCAAATTCATCATAGTGTTTGTGTTTTATACCTTTGATTTAACAGACGTTAACATAATTGTAACGTCATTAACTCTATTAACAATAAACATAAAAACAGTGAACACCACTACTTTGAAGGTTAGTTTTTACTAACCGTTTAGCTAAGCATTCGAATAAAGCATCGTTTAAGATTTTTTTTAATTTGTAAATAGAGTTAATGACATTTTTAGTCCAGCTAATGGTTTTTAAGTCAACGGTGTAAACTATAAATATAGTGATAAATGGTGAGTATCAAACTGCGATAAATGTTTTTTGTTCGTGTATTTTTTAGAAACCAAAAATGTATGTTATGTAAAATTAGTTGGTAGCCTTGGCTTACTTGATTTCCTGCTTGACTTTACTTCTTCACCGGAGAATAATTTTTATGAAATGATAAAATGTAAATGATACTATTGTTTAGACTTTAGATGTTAAAGGAAAGAAAAATAAGAAGAAAGAAAATAGAGGAGAAGAAAAATTCGACTTCAATGATATGATGGCGTGACCGAAGTAATAGAGAAAGACAAGACCAACATGTGTCACCAATCATGTTGTTTACCTCTTGCCCCCACATTTCATGTTCGTTTATCCTGAAAGTAGACAACAGCCATTTCTATATAAAAAGAATTCTTGATTGTGTTTTTATTGGCAAATGATATTCTATAAATATAAACGAATAAAATGAAAAACAACTGTTGGTGTTGGATCTCGTATACAAGATCCGACCCATAAAAACTAAAAAATAAAAATAAAGGAGAAAGCCATAAACTTTATTCGAATGGACTAATATAATTTCAGTCATTATAATTTTAGAGGCTCATCATTCACCTCAAAAAATCAGGTTAAAATAAGCTCACTTTGGTGTGGGCGTAAAGCCCACCAATTTGAACAAAAAAGATTAAAACTGTCGAGTCAAAGATTTAGTAAGAAATGAATGAACAGAACAAGATAATAATGACATAAAATGTTATAAGAGGGGAAGAAAGATCAGCAAAAAGGGTTAAGAACCTAATAAAATACATTTTTTATTCAAGTTTCATTGTATTCTTGGCAAATTATAAATATACACATATACTTTTCACTTTTTTTTACATTGGATTACTATTGGCGTAACTCTTTTAATTTTTTTGTGTTTAACGAAAGCTGAGCTCCAATCTAAATTAGTTCAACCCTACATTTCCTTTAAGTTATTTTTTCACCCAAACTAGTGACTTCCATCACGGTTGGATAGAATTCACCGTTAATTCTATTACTGGAGATATATTTCGCACCATATTTTACCTTTTTACTTATATATCATTATATTTTATTATTTTTGTTGGTATAATTAGACATGCATTATTTTAATTAGAATATGTAGCCATATCACGGATTCTAGCTAGTTCATGTAGTTAGTAAAAGTCTTATCACAAATCATATTTTCGAATTTAAAAGGGACACATGGAAATGTATATGTCTCTGCAGACATTTTTTTTTTGTCGTTTAAGTCTTCATTTTTCTGAGATGAAACATAAGCACAAACATATGAGGAATACCCACGATTTTTCAATGTCTTTTTCCACTAAAAACGACGATTTTTTTCATATATTGATAAGATTAGCTTTCGTAATTAGTCATAAAACAAATAAAGGAAAAAGAATGTCAACTATACACCATACCTGTTCATACTTTACTTTCGAGTTCTTAAAAACGTCAGTTACCAATCTATATATGAAGTATGAAAAAAGTAATTAACAACAAAAAAGTATGAACAGGTATGGTGTATGGTTTTTCCCTTAGCCTTCTAAATTTGAGACATGGGGCATGTGGAATGTTTATGCACAGCACATAGCCACATACACTCCCTCACTTACGAGAAGTTCATCAATTATTTTCTAATTTCTTTTAAAAATCATAAAATTATAATTAAGATATCTTTTATATTAAAATTTACTATATATATATATATAGCACTCTTGCTGTCATTTAAGAAAATAATTAACATTTTTTATGCACAAATATTTTTGTTATACTCGTTTTTATTAGAGAAGTTTTTGTGATTAAAAACAATTGTAGTTTGGTCATAAATAACAAAGATATATATGTCAAATTTAATATGTTTTTCTTTTATAATATTAAATACGTTAATTTATCTTACTAATACGATTTTAAATTAACTCTTAATTCACACATGAATTGGTATTGCAATATTACCTTTAGATTTCAATATGATGTTTATAAATAGATACATTTTTTTATTTGTAAACATAATAATATTTTTTTTTTAAAGATTGATAATATGAAAATTAAATTAGATTGTTGATGGACATGATGATGAGGGTAAAGAAGTATCATATCATATCAGCATATGCTCACATGATCGAGCATATATCTAACCTCAACCTCAGGTGGCAACAGAGAAAGTCATGGCAATTTATAATTTGATCTGTTAATTTATTATTTTACTAATACATAAGGATATGCTTTCAGTTATCCACACATGCAGCCGTTTTTCTAATTAAAAATATATTTCCTTTTTCTCATTGTTATCCTGCTAAAGAGAATTACACAATCACTTTAACAAAACAAAACAAAAATCAGTTGCAATGATACGCAATTTTTTCTATTAGAAATTTGTATCTACACTAACATTCCATTTCATGCAACCAGCTACAAACGCTAATTTTACCACAAGTAAGAGTAACTATAATTAAGAAGGGAAAACAAGTATTTGATAGTAAATTTTACGTTGTGAATTCTTCAAATAAATTCTATTGCATGTATATATGATAATAATCTATGTTTATAACTTCAACTAGGATTAAGCTTTTAAACTTTTTGCCATATCTGTTATTTATCGTTTACAAATAATTTGATAAATCATAGGACCGTTTGTTTATTGAGTCGTTAGGATTCATACAAAACCTAAACTAAACATAAATAGATTTTTTTACTGAAACTAAATATTCTGGGATAATATATTTAAAAGTACATTAAAATGTTCTTTTGATATTTTGAGTAGATTGATCTCCCTAGTTCTTCTACTATTCCGATCTTGTAATTTTACTATATCCAAGATTTTCTAAAGATAATTACTTTATTGTCTATATCGGACGTATCTATTAGAGCATAGATAATTCAATTCAAATCACATAAAATAAAATAAGACAAAAAAAACTTTGAACCACTATTTTTTTTATAACATCAAAATTCATACATTTTTATAAAACCCAAAATTAGACGATTGATGATAATACCATAACACGGCATAATAAAACCAACTCTTTGAATATATTCCCCTCAAACCACAATAATCTTCCGTTCTTATAACTTGAGTTGTAGATTTGATATCGTCAAGACTAGACCAAAAGTGTTTCCACCCGGAAAAAAAAACACGTATTTCCACCAATTTTAGAATTTACTTTTACTATTTCAATCCAAAGGAAATCACTTTGTTTATTTTAGAAATTTAGACGAAACGAATGTAACTTAAAAAAAGATGCGGGTTGACAAAAAAAAAAAGCGAGTTGGACGATAATGCGATCTACATTTATTCTTTGCTTGCACTGACTTTATGATCTTAATTTTTATAATGAAATAAAATAATATTGGTGAAACATAGGATACCCTTAATTAATAATCATAGTAGTTAAGCTTAGACAAGCGTGGATGAGCTTTTAATAAAATTATTAATCAAATTATTAAGAAAACCAGATAATTCTCATACGTGTTTTTGTATATATTATCAAGTATCATGGTGTAAGAGATACAGATAGATAAGAATATACCACGACGAAACACCAATACATGTATTAGGTGATAAAAAAGGTAATCCAATAAAAAACAATGCAGGTATAATAATCATTATGTGTAGTTTAGTACGTAGTTACAAGAACTAAAGAATTGTCTTCGTTTTTACAGGTTTAATTTACATAAAGGATTTTTTTGGCGCGTTAAAAATCTATGGTTTTTGATATTTTGAAAATTGCGAATTTGTATGTCTAATTTATTAAGTAGAAAGAAAATCCAAGATATTGTGCTTGTGGTTCCTACTAAGCTTGGCATTTTCTATATATAGAATTAAATCTCAAATTCTAAAAAAAATTGGAATACAAAATTATGTGGAATTTTAGATAGGCGCATAGAAACAAATATCATGTACTTCTTAATTTATCTAATATCTTCTCGCGGCACAACCCAACAACCATCAAATTCAAAGCCAAACCTTGAATAAAATCAAGCATATATATACCAATTCTCTCTAAAGTATATATGGATGTAACAAAAAAAAAATATTAGATAAAGTATTGTTTGCCGACGGGTAAAAAATTGTAAAAGATAGGATTCCTTCTTTTATTTGATATGAAACCCGAATCTCGTTATTATAATCACCAATTAAGATGACCCGACTGTGATTTAATTAAGATGTCTAAAAAGATGAAAACACATCATCAGGAGGTAATTGCACTTATTTTCCAATTTCCACACATTTCCTCTTTCGTCTATATTGATTGGGTCCATTCACACGCATACTCTCATACATTATAGACTGATCGCATTGAATTATGTTGTGTATGTCTCCGGCGGAACAAACAATGTTACATGCGTTGAATAAACAGACTAATTGTGATTGGTGTGGTCTTTGCTAATTAATGCAAAATGGTTTTTATCAAAATATTATATTTGAATTAAAATTGTTTGGAATGAACTATATACATTCACATGACATTTAAAGCAAATATTTAAGGTGTTTTAAACAAACGTCATGTACATGTTTAAAGATAACTTGTTACTAACAAACAAACGCCGTTCAAATCCATAATTTATTAGGGAAAAAAAAGTTTAACTAGTTAGTAAAGGTATGTGAGAAATTAGCTAACTAACCAAACACTTTGTAAATTCAAAAACACTGTAGAAGCATCAGATGAATTTTACGCTTCAACTTTCGTCCATGCTACTTAGCGTATGTTATTAGACGCAATCATACAAATCTTTAAAAGATTTATCACGGTAATTGAGGCTAATTCTGCAAGAAACTCAGCCACACAAATCCTCTGCAGACGACAGGTATTTAATGTTCACACCTCCTTTTTTTTCTATCTATACTTACGGCCATTACGTACAAACATATCTATTACTATACATGGCCGTCTATATATCAGACATTCTCCAAGAGACATACTTCACCAACAACATCTTTCTTCTCCCAGTATTTAATTCACCAGATATAGCGATAGTTGACATCCAAAAATCTACCCAAAAGAGTCTAGTCCAACAACGATCGTCGAACGGTTTGTCCCCACACCATTTACTCTTTTCTGTTTTGTTCAGTTAAAAATTTATTTCACAGTTCAGTCTCAAACCCACCATTAGTGGCGGCTAACTTTCTGTTTATTTTAATCGATACCCATAACCTATATAACTGTATTGTAAAGTGAATATATGCATGCTGAGGGTGACTATCCCTCATTTTTTTTCAGAAAGCAAAACCCTAATAACCCTCTGAACTATCAAATTTCAGATGGGCAAGCTGGTAAGGCTTATGTGGGGGTTGTGGGTGAAAACCGACCGTGGAGATTGGGAGTTTAGAAGCAATCAGTCGGACCTGGGGTTTGGAGCTATGATAAGGGAGGACGAGACATTCGAGTCTCTTATGACTATTTTCCGGACAAGATATTTGTTGGAGGCTATGGTCCCAGTTATCTTTACCTATAAATTGTCAGACAGTATGTTAGTTCAAAGCGGTCTAATGCCAGCTCCTGTGGATATTTTGTCTACTTCTGATGTGTTCATGTTCATGAGGGTGCAGATAGGTTATCCCGAGCTAACCGTCTATGTCACTGTTGGGGCGGAGGCAGTAGCTAGCTACCAGTTCCAGTGCAGAACAACTTTCGTTGTTGGAGGGACCTCATACTTGCCAGGAAACAGTACCTCAGAAGCAGAGGAGCAACTTTTTGAGTACCGTGGTAAGACCCAACAGCTGTTACACTTTTTGTTCTTTAAAATATAGTAACCATAATATATGGTTAACTACCAGGTCCTATTCATGATTCCATAATTGAATCAATTACACAAACTAGAGGAATGCTATGGTAAAACTTTGATTTTTTGTCAGAACTAGTAACTAGAAGGACTATAATGGTAGTCCAGAGTGCTTTGGAGGAAATTTTTAGTGAGGATGAAATGCTTATAATCCACAGGGTCCACATGGAGATGACAAACGCAAGCAATACCGCTATACCGATGGCTAGTTTCTCCCCACCTCTTGTGTGTGGTGAATCAATTACTAGCAGAGAACTAATCATGTTGGAAGATGACGAGGACACAGACATGGAGGCAACAAAGTTAACTGACCAGAGTATGGAAGGTAAAAATATATAAAGTGAATGGGTTTGTGTATGGTGCGCAAGTATGCGATCAAATAATATGTTGATCGTTACCTATTTTGTTAGCCTTAAAGGTGAATAAATGTGCGTGTGTCCGTATGTTTCACATGGTAATGTCTATCTACCTGTTTGTGTGGTTAACTGATATTTTGGCTGGTCATTTGAACTTGTTATCCAGCAAAAACTGCTGCAGAGTGTGGTCTGCCCAATCCAGAGGGGGTAACGCTAACACAGCTTTTCAATGAGCCAACACCAGTATTTGGAGATGTCGGACTGTATCTCGGAGCAGCTGACATACCACCGGGTTTTGAGGAGCCATGTTCTGGGATTGACAAAGCAATGGGTTTTTGGGAGGGTCTTCTCATCAATGGATATGAATCAGATACATGAAATGATGTTCCACCACCAACAACCAGAACATACACAGTCATGGAAAACGTATTGAACGTGCCTTCTCATGCGAATGACCATGCTGCCTGTGGGGACAATTTATCCACCGAATCTTCTGATGATATGTGTGTCATGTTTGATCTTCTGATGATGTGTGTGTCATGTCGTATCAAACGAGTTTGGAAAAAACGTAATGTCGCAGCTGGCAACTGACGGGGGCGTTCTTGATACACTGCATACTGCTCTGGACACTGAAGAGGGTAATAATTATTTGTATACAACTGTGATTTACTTTGAGATATATGCACTGATTTTTTCATGTTCTCCATTCGCTATTATTATTCGTCTACCTTTGGTTTTATCTGACAATTTTAAACTTATTCGCCAAACATGCATGCCGTATACCAGTCGAGGCAGAGATAGTAGCCGATGACGCGGACCTGACCTAGAAGGCAGTGACAACAGGCCTTTCCTTGGGCTTACCTTGAACTGCGGTGGCATCGATGGTGCACCAAATCCAACTGTAGTAGCTCAGGATAATGGAAGCTCCTCAGAAGGGGGTGACTCTGGCCGTGGATTTTAAAGCTGTTTATGCATGCAATAAGGCTAATGCTAAAACACCTATTAGTAGTAGTAATTGTAAAATAATGTTAGCGGATGTCAAGTCTATCCTTTTTATAGGTGTTATGAACACCTATTCGGATAATAGTACATATGGCTGCGGATGCTAATATAATAAGTAGCTGTTATGTTTTGTATTGGCTGGTTAACAAATATAATATATATTTTTTTGGTATTTTGGTGGCTCTTGATACATGTGCTAATTGCCTAGTCTCTAATATGTAGGCCAAGATATGAGGAACAGAAATGACATCTACATTGGGATGATATCTAAAAATCGGGATGCTTTTAGGCTACGCATGGCTATGTATGCTATATGTTATAAGTTCCGATACCGGAATGCACGCTCAACGCCAACACTTATGGTGCTAAAATGTTGTGGAAGATCATGCCCGTGGCGAGTTTATGCCATCATATTGAAAGCATCAGATGTCTACGAAATAAGAAGAGATGTCCTCCAGCATCGTTGCACTGTGGAAGAACGAGGCGATTATCAACATAGGCAACAACAATAGTTATTGGCGATATCTTAAAAACTATATATACTGGATCAGGGAGTGGCCCACATCCAAATGATATTGTAGACATCATGCGTGGCGACCATGACGTCAGAATATCGTACTGGAAGGCTTGGCGCTAGAGAGATATTGCCATGGATTTTCCAAAAGGATCTTGCGGTGTTTCTTACAATCTCCTGCCATTATACCTCCAATATTTAATGTTAGCTAATCCGAGTACCCTAGTGGATCTCCAAACATCCTACCATGAAGGTGTTGGCCAGCATTTTAAATACTTGTTGTTTGCGCTGAATGCAAGTATTAAAGGGTATGCGTACATGCAGAAAGTTGTTGTAGTGGATGGAACCCACTTAAAGGGAAAATACGCAGGTTGTCTTCTTACAGCGGCAGCACAAGATGAGAATTACCAAATCTTTCCTCTAGCATTCGCGATTGTTGATAGTGAAAACGACAAATTTTGGGAATGGTTCTTCAACAAGTTGACAGCATTTGTACCAGATAGTGAAGATGTCGTCTTTGTCTCTGATCAACATGCTTCAATATAGGCTGCACTAAATAAGGTATTATAAATGTTTAGCGTATACATATAATACCGTATGCTAGGTAAGACATTGTATGGAGAATAATTTAATTGGACCATATAACCACTTGTTGTCCGGCTGTCTGTAGGTTTATCCATTGGCTGCGTATTATGCATGTGTGGTCCATCTCAAACGTAACATCAGGTCCAACTTCAGGTATAGGCATCTTGGTTACCTAGTCACAAAGGCGGCAAGGGCTTTCAGGCTAGTAGATTTCTATAGCATATTCAGTGAGATAAAGAGGATGGACGTCACGTGCGCCGACTACCTGATTAGGATAGGGTTTGAGCACTGGGCCTACTCCCATTTTGTTGGTTCCCGTTATAACATCATGACAAGCAACATCGCTGAATCTTGGAATGTTGTGATAAGGGATGCAAGAGAGTTTCCTGTTGTCTCACTAATTGAGTACATACGAGCAAAGTTGATGAGTTGGTTTGCTATCTGGCGGGAGGCTACAGAGACCACGTCTGACAGTTTGACCCCAAAGGTGCTGGAGATAGTTACTGAGAACTTTGAAATGTTCGCGGGTTATGATGTACGAAAGATCAACAGTACTGAGTTTGATATCCGCGACAAGAAAGGGGTGGCATTTCACGTCGACTTGGCTAACAAATCATGTAGCTATTTTGAATTCTAATATTGTGCATTCCATGCTCACATGCTGTTGCTGCAGCATTACATGCAAAGGTTCGCGTAGATTCTTTAGTTGCATGAAAGTACAGTTCATCCAGTTTGGTGATGGCTTATGCCACCTCAATTAATCCAGCAACTCAAGTTGATGGAATTGAAGAACTTACTTCCGCAATGTCATGCCTTAACTTATATCCATCAGTTACAAGGCGTTCGCCGGGTAGTCCGAGTTTTTTGTACTTGACAAGGTACTCAGAAAGTTCTGCATGGCCAAGCCCCCCCCCCCTCCCCATTTGCTCTTCCCTCGCTTGCTGAATGAATCGCTTGTCACAGTGAAAGTCCGCTACCAACATTTGGGATGTTGTTTTCTGCCTTTTGCTATGATGGCATATCCAAGTGCGGTCAACTACCTCAACCGCCCCCCTCCGGTCTGCCAGGTACCTCATCCGCACACCACACTCCCCTGCCATTTCAGTGGTATGGTCATGATCTTCATGCGTTAAACCAAGCGAGAATGAGGGAGCAGGACATGATATAATTGATGAAGAGTTATGAAATTATATGAAGTTAGATATTCAATGTGACATATGTGGTTGGAAACATTAACAATGTGACCTGTCTGTCATACCTCTTGCGATTTTTCTACATTGCCAACTGGGTTTGGGTTTGTCTCCACACCTTCCTCACTTCCAATTATTTGTCAATATCCAAAAAAAACTCTCACTTAGCACACTACAAGCCAGAACTTGGAACTAAACTTTAATTTGTTTAGATGGTTGCCTTTTTGGGTGCCCTCCTCTTGTTAAGTATGCCTTTATCCTTAGATGTTCCTTTGCAAGCCGCAGTGTTGTCGGCGACCACATATTCATTTCCACCATTTCCAGCCTATGAGCCGTTATGGGCCTGCATCACAAAACTCCTTCTAAATTACTTATTCACAGAATATAACCAAAGTTAGCTGATTTATTAACCCATCATTTTACTAGTTTTGGAGGAAAGCAAGGCATGTCCTCTTGCTCAAATTCTTTAATGACACTTGCAATAATACTGTCAGTTTTGCCACCGCATATGCTCCTTACCTGATTTTTTTTACTAGTGGATACTGAGCTCTCTGACATCCCTGGTTTGTGACCACCACTGTTAGCAATGCGTTTCTCTATAGACTCTGATTTCTCTAAGAACTCTGTGACACTAGCAATAACAACTTTTTGCATTACCTTAATCTTGTCACTGATTGTTTTCGTAATTTCAGCCTCCATTAACATTACAGCCGTCTTCAGCTCCTCGATCTTGACAGTATTGTTGTTCACCTTCTCATCCATATAACCAACCTCCTCCCTCACTTTAATTGCCACAAGATCTGCGATATGCTATGCATCAAACTGGTTGGTCGATGGACATTCCCCCCACTTGTTCTGTCTAACATAAAAGATTGCAGTATACCAACATAATTATACGGCTAAACTTTTACAATTTAAAAACCATTACCTCACCAGTTTCATGTATGTCTCTTGCATGAACCAGACTAAGGCTTATCTTAGTTGTCTGGCTTTCTTTGTCATCTTCTTTCTCCCCTTCTCCTTCAAACTCGGACTCAGATGAGCAATTGACTTGGACGACTTCCGTCAATGCTGGCACCGCTTTCACCATCACCAACTGTAATGCTTGCACATAATCCTTTAATGCAACTGTTTTTTGCGAGAGCGACACCTTGTTCCTCTCCTTTATACTAGACATAAGCATATCAAATGCAAGCCTCCCCAAGGATAAGCAAAAAATGATTCAATATCCTTGATTTCCTCTGCATGCTCAGCAGCAATCTTCGGATGGTGCATGGTTGGCATGAGCACATACGCAAGCAAAGCAAGACAGGCGTATTTGATCTTTGTCAATTTTTAGGTGACTGTTCTCCTTTTCAACATCTTAATAACGGAATCCACCGTCACCGACTGTAACTTGCCAAATAAAGATGGCCAATATGGCTTCTTGCTTATGTTGTTCTTCAGCTTCTTCTTCGATTTCTTAGGAAATTTTCCACAGGGAAGTCTGGTGTCAATCGCAAATTCTCTCAATGAGAATCTAATTGGTTTTCCGGCGAACAAAATCCAGATCTCGTATTTTTTTAACCTTGAGCTATCGCGACATGATAAATCTCCCAAATCTTCCCGAGTAAGAGGGTTTGTCAGAGAGTGAAACAAACTTCCCGAATGTGGAATTTCGAATAATCTATGCTTCATTTTCATCAAGAGCGTTAATGACAGTCCTTATCCCCCTCGATTTATGATACGCCGTCACTTTGACTCCAACTGGTTCTTCGCCTACAGAGAACATATGCTGGGGCAGATCCACTGTCTCCATCTGCATAACATGTTAGATCCGTTATAGCAACTCAATAATTCGGCGTCATCTAAAACTCAGAAAAAACCGGTGGGTCTTACTGAAAATAATCTAATAGCAGACTTATCGTGACGGTCGTCGGCGACGGTAAATGCGATTGTGGAGTTTGGCTATAGCAAAAACGATATGCAACGTTTCTAATGGATCTTACCTCCCCGAAAAGTGTGGTTACTGTAATCGACACAACTTCTCTGTATAGAGAAAACCGAAGAGACGTCTTCAATGTTTTTTTTGTCCTCCTATTATAATATAAAAATAACAAAGCAACACATATTCATACATCGCTACATATAACCGTTTGTATAGTTTATATATATGTATACGCATATCACTCCGTAAATATATTCCAATTGATTTCTTCTGACACATAATCTATTGCGTGATGATGGTCGAAGTAGGGATTAAAGTGGGATTTAGAAAATTGAATAGTATTCCAAATAGTGTTTGGTTATCCACCTAATTAGCACAGTTTCTTGTCACCCGATGCAAATACTCAAAAAGTTATTGCTAAAAATTAATTTTAGTGATGTAACCCACCTAATATGCATGCTTATTTTGGTTAAGTGAAAAAGAACCGGTTTAGTTAAACCGAGATTTAGTGAGTCACTATCGTTGTCCATTTCAGTTTGGCGGGTTCGAGGACAGATTTCGAATAATCCGTTGGAGTTAACAGAACAATCCGTTATTGAAATTTCAACGGCGTTAATTTGTGTTTAGCTGGCAGACACACAGTGAGGTTAAGAACCAGCTGGCATGATCACCGTCTGCATTAATTTCCATTTTACCCCTACTCCCTTCTATTGTTTTTGTTTCTTTCATCTTCTATTTTTTTTTTTGTTATTTATATTTATAAGATGTTTGAAAAAAGAAAAATTAGGTGAGATAGTAAAAAAAAAAACAAACCTCATAGCTAACCAAAACTCTCTATGTGGCAAAATCATAATCTTTGGATCTAGAAATTTTTGTTAGTTATTAAAACTTTTTTTTTATTACTCACCAAATTAACTTTTGACAAAAATAATGATCATTTAGAAAAGAAAATTATTTGAGTTTTGAAATGAAAAATAATTGAGAGTGAGAGGCATGACCAAGAGAAAATAAAATAAATAAATTAAGGCATGCATACTTGGTGCAATAATGTATGTAATTAGGGGCTCCGTATAACCTACTAGAAAAAAAGGAAAAATGAAATACTATTAAAAAACAAACAAAGTAATTGTGAGTATTTAGGAAATTAACTAGTTTTGTTTTTGATGAATTTAAATATAACTAAATAATAATCCCCAGAAAAGAAAAGAGAACTATGACAGGCTTTTCAAAGGACACCCGTTAACACACACAAAATTTGCCAGCTCTGCATTAGATAATTAATTTTATTTATTTATTTATTTTGTATTTTTTCTGAAACCTTTTTTTGCTCTCTCCTCAACACGCAAGAAGAAAAGAGGGTTGTAAATATGAATATAGATTATTCTCACAAAATATTACTTTATACGCTTATAATAGTACAATAAATATGGTGGCTTAAACAAAAGTTTGGCTGGCTTGATAAATACATTTACATTGAAAGACGAATTTGCCCTCGATCTTGCTGTCTCTGAGTACGAGGGTTGAAAACCCTAGGTGGCATTTTCTCATGGAAGCCTTTTTTATATATATAAAGATTGATTGATTCTTTCGCTACTATATATAAATATACTATATTTATAGACGATTATTAAATTGATATCATTTGAAATTGTTCCATATCATTTTGTATCATTTTATATTATTTGAAATCGTTCTAACGCTTTATATTAAAAACTTTTTTCTACAAGCATTTGTGATTGCAGATGGTTGTAAAAGTAATTTTTTCTAAATTTTTTTTATTTTAAATATTAAAATAAAATTTACAAAAATCAAAAAAAAAATTATAAAAAAAAATATTTTCTTATATCGATTATCGACTATCATCATATAAAATTATATATATTTGATATATGTTTTAACTAAATTAAAATAAATTTGTAATTATTAAAAAAAAAATATTATATATCCAAAAATATTTCACTTCTTTAAAAAAACTATTTAATTATTCTATAATTTATTTAAAATATACAATTTTAATTTCATATTTTTAATTTTTATATAAATTATATATTATGTGTAACTTTTAGATAAACAAGTTATCGCACCCGCTGTAAATCAGTCATAAACATTCCGTAAATGCACCCGTTTCCAGCCGTTTTACAGTATAAATTGTCCAATAACGCTAGAAATCGCTACCGCCCGCTTCAGCAAACTCCCGCAACCGCATCCGCACCTGATGCGTTTAAACCAGCCAGACTCTTAGGGATTGATTGGTTCTTCCACTACCACCCGTAAACGCTACGTTTGTGGACGATTGCGGTTGATAACATTTGACAACAATCACGGATATCGCTCCATACCACTTGGAACCACTCTAAATCAAAAATTCATTCCCACGAGCATTTATGGTTACGGACGGTTGCGGATGGTTGAAAAAATATATATATTTTAATTTATCTTAAAAATACTGAACTAAAATTTACACAAAAATATATATTTAAAAAATTTATGGAAAATTTTCAAAAATGCCATTTTTGATGTCTATTTTCAAAAATGCCACAATGAATTGTCCATTTTCAAAAATGTCACTAATTAAGGGTTTTTAAAAAATCATATACCCTAAAATTATAAATCCTAAAAATGGTTTTGACCCCTAACAAACTATAAACTCTAAAAACTAAACCTTAACATAAAATAATTAACCAAACATAAATGATATTTTGAGTAAATGATATAATTTTAGGAGTAGTTTTGAAATTTTTTTAGAAAAGTGGCATTTTTGAAAAGAGATATTTTAAAAATTGCATTTTCAAAAAATTTCAAAATATATTTTTTTCTATCGAATATTATCATATAAAATTATATATATTTAATATATTTTTAGTTAAACTAAAATAAACTTGTAATTATAAAAAAAAGGTATTGTATATTCAAAAATATTTCAAACGTCTTAAAAAATATATTTAATTATTCTATGATATATTAAAAATATATAATTTAAAACTTTTATAATAACATTTTTTTATTTTTAAAATTATATAGTATGTGAACTTTTGTAGTTTTATGTAAACTCGCTATCGCATCCACTGTAAACCAGTCATAAACGTCTCGCAAACGCATATGTTTCCAGCTGCTTTACCATTCATGTAAATAGTCCAATAACGCTCGAAACCGCTACCATCCACTTTCGCAAACTCCCGTAACCGCACCCGCATCTACATCCGCTGCGTTTAAACCAGTTAGACACTTATAATATATAATCGTTTTCTCATTTAAGTTGGTCAAATATTTTAAAGCCAAAAGACAAAAAAAATCTTTAAAAATTCGTGAAACTCTTTTATTTGTTGAAAATATTCAATAGATTTACGTTTTAGAATGTAACTTCTTAGGTACTTTTTGGGATTTTTTGTTCTAATTAATTATACACTTCATTATCTAAAAAAATCACCACTCCAGATGATCATAACATGACAGTTTAGTGGTTTGTATAATAATGTTGTTGTGTCACTTATAAATTCGCATAGCAAATGTTATTGGCAAAAAACAAGAAATTACCATTGTAAATTTAAAATTTAGCAATTTAATCAATTGAGCGGCAAATTTAATGCGAGAGTTCTGTGCAACGCCCTTAAAAGTGGGTTTGATAAATGAAAATAAAGGAAACAAAATAAAATAAAATGATAAAATAGTTACACGTCGTGCATTGAATATCCAACGAAGGTTTAGTGTTAAAATTCTAATGATAGCCAGCTTATGCTATTGCATAGTTTGTAATGAATAAATATATGAAAATTAAGTTTGATAGAGTAACATTTTGGGAACATGAGCGAACGTGCTTGAATCTGCGTGCCTTGACATTTAACATTTTGGGAAAAAATAATTAAAATGATATACTAATATAGTAATATCACGTCAGAAGCCTATTTACTCTAATTAACATTCTAGAGGTTTTACGCATTTCCTTATTCGATGCTTGATTTTTAATTATTAGTGTAAATCAATGTATGATAAATATTCCAAATTACTTAGAAAATGACTAACTAGTTTCGAGTTCTGTGTTCAAAATTCAAAGTCAACTATTTACGTCTACGTATAAATTATACTAAAAAAAATTAAAGTAAAATTCGATAAATGTCCTTCAAAGACAAGCAGCCGTGAAGACACGGGAGTGAAGAGAGAGAGAGAGAGACTCGTGATGAAGTGAACAGAAGAAGAAGAAGAAGATCAATGTCATAATAATAATCTTTATTAATCAAGGTTAATAATCGAATTTAAAAAACCTAAATAATTTGATTTTTTTTTTTTCATCTCATTCTTTGCTTCCTACTTTTCTATTTATCACGAGATCTGTCTTCTTTTCTTCTCTCTCTCTCTCTCTGGACAGTACTTGTTTCTGTCCATCGTTTTTTTGTTTCTCTTTAAGCTTCGGTGGTGGTGGTTTCTGACTTCCGAGAAGAAGCTGAAGGAAGCTTCTTCATTAGATTTGTTTTGCTTTTCAAGATCAATAGTACGAGGATGTCTCATTCTAGAAGACTATCTCTGGAACCTGCTATAGACTCATCAATTACAGGTCGATTTCGTGACTCTTTGAGTTTACGAAGAGACGATGACGTCAACAAACCCGATTTCCGAGACCTCGATCTGGGTTCTCCGGTTTCTCCTTTAATGCCACGTGTCTCCTCCACCTCCTCCTCCGCCGCCGCGACTCCCACTAGCAGCTCCGGCTCCTCTGGCTCTGCTTCTGGGAAACCGTCGGTGAGTTCTCAGATGGGTAAAAGCCACTCCGGCGAGATTTCTAGCTCCGTTGTACCCGGATCCGGAATGCCGACGATCCGGAATCTTAAACCGGGTCATAGAAGATCCGCTTCGACTGGAACGCCATTGATCTTCTCCGGCTCTAGCTTCTACTCAGCAACTAATGGAAGCGGTGGCGGTGGCGGTGGCGGTAGCGGAGCGACGTCGTCAGTGACGCCGAACACCGGCGTTTTACCGGCCGGCAACATTTGTCCGTCGGGTCGGATCTTGAAAACCGGAATGGCGACTCGGACTTCAAGCAGAACAGAGACTCTGTGCACAGGCACCGGAAATTACGGACACGGAAACGTCGTACGCGGCGGAGGAGGAAGCAACGGAAAGGCGAATCACGTGGCGGCGAGAGCGGCGGAGAACGGTGAAAACCCAGAGGAGTTGAAGAGATTGGGGAATGAAATGTACAGAAGAGGAAATTTCTCCGAAGCTCTTTCGCTTTACGACAGAGCAATCTCATTGTCGCCGGAAAATGCAGCTTACAGAAGCAACCGTGCGGCGGCGTTAACGGCGTCAGGACGGTTAGGAGAAGCCGTCAAAGAATGTCTTGAAGCTGTCAGGCTCGATCCGTCTTACTCTAGAGCTCACCAAAGACTCGCTTCACTCTATCTCAGGTAATCTTGTGTGTGTTTAAAGTTTACAGATTGAGAATTGTGATGATTAAAAAAAGTTTTGTTTTTTATAATCTATCTTTGTTGGATTAGATTGGGAGAAGCTGAGAATGCAAGACGTCATCTTTGTTTTTCCGGGCAATGTCCGGATCAAGCTGATCTCCAACGGCTACAGACGCTGGAGAAGCATCTCAGGCGATGCTGGGAGGCTCGAAAGATTGGAGATTGGAAAACCGCGATAAAGGAAACCGATGCAGCCATTGCAAACGGCGCTGATTCGTCTCCTCAGGTGAGAAAATAATCGCCATAGTAGCATAAGCCAGCTCTGTTGCATTTGCTTGTAAAGATTTAACTAATAGTGAGGATTTTTCGATTGATTTGGACAGCTTGTAGCTTGTAAAGCGGAAGCCTTTTTGCGTCTTAACCAGATAGAGGAATCCGATTTTTGTATATCTTGCATTCCAAGACTGGATCATCATCATCATTACCATTCTCAACCGCAAGCTAAACTCTTTGGTATGGTAGCTGAAGCTTATGTGCTCTGTATCCAAGCTAAAGTTGATATGGCATTAGGAAGGTGAGCTTTCGAAACTCGGAAAAGTTGTGATTCTTTGGATTTTTTTTTTGGTTAGTTGCTTGGTTGTTTTTCTCCGCCGGTGAGTGAGTAGAGATGATAGGTTTGTTGCAGATTTGAGAATGCAGTTGTAAAGGCAGAGAGAGCTGCTATGCTCAATCAGACCAACCCCGAGGTAGTATCGGTTTTAAACAATGTGAAGATGGTTGTGAGGGCACGTACTCGTGGGAATGAGCTATTTAGTTCTGGGAAATACTCGGAAGCGAGTGTTGCTTATGGAGACGGTCTCAAGTGCGATGATTCCAACTCGGTTTTGTACTGCAACAGAGCTGCGTGTTGGTATAAGCTCGGTTTGTGGGAGAAATCTGTTGAAGACTGTAACCACGCGCTTAAAATCCACGCTAATTACATCAAGGCACTTCTACGAAGGGCTGCTTCATATGGAAAGGTGAGATTTGAACTCAGTTTCATTGGTTATTAACCGAGCTTTGTAGTGTGTTTGAATGACAATGTTTGTTGAAGTATAGCTTGGTCGGTGGGAAGATGCGGTTAAAGATTATGAGTTCTTGAGAAGGGAACTTCCAGGAGACAGCGAAATTGCAGAGTCTATAGAGAGAGCGAAAACCGCGCTAATGAACAGAAGCCAAGAATCTAAAAGCATAGGATTCAATAACGAAGTTGAAGCGGTTTCGACTATGGATAAGTTCAAGAGCGCCGTATTACTTCCCGGTAAGTTTAAACAGAAACCTCCAATTTGTCCGAAATGTTGAGATTTCATCTGTCTTGCTCAAGTGGAAACATTTTCGTTCAGGTGTCTCTGTGTTTCATTTCAAATCATCATCAAACCGACAATGCGAAGAAATCTCTCCATTCATCAACACTTTATGCCTCCGGTATCCTTTAGTACATTTCTTCAAGGTAAAAACACCCTCCAAAATTTATATGACCTATTGTCTCTCAATGTTCTAACCGAGAAAATTGAAATGTTATTAGGTGGATGTGGAGGAGAGCTTGGCGTTGGCGAAGGCAGAGAGTATCAGGAAAGTTCCGACATTTAAGATTTACAAGAATGGAGACAAAGTGAAGGAGATGATTTGTCCGAGCCACCAGTTTCTAGAGGACACTATAAAGCAATTCCTCTTATAATTTGAGAAGCCTATCATCATTCTCTGCTTCCCTATAATTCGATCCGAAGAGCTTATTTAGAGACTCAGTAAAGAAATCCTTATGAAAGATGGGAAAGAGCTATTCTATCAAATTCAACAAATTATTCATTCTTTTTTTTTTTATTGGTTTCTATATATTTTTTTGGAGTTTGACTCTTTTTGCTTTGGCTATTTTACTAAATGAGTAAATGTTCAGAAGGATTCAAGAAATGCAAGCTTCATTATCAATTTACGCTAACATATACCGATTTTGTGCATGCTCGATTCTCCATTACAGACGAAAGAGCTGTGAAAGAAACTGAAACCGAGTTATTCTGTTTGGTGTGGTTGATTCAACCAAAGACAGAACATTTGATAAGAGGAAGAAAGAAGCAGAAATGAAGGGATATAAGATTGGATCCATAGAGACAAATAGTAAGAGACGAGAGCAATGGGTGAAGAAGAAGTTGTGAAATTACAAATTACAAATAAGACTGTGTCCCGAGACAAGCATCAGATGATGCGCCAATACATTCAAACCAGAGAGATTCAGGACTAACCAGAGTACAAGTAACATAGACATTAATGATACAGGGAAACAGAGGAACTCTACGTTTCGCTATTATTCACCGCGCATTCAGTTGTTCTTGAAACATGTTTGTCCAGTCCTGCTGGCTGCGGGTGCACACATATCAGATCACTGCATCAAGAGCAAAGAGATCTTTTCATCAGAATCATACTTATTCGATTCACCCCAAGGAAAGGAATCTCTTCTACTTTACCTCTGCATCGTCTCCACCTGCACCGGTTTTAGCAGAACCATTCGTCTTATGGGCATCATCTGCTGCTGCATATATAGGCAAAATAAACATTTAAAAATCCGCAGCAAAATATGAATCATTATGAAATAGGGAATCATCTTCTGGATGCTATTTCAACTATCTATCATATTTCATGTCCATGGATATGCTTAAAATGCTTTATAGATTCGTTGGTTTCCAAGCAAAACAAGACCACACACAAGAAATGACAATGAACAGATACACCTAGAATGGAAAAACACCAAAAAGGACTTTTGTAAGACATCGAAGCATCATAGTTTAAGAGTTTTGTTAGGTCCAGAGTGATCATCACCTCCTTCTTCAGGGATGTCAGAAGTCCACAAGGTCAGATTGTCCCTAAGGAGTTGCATAATTAAGGTGCTATCTTTGTAGGATTCCTCATTCAGAGTGTCAAGCTCTGAAATAGCTTCATCAAACGCCTGCTTAGCAAGGTGACATGCCCTGAAGAGAAAAGAAAAATAAAACAATCTCAAATCCCCGAAAAAACGAGTCTTTTCTTTTCTTTGTTAATTAACAATCTCTAAAACCTTTCAGGCGCGTTCATGATCTCGTAGTAGAATACAGAGAAATTCAAAGCCAAACCCAATCTGATAGGATGTGTAGGAGGTAGTTTAGCCTCAGCAGCAGTAGTAGCAATCTGTAAAAGAAACAAAAACAAAAACTCAAAAGCAAAGCAACGAAAACCCGAGAACATGTAGTGATCAATAACACTAATAGAACACCTCATAGGCTTTCAAAGACTGATCAGCAGCCTCTTTCCTATCATTCCCTGATTTGAATTCCGCAAGATAGCGGTAATAGTCACCTTTCCTGCAAAAAGAAAACCAAACAAAAAATCTTCATACACATAACTTCAACCTTAAAAGTTTAACATCAAGTAAAGAGCATTCATTATAGGCTTTACATCTTGTTGAAGAAGACAGTTGATTCACCCTCGGAAGCCGATGGAATCAGATGTTCATCTAACACAGACATTATATCAATGCATATGTCTGAAAGCTCTAACTCAACCTTCTCCATATACCCTTTGATCCTCTTTACATTAACCTCATTCCCTTTCACGGCTTCTTTCTGTTCGATCGACGAGAAAATCCTCCACGAAGCTCTCCTTGCACCGATCACGTTCTTGTATCCAACAGATAGCAAATTCCTCTCTTCCACAGTCAGATCAACGTTCAATTTCGCAACATTCTTCATCGATTCCACCATTTCTGTGAAAAAAAACAAAAAAGATTTCACATTTTCAATACCCATCCGGAAAAAAATCGAGACCCTTTTGATAAAATCAAAATTAAGTAAAATCAGACAGAGAATCGAGCTAAGAACATGAAAAAAGAAGACCTGATTACGAGAAATTCACAGAGAAGAAGTAAGAAGATTCCTTTACCTTCATATCGCTCAGCTTGTTCAGAAAGCTTAGCGAGGTAGACGAAAGTGTCACGCTCTTTTGCAGATTCCATGATCGATTTTCTAGGTTTTTTAAAAATCAAAAGTATCAAATTCCAAAGCTTTTTTTTTTCCGACTGATTCGAGTCTGTCTCTCGACGATCTCTGTTCTTTTGTTTTTCCCAGACGAAAGTAAGAACACAGATAGAGAGAGATCTTTGACTTTGATCCGCGCGTAGGGACAAAACCGTAATTAACGCAGGTTTAACGGGGTAATTATTACTCAAGGGTCCGTGTCTGTAAGTCATTTTGTGTCATTATATTATTCGTTATGGGATCCATTGGTTCTACTTTGTCCAACCATATTATGACATGTCAGCCCTCTCTATCCACCCGTCCACTCATTTTAATAGTACTTTATCTTCCCATGATAAATAAATATTTGAGAAAATAATGAAGAAACACAAAATTGGATTAATCTTCCATCCCAAAGTCTAATTTTTTTTCTAAATTAGGAAAGAAAATTGCATCTGTTAAACCTCTGAAAATACCTATTTTATCTAAGTTTTAGGAACTAGAATATAAATTTTCAGAATTTAGGGTTTATTATTTTGATTTAGAATTTAGTTTTTGGAGTTTAAAACAAATATTCGACTTCGACCAAAACAAAAAAAAAACAAATATTCAACTATTTTATTAACTAAATATTATTGTATCTTCCTAATTTTTTTTATATTATTTTGTTATAAATTTATACTATTTGACTGCTAAACTAATACTCATTTCTTTTTATAATAAAATATTGTTTTAACATTTAATTTTTGTTTAAAAAAATATCGTGGTTTTTATTTTCAATGTAGACTTTAAAACAATGTTTAAATTTTATTTCTATTATTCAATTTCTTAATTAGGGAGATGTATTAATAAAATATATAATAGACAAATAAAAAAAAAAAAAATTCTTAAAAACTTCTAATTAGAAAGGAAGAGAGTATCAGCACTTTCACCTCATTGGTAAAATTTTAGAGCAAATATAAATTACTTTCCCTTTTTCTTTTTTATAGAAAATCATTTCATAGATATAACAACATAGGATAACACAATAAATTATCATACTAAAAAAAAAAGCGTACGGAAGAGGAGTCAGAGAGATTATCATCACATCATAGGATAAACATAATACATAGCAGAGATTTAGGGAATGGTACAAAGACGGTTTAAACTTGGCTTAACCGGTGTTTTGCATACCGGCGGCTATACCCTTCATGGTGAGGATAACGGTATCTTCAAGTCCCGGTGCGTACTCGCTCTTCGGATTGAGCTTAACGAGCTCAGCCGCGGGTTTGCTAGATTCCATGTAGTCCTTAGAAAGGTGTGGCCGGACTTTGACGTGGAAGCTCGGGTCACGGATCTGCTTGAGCGTGTAGGCTTGGCACACGTTCAATGTCGTGATGTATGGGTCACGTAGCTGCAGCCTCTGTCTCAAGTAAGGGTCACCTTCTAGAATGTCTTTGTGACCCGCAACCTGGAAAAGGAAAGAAACGCGTGGGTTAGTTAGTTAGCGTTTTGCGCGGTTTGTCCCCACGGCTCGTGGTTTTAGTTGTTAACTGAATCCAAACCGAAACCATATCAAACTTAACCGAAAACCATTTAGCTTCAATCTGATTTCTATATTTCATAAATCCCAAAAATTCTGAAAACCGGATCGGACATCCATAGAGGTATGAGTCTATAAAGTAAGTATTTACCTGGAGGAGGAGGCGTCTGGTCTCTAGGTAGTTGACTCGAAGCTGTTCACCGAACGGTTGAAGTTCTTCAGAGACGAGGAGACGGTCATACAGAGCCGCAATCCCAGGGTCTCCTTTGGCGAAAACCATTTCGACTAGATCGATTGTGACACGGAAGAAAGGCCATTGGTTGTACATCTCTTTGAGCATGTTGAGGTTCTTCCCGTCCTTCTGGATCACGCGTTTGAATGCGGCACCAAAGCCTAGCCACACGGGTAAGTGAAACCTCGTCTGAGTCCACGCAAAGATCCACGGGATTGCACGTAGTGATTCAATTCCTCCACTCGGTTTTCGCTTCGATGGTCGGCTTCCTATGTTCATCCTTCCATACTCAAGCTCCGGTGTCGCCTATAACACAAACCCAAACCCGCATTTGGAAATTTTTAACTACAATCTGCTAAAGGAAGAGGGAGTGAGTTGGTTAAAGACTTACCAGGCGGAAGTACTCGACAAAACGGGGCTCCTTGAAGACGACAGAACGGTATTCTTCAGTGGCAATTACAGCCATTTCATCCATGAGGACGCGCCACTCTGGTTTAGGGGAAACTGGTGGATGCATTCCATGCTCGAGTGTAGCAGCCGTGAAACGCTGAAGAGTCCTAAAGCATAAGTGCTCTTCTCCGAAAGACTGTTCAATAACTTCACCTTGAACTGTTACCCTCAATTGCCCGTGAATGGTATCCGGAGGCTGAGACAAGATAGCAAGATGGGTCGGTCCGCCTCCTCTCCCCACAGTCCCACCTCTCCCGTGAAACATTGTCAGCTTGACTCCAAATTCTTTCGCAACCTTCACAAGCTCTTCTTGAGTCTTGTATAACTGCCAAGCCGCAGATAAACGGCCAGCATCTTTGCCCGAGTCGGAATACCCAATCATGACTTCTTGCTTACCGTTGATCCGGTTTCTGTACCATTCTATCGAGAAGAGACGAGCAACCGAAGCGGGAGCAGATTCTAAATCCGCTAGCTTCTCAAACAACGGGACAACTCTCAGAGGATGAGTGATCCTGCATTCGCGTTGCAAGAGTTCAACAGCGAGCACATCTGACGGAGCAGTGGCCATTGAGATTATATAAGCACCGAAACTATCTGAAGGAAGCTCTGAAATCACTTTGAAAGTGTCCAATACATCCGCAATTTCTTCAGTTTTGGGAAGATCCGGTCCAAAGAGAGGGCGTTTTCCACTTAGCTCAGATAAGAGCCACTCCTGTCTTTTATCCTCTGACCATTCTTTGTAAGATCCAATACCTAAGTGTTGTGTGATAGCGTCCAAGACATCGGTGTGTCTATCAGATTCTTGACGGATATCAAGTTTCACAAGCGCAAGCCCAAATGTCGACACTTGGCGCAAGAAATCGAGTAGGCTTCCGTCAGCAATAGGTCTGTCACCGCAATCACAGAGAGACCGGTAACAAAGCTCAAGGGGCTCCAAAAACTTTGGAAAGTAACAGAAACAATCAAAAGTTAGACAATTAGAGAAATCAATCATACAAGAAACAAGAACCAACTTTAATCTGAGGTCGTTTCCATCCATGTTTTTGGTTCTCTTCCGGTTTGAGATATTTTGGGTTTAGAAAAATAGTTACCAAATCAAAGCAACTATGCATCGGTTTGGTACAGTTTCGATTTTTAATCAAATATATCTCTAATTTCCGAAGGAATCAAACTTTCAGTTTCGGTTTTCGATTGGTTTTTCCAATTCGGTTTCGGATTATCTGGCTTAAACACATCTAGTCAATCTGCAAACAGCAAGAAAACACACCTGATCCACACTTGTGAAAACCGCATCTTCAGGAATGTCTGAAACTCCGCTCGACAATAACTGACGTGCATGCTCACGCGTGTTGTACAGTTTGTCCCTCACATCTCCGAGAATAGCTCGGTATGGCTCATTCGAAGGGATTTGTTTCCAAAATTCTACATTCATCCAAAACCCGAATATACATCAAATATAATATAACAAACCGCTAAAAGAGGTCGTACACATCTAACACTAGTGAGAAGGTAACACAAACCTATATAGTGTTTTGCATCCCTTTTCGCACACCTTTGACGTTCTGCACAAACACGAAGTTCCTCATTGCAACGCCACATGGACATCTGCAAACAAACGCACAAAACCAAAAGTAAGATCTATGCCATTAGCAACAAAGAAACTAAAAAGCTGCAATGTGATTTAACTTTTTGTTACCTCAAACATAAGATCTTCTATCTGGGAGAAGTAGAGATTAGCAGCCATCATTCTTGCTAATAAGCATACATCTCTTGTAACTTCAGGAGTTACTCGCGGGTTTCCTGGATTCAGAAATGTTCAATAATTAAAACCAATTCATGTTTTAATAATGGTTTAAGAGAAAGAAATAAGTAAAAGTATACCATCACGGTCTCCGCCCATCCACGAAGAGAACTGAATGAGAGGCGCATTGTAAGGAACACGCTCGTTGATTCCAATGTTCTTCAAAGCCGTGTCAACACGTCTCAAGAATTTCGGAACTCCTTTCCAGATTGTCTCATGGAAGTAACTCATCCCCGCTCTCATTTCATCTTGAGGTGTAGGAGGAGTTCTTCGGATTTCATCCGTGCGAAAAGCAGCTTGAATCTGGTGCAACAAAAACAGAGTTTTAGTATATATTCATGCAAAAGAAAAAGCTTCGTCGAGTTCTTTGTTTGTGTATACCTCTCGTTGCAGAGCTTCATCGAGTTCTTGTTTATCATCAGGAGTAATGTCCTTTGCATATAACTGCGTCAAACAATCACGAATCCTGAAAAACATTGAGACAAAAACACATGAGCAAAGTCACACACAAGAAATCCAAATGTCTTGGACTAGAAAAAACTTTAACAAACCTTCCAAACTTTTGGAGCAAAGACCGACGAACAGATTGAGTCGGATGAGCGGTTAAGACCAAGTCAACAGTCTGATTCTTAAGAGCATCAAAGACCTCTTCAGGAGTCTTGTTAAGCTGCAAAAGCCTCTTGAGAGTCTCTTCAATGTCTGATTCCGTTGTTGCAGAGGCCTCATCTGCGAAATCGCCTTTCTTAAGTTTCTTAATCCTGCGCCTGTAAGCAATCTGGACTTCCTCAGCTAGATTAGCCAAGCTAAGCATGTTGGAGAATGATTTCGTTACTACAATCGAATCCCCTGGATCCAAACTTGTCAGCATATTTCCAAGCTCCTCTAGCTTCTCCGTGTTACGGTTCCCGTCGTAATCAGCAGCAACCTCGTAACATTCTTGAACCTTTTAGACAAAAACAAAACAATCACAGACTCAAACTCAATGAGAAAGTTGCATAACAAAAGACTCATAAAACAAGAATTAGCAAAAACAGTGAAAAATCTGATCAGCTAAAAACGACGAACATGAAATTTTCTGATGCACAGCAGTGTTCTGATCTGCCCAATTTCACAACAAAGGTTTGAAATTTTCGGATAATTTCAGCAGAAACAACAAACCCATATCACGATTTACTGTTTTGTAACCCTAAATGTGTGTCAAAGTTGAGGTTTTTATACAAACCCAGTTCGTGTTTTGCTCAATTTACTGATTGGTAAACCCTGAATGTGTCTCAAAGTTGAGATTTTTATGCAAACCCAGTTCGTGTTTTCGCTCTACTTGGTAGATAACAAATAAGAAAAAGAGTGAGAATGATCTTCAGAGAAAAAAAGAAGGAAACATACGAATTCTCTGACATCTTCGCCATGCAAATCCTGAAGAATATCCAGAAATCGATCTAACAACAGAGCATCGTACTCCACGAGCTTGTCGTCTTCAGAAACCTTCCCAGGAGCAATAAGCCTGAGCTGAGCATCAATGGAAGCCATCTTCTTCAAATTTCCCGTAGCCATGGTTTGATTGTTCTCTTTCTTTTAAAATCTCAATCCCAAATCTAATCAAAACCTCTTTGATCCTCGGAAAATGTTCAGATTGACACAATCGGCGAAAATCAAGGAGATAAAATCCGATAAAGCTGGAAGTGAAAAACGTCAAACAAAAAGATTCACTATTTAGATTAATTACGGAAAATGGAGTAATTAAAAAAAAAAAAAAAAAAAAAAGAGAAAAAGAGTGGAGTAGTAGAGTGGAAGTATCTCGTGAAAAACCCAAAAAACAGGTGAAAAAAAGAAGAAGAAAAGAAGATCGAGAAGTTTCGTTCACGAGGAAGAAGATGGAAAGAGAAGAGACAGTTGATAAAGTTTTTTTTTGTTTTTCTAAAAATGAGAGAGTTTTTAAAGCCTCTCAGAAAAAAAAAATCTCAGTAGCGAAAAGCTAGTCCATTCGATTTTGATGTGTAGTTGTAGCTTATTTATAGCCCAAAACTCTGGCTTTTTTTTTGGGTTAAAATTTTTTGTTTTTAATTCCTTTAAAAAGATTACGAGTTGATTAGCAAACAAAAACACTTTACAATTTTTTCCAACAGATAATTTTTTTTTGAGTTATTAACAATATTTTTTAGAGTATTTGCAGCTGATGGCAACGGATTATAAGGTAATTGGCCAAATAACTATGGCCACTGTTTGTGAACTATTCTTATTTCTGTAATCTTTTTATATCCCTACATTGTTCACATTGAGCTTACATAGGTTGTAGAGTGTTTTTAATGTTGTGTTAGAAAAAAATCAATTAAAATCTTTTTGAAATTCAGTCTCTACATACATAATTTAAAAACTAAAAAGGGAAATAAGGGAGTTAAAGTAATTTCCAAGCGTAAAGGTGTGTTTTTTTTGTTTATCAAAGAAATTGAAGGAGATTTGAGAGAAGAGTGAGAGGTCAGTGAGTTTTTAGTATTCGGTGGTGGTTGGGATCTTGAAGGAAGTTGTCGAGTCCGAGTAAAAGATAAGGTTTTTAGATTTTGAATTGAGTATTTGGGATTTCTCCAATTTTTTATTTCTGGAAATGCATGTGACAGATCTTAATCTTTTGCAGGGTCAGATGGGTGAGAATCATGAGTTACCAGAGACGATGGTCGCCGCCGGAGACGGGGTCAAGATCTTTTGCAGGGTCAGATATCGACGGTCTGGCGTAATTTTTGATGGTTGACAGAGTTAGACACCATCAGCTAACTGGTAAGTGGAATTGGCGAGTTTTTTGTCGATGAATAGCAGTGTTCAAGAAAGTGCTAGGCGCTAAGCGGGAGGCGATCCTCAGCCTAGCGCCTAGAACGCTTAGTCGAGGCCTAGACGATTTTGTAGGCGGGTTAGGCGGTTTTATAATAAAACTATATATATATATATAATCTAATTATATATATTATAAAATATAACATAATGAAATAATCTTAAGAAACATGATCCATGAAAGCTAAAATAAACGTAAATGTAGATTAAAAAATTAAAAAAAATTGAGTTTTTAAAAATGAATAAACTCTCATGATGATTCTACTCGCACTTCTCTTCACCTTATTCCCTCTAAACATGCTCATCATATGACTCAAATATCAAAACGGTGCTGTTTTGAATTTAAAAAATAAAAATAAAAACAGGCGGATTTAACCCTCCCAGCCCGCCTAGTGGCCGCCCAAGACGCCAAATGACCCCTTCCGCCTAATACCACCGATTACTGTAAAATCCAAGCGGTCTAGGGGCGCCTAGCGTCTAAGCGCCGCCTAGGCCGCTTTCTTGAACACTGATTAATAGTAGAGATTCCCCCCCCCCATTCGGGTTCAGCGCAATGCATGGATCTCACTTAGTCAACTCAATGAGTTGATTTGAATGCACCAAAACTACAATAAGTCGTTTCTGGCGAAGACAACTTGGATAGTGGATTTGACCGGAGAAAGGTGATGATCCACCGTCGAGCCTTGCGAATCTCGTCGACATAACCAAGCACCGTGATTCCATCTTCTTCAGTTAGACGAGAATATCAAACGTTAGACAGATAAAAACTATATTAAGCGATAACATGAATATTATCCGATATGCGTGTTAGGGTATCAAGTATGCATATCTAGCATTACAAACCAATGCCAATGTCTTAATTTAGTTGGTAATGTATTTTGTTATCCATCTAACTCTAATAACTGAAATTATGTATATATGATGCTAAAGATATCTAACTAATCAAGATTGTACTCAGATAAATAATATATTAACCACCAAACATAATTTTAACCGACTAACATGTAGTGTAAAACGTTGTCTAAAGCGTAAGAAACAAGTATATTATCGATCTAACTAAACTACTTTCCGCCAAGTAAAAAAATAGCCGGCTAACATTTGACGTTGAAGTCTAAATTTTAGTTGTCTAATATATTAGCCGTATAACTAATTTATTGTCCTCACCAATACTTTTTCCAATGAATAACAAATTAGTCATTTATACCATAAGATAAACGTCTAAATCAGATGCCAAATTTTTAACCGACCAATGAGTTTGGTAAAATGTTGTTCATAGTCTAAAACGCTACTTAATTATCGATATAAATCATTTATTACATGCCATGTGAAAAATTAGTTCGATAACTATCATTAACTATCTAACAATACATATTACAAACAAATAAATTGTTATCCGCTATTAGATATGTTAACAGAATAACTATGAGTTTAGACGACTAATCTCAAATTCAAAAATACAACAACAATACATATTGTTTGATTCTATATACATCTCCACTTTCGCGGACTCGTAGAACTGAGTCGACTCGGGACTAACTCAGTGGAAAAGAAACACATCATGTGTAACTTCTCTAATATCATCGCCATCTTTGCCATTTCCATGTATTTTTTCCCCACCTCCACCATCGCGATCACCACCACCACGGTCTCTTCCGCATCTTTGCATTTGACCTCGCTGGCTACTGTCATTTATAGAGGGTAATGAATATGTTATGTAATATACGTATACATGCCATATACATGTATCTATTCATCACGAAATCTTGGCTATCCGAGCATTAATTTCTCGCCGCCCTGACAAAGAAATGTGTGGTTGGGACAAGGCCAACGTGAAGCCATAAGTTGAATTGTTTGTCCTATGGTGAAGAGCTTTAATTCGCCGGCTACTCCAACATATAGATGGTAACATATATATTATATAATATACATATATATTCCATATAGTTGTATGTATTCATAAGAATATCTTGTATATCTGTGCATTAAATGGCACCGCCTAAACTGATCTTTGTGTGGCTCACACCATGCCCACACCTACGCTACTACAACAACAGTATGATATAAAATATGTGCATCAGACTACATGATTTTTTGGCAATTCTCAATATATATATATTCACACTCATGAGGGCTAAAATCGTCAAACACTACACAACACAAAAGTCAAACTGAGTTTTCGCATTCTCAGTGTTACTTAGCTAATTATACCATTTTATATGGTTATCTACCTAATTCATTCTATTTTTTATAATCTAAAATAATATACTCATCACCCACATAAGACATAAGTAACCTTTGACAAAAAATAAATAATAATAAGTAAACTAGTTATCCATAATAAATTATTCAGCCATAGTATATAAACATTTTGGCTTTGGATGAATGTATAGTTTTGTAGAGTTTTTGATTTATATTTTTTTTGCGTTTTGAGGGATTTTTCAGATTTTTAATTTTTTTTTTTTAAATGAGAAAATTTTACAATTATTTTAAAATATTGACTTAAAAGGGAAAGTTACTTAATACAAAAATGAGTTCTCTAAGTTTTTAGGATGCATGCTAAAAGGTATTTTTAAATTGATCCGGTTATAAAATAAGTTTTTGGTTTTCAAGGTAGAAAAAAAAAAACTAAAACTATATGTTTATATTCATTCGCTACTTTCAATATCTCTTTCGTAAGTTACGAATACGAATTAAATTCGCTTGGATATGAAAATCCAGGTTTTGCTATAGTTAAAGTTTTAAGTTTCATACCAAATAGAAGGTTGTGAAGTTCGGTCCCGTAAGATTGCAAGACATTACCACATGTGCAATGGAAATGTTCCCCATAAACAAAAAGAGTAAATAGGAAGAAAAAATAAAATAAAAGAGTAAATAGTGAAATTTTGATTACTGTACGACGTCATTCGAAATTAGGAACGGGACCGAACTGCATGTGTACGGTACTGGTGACTTTAAAGTGGACCGATGAGTCACCAATTCGACTTTTCTTTTTTCTTATTTTGGCTTCTTTTGATATATCACGAAACTAGAACATCGTATATTGTTTTTTTGTTTGTTTTTATCTTATGCTTTAGTACGAAAGCATCTAAGAAAATATGAAAGTTTGCAAATAATCAAGGGCCATATGTGGAATATGCCAAAGGATATGCTGATTTGCTTCACATTATTATCTTTTAAAACGATGAGGAAAAACAATATACTTTCTCTTTTCCATTAATTTATATACTTGTAAGGTAAATAATATATTTAGCCACTATTGGTTTTATATTAAAAAATAAAAATAAATAACTCCAGAGAAAGAAAGAAAAAATTGAAAACAGTATAACTATGAAAGGATTTTTTTTTTTTTTTAAAGTCATCAACTAAAATACTTTCTTCCCAAATTTTTTTACTTCTCAGTTTGACTACACTAACATTTTTCTCTAATTGTAAAACTACATGAATTTTATTTTTTTTATAATTCATCAAATAAAATTGATTTCACTAATTATATTTAATTAAATTGTAATCACATTTAGTTTATTGTGTTTTCGTTGGCTCGAATTTTAAAAAGTGCAATCCGATTATATTTGAGTCAACCCCAAAATTAATTGACTTTCTTTCGGCCTATCCAAAACTAGTCTTTATAATCGACCTTAGAAATCGATTTGGGGAAATCAAATTAAGATTATTGGGTTCTTAGAGGAGAGATGAAGTCATATTAGGATTCTCAGGACACCTCAAGCTGATGATTTTGCAGTCACGAAGCTTGAATCCGAAGAATAACAGCTCATACTTACAAAAATTCAATTCATAACCAACAACCAATGTTAATCCACGCTTCGACCCCATAGAAACCATTACTGTAGAAATCAATTTACTTTCTTCAATCAGAGTGACATAATGAATTTGACATAGCCTGCAAACTCGACTCCGACCGTTTCTTTTTTTTCGTAAATCTTTTGCTTTTGTCTGATAATTATCGTCGTAGAAAATGAATCCTAATTTTGTTTTTCTCCAATTCGATTTTAAGGTTGATGAAAGAGAGTCAATTAATTTTTAGATTGACCCAAATGTAATTAGGTTGCGCTTTATTAAATTCGGATCAACCTAAATACAACAAACTAAATATAATTACGGTTTAATTAAATAGAATTAGTGAAATTAATTTCATCTGGTAAATTATAAATAGAAATGAATTTCATGTAGTTTTACAATTAAAAAAAAATATTGATCTAGTAAAGTGAAAAGACAAAAAATCTGGGAAAATAACATTTTAATTGCATATTTAGACAGAAAAATACGCGGTCAAGATTCAAAGTAACAACTATTTCTTCAGCAACAAGCCTTAGAAAATTAGATATAACTTTAAGGGAAGAAAAAAACTATTAGGTGAAAAGAAGAAAAAAACTCAACAATTGTGGAAGGAGCCAGAAATACAATTCAGCTTTTTTGACCTTTGACTTAAACGTACCACGACTATTACGGTCTTATCATATAATTTTTAACCAGTATTATATTTATATTTATTTTCTTTATTGGATTCTCGAATCTAGAATATAAAGATTCCGAAGGATGGAAATAGAATCATATAAAGAGACCTTATCGTATCAAATTATTTTATCAATGACCTTATCGTATCAAATTATAAATCCAACGACAAATGGAATCATGTAAATTACATTTATTTTGCCTATCATTCTAATTTTGACAATTATTTAAAAAAAAACCACTCAATTGAACCATCTATAAATTATAAATGAAATAAAAATGGACTAGGCATATATATTGAAGATTTAAGTTTTTTTTCTTTTCATATTTTATGAGGTGTACAATAAATATGTATATTGTGAGTAAACATGCATCAAACGATACTATCAAAGATTATATGAGCTTTAGAAAATGTGAAAGGGCAATGCAAGTTTTGTATATAACCTTTTTATTTCTTCAAGAGTCGGACGAAAGAAACAAATCCACCAATATTAAGTTTTTGGCATAATTGTGAGGTGTATATATTTCAAACAAAAAAATCATTTAACTCTATCCACTAAAAACTTTACCAAACCCACATCTATATATTGTGATATTGTCCTCTCTCTCAAGACTCTCTCACATTGAATATATGAGTGATATTTTCAATAGAGAGAAACAAAAAAACAAACTACAGTATCCAAGAAGATTCGTACTTACTCATATATTGTTTTGCATGATTCAATCACATCTTCTAGATGTAATCGAACCACATGTTTTATGGTTTGCAAATTCGTCGTCAGTGGTAGCATCATAATATTTATTACTACTATTCAGTGCCACTATTATAGTTAATATATATAGTATGAAATTGCTCTACTTTGAATAAAAGCATAACTTTATATCTGAAAATGAAATTTGAGATAGTAGTGGGAATATATGCTAAGTGTTCTACGGATATTCTTTGGATATTTATGTATCCAAACATAAAGCTACGTGCATACTAAAAATACCGTGTATATGTATATGATAGAATTCCATATTGTTGGCAAAAAAAAGATAAAATTCTATATCATTATTTTATAACTAACCATGACATATATACATATACCCAAACAAAAAATTATTACATTATTGTAATTTATGCACGCGAGTTAGCATTTAGTTACTCTGAAAAAAGAGAATGTGTTCAGCATATCTTTGAGAGAATGTGTTCCTACATCTGCTAGAGGAGCAAAGATTTCATGGGAATCGGTGTGCACTCCTAAAAAAGAAAGCGGTTTAGAATTAAAGGATTAGTTGTTTGGAACAAAATCTTTACTCTCAAGCTCATATGGTTGTTGTTTACATTGAGCGGATCGTTATGGGTATCCTGGGTTTAGAAAGCTCTTATTAAAAGGAGGCTATTTTGGGATATTTCAGATCAGAATTCAGGCGGTTGGTTATGGAAAAAAAATACTTAAGCTGAGATCTCTTGTTAGACCCTTTCTTTCATCTTGTGTTGGTTCGAGCACAATAACGTTGTTTTGGCATGATGATTGGACATCCTTAGATCCTTTGATCAATATAACGGGCCAAATGAGGAGAAGGTTAATGTTATCGTCAAAGATCCAACTAACAATGAGGAAAAAGTTAATAGGTATCGACATCAAAGAGAGGAATGATCGTGTTCCTAGCAACGATCTTTCTTTCCTATCAACCTGGTTCGGTCTTTTTCAATTCACCGCTGCCTCTATTCTGTTTACCGTTGCGTCTTCATCAACGTAAGCTTCTGGTTTTTTCAAACAAACTCCTCACATCATTTCCATTGGATTGGGCTTTAAGCCACACAATAGGGAGGGAGGGAGGGAGGGTTTAGTTATGACTAATGCATAGTTGATTCAATATTCACATATCACATCTGCATTATAATGACAGAAAGAAAAAAACAGTGTAACTAAAGTGATGAAAAAACAAAAAACAAAAACTAAAGTGATAAATATTTTTTAGAGATTACGATTTACGATTGTACCGACCAAATAAAACGTCCTATGACAAACCCAAAAGGTCAAAGCAAACGTGACCCGTGTTTCAAAACTCGATTTCGGGTGGTCCAAGTTAGTGAGAGTGAGAGAGATACGTAGAGGTCTACTCGCACGAAGCTTCCTAAAGATTTTAATTAGCAGAGATTGAGAGATACTACATTTCAATAAATATACACATAGATTGCTTTTAGAGATAATGGACTTTTTCTATTATAAAATAACTTTAATTTGGACGTAAACGGCTAAACCTACTAAATCTCTTATAGATCACTTGATTCTCTTAATTAAAGCCAAGTGACAAATGTATATCTACTTGCGGGTCTATAGTTTTATGTTTAGCTTGTGTAAGTTTAGCTTCCAAACTAAAAAAAAAAAAGAAAAAGGAAATAGAAACTGTTGGAAAAACGATAACTATTGGTAAGACAGAGTGTAACAGATGACTTGGTACAGAAGGTTTCTTTACAAGAATATATTATTAGAAAAAAATTTAGATGCACTTACAAGTTTCACCTAAAACAATCTATCTACCCTCACTTGTTCAAGGATTTAATACATGATCCAAGAAACTCTCAAGAAAAATCTTTAACCCCTTTGTTTTTGTGTTTTTACAAGAACTCCCAAAACATTTGCTAGAAATTTTCTCTATATCATCGTGGGATTGACGTCTACAAATACCTATGACTCTCTATTTATACACAATAGGACGTCACTTAGACGACTAAACCTAGCAGTGATCCCCAAGTAGAGATAATACTAAATCTCTACGGATATGTATTATTTCCTTATTCTTAGGCAAAGAATAATAAACTTCTCAGGGCTGCAAGATCCACTCCAAGATGTTCGTCTAGCTCAGCTACCGCCTCTTGGCTCGTCCATGTCAGCTACAAAGGTCTGGTCTGACCCATCTCTTCATGTTCACGTCATCTGCTGCTTAGACATGCTCGCTTGTATCACTTCTTATACTACTGCTCGATTGGTACATGAGATACTTCAACTCCAAACTGCTTTCTTTGTGTTTCAGCTGCTTTTACCATCATCTTCTCAACTCCTTAGAAAAATAATTGTATCAACTCATATTGAATTTTAAAACTCATTTAACATATACTTTTAACTGTTTTGATATCCTATATGTAGAGGACAAAATTAGAGCTAAAAATTAACATATACGTTAATAAAAATTAACACATATATATATATATATATATATATTAACATGGGCGGATGTAGAGATTATTTTTATGGGGGCATTACTGAAATTGTTCAAGGTATTAGGAGTAGAATTGCAAAAAACAAGAAGGCATTATTGAAATTGCTTAGATTTACATGGAATTTTAAAAATATTATCCGGAGCATTGCTCCCCTGGATCCCCCACTGTATATACATAATTGAAAATGAACACAACCCAGAAGACAAATAAAAACCAATAATAAAAATAGACATTATATCTGAATGGAAATAATATGTATAGAGATAAAGACGAACATGTATGTGTGTAATGCATATATACGCCCATATGTTATGATTGACACAACAAAAATAAAGAAACAAAACCCCAGTGGTTTAGGAATCAGGGGATAGTCAAAATTAGTTAAACCGAAACTTTAACCAAAATGTATTTTTTTCAGTCGTCTAATTTATTATTTTTTATTATAAATTATAAGATCTGTTACAAAGATAATTTTACAACAGACAATTCTAATCAATTTTTATAGATCCACGCCTTTACCCTCGATACATCTGATCATAACGAACGGCTCTACTTGCACAACGTTAGAGATCTCTTGTAAGGTTGTCTCCATTAATTAATCTGCATAATTATTAATAAATCGTATTTTTTGGGAATCGAATTCCAGATCTCCTGCTATATAAATATTAATCAATCATTGGGTCAAGGGACTTCCACGCTGTAAATATAAAGTGAAATAGTTAGAAAACCAGAGAGAAATTAGTAAAGTAACCAAAAGCTTTCGAAACAGATATTGAAAGGTCAGGCCCAATAGATCAGGTCGGATTGGAATGAATAAGGCCGGTTTGGATCGCAATGTGTTGAGCCGTATCATGTAATATCCCTTTTCGGGCCCGTATTATACTAGTGATATTCACACGCAAAATGGTAAACATGAAAATAAATAATTATGTGAACTTTTTTTAAAAAATTACGAGCTTCTTAACTATGAATACTGAATAGTAAAAAATAATTCAATCAACGAATCTAATAAAATTTTCATTACTTTGTAATAAACAGTTTATGTTGTATATGTTATTAAAAAATGGAATGTTTAAACGTCATATTTAACTATTATAAAATGGGTTGTTCAAAAAAAAAAAAACTATTATAAAATGGCTGGCACGTAAACTATTTGTTATTTTAACTTAAGTATATATATGATTATCCAATTACTATATTGAAGTTTTCAACTACATATGAATACTTGCGAAAAAGTTATATATCAATACTTTCTTTTTTGATAAAATTTCTTGTTGTATTTTTTTATAAGGGACGAATTCCATTAACGGAAAAAGAAAAAGCTGCCAAGCAACATGAGACTTCTAGGTTTTAATATTTTTTGGAGGTAGAGTACGTAATAAGAAAAGAAAAAAAAATTACCGAGAAAAAGATCCACGGAACCACAACACAAGCGTACCGGAGAAACAAGGAAGATGGCGTTTTGTTAGGCAAGTGTTTCTAATACCTCGGTCCAAAATCTTGAAAATGACTTCTTCTACTGGTGTTTTAGAATTGTTGAAGACTGTCGTTTCGTTGCCGCCAAAGAATATAGATGACATTATGAACCATGATCAAACACAACGAAGTTGCTGATGGTGACTCTTGTGGAGATTGGAGCCATTGGAGGAGGTTGTCCCATGTGGTGAAGTCCATGAATGGTAATGCCATCTGATCAAAGCACAGTCTCCACAAGTCTTGACTATAAGAACATCTCAAGAAGAGATGATCACGAGATTCCGTAAAAATATCACTGAGCAAGCATGTACTTTCCTCCACCAATCTCCAAATTCTGAGTCTAGAAAGTGTAGGAAGACGGTCTTGGCATACTAGCCACATAGTGAAGGCATGTTTGGACACCATCCCTTTGAACCACATATGGCATAGTACATGAACTCTCTCTGGCCTTAGACGTTTTCAAGTGTCTTTGAAGGTGAAATTGTTTTTTTGGGATTCTAGCACTTGAAGACCAAAGAAATTGATCTTTCTGTGTGACACTCACTTGGACAGAAGTTATGTGAGACAATAAGGTTTCAATATTATCAGTCTTTGTTCCCCTAAAATTCCAACCTTGTTGAATTGTAGCGTGAGAAACTCTTGATTCAACTGATAAACCAATGATTCTAGGACCATCTAAATTAACAAAATATATAAGAAGGCCATATGATGTCCAAGAGTCGTATCAGAAAAAGCAACCATTGCCAAATTTGCAAGTGAGAAAATCATGAGCTTTGGAAGCTAGTTCCATATATCAGTACTTCACCATGCATCTAAACTTTTTAACGATATTTCACAAGTTTTATTTTATTCCTTGCTTATGAATAGGTGTAAATTTTCACTAGACTATGAATTAGCAATTTTATAGTTATAGATCTAAAGGTTTAAACCTTACATTATACAATGATTGATATTTTTTTTTAGAAACTTTTGTATGGTGTAAGTAAATAGTGGTGGTTTAGTGGCAAAAAAATTCAGGGAAAAGAGTAAACCCTTACAACATGAGTTCGATTTTTCCTATAATTCTGTGAACACTTTCATCTCCATTTTGGCCAGTCGAAATAGTGCCACGCTTTATTTCCACTAGAAAATCCGGTGAGTAGACTACTTGATGGTTACACTCACCTTGAAAAATTAGTCGGATGATAAAAATCTGGATCATCCACTGATTATAAAAATAAAAATAAAAAACTTTTGTATGGTGTGAATTGAATTGTCTATTAGAATATCATTTGATATGATGTTAAAGTTTACTTGTGAGTTATTTGTTTTTAACAATATATATTATGTGGATTTTATATCGAGGATACTAATATAAATTACTATGTTCTAATTGTTCATTTGTGAATTATGTGTAAAATAAGATAGATTGCTCAGAAATTGTAGAAAATAATAATTTAATGAATGATATATCATAAATAAAAATAAAACAGAGAAAATATTACTTGTACTTTTTGAAATCTTCTTCCAAATCTTTAGTATTTAATTTTGTGGTCACTTGTCAATAAATCTACTCGAATAAAGAACCTATTATTCATTTTCTTACGTTAACAAATCCCTCCTCAAATATATAGTGACCAATGCAATATTTTATTTTATAATCGGTTGGTTGAAGTACAATTATTTGTTATTGTGGTGTCAATTGACCGATGTACATTAAATTGTTTGTTTTTCTTTTCGTGACATTGACTCGATATGAATGTGTAATCAACATTTATATTGCAAAAACGAATAAACTTTATTATTGTCTTCCACTAATTTTTTATAAACTTTCTCACGCACCCATACAACCCCTAATTAAACATATACTAAAGTCATCGGAGCACAAATTAAACACCTTGATATCATGTGAATGTAATACTAGTACATCAAAACTTCTTCGCCGAATCTAAAACCAAAGTAGATTCCGGTTAAAGTAATGGATTGACATAGAACCAAAGTAGATTCCGGTTAAAGTAATGAATTGACATAGATATGATTGCTAATCTTTTACCGTAGCGGTAAATAATATATCATTTTGATGATTGTTAATTACCAAAAAAAAAAAAAAAAAATTGTGATACCAAAAATGTCATTACTAATTATCTTTTACCATTTCTAATTATTCTACTATTTTTTACCATTTTCTGCAAAAAAAAACTATTACTGATTTAGTCATCAATCGTACTTAAATAGAAAAATAAATTACAAAAATTGAAAAAAAATGAGGGTGGGTGGGAAGACAGAGGAATCACTATCAACAAAAAGAGAAGCAAGGAAAAGATTTGTGGGGGCAAAAGACTAATGCATGAGTGTGCCTTTGAGACTGTGACATTTTTGGCAACTCATGCGTGAAGATGTTTCTTGCCCATTGTTTCTTCGTCCAACATGATTTTAGATATGTATCATATATTTTTAGGGTTCCTTTTTTTTTTTTTTTTTTGCTGGTATCAAAGTAACTTTTCCAAACCAAGTGGTGCTCCACATATAGTAAGATAGGTTGTCCTATTGATCCAAGACAAAATTCGAGACACTGACTAGAACATGGTTAATCACTTTATATGTGATTTTTCATATACAACTAGAGCTATTAGAGACCCTATTTCAACATTAATTTTAGTAGTATAGTGTGAAATTGGCGCTATATTTCAATCATACAACTCACAACCCGAAAATGTGTTAGCGATGAGTTAACGACAAAATAAGATAAAAGTTTATCACATTTTATTTGTTTTATATATACATATATTTGTAAACAACTTAGACATTCGTTTTAACAACAATAAAACAATTGTGCTTATAAACTAACAGGTTTAACTAATATCATAGCCGTGTCAAATTGCAGATTCAAACCCGATAATGTACGGTGTAAGAGTTGTAGACAATAAAAAATAACTTTAGCTACGGAGTTAGTTAAAAAATACCATAAGGATTCAATATCGGGTCGCTGTGCTATGAAGATCAACGTATCGAAAGCGTTTGATTCGGTACAATGGAGCTTCCTCCTGAATACTTTAGAGGCTTTGAATTTTTCGACACAATTTATCCATTGGATTAAGTTATGCATCTCGACAGCATCATTCTCGGTAAAAGCCAAAGGTGAACTAGCTGGGCTTTCAGAAGCGAGAGAGAACGTCGTCAGGATTGGTCTCTATCTCCGTATCTCTTTGTGTTATGTATGAACGTGTTGTCCCGAATAATTGACCAAGCTGCTGTTGCGAAGAAGATAGGATATCATCCTAAATGCAAACAAATCTAATTAACTCATCTGTGTTTTACTGATGATTTGATGGTATTTGTAGATGGAAGAAGAAGCTCAATCGAAGGTATTATCAACATTTTTGATGAATTCGCAGAGAAACCAGGCCTAAAAATTAGTCTTGGGAAATCGACATTGTATCTAGCTGGTGTCTCTACTCAGAATCGAGAGGATATTACAGTGAGGTTCCCCTTTGCCACAAGACAATTACCGGTTCGCTATTTGGGTCTACCCTTTTGACGAAGCAAATGACTTCAACATACCACATGCCATTGGTGGAACGAATCAGGTAAAAAATGAGTTCTTGGATAACCCGGTTTTTATCTTATGTAGGCATACTTCAGTTGCTTAACTCAGTTGTTTCAAGCATATTAAATTTTTGGATAACAGCGTATTGATTATCGGATGGATGTGTAACGGAATTAGAGAAACTTTGCTCAGCTTTCCTTTGGTTTGGTCCAGAGTTAAACACGAAAAAGCTAAGCTAGCTTGGAGAGAAGTTTGTCAACCTAAAGATGAAGTCGGATTGGGAATCAAAACAATAAAGGAGGCTAATCAGGTTTGTTGTTTAAAGCTGATATGGCGTATTCTCTCTTCTCAGAAAATGCTTTGGGTTAAGTGGATTAAAAGCTCATATCTTCAAAACGAAATTCTATAGACTGTCAAAGAGAATTCAACCAAGAGATCTTCGATGTGGAAAAAGTTGCTAAAGTATCGAGACATTGCTCAATATTTTCACATAGTGGATATACAAAATGGGCAAAATACTTCATTCTGGTTTGATGTGTGGTCGACTAAAGAAAAAATCTACAATCTAACTGGTCCAAGAGGTTATATCGATCTGGGGATTCCAGCCCAAGCTACGGTAGCTTCAGTGTTGGAAACTAATCATAGACGAAAGCACCGACTGGAAATTCTTAATGATATTAAGGCAGTGTAAACGATCAGGAAGACACCACTCTTTGGAAAAATGAAGAGAATAAGTTCTCGAAGACCTTTATTACAAAAAGAACTTGGAAGCTGTTGCGATCACAGGGGGTTCGTAAAGAATGGACCACAGGGGTTTAGTTTTCTTATGCTATCCCGAAATATGCTTTCCACACCTAGTTAGTTTTTCACAACCGTTTAACAACAAGAGACCGGATGAGAAATTAGAATGTAGGTGCAAGATCAGACTGTGTATTATGTGGTTTTCATGAGGAAATTCGGAACCACATCTTCTTCTCTTGTCCATACTCAGCTCAGATTTGGACTGCATTAGTGTCGAATCTCCTATTAGGTGATTTCTCAATCGAATGTGATCGATTGACACCATTGCTTTATAATCCAAACTATGACAAACTCAAGTTGTTTCTATTGCGGTATACATTCCAGGCAGCATCGTACCACCTTTGGAGAGAGCGAAATAATCGTCTGCACGGTGAGTCCCTTTCCCATGCCAATTGTCTCATCAAGATGATCAATAAGAATGTTAGAAACATGATTAGCTCCATCCGCATTGCAGGGGATATATCTTACACTGAGGCTATGATCATGTGGTTTGCTACGCGAGTCCTTTAAAGTCCAATACGATTCTCTGATTTCGGCTAACGATGCTCTGTTTTCTTTCAAATGAGTGTTTTGATTTTCATAAGTTTAAAATAACATCTAGTGTAAAAAAGGCCTTGATTGAATAATAATTTTAGATTCATTCAAAAAACTTTAGTCACTCGTAATATTTTTCGTAAGAAAAAAGTGATGACTTAAAGAAAATGGAGGTTCTTAGTGTTCCATTAAAACGTTATTATAATATCATAAACATATGTGCAAAGTGTATGTAAGCACGTAATTGTAATTTTTAAATACTTAAAACTAACGAATAAACAATAATAATAATTTAAAAAACTATTGCATACAAACTTGGGCTAGAAATTCGAATGGATATACTTGGAACTTGGAAGCGCCTTTAATAAAGGTTATTGTTAATTTCGATCTTTCCAGATTTTAATTTTTTACTATATATGCAATTAGGTTATTTCATAATGAGATCCCACCAGACTAATCTTATATGTGAATTTATAAGAAATACATTATTGAAAAACATCTTATTCTCGGAAACGGTAAAAACATACCACCGTACAAATGGTAATAGTGGCATATTGTATAAAGATTCTTAATTCTAACAAGGTGTAAGAAAAAGACGAGCTACGTTTAAAGCAACCTCTACAAGAACCGTACACTGTCACTAGATGACAACAAAAAAATTTCAATTTAAAAGTGATAGAACCCTAGAAAACGTCAGACAATGTTGATGCCCACTTAATTTCTTACAGGTTTTTGGAAAGAGGTAATAGAATCTTTAAACAGTAACCAATCTATGTGTAACTATTATAGACGCACGGTGTTGCCTTTACATCTACTTTTTAAAATCTGGATTTAGATCCACAACATAAATGGAAATATCAGGTCTTGCATTGTTGACCCATTTCTAGCATGTTGCATTGTACACATGTCAGCTGTATATATGTGTGTCTATATATATATATATATATATATATATATATATATCTATGTATGTATATACTGACCTAGTTAAGAAAGTAAGATTTACATGAAATAGTTATTGTTGTTTATTTGGTGAATATTAGAATGTTTGTTGAGAACAAATTGTTTTACACTAAATCGTTACTGTTGCTTCTTCCGTAAATTTTAGAAGGCATGCTCTGTTGAGAATAAAGTTTTAGTCTAGTCTACTGATTAAAATACATAACTGATTAAAAAAGTACGAAGATAAATGAGACGACAATACGTAACTATTAAAAAGTACGAAGATAAATGAGACGACAGGCTGCAAAGACATTTAATTAGAATTATTTAGAAGAGCAAATATATGTTAAAATTTAACGTCTACACAAATCTAAATGATTCAAAACAAAAAATGATTTAAAGAACGTATAATAAAACAAATATTACGGTTTAATCACGTGTTGGTCTTTATTTTTGGGAAGCCTTGGATATATGTTCTTTACACTCAGCAAAAATTTCTTCCATAAATTTTCTTTTCACCGTAACAACCACACCCTCTTTGTTTTCAATTTTTTTGTTTCAAGCTTTGTTATAAGGGATATTAACACCAATTAAAAAAAAAAATTATAATGCATTGCTAACTAATTTATACATTTTCTTTCTCTATTTTTCCCTATCTCTCTCTAACCAATTGGTTAGTTTTTATATTATGGTTTTTTTTGTTATTAGCCAAACTTTTTTCTTTTTTTAATTTTATTAATAAAACGGGTACAAACGACCGAAGTCAACTAATTTTTGGAAGTAGATTACATAAATGTAAAGATAAAGTCACAGCAAATGAAACTAAATAATATATCGAGTCTTCCGCCTCGATTTAGTATAGATGTTTTGTCGTGAAATTATTTAGCCACGGCCACCTTTACCACGACCACGATTTCCACGCGTAGCCGATACGAAATGTAGTTTCATCTCCTTAACCTTGACAGAAAGTTTAACCGATTTTTCTCTAAAGATTCTTTGCCTGATGGAGTCAATAAATCCATCTGATCAAATTCTTCTTCTGAATCAGTTCCGTCATCATCCTCTGAATTGATCAAATTGATCCTTGTTTCACGCTCATTTTTACATTCTTTTAATTTGTTATGTTTTTTTTATATATAAACAAAGACACCAACATTAACGTTTTCCTTTCCTTAAGAAGTAAATAAATCACGAAGTCAAATTTTCAATCTTAGTGATTCTGAAGACAAATTATAAAAACACATAATTCTCCACGTTTTTCATTATTTCTAATATTGAAGAAATCATATCAAACATCATAATACACACATGTTTCATAAACAAGAGATTTGATAACAGATTAATTCTTCTTTTTTTTGGTAAAAGTTGAAAATATATTACCAAAAGAAATATGTTACAGGACAAAAATCAATTGAGTTTGAAAAATTGGATTACAACAAGAAGAAACAGATTAATCTGTTTACAACAAGAGATTTGATAACAGATTAAATCTTCTACAAGAATCAAATTCAAGAGACGATTTCATGACAATCTAAAATAATTTAACATTTCATGAAACTTGTAACATTTATACCTCGTGAATATTTTGAACTTTTGACTTAATATAACTTTTTTAAAAATAAACTATTTTTGAAATCATAAAGGTCATATTCAAAAATGTTTTTTTTTTAAATTTCGTTCATTGAATTTTATTCCATTAGTTGTGATATAATAATAGCTATAGAAAATCAATGCATTATTAATAATGTGGGCTCATGAACTTTAAGAATGCCACCCATATTCAAACGAATCAAACCTAAATATATAGACAACTTTGTAAACATTAAAAAGTTACAAAAAATAATAGTAAGAGGAAAACAATATTAAAATATTATAGCCTAAACAGTCAAATTTGACAGGTTGGGAAATAATTGTGTATAACACATCACATGCTCTCTCTTCTGTTCCTTTCTCGTTTCTCTTCATCTTCAGTCGATCACATGGTACTTAATTAATTTCAGTTTCCTTTAGTTATCTAAAGTTAAAGAATAAATTTTAAAATTATTGATGGACATTCTTTTTGGCGTTATTCTGACTAATCTTAGAAAATATGACTGAAGACTTTCGGGATGTTTATAGTATTCAATTATATAATTTAGTAGATTATTATTACACGATTATCATTTGAAAAATGTTTATAATATAGTATAATGGTTTGTATTATTGTTGTAGCATATGTGAGTGAATTGTAGACGACAATTCTTTTATATATAATTTTTATTAGCGATATAGTTTTAGATTTGAATTTAGGGCAACTCAAACATTTTAGTCTTGATTAACAATAATTGTTTTTGATAGATCTAATATATGTTCAAATACTTTAAAAAGTTAGCATGGATGTTCTCTATGTGAATTACAGGTAAAACTCAAGTTATTACCGGAAGAAGTATGATATCTGCCAACAATTAAATCATATGGGTTTAAACCATGAATATATATTGGATTCACAACTAAATCAGATATTATAGCTTAATAAATGCCTATAATTTATTTCAAATTATGATTCCTTCTTTTTCAAATTAAGTGTCGTGTTAACAATTTTACATTTTTTAAAAATACTCTATTATATTTTTACAAAATTTGTTAATTTTTGAATTTCTGTTATATTTTCCATTTTTCTTAATTATAATTAGAAGAAAGTAATATATTTTAAAAAAAAATTACATTGAAATCATAAAAAAATAGTAATAAATAAAAATATTAGCATATATTTTGTAAACCGGAAAAAGTATTAAGTGTTATGGTCATTAGATCATCATAAATTGATTAATTATATCGTAATGATCCATGATTATCTATTGTTACGGGAATTAGGATAGTAAAATGGGAGATAATAGAACAGAGAGGATTGAAGAAAGCAAAGTTTGAAACGGGCCCATAATTTAAAGTTTAAATGTTTAAGTGTTAAACTCACAACAAATGGGATTTCGAGCAACCAATTTGACGAATTTCAAATGTTTTCCAGCATAATTTTTTTTTGATTTAGATGGATTTTCATCTATGAGTATGAGTGATCTTATATTTTTTTTTTTTAACTTTAACTAAAACTTCAATTCCGTTTTATTTTTGTTTGATTAATAAATTTTTTAATTCTAATCATTATATTAGTTTTTTTCTTTCTAAACTAATCCCAACATGCATTCTCTCTACATCAAGACTAAATATCTATTACAAAGTGATAGCAGTATCGATATGATAGCCGTCGCAACAAGTCGCTAGTCGTCATAATCATATCAATGAAAATGTATTTAGTATGAGAAATTGCAAACAATATAACAGAAGCGTATACAAAAGAAATATGTCGTTTTTTTATGACCGGTTAGCCGAACAAACATTTGTTTTAATATGAACTTGGATTTTATTAAAACGAGAGGATTGTAATTAGATTACAAATTTTTGCTAAACCAGCCTAAGTTGAGTTTCTCAATTTTCCAGGTGAATTTTGGAGAAAAGGTGCTAGTCGGAGGAGGGTCTTTGATATATATACCAATATTACTCATCGTTTGAGTCTGCGTCTAGAAATATATTGATGTTGGTTAAGTAGATTTGTAGTGATTCGGCTGCGACAGAAATTTGAGATTTCCGAATAGGTGATCCTTCCTTTTCCTCAACATGACGTAAATCTCGGGTTTTCTTATTTCCAAATCATTACAACAAACTTTTATAACTGTAAGTTGTAATTATTTAGAATTCAAAATCATTCTGATTATAAAATTAAAAAATGATTATAGAAAGAAAAAAACTTTAGCTAATCTGATTTTGAAAGAGGTTCAGTCTAGTTGAACCAAATCAAAATTTGCTATGATTATTCTGGTTCAGGTATGATCTTGGTTAATATGTATAGCAACATATATCCTATTATTATCCTATTACAGAAAAGTGATCAATTTCTATGGAACATGATTAATTAAAGATACCATATGTAACATAGTCCCATAGATATGTCTAATTAATTTAAATAGGAAAAATATAGTGGTTACTGAGTCATAACCTATATTACCTAGTCTTCATGAACCAATCAGGGACATAGATGCTCACTCTACTTTAAATCTCGCTCAATTATTATTTTCACTATACTATTATTATATTGCATATCACAATAAAAATAAAAGGACTAATGTCTAAATCTATCGTTAAATTAGGCTTTAATTGGATTTTAGAAAACATCATTGTGCACTGTTTTTCGGAGAAAAGAACAAGAGCCCTAATCAGAATATATTCCTATATTTATTTTAATGACAAATTGACATGGTGGAAGAGTATTATTGGAGGAAGAGACATCTTTAAGAAAGGGCTGGGATGGCGAATCGGTACGGGAACAAAGGTCAGGGTTTGGTCCGATCCTTGGTTGAGTACGGACCAGCCACTGGTACCGATAGGGTCGCCGACTCTTGAAGCTGTGAATCTATGTGTGGCGGATCTCAAAGTACCGAGCACTAGCCTCTAGGATTGGAACAAGTAAGATGATTTCTCCCCAACTACGAAGAAGCTATCCGATTGTTACCGGTTAGTACATCCCAAAGAGAAGACTCATTTGCTTAGCTACCTCATAAAAGTGGAGAATACTCTTCCAAAACGGGTTATGCATTGACAAAAGTTATTGAAGTGCCAGAAGAACACCTTAAGTTTAATTGGTAAGCTAATGTTTGGCGTGTGTGTACGCTCCCGAAGATAAGGAACTTTCTATGGAAAGTTGTTGTAGGTGCTTTACCAGTGGGCCAAGCGCTGGTGGCTCGAGACATACAAGTGGATCCTCGTTGTAAACGATGTGGAGAGTTAGAAACTACTCAACATGTGATAAGGGACTGCACTTTTGCACGAGAAGTCTGGGAAGCAACCCCGGAAAGCCGAATAGGAGAATTTTGGCAGGAGAGTGTGCTACGGGTTTCTTCAAGAACTCAAGGGCCTCACCCCACTTTCACCAACAGGTCTCTCACACGCATGCTTAAGTGTCTGGGTGTGCTGGAATATCTGGACTGCTCGGAACTAGCTTGTTTTCTCAGACAAAGTGATCCCGGTCCAGAATATAGTTCAGCAATCGGCAATGGCAAGTCGAGCTTGGCAGGAAGCACAACATCATGCCCCAAAACCTCGAATTGTAACAGGTCCTTCCTAGGCTAATGAACTATCCGAGATGAGTTTTTCGTGCTTTGTGGATGTTGCTTGGAATCCAAATACGATGTGGAGTGGACTTGGCTTGTTAATCCGGAGTTCGGACAATAATAACGGTTGCGACTGCTGCAACAACAATGGGTCCGGTGGCTAATGCTTTGGTGGCGAGGCTTTGGCTCTAAAAATATGGTTGGAGTTGGCTCGGGAGAAGGATTTTTTGGAGATCGTTGTCTTCTCCGATTCCCTAAACTTGGTCAACAACTCATAATGATATTCATGCAATCTTATGTGATGTTAAGGATCTATGCTCAGTTTTCAATACCATTTCTTTTGGTTTTATTCCACGTTCGTCGAATGACGAAGCTAACTTATTGGCCAAAAACGCTTTGCGTGGCATGTTGTTCTTCCTTTAGATTAATTAATAAAGGCAATCTTTCCCATTTTTTTATAAAGATGAATGTTTGGTAATTTTTTTGCACTTATATTAATAAACTATATAAAATACCAAATTTATCTCTAGAGATTTATTTTGACTTATCTTGGAATTCATTTACTATACTTCAAAAATAAATAATTGATTAGAGTTTGTAATCTAATGATTTGTATTTTGTACTAGTTTTATCGTTACTAGACCACCATAAATTGATTAATTATATCGTAATGATCTGTGGTTATTTATCGTTACGTAATTAGGAACAGTAAAATGGTAGATATATAATCGAACAAAGAGAGAGAGAGGATTGAAGAAAGCAAAGTTTGAAACGGACCCATAACATGTCCTCTCTAACGTCAACATCATCCTCCATTACTACTATTACTTTCACCCTCTAATCAAACTCACTCAACCTTTCATCTCTCTTATTACCTAATTCATCAGATCCATAAAACACAAAATGGTCCCTTAACCTTCTTCACCAACATCTCTCTCTATCTCTCTCTAAAGTCAACAAGATCATATCATGTCATCTCCAAGAGATAGAGGAAAGAGCTTGATGGAATCATCAGGATCAGAGCCACCGGTGACACCAAGCCGTTACGAGTCACAGAAGAGACGCGACTGGAACACTTTCGGACAATACTTGAAGAACCAGAGACCGCCCGTGCCCATGTCTCACTGCAGCTGCAACCACGTGCTTGATTTCCTCAGGTACTTAGACCAGTTCGGTAAGACAAAGGTGCACGTGCCTGGATGTATGTTCTATGGCCAGCCTGAGCCACCGGCTCCTTGCACGTGCCCTCTCAGACAAGCTTGGGGAAGTCTTGACGCTTTGATCGGACGGCTGAGAGCGGCTTACGAGGAGAACGGTGGATCTCCGGAGACAAACCCTTTCGCTAGTGGAGCGATAAGGGTTTATCTGAGGGAAGTGAGAGAGTGTCAGGCTAAGGCTAGAGGGATTCCTTACAAGAAGAAGAAGAAGAAGAAGCCAACGACGGAGATGAGTGGTGGAAGAGACGACTCTTCTTCTTCCTCCTCCTCTTCCTTCAGCTTCTCTTAAGATTCTCCATCTTCGTGAAAAGACTTTGTGGTAATCAATTTCTCCATTACCTACGTTTTTATTTTATAGAATATGTGCATTTGTATTCATTCACATATATAAACATGCATATAGGCTATTATATATGTATATACATATAGATTTTGTTTCTTGATCTCTTTGCTAGAAACTTATGAAACTTTGGTTTCACTAGCTAGCAACATACACCCTATACATATAGTTATATCATGTGGTCTATGTATCAAAACCCTAATTAGGCTTTTGATTTCTGTCAAAGATTTGATCAGATAAAAAAGTTCTTGATGTTGGGTTGGGATTAACGGAACTGTTTGTGACTAGATCTTAGGTTTTGATGGAAGTAGATTTTTAAAAAATCATCTTTACCCTTTAAGCGAAAGTAGATTTTAGTTTTGCAATGGTACATACAGAAAAAGTTTTTAGTTTCTAAGAATTCAAGATGTTTTTAAAAAAATTGAATGGAAGATTCATTAATTTTTTTGGTATGAAAAATAAAATACTAGATCATTCAAAACCTTGATTTGAAAATGCGTCACATTTTCTTAATCTATGTATTTGGAAAATAATGGTTCTCCAAGTTATCCTTGAGAACAACTCATTCAAGATTTCCAAAATAAACAGTGTTTCAAGGAAGTAATGATTGGCTCTTAGAATGCTTCTTTTTAAAGATTTTTGTAGATTTTGTTCCCCATGATGATCAAGGGAGAAATTGATTGAACCCTTTTCCCCCATTTTTATAACCTAAAGAAATCGATTAATAATTGAGATTCCATGTTTATCTTAGAATAGAAATTAACACACATATAATACTTTAATGTTTTTAATTCATGCTTTAAATTATTGCAATGTGGATCTTAGGAGAATGATCTCAATATGAACAATTCAACCAAATCTTTTAACATTTTCAATCATATAAATTGTAATTAGGATCTCAGATTTTAGAGCTTGGATTGTGACATTAATTAGAGCTTTTATATAGGCTGTTTAATCCATTAACATTGGGAGTAGTTATGCATTGGCATTTTCTGAGATTATATAATTAGATTTTGTGGGACAGTAAGTTTAGGTGCATTCATAGGAAATAAATTATTAATCGATTTCTTTAGGTTATAAAAATGGGGGAAAAGGGTTCAATCAATTTATGAATGCACCTAATTAGATTTATATAATTGAATGCACCTAAATTAAATTTATTTCCCTTGACCTCATATGTAATTTCAATCTTAGGTTAATAAATAAATATACATATATATCCTTTGCTCGAATCATCTTTATGAGTTTTCCTTTAGGATCTTTGCCACCACACTAACTTTGGGAAAAGCTTGAAAGTTTGTCTTGTCCCCCGCAAAACTTTATGGATTTTGTTCGACGATAAAATATAACATGTCACACGACACGTAAGTTAAAGAATATATCTTGAATGAATTGGCATAGAAGTTTGGGGTTTATATTTAGGTTATTTTTTTATTATCGCACAAACATGCATGCATCTCGCATGGTTTAAACTTGGATTTGTATTAATATCTCTGCATCTTTGAATCTAACTAAGCGCATATTTATTATATGAGTTTCATGACAATTAATTAGTGAACTAATTAATGTTGATACAACAGAGATTGGCAGGATAAAAAAAAATCTCAGAGAGGGATCAAATGTAAAAGAGACCTCAAATCTATCTATTGATGATCAAGAAATGGTATCTCCAACATATCTTTCGGCCCATTTTAGCCGATCTTCATCCACTCCATTTTCGTAGCTATCGATCGGTCATATATATCTCCATCTCTATTCTCTTATTAAGCTCTTTTTAAATAAGTGTATAGATTTTATATGTTTAAGAGGAGGTTTGTTTTGTACTTCTATGTCTTCTTATGTCAGCGTACTTCTACGTCTTATATAAGTCCAACATATTGGATTTAATTGATAGTCCAATGGTGGAATCGCAGAGTGAGACCATCAAATATATTTTTTGGCATATTATAAATTGATGACGTAATAATTTGAAAAAAAAACTAGTAGTTTAGTTAGCTTAAAAGCAATCTGTGAGAAATTAGTGACTTGTTTTCAAAATTTATTAAGGTGTTAATAGTGAGTTGATCATTATAAAAAGGTCATACAAATCAATAACGCATTAATCCTTTTTATTGGATGGAACATATTAGTACGTTAGTCTATATTATGATATTATCTACGTATTATTATAGAACATATTAAAAATTTACACATATGTAAAAAAAAAATTTATACATTTTATGAAAACTATATATATGGTTCATCTCTCTAATTAACAAACTAAAGTAATAGGAATAAAACTGAAATTTTGTATAAAATCCATTAACAAGTTCAGAATGTCATTACATATAGGAATAACAATCTAAAAAGTGTCAAAGAAAAAATATGAACATCAATGATGTCAACAAAAAAATGAACATCAATTTTGTGTCATGTACCACAATGACATACTATCATGTCTTTGTAAATAAAAATAGGTAACTTCTGTTCTGTAACATTGTGGTATGTCATGATAGTATATAAAGATGGATGGATTTAAAAGTTGTGTAACATTCGACTAAATACAATAATAATTTTTCCAATGAACTTAGAGGAAGACTTTCAGAATCTTGTATGTTAAATAACAAGGGCAATGATACTCCACATAAATTATAATTTTTATATGTTCCCCATTTTCAAATGATAAATATGCATTTTTTATTATATATACAAAGGGTTATAATTTAACATGCATGATTTTGTTATGTGTCCCCTTTCACAATAAAATGGCAAAGACATTTGAAGCCTCCATTGGTTTTGTTTTTTGCATTTACATTATAACGTTATAATTTGAACCGATATATAACAGTATGAGTCAATTTATTCATTGTTAAATTGAAAATCTATAAAAACTAATATTGTATCAGAGTTCGAATACGTTATTCTAATCCGAACCAAAATTGATATGATCCAAAAATTATCCCATCGATCCAATTCAAAATTGGTTTGACCCAAAAGTAATCAAACTGATATAACCAAAAGTTAATACTATAATAAAATTCTGTCGAGATGAATGTTTAGAAATGTCATCATCTCAAAAACACGTGTGAAGATGATCTCACATCATAAATAAAACAAAACTTTGGAATATATATAAGAAATATGGTTTAATTTAATTAATTTTGAGTTAATAGCTATAAGCCTATAACATACATGGAAACGTGAACGCAAACAAATAACAGGAAACAAAAAGCCCTTGGTAGGCCCATAACCTCTCTCCATCATATAACATAACCTTCATAGGCCTAGTAAGATAATTTAAAGAAGCCCACGGATTTTCTTTAATAACATAATCCAATATGATAGGCCCATAACCTCTCTCCATCAGTTTTATTATACATATAGTTTCCAGTCTCGTTAAGTTCTCAGCTCTTCGCAAATCGTCAACTTATCATGACCGAATCTAATGAGCTAAGATTTAATTATATTTAATTCATAAAAAAACAATTGTTCCTTTATATTATATGTTACTTGTAACAAAACAAAAACAAAAAACCAAATATCAAAACAAATTATACAGAAATTTTTTTGCACTCCAAAAATAAAAAATCGATTATTATTCATTATGTACAACTTCACGAAAATCCAAACTAATTTCAAAACCCATAGAAAAAAGTTTGGTGTTTTTGTTATTTAAAAAGTCTATAATAATTTTTTGTTTTTTGGGATATTTTAAAAGTTTTTGGCTTTACATCCATAATCTATCTGGACCAAGGATAAAAGCAGATTTAAATCATTTCTACGTTTCTAACACTCAGATCTGAGACCTTTGTTTTTGTCAATCAATAGAGCTACTGACTCCATATTAGTCTATAATAGTTAAAAACAACAACAACGTTGATGGTAAAATTCGAACCATAACATTTACCTACAAAACGAATCATACAAACCGCTTTTGATTTACCAAAATTTATCAAACTAAAAAAGACGTGAAGATTTATCACAACACCCTTACGTAATACCGTTGGAACGAACGTGACGAATCGGACGAAAGCATTAAGTGAATGAAGGTGCCAATTATAAACCCGAGAAGATATTGCATTAAAACTCGAATCCACAAGCGACACGTGGAATTTCTGGAAACTGCTTGTTACAAAAACGTCCACGTCATCAATAGATTGATTAGGATTTGTAAGGAAAAAAGAAGAAGCAAAACGACATGCAAGGCAACGTCGTGAGAGTGAGACAGCACGGTGTACTTTGAAGGAAAAAGAGTTATTACGGAACACAAAGCTACTTCCACTTCACGTCACCACTTATCTACTTCCACGTCACTCTCGTTTTCCACCACTTCTTTTTTTTTTTTTAAATTCGGTCATTAAATTTAAATCCCGGGGGCCCAGGCCCACCAAAGTTTCCACTAATTGGTCGTTTTTTTTGTCAGGCACAAGATAAATTAATTTAATACGATATCCTTTTTCTATCGTCTGCATTTACCAACTTTTAGGACGAAATTAATAACATATCAGTTTGAGAAAAGTCACACTAGAAAAAAAAAAAGAAGAAGAAGATCAGATCTAAGAAAGTTTAGTGGTGATTATTGATTAACATATGAAAAATTGAATGAGATGTAAAGATTTAAGAGCAGTGGAAATCTTTTTGGACCCCACGATGTTAAGAAAAAGTTCTACTCGCAGGAAATCCACCTTCTCACGATCCTAACCATAGTCGAATTAGTTCCAAGTTAAAATTTCGATTTTACTCTAATATCTTCGGATCAATAATCAGAACATGTTGATTTAGTCTCTTCTTCTTTCTCGTGAATTTTTCGACTACTAGACCATCACCATTTGGTTCATACATTGGTTAAACTATATATCCAAATATCAAATTAGATTTTTTTTAATTATTTTTTTGGTAGAATGATTTTTTTTTTTTATTCGAAGTTATAACGAAATAAATATTATGAGAACGATCGAAAACTCAAACCACACTAAAACATTTTTCAACCTGAGATGAACAAGTTTTATCCCAATAAGTTTGCATACTTTTTGTTTCTATAAAGTAATAATGTTGGGAAATCAATATTTTATTCGTTCGTTGTTTAAATTTCCGTCAATGATGTGATAAGTAGGTATTATGAGCTGTGAAGTACTTTCGATGTCCAAAGTCTAAAAGAAGAAAAAGAAAACATTTAGCTTACAAACTGATAATAATTACTGTATAATCCCTTATCCATATTCATCCTTTTGGCAAAACTTTGATATATAGAGTAATGGTACATCCTCATCATTCTTCAAAGCGTGATCTCTTTTGAAGGATGAATGGTAGTGTGTTGAACTTGAAACCAAACTAATTCTCAAAACATGTAGAATAATCAGATATTTTTCTCTGTGGTTAATCATAATTACTTGCTATAATTTTTTTTTGAATTCTGGTTTAAATTCATATAACCAATTTTGTTTGCGGTATTGCCATAAATTGGTTAGCTTATGATGAACTGTTTTACCACGTTGAGATTTTATTTTTGTCGAATTATATATAATTAAAACCTCTATAAATTAATAATGTTGGGATTTTAAATTTTTTATTAATTTATAATTATTAATTAATCGATAAATTAATATTTATTAATTTATAGAGAGATTTTTTTAGTTCATGATTTTTGTAAAATATATTTTATATAAAAATAAGCAGTTTACTTTAAAATTCGTTCAAATTTTTCTAAAACATTATTTATTTAAAATTTTGTATACAAAAACTTAAATAAATATTAATTTATCGATGAATTAATAACTCTATAAATTCAAAAATACCACTTATTAAAAAAATTTAAACTTTAAACCCTAAAATTCTAAACTTTAAAAAAGATTTAGACCCTAACAAATCATAAACCATAAAAACAAAACCCTAACAAAAAATAGTTACCCAAATATATATGATATTTTAAATAAATAATATAATTTTAATGTCATTTTTGAAACATAATTTATATAAACATAAATTCCATCTTTTAACATTTCCATTATATCCACCATCGATCTCGCCTTCCTTGCCTTCGTCTGCTCCTTAATTCCAGCTACAACATCTTTCCTCGTGTTGTTAGAGGGCGTAACCTCCTCCGTTTTCTTGCCTTTGTCTTCTGGTTGTGGAATTGTGACGGCCGGAGGAGAAGCACAGTAGTTGCGATCTATGTTTCCCCATCTGAACATAGCGCTGAGTTTATGTTCCAATGCTTCTACAAGAAGATTCAACTCATCGATAGTGTACCTATAAAGAAAACTCTTCCTGTCACACGGACAGGCACAGAGCTTCCTCACGTGGCTCAGACACGAGTTAAACAATTAAAATTAGTTAGGTAAGAGTTTTTACGAGTGGACAAGATTTTGAATGGAATCGTAAAATTTTAAGTGATTCTCGGTGTAAAACAATTGTTTACACTTGATTTAAAATTCGTACAAATTCTTCTAAAATATTATTTGTTTAAATTTTTGTATATTTTATTGTTTATTTTATTCTACATTATATTAGTAATCTTGGTTATCGTAATAGGATGGACGTTAATAGCCCACTAGACTATTTGGGTAAAAATGATACATACTAAGAGTTTAGAAAAATTATGTTGATGATGTTGAAAACGAGATAATACTATTTTTTTTTGTTAAAGAACGAGATAACACTATCCAAAATATTTAAGTGTAATAAAATAATTATCACGTCTAGAACTTTTCATAATTTTTAGAAGTAGATCTAGATGACAACACCAAAAGTTTTTAATGCAGTAAAAAAAATTAGAGATTAGTTTCAACGAAATTTTAACTTTAAATATAAACATACAATACTATAATCATATTTTACTAAATTTTCTAAGTTATTATTGGGACCATTTTTTACATTGGAGCTTAAAAAAAATATTCATCTTATTATTTTATCGAATTTTGCTATTTTTTACATTGGTCCAACTTGAGACCGATAAATTTTATTAATTTATAGTGACTATCAATTTATAGAGATTCTATTGTATTTTTTTGGATAAATTGTGGAAGTTCCGGATCTTTGTTCTATAATTTTTCTGGTATCCGGAGTCAGACTTTAGATTTTCTGATTTAAAGAATAATTTTCTGTATTAATAGAGAATTGAATCTATGGCACACAAAAATTAACCATTTTATGTTACTATTAAGCCACCATCCCATTGGTGTCCAATTATATTGAAAAATAAAATTCTCCAAATAATAAAAATCATGCATGATAATTTTGTACAATATGATTGGTACATAGTATATACTACTTGTACACGTGTCTTCGTATGTGGTTTATTATGCTCGTCTAAAAAGTCAAAAAAATGTCCGATGGATTATTTTGCCATCCATTGTTCCACGTTTTCCATTTCATGATTTCATGCGTGCTAATTAAAAGGCAAATTAAGTATGCAATACAAATAATTACTAATTATTATAATGATAATCCTACGAGTTTATTTTACCAAGCATGAATTCTGATAAAGTGAATTACCTTTTGTTGTCAAGAAAAAAGTAAATTATTTATAACATATATATACACTTTATGGTTGTTCCGACGACCAAATGTCACTCAATAAACCTTTCAATACAAAACCTTAATCACACCTATCTAACTCTTATCCAAGGCTATATATAACCGTCTTTTAACGGGTACATCGTGCATTATAACATGATCCCGATTTAAAATTTTGTTTTTGTGGAGTAACTTTTTTTAATGTTTATACAATTAAATTGGAATCCAAATAGTTTTTTTTTGCCGGCGGAATCCAAATAGTTTAAAACGGTCTTGCTAAGTTGCTATGATATGTCCATCAACTATATCCTCTTTTCGCAAAAAAACCCATTTTCCTATGAACATTCTCTTTTGTTGTTAAAGTTTTTCCTACGTAAAATAGCTAAATGTTTTTACTATTAAACTTCCGAAAGACCCTAATGACACATATATATATATATATGGTATATGTCAGTGGATCTATATATTATATATTTAATAATATATGTCGACGCATGTGTAATGACATGTATATGTATGTGTGTATGTGTGTTTTGTGACCGGCAAGATGAGTAGGCAAGAGATAATGTGTGCCCTACAAATCTATTTTCTCACTTTGTAAAGCAAAAAGAAAATAAAATTTAGTTGCAAGCCACTTACTCACTATTGCTTTCGTGATTATGCTCATTGAGTTATCCATTAAATTTTACAAAATTTCAAATGATGTTAACAATAAGTATTTGCCTTAGCAATTATCAAACCTATGTTTTTCCTTTTGTAACAGTGGCTAAGAAATTAGTTGGGACTGAGCGGAAATCCTAACACAGAAGACGAAAGTCTATTCATACGAGACTCTTTCAAAGGAATCAATTCACCATTTTTGGAACTATATTCCTCTTAAAACATAAATGTGCTCGGTTAGGTTTGAATACTGTTTGGGAGAAGTTTTTGATAATTACACATCCCGATATAGAGATATATGGATTTCGGTTTATATATCTCCTGAAAATTTAACCAAAAAAGAAAAAAAGCGCTCAACTTACATTTTTACCAATTATAACTAGTCAATGTGAATGTTTTGATTGAAAAAGTATTTGGTCTTTTCACATGCAGGCTATGATGTTAGTTTGGAATTCGGTCAGAATCTCAGTATATAAAAAGTAGTTGGCCTTTCAATACATTTTTGTACATGTCAAAAATTATTACTGAATTTACAGTAAAGAGTAATAGCGGATAAACATCAAATAAAGATATTTAGGATATCAAAAATTATTATCCAAATGATAATTTAAAAGTAAGAATGGGATGAAGGTCGGGTAAAAGTAATATGGGTAATTAAAATAAAAACTCAAATGGATAATTATGAATAATTCGAATAATATTAGCAAAATTTTTGTTGAGTTAATTTTAAAATAATTTTTTAATTTGGAGATTACTTTGAAGAATGGTGGATAATTTTGAAAAATATTCTAAAAACCCATCTCCAAAATTATTAAATGGATGATATTTATCATTCTTATATATAAAATTTAAATAAATTTATATAATTCAAAAAATTTAATTATCCAAATGGGTAATCGAATATCCGGAGTAATTACCCGACTCTTATCCTTACCCGTTAAAATAAATCATCATTATCCGAATGGGTAATATCAATTACCCTTATCCAAAAAGATCGGGTAATTTGAGTTTGGTAAGAATATGGTCGGATTATCTGATTCAAAATAGGCAGACCTAATTTATAATATAACAAAAAAACTAATTAAAAAAAAATATTTTCATCTTGTTGACGTTGATTTTGTCTCACATTCATCTCCTATTGAAACTCTGTCTTTTTAAAAAACATATATAATATTGGGGATTCTTTCATGATATTGTTAAATGAATTATAATCTTTCAAATGATTAGGTAGAGTTTTAATTTCCATTTTCCTCTTCCAACACATCCATCAGCAAACAAAAATAAGAGGTGTAGAGACAAAGGAGTTTGATATTATTCTTGAGGAAAATAAATAAATGATAGATGCATGCACCTTGAGACAAAGGTGGATTGTTCTTTACAGAAAAAATATGCAATTCAAGTGGGGGTGGGGGGGGGGGGGGGGGGGGGGCGAGAGAGAGAGATTTTGACTCTTTACATTTTGATTTTATATCAAATATGTATATTTGCGATGCTTTGGAACATTTGTCAAATTACGGCGCCAATTCCATAATTTTTTTTTACTGAATTTTATTCATATAATCTCTTTTTTTTTGTTTTAAAAAGAAACGTTATTCCGACTATATATCAAACAACATATATTTCGACATACGCTTAAAAACTAGGCTTAATAATCCAAATAATTTTGAAAAATCTCACAATTATTAAAATAATTTTGAAAAAAATTAATTTATTAAAATAATGTTTAAAAGTTGATAAAAAACCTTTAAATTTATATTTTATTTTTAATAACGAAAATGTCATTGGTATTTAAAATAATAATAGTAATCATAAAAATAAAATTTTAATTAAAAAAAAACGATAAAATATGTTTGCAATCGCTATTTATAAATGGTGTTTGTGATATGCATTTGCTATTGACGATTGAGATTGGCGTTTGCGATTGACGATTAGCGTTTGCGACTGACGTTTGTAATTAGCGTTTGCGATCGCGATTTGCGACTGAGATTTGTGACATGCGTTGCGATTGATGATTGCGATTGGCATTTGCGACTGGTATGTGCAACTGGCATTTGTAATCAGTGTACGATTGGCATTTGTAATCAGTGTGCGACTAGCATTTGTGATATGCGTTTGCGATTGACGCTTGCATTTGCGTTTGAAATCATGGTAGACTTGTTTTCTAAATAATGGTAGATTTGTATATCGAACGGCGTTTGCGAGTGGCGTTTGCGTTAAAAATTTGTTGTATTAAAATACAAGTTACTATACAAGTTACTATACAAGTCTACCACCATTATATGTAAAGATGGGCATCACTTTGATCCAAAAAAAACTTTGTAAGATTGTTTGAATAAATTTCCCTGAAAAATATAACAAGATCACGGCGAGTCGGCGACTATATATAAATTACTCTACAATATTTATTAAACAAAAAATAGTTTGTTTTCTTTCTAGAAAAACATCAAAAATATTTTCATATTTCGTACAAATATATACTTTTAGGAATGAATTCACAAACTCTTAAGAAAGATCAAGTTTTTCTTTTTTTTATGTTTTTTTTAATCCGTTTATAGTATTAATTCACGAGTTAATTCATTTAACTCGATCTAAATAAATTGAGTTTGAACTTATAATATAAATTTATATAATAAATAAACTGAGCCGAACTAAGCTAACTGTGAAAGATTCTAATTTATAATGAATTAGACCAAACTGAGCGAAGTAGCTCATTTTGATACTGATCCTGGCCCGGACATTACATGCAACCATGGTTAAGGTTTCTCCAAATAATAAACCATCAATCAGATAGCTAATACTCGCGGACTTTTTAAAATGGTTAAAATTTAAGTAATGCAATCTATACTCGTAATCTTTTGTCAAAAGACATTCACAACCATTATCTACTATTATTTTGAGATTATTTTCCCGTACCCAGAAGACCAAAACAAAAATAAGGGAATGTTATTCAATAATAGATTCTAATAAATTTAAAATATAAGTACAATTCATTGTTATTTAATTATTGATTCTAAATCATACATTAAAATATAGTGTTATTGGATCTTATATTTGTAAATCATGTTATTTTTTTAAAAAAATTTGGTGTTATTCAATTAAGATTTCAAATATTTCATTAAAATCTAGTGTTATTCAAAACTAAATAACTTTGAAGTTCTTTGTATATCGAGTCATTTGAAATCAATTTCAATAGAGTTTCATGAGTTAATTATTGGAAACAAAATCAAAGGTATAGATTTTAGAATCCAAACACAAAATTCTATTAAAATTATAAAATACATAGAATTGACTTTAAATCATTGATCCAATAACACCTACTAAGTGTGGACTATATTCTATTACTATCTAGTCAGTCATCCAAACTACCAATTTAGTTCTATGATTTGATTGATAGTTGGATTACAAACGATAGTTGTGATCTGAATATTTTTGAATTTTGGACGAGTTCTATTGTTTGGAATATCAATATCTTACAACAATTACGCGTAACACAAATCAAATATCTTGACAAATTGGAGTTTTTCAGGTTATGAATCGGTAGATGCATATTTTCATAGAATCCGAGGAGAAAGACCTATAAAATCTATTCAAAAGATGCAAAAAATGCAATGGTTAACGGTTAGTGGTCGAGGAAGTCATGGACGTGGAGGCCGAGACTGCCGTGGACCTCTCAACTAAGATCTCTAATGAGCTTTTTCGATAGCTCATTCTCTTCTTTTTCTTTTGTATCTCAAAACCTATATTTAAATTCAATTTCATCAGTTTCTATGTATGTGGATTCTAAAATCTCTGCAGTATATTTTGGATTTTGTTTCTAATTATTTGTTCATTAAACTCCATATACGAGTCATTTCAAATCCATTAAAAAACAAAGATTTCAAGAATCTTTTAATGTTGAATAACATTGGGTTTTAATGATGGATTTAAAATCTTTTATTGAATAACATCAGATTTTAAAATCTTTAAAACATGATTTACAAATATCATATCCAATAACACCATATTTTAAAATATAATTTAGAATCATTTATTGAATAACAGTAAATTCTGTTTAAATTTAAAATCATAGCTTTATGCATTTCATTACAATACTCTTACTCTTTATAAGAAAAAAAAAAAACACAAATCAAATATCAACCCATAATCTTTTCAATCGAAATACAATAATAAAAGAGGAAAAAATGAATTTTCTATTTTAAGAGATCCTTTTGCCCATAACACACAACAAAGAGACATTTATCTAAAAAAAATAAAAAAAACAAAAAAAGAAAGTAAAGAGCATAGGAATGTCAGCATCACGTGGCTCTCTCTCTCCTCCCAACACAAATCTCTTCTTCTTCTTCTCTAAATCTCCTCTCGCAGATTTTGCTTCCTCCCATGGCTTCCTCCACCACTCTCTCCGACCTCCCTGACGTCATCTTATCCAACATTTTCGCTCTCGTCTCCGATTCTCGAGCTCGCAACTCTCTCTCCCTCGTCTCCCGCAAATTCCTTGCTCTCGAGAGATCCACTCGCTCTCATCTCTCTCTCCGTGGCAACGCTCGTGATCTCCACGCCGTTCCTCGCTGTTTCCGATCTGTTTCTCATCTCGATCTCTCTTTCCTCTCTCCATGGGGTCACTCGCTTCTCGTTTCTTTGCCAATTGATCACCAAAACCTTCTCGCTCGCCATCTCCAGCTCTGTTTCCCTTCCGTCGAGAGTCTCAGTGTTTACTCTCGATCTCCGGATTCTCTCGACCTGCTTCTTCCTCAATGGCCGAGAATCCGTCACATCAAGCTCGTTCGATGGCACCAACGCCAGTCCCAGATCCCTTTAGGCGGCGATTTCGTCCCAATCTTCGAGCACTGTGGTTTGCTCGAGTCTCTCGATCTCTCCGCCTTCTACCACTGGTCGGAAGACTTGCCTCCGGTTCTCCTCCGGTATGCTGACGTGGCGGCGAGGCTCAGTCGCTTGGATCTCCTCACGGTGTCTTCCACGGAGGGATACAAATCAAGCGAAATCGTCGATATCACTAAAGCGTGTCCTAATTTGAGGGATTTTCGTGTAGCTTGCACGTTTGATCCCAGATACTTCGAATTCGTCGGAGACGAGACTCTCTCCGCCGTAGCTACCAATTGCCCTAAATTAACGCTTCTCCACATGGTGGACACGGCGTCGCTAGCCAACCCTAGGGCGATTCCAGGTAACGAAACCGGAGATTCAGCTATCACGGCGGGGACACTAATCGAGGTTTTCTCAGCTTTACCTCATCTAGAGGAGCTTGTGCTTGACGTAGGTAAGAACGTGAACCACAGTGGTGTAGCTTTAGAGGCTTTGAACACCAAATGTAAGAAGATAAGAGCACTGAAGCTAGGACAGTTCCAAGGGGTTTGCTCCGCCGCAGATTGGCAGGTCGACGGTGTGGCTTTATGCGGTGGATTGCAGTCGTTGTCGATAAAAAACTCGGCCGATTTGACTGATATGGGTCTGGTGGCTATAGGAAGAGGATGTTGTAAGCTGAGTAAGTTTGAGATTCAAGGTTGTGAGAATGTAACAGTGAAGGGACTAAGAACAATGGTTACTCTACTGAGAAAGACTCTGATTGATGTTAGAATATCCTGCTGCAAGAATCTAGATACAACAGCTTCGTTAAAGGCGATTGAGCCGATTTGTGATCGGATTAAGAAACTGCATATAGATTGCGTGTGGTCTGGTTCAGAGGAGGAAGAAGAAAGGGGTGAAACAAGCGAAACTAACCACGAGGATGATGACGATGATGATGATGATTACGAGAGGAGCCAGAAGAGGTGTAAGTATTCGTCAGAGGAAGAATTACACTGCTCATCATTTCCAAGCAGTGGCGGGAATGGTTTCTGTTCTGAAGACAGAGTATGGGAGAAACTGGAGTATCTGTCTTTATGGATCAGTGCTGGAGAATTTCTGACACCATTACCTATGACTGGTTTAGATGATTGTCCGAATTTGGAAGAGATTAGGATCAAGATAGAAGGAGATCGCAGAGGTAAACGCAAGCCAGCCGGGCCAGAGCTCGGGTTAAGTTGCCTAGCTCTCTATCCAAAGCTCTCGAAGATGCAATTAGATTGCGGGGACACGATCGGTTACGCATTGACCGCACCGCCAATGCAGATGGATCTGAGCTTATGGGAAAGATTCTTCTTGACTGGAATTGGAAACTTGAGCTTGAGCGAGCTCGATTATTGGCCACCACAAGACAGAGATGTTAACCAGAGGAGTCTTTCGCTTCCTGGTGCAGGTCTGTTACAAGAGTGCTCAACTCTGAGGAAGCTTTTCATCCATGGAACAGCTCATGAGCATTTCATGAATTTTTTGTTGAGAGTCGAAAACTTAAGGGATGTGCAGCTTAGAGAAGACTATTATCCAGCGCCGGAGAACGATATGTGCACGGAGATGAGAGTTGGTTCGTGTAGTCGATTCGAGGACCAATTGAACAGCCGCAACATCATTGACTGAAACTAAACAGTGAGTTACTTACTCCACACTATTTATAAAATGTATTTAACTTCAAAAACTAGTCTTTTTGTTTATTCGAATCTGTCAAATGTTATAGATGTTTGTAAAAGGAAAGAGCAAAGACAATAATAATATATAATTTGCAATGATCAATGATTTCAGAAAACAAAAAGCCATTTTTATTCGAAACTCAATGAAGAAGCCGGAGAGAGTTTTTAACACAGATGCAAAAATTACACCTAATGACTCTAAGAGTTTCTATTTAGAGAAAGAACAAAAACAATTTCATAGATTCAGGAAAGCGAATACTCGCATGTCGCTAGACGGGCCAGTATCTGTTCACAGCTCGGTCTTTGCTCTGGTTCCGACCAACAAGCTACAACAAGACAGAGATTTCATAAGCATCTGTTTACTGAAAAACAACAGTAGGTTTTCTAAGAGAAACAACAGTTGGTTTTGAGGAGTGACTAACCTGCAATAAGCTTGCTTAACGGTCCTTCAGGTATTTCGAGCCGGGCTCCCTCGTTTGCAACAGTATAAATGACCTGAAAACAAAAAATTACGGAACCGGGTTTAGATTCGATGTTTTGTTTAGTTACCGAATGTTGTTCTTGTCAAAGAACATACTTTTTCTATTGGGACTCCTTCCCAGGGCTTGGATAGAGTGCAGAATTCCCACATTATAACACCAAAGCTAAAGATATCGCATTTTTCCGAGAAGGGTTCATTGCGGATAAGTTCAGGAGCCATCCACTCGGGAGTTCCTGCAGCTTCATTGTCCTTCGCCGTCGTGGCTTTCATCACTCTCGAGAGCCCAAAATCACAGATCTTGATTTTCCATTTGTCGCTCAACAGACAGTTCGCACTCTTTAGATCGCGGTGCACTATCCCCATCCGGTGTATGCACATCAAACCCCTTTGAGACACGTAGAAATACAAATGATTACAAAATCTCACGACTCTGTTTCTAAACTTTCCTATTAGAACTTGGTAATTTGATGCTGACTAGAGGGGTTGAAATGGTGAAAATCTGAAATGGGAAGTATTCAATGTAGAAACGAAATACCTGCAAATGTCACGCAACATCTTTAGTTTCCTCTTCCAGCTTAAGCTCTTCATTTGTTTAGTCGAATAGAGCGCATGATACAAGGACCCATTTTCCATAAACTCTGTGACTAGTGATAACTTAGGAGGCTTTGTGCATGCTCCAAGGAATAGAATAACTACAAGACGTCGAGATACGCCTCTGTTACTTAAAAAAATTATCTTAAAAGTAACCGAAGCAAAAAATAAATAGATGATGAATACCATTGGGATGTCGAAGACGGCTGCACAGAAGAGAAGAGAGGAAGAGAAGTCAGAAAGATAAGTTGAGACGTAATTCGCTGCAAACTTAATAGACACATAAAAGATTATATAGAACATATACCAAAGAATGGATATCTCATTGCAGAAATCTTTTATGTTCTCAACCGTTAGGTCTTGCTCAAGAAACACCTTGATTGCAACGTCTGTTGCATTCCAGATGCCACGGTAGACTTTCCCAAAACATCCTGGATGGTAGATACCAACTAAAAGAGTTAGTTGGATTTCAAAGACAAAAGTATACATTTTACTAACAGGTTTTAAAGTATACATGACTTGATAGTTAAACAATTCTTACCACGTCCAACAGGACTCCCAACTTTCAACTCGGAGTAATCTATGTTCCATTCTTCATATGGTAACAAAGGCTTATTCTGGAACATTGGAGATCTCAACACTTCATTCCAAATGTCGCTTATGTTTTGATGTAAAGATTCACTTTGATTGTTTTGGGGAGATGATGGCAGTGATATTGCAGTCTGCGGATCTAGTGTCGACCTTCCACCTGACATTTGTTCAGAGACCTAGAAGCAGAGATAAGCCGTTATACAAAAAAAAAAAGTTAACGTTTCGAAGAACTCCAAGGTCTTCTCAGGAAGATTTTCTCAATATGCAATGACAACTAGAACCATATCCCATAATTTCTCAATTTGTTTATTGGACTTGTTGAAACAGGCAATGGATGTTCTGCTTTTGTTCTCTCCAACAAAGAATTACAACACCATCACTTTTCCTAGTTCAAAGCTACCAACACAGCCGCCAAATATACCATAAGTATTTCAATGATGCATATATCAAGAAGCTTCATATATCAATACCAAGAAAGCTGTTTCATACATTTTTCTGGAGACTAGGGCTCCCGGTTCTTTCACTTCGTTCTTTCGAGAAGCGACTCTGCTTCACGGATTTACTCATTACTCGCATTGCCCTGAAACAGATTGTCAAGTTTACTTTAAGCAAAAGATATCGACAAAATTACAATAATATTAGTGACAACAGAAGCCGATACTATTGCTCAAACTTGTAATACCATATATGGAAGGCTATACATGATGCAAACAAATGCTAGTTAGTGATATTATGTGGTGCTAAAATATTTAAGAAAAATAATAACGCGAGATCTTTGGCCGACGTTTTAATTATTGTAACCTACTTCGGCAATAGAATGATGACTTTGAACACATCTAATGTTGATTAATGTTATAAAACAAACACCTGCCTTGCGATGTCATCGCTGTTCTCAGGAGTTGCACTAAGGCTTCTCCTCATTCTCTTAGTTTCCAGTTGTCCTGCTCCATCTGATTTACAGCTGCCCATCAAAACTGAAGACATCAGCATTTTTTACACATTACAACAATTTTTTTCAGCCAAAGCGTTATTAAATCACTAAGCCAAACACTAATGACTAACGATAAAATGCATATATTTCTGAAGCGAACTCATCAATTGTAGTTGACTAGACAAGGTTATATAATAGGACACAAATCAGAGAAATAGCATCGACTAAATGGCTACCATATTTCACATTATCATTAGTAAAGATATTTGACAGAATTTAAGGGAACATGGGGATACTGAAGTTTTAGGAGAGAAGTAGCATGGAATTTATATACTTAACATTATGAATGATTAACTCCTCGGACAGAATGTCTTAACTTCAAGATATCTCATGCAAATAGTAGACATAAAACAAGAATAACCTGGAATTAGCAGTACGCTGTTCACTGATGACCTTTCCCTGGCTACGCTGCAAAAATTCAGTAGCTATGTTTGGCTCGCTTCGTGAAAGACTGAGAAAACAACAACAAAAAAACGAAAATTAATGACGTCCTTTCACACATGCATAATGCATGTGCATTCAGTTGAATATTAAACTTTCAATACCTCCTTACCTTTCATGGTCAATTCGGTACATGGGACTGTTTGGCTCCAATGGTGAATGACAAGGACCATTCCCTGAGCTATGAGCCATATAAATTGCCTTGGTTGACATGGGAATAAGCTGACCAGGAGATCGCATAAGGTCGACCAGCATTTCCACAGTATTGAGCACAACCACAACAGACATATGATTATATGCATCGACACTTGCAGAAGATTTCAGATTAGTAGAAAAACCCTGATCAAAGAAAATTAACCGAAATGCTAAGCTGCTAGAACCAATCAATAACATGTGTAAAATGCAGTTATACACAAGGCCATTGATCATATTTCTATACAATACTTACCACTACAAGACTACTTTGAAGACCCACAGTATCAGCTAGAACTTTAAACAAGATTGCTCGAGAATGACAAGAACCATGTTTGATATCTCCAAGTAGTTGAATACCGCTCTGCGGAGTTTTTAGTTTGTGTACATCTACCACCTGCCAGAAGAAGGAAATTCTCAATAAAGATTTTATGATAACCTAAAAGAGTACAACAAGGTTGCTGGAAATTTGTTTCCTTATTTAGAACCAAATATTCATTGCATGCAGCAATCAGATATAGTAACAAAATGATATGTATTATAGACGCAATTAGTCGTACTAGCAAACGAGATGATAGGTACGTGATGCTCGTATATTCTTACCACTCCAGCAATTTTCTTAATAACTTTAGCCGGATTTGGGTTCAGTCCTCCAGCAAGTTTGTTGATCAACGACTTTAGCCTAAAAAGCTTTGTATCTCTCTCGAAATCTATAAGAATCACATCAGCCTTTATACCTTCCTCAGCCAGCATACGAAGTTCGCTTAATGTAGGAATGCTTTCACTACGCTTCAAGTTATTATCCTGCTAAAGAATCAAACAATGTAAACAAATAAGAAAATGATTCTTGACAAGCAATTTCATGTAACCAAACGTAAAATAAAGCTAACTGAGAAATAACCGGGCATACATAATATCAACCTAAAGATAGCTTACCGGGATCACAGAGTAAAAACCATCTGGGATCGGGTCAGAAAACGACCCAGTACTCCAAAGAATATTCGATGCTATATAACACGACGACAATCCATCTTGACCAAGGTTTCTGGGTGATTCTCTAACACTAGAGATTTCTTCTTGTAATCCCATAGAAACAGAACTGAATTTCTCCAAAACTTCTGAAGTCCTCAAATCTGGACTTGGAGGTCCCTGTTCCGATGGCCCAGCATCGTCTCTCGTCTCTTCCGTTTCCATCTCCCTCAGGTCTAAAATCACATAAACACCTCCTTAACACATAGGACTCCCTCAAGAAAAGACGAAAAATCTAGGTACCAAATATATTGAGAATCAAACTTCGTGTACCTGTAGTTTGCCCCTGGAGATCAGCTAACCTGCAAACGCAACAAAAAAACAGAATGTTTAGGTAAAAAAAAAAAACCTAATGATCAAAGCAAAATGAAACAAAAAACAAAAAAAGGAGGCGTTTTTCAATGCTTCCTTTGATATCTACACAAAAAATTACAGTAACAAAGTAGTACAGTAACTAGTAGATGAACATTTTGATGAAGAACATAAGTCAACTCTTATACAATTCAGCTTTAAACTTACGTTATGACCGAATCGTCTTTTACGGATTTTATGTTACAAGAACAACAGTTAGCTCCCATTTAGAGTCTTTGGTGACAAAATTCCAAAATCCTGCAATAGATTTTTCAAACTCATATGAACAATTTGATAAACCTTCAACTCAATATCAATCCTAACGCAAAACCCACCAACTCAAAACCAGTAAAAAGGGTATATTTCGACCACTAAGATCGATCCAAACACACAATAGACCATAAATCAAATTGTTCAAAATGAGGGTTTATGAAAAATCTCACCGAGAGAGAGTTCGATGAAATCTTCCCAATTCAACAACGAGATGATTTGCGATAAAAGAAGAGCTTGATCGCCCTGCGATGCAGAGAGAGAAAGACGACGAAGAATTGAAGATTCCATGATCAAGCACACACAAAGATACGAGCTTTAGATTGAAGTATATGCAAATAGATTGCAAAACGAGTTTATGCGATCAAAATTGGGAGTTTTTGGGGGGTTTTTATAGCTTTTTATTTTTTTTATTTTAATGGCGGAAATGAAGAAACACACAGTGATGGGATTTTAGGGGAAGTGATGATCCCTTTGCTTTACGGCACGTGACTCATCGTTTCGCACGTGGCTTCTCTTTTCTTTTCTTTTCCCGGTTTTTATAAATTTTATACATATCTTAATTTTCATCTCTATGAAAAATATTGAATTTCTTAGAAAGAAATATCAAACAATAAAAGAAAATTCGGAAATAAATTCACACTATAAGAAAAATTTGCAAACAGTATATATACCTTAAATTTATCTAAATCATTACTTTATATTTGTTTTTGTAAAACTTTATAAAACTAGATAAAAATCAATAATTATTTCAAAATATTATTTAATTTTGTTTAATAAAACGGAAAATGGGTAGAATCTTCAGAAAAAACTATGTTTTAGATTTCTCTTTATTTTTTGTATAGTTAATAATTTTATTCATTGTGAGATATTAGACAAAGATCTTCAGAAGATTAGTTCCTATGGGAGTACAATTACCTAAAAAATTTGTATTTATGTCGGATATACTTGTTGTACGGATGTACCTGTCACACCTAATACATAAAACATATTATGGATGACAAATAGTTAAAACATGGAGCAATAATAATTATTTTATGATGAAAAAGTATTATGTTGCATGACATTGTTGGATCATCAGGGTTGAATCTATTACGAATAAAAGTTGATGCATAAAATATATGACATTATAAATGATAATATAATGTCGATCGACACAAAAAATGACAATAAAATATCAGGCTGATAATATATGTGTGTGTGTGATTTACAAAAAGAAGAAGACGTAAATGAACAAGAGTTTAAACAAGAATATAATGAAAAGATGATGGTTTTTTGAAAAAAAATCATTAGGAATTCAATGATAATTCCATTTTTTTTTAAATTACAATTAATTAGAATAATCGATGCAAGATCATCATATTTCAATATCGATATTGATTTTGATACCTATACGGTAATAATAATAGATCTTCAAATTTTTTGGCGGCGCCGTTATCTTTTAAACTCAATAAAAATATCACATTATGATTTGTCATAAGATCCTTCAGTTTATATAGTCTATGAAAACACAAGAAATTATGTGAGAAGTTTTTTTTATCTATTAAGTGACATATTCAATTAATGTAAATACATATTGATTTTTAATTTCTTAAATTTATATACTATGCAAATAAAAAAATTATTTGAAACATATTATTTTTTATCTTTGTAGTGACATTTTCAATTAATGTAATTATAATTACCTATTAAACACATATGAATTTTTTAATATTTAGTTTAAATAACTAAAACAAGAATAACAAATTTAGGAAAGAGGAACATAAACATGTATGGTAAGTTACAATTAACATAACTTTAATTTTTAGAACAACAGAATCAGGCCCACTAACTATTATGGGCCTTTGAGAAACCCCTAAAACTCTTATGAAAGTTTTCGTCCATCTTCTTCTCCCTAAAACCCTGACTCTTTACTAAACCCTAATATCTCAATCTCTCTGACCTATCGATGACCACCGCAGCTCAGCCGCCGCCGCCACCGCCACCGCCGCCACCGCCACCGGAGCCGTTAGCTACTCCATTGCAGACGTCAAGGTTTAATCCCACGACGGTGGACGGTGCAATTAAGGCCTTGCTCAAGTGGAGAAACGAAAAATCAAAGACGGAGAAGCCGCAGCTTCTAGAGGAAGACGAATTCGTATACCTAATCGTAACCCTAAAGAAGATTCCACAGACGGCCGTACGAATGCTTACCGTATCGGTCTTCCGCATCCCCTTATTAACCCTACCGAAGATTCGCCGGAGCTCTGTCTCATCATCGACGACAGACCTAAAAGTGGTCTCACCAAGGGCGATGCGATGAAGAAGATCAAATCGGAGAACATACCTATCACTAAGGTGCTTAAGCTCTCAAAGCTCAAAACGGATTATCGACCATTCGAATCGAAACGGAAGCTTTGCGATTCCTACGACAGGTTTTTCTCCGACCGGAGAGTGATTCCTCTGTTGCCGAGATTGATTGGGAAACAATTCTTCGCGAGCAAGAAGATTCCAGTGGCGATCGATTTGAAGCATAAAAACTGGAAGGAGCAGATTGAGAAAGCTTGTGGAGCTGCTATGTTCTTCATGAGGACAGGGACTTGTAGTGTGATCAAAGTTGGGAAATTGTCGATGGAAAGCAATGAAATCGCAGAGAATGTAATGGCGACTTTGATCGGAGTTGTCGATATTTTGCCTGGTAAGTGGAAATACGTTAGATCGTTGCATTTGAAGTTATCTGAGAGTTTAGCATTGCCTATATATCAGACAGTGCCTGATTTGAAGCTCAAAATCGATCCTTTCGGTGTTAGAGAAGTTAAGAGTGGTCAAGAGTTATCTAAAAGTGATGTTGATGATAGTAAGAGTGTTGTTGTCTCGGTGAAGACAAAGAAGAATAAAGGAAGGATTCATGAGGTTAGATATATGGATAGTAATGTATCTGAAATCGAAATGAATGTTGAAGATGAGGTTGCTGGTTATCTCAATGGTTCTGGAGATAAGAGGAAGAAGATGAGCAGTAAGGATGCAGTGAGTGAGAAACCGGTGAAGAAGATTGTTAAGGTGAAGAAATCAGACATTGTGAAGCGGAAGAATGGTTTAAAGTCGAAAAAACTAAAGAATGAAGCAAATAGTAAGAGGAGGAAGAGTATTCTTAGATAAGTGATCCAAGGAAAGAAGATGCTCGATAAGTGTCGGTAACTAACTAAGTATTCTCTTCTTTCTGCTTGAGTGGTTGTTTTTGGTACTGATTATGATTTTGTCTTATCATCATGATTCTGATACGTTTAAGCCTTTGTGATAGTAATCTGTTTCATCAAACCAGTGACTTTTCATGTAGTTGGTTTGGAAAAATATTTATTACATGTGTTTTGTTTGCATTCTACAATTTGAGTTTTAACGAGGATCGACTGATTCTGATTTTCTCTAAGAAGAATACAAACTCAAGAATTTACCCGAAAGAAAAGTACTTACAGGATCTGAATCAAGCCTGACCCAGATCCTGGCTAAGTACTCATCCCTAGAAATGGCTAAGGAAAAGTCTCTACTCTTGAATCCCTTTATAGTTAAACTTCATGTATCTACTATGTCAGATGCTCTCCCGATGATGTCGAGAACAGAGAAAGGGAGAGCATCGTGTTGATATCATCTGTTGGTTTTTGCCTGCAACTTTCAAACTCAGGTAACTGATTTCCACCTCCGGACATGAATTTCAATCGTTTGACTGATGATACTTCACTCCTCTGTTCATCTCTGACTCTTTTCTCATGGGTCATCTTCCTAATCTGCATAAGATTTCACCAAGGTTACAATATCCTCCATTGATTCTACCAAACTGTTCCTCAATAACTCTTAAACCGAAAAGTAGCTACCTCTAGCAGAGGCAGAGTCTTGCTCTCTAGGCTGTCTCGGCCAGGCCACTCATTTCCGCTTAACCCACTAAACCAGCTCGAAGGTCGCATTAGAAAGTTGCCTCCAAGATTTGTAAAGTCCGCATCTTGGTTGAGTACCCTGCAGAAAAAGAATGCGGTTTTGTAACTTCTTGATCGCAATTCGCAAAAGGGATCTACAAATCTGAAACTTTACCTCGGAGGAGCGGATTTAGAGTTGTAGACATGTCTTAAATCACCATAAGGGATATGGATCATGTCCAACAAATAGCTGCTGTGTCCACCCATCATCGCTCCAATCTCTGCACAAAAATCGTATTCATCAACGGAAATCGAACCTAATGGATAGAAAAATTACTGTGGATCAGAACGAACAAATACCATGGCGAGATGATGGCTCGAGCTTCTTACTCCGGTACATCTAGAAATCAGAAACATCAAAACATTGAATAAAAGAACAACAAAAACTGAGATAATCTTAGAGAAACATACGAGACATTATAGTGTAAACCTGTAAGTGACTCTTGACATGAGCAATACTCAATCCTTTCAAATTCATCATCTGAAGAACCAATTTCGGTGTCGCTCCTGTAAAATCATACAACAATTACAATCACTACAAATCAGAGAGAGTTGGAGTCTTGGAGAGAGCAAGAATCGTACTGTGTGGACCGCCTAGTCGTTGGACTGCACGGACGAATGTAAGATGAAGATCAGGCGTCCAACGAAGCCGAGGCATGTTGGATCGAACATACTGTCTCACGTTATTACTACTCGTGACTTGTTGGTCTTCGTCTTCAACTGATGACTCTTCTTCATTGTTTTTCTCCACCGTCTCTTCTCTGTTCAGGTCAAGCCACGTGGAGCATTTTCCCGGCGAAGATGTCCCGGCCATGTCTCTCCGGCGAGAGTAGTCTCTAGCTAGCTCTCGAGATCAATTACTCGAAAGAAAACCCATGAAGACTAATCTCAAGTTATATCTATAGTCTCTCTATGATTATTTCGGTTTTAGAACTTAGATTCAATAATACATACGATATGATCATATATATACTATATATGCATTATTATATATTCTTCTTCTTAATTTGCTATAAACTATAAGTCTATGATATATATATATATATATATATATAGACATGTATATTCTTATCTATGTCATGCATGTTTACGTGTTTGTGTATGTGTTTTTTTATGGAAAAGTGTGTTGGAATCTTCCGTTTGGTGAAATCACATTAGTTATTAGGTTTTGCTACATTTTTGTTAACAGACCAGAAAAATATCCGTTTGTTCTTCTAATGACAAAGACATATAAACTTAAAAGTTTTCACCTTTATCTCTTAAAACAAATAAATAAATTCTCTCTTTAAAGAAAATATTAAGTAGACTATGTATATGGTGAATGTTGAATTTTTTTTTTTGTCGGCATATGGTGAATGTTGAATTTTTTGTTTTTGTCGGCATATGGTGAATGTTGAATATGAATTTCAAAACTATATAAAATTTTCTTAATTCTTAGATTTGTTTACAAAATATGCCTTCCATATATATAACATATGATAATAGCTAGGCTGTTTAAATAGGTTGATTAATCACATATTACGCATCTTGGTTAAAACAACCAAAGTCTATATATATGTGTATATACAATTAGCAGTCGAATATTTTGCGTCATTAGAATTGTAGTTTTGTGAATGATTAAACATTTCCATCCGACCAAACCACTCTTGTCTTTATAACCTCTTTTCTTTTTGATAATCTCCAATTAAGTTGACCTTTGCCGGAGACTACGCTTTACCCTTTTGTCATATTATACCGATTTTGTCAAAACCATTTTCAAAAGTAAAATTTAATAAAATTGGTACATCTAAATAATATATATATATATACCAATTTATTCTCTGATATCGAGAAAACTAAATCGGATATGACAATCATCGATCTAAGCCGAATTGGAAGTATTCATCTGTATTTCGCTAATTTTTTGCTACTCATATTAAAAATAATGATGGGAAAAAAATTCACCCAATATTCCTCTAAAACATCTAAGTTTAAGGTCGTGATTATATATTCTCAATTTCTCATATATATATATATATATATATATATATGTTAAATACATGACAGTTTTCAATCCCAACGTTTACAAACAAAACTTATAAAGTAAAGAGAAGTGAGTTTTGTCAAATAGTTAAGGATGTGATTCCCAAAGATTCTTGGGTTCACGTTTGTACAAAATCAGAACTTGTCTTTATCTTCTTGGTTTTATTTGGTGACCCCTTTCAATGGGCATTGGGTCACACACCTGCTTATATTTGATTTCTCTTCGAGGTTAGGGCTTGCTCTACTTGTGATTAATTAATTATGTTTTCATAGGGCGTACCATTAATTACCAAAGCATCCATATATAATTCAAGAGAGGTAGTTAAGGAATAATTAAGTGTGTATATATATATATATATATATATATATATATATATTGTGTTCAATCGTCATTTCAATGATTCAAGCAACACAATAGCACCTTCCCCTTGAATATCATTTGTGAAAAACTTGAACTAGAATATATTAACTTGCATAAATTGTTAAATTAATACTGTAATAGTTTAGACTTTAAACTTTTATACTTTTGAATACCACAATAGCGTCACAAAGTAATTCAAGAAAACATATAGTAAGTACAAACACTTTTTACAAAAATTAACTAAATTTTATGTGAAGTTAATAACCCCAAACCCTACACCAACTTAATTATAAACCGTCCCGATGCAAGATTCCGACACTCTATGTACACACGTATCTATACAACCATTTTGGAAGATATATGTAAAACGCGATAGGATCAAATTTCAACGCGATAGGATCACATTTCAACGCTCTCGATCTTCAAATTTAGGTTTTTAGAGAGAGAAAGAGAGGAGAGAAGAGAGGACAAAAATTCGAAGTAATTAATTAAGAGTGAAGAGAGCATTGATGTGAGAGAAGGAATCGTAGAGATTAGAGACTCATGTGGGCACTAAGAAAGATGAGGAAACTATGTTTTGTCCTAACCTATTTACGTACCGACACTCCATTCACAATTCCTCCATTTCCCATGCCTCTTTTATGGAATATATTTCAAATTAGGTTTTTATAATTCTTGAATTTCTTTAATCGACATTATTTTATTTGGTTAGGAGAATCTCTTGCCCATTGTTTTCCAAGAAAATTCTTTTCCTCTATTTCAAAGAAAAGAAAAAATCCATGCTCTTTTCAACACGTATTAGATACGTTTTAATGGTAAAAAACAATTTTGTTGACAAGAAAATATACTAATTGTTTGTGAAAACAATTTCCCGGCTCAGTGTTCGTACTGCTTCTTTTAACTTCATAATCTTCTCTTTTTGTTCACGCATAACACCTCTTGCCTCCAATAATGCTAGATATTGCCATCCGTTTGGTTTCTCTAAATCATACCAACGGAAGAAATGCAATTCTCATACTCCTGAGCATTTTTACGTAACCATAAAACCTCCCTCTAGGATTGTTTTTAGTCCAAGCATTCACAATCTTAGATGTCCGGTTACAGTTACAAAGAACATCATTGTTGTTCTTGGATTCAATGTTAGAAGAATTTCCACTCTGAGCCATCTGCAATCAAATCATATACATTACACCCTTCAAGCTCAAGCATTTCAATTATTCTGATTATTTCGAATATGTATCATGTATCCCTAAACTCGGCGATATGGAAAAAGACAACTAACGATTCATGTTTCGAATGAAAGAGGAAGACAACTTACAGTTTTGTTCTGATAAACCGAGCAGTAGTCTCTGATTTTCCCCAGTAACCGCCCCAGGAATCGAAGAAGTCTCTGATTTTTGCCTCTAACCCAAGAATCATAATTCCCAAATCGATTTGGGGGGTTTTGGTTTTTTCCCCAATTCTCGTGTTTTGTTATTTTACTAACACATGTTTTTTTTTACGTTAAATAAATCAGACACGTTTTAGAAAAAACTAAAACGGAGTTAACTGATTTTAAACGGGGTTATTTATCCGTTAACAGCATTTACTATTCCGTTTAAATTTTTGGTGGTGCGCACTTGGAAGTCACGTTGGAGGTTTATATTGTGAATAATATCAGATTAGAAGTTTAAAGTGATAATAAAAAACGTTAGAGATTTAAAATGTCAGTGCGTGCCATCTTAAAGGTTTTTATGCGATTTTATATAGAGCTTTGATTTTACGAATACAAAATTATTTGAACATTTTATAGACCGTTCCATCATTTACAAATAATAAGATGACTACATTTTTTTTGTTTCTACTAAAATCTAAACGAAAATTAGGAGTTTATAAACAACACCCTATTTAACAATTTGTCAACAAAGTTAATTAAAAATTTCTTATGTTTGTTAATTGAATTAATTCACTATTTGTAATTAAAATTTTATAATTTTTGTTCTGAAGTTTTAATTTTTGTTTTCAGGATAGATAAGAAAATCAACGTGCAGATTTACTCGTGAATAAACTTTCTCCGTAGTTATCACCATTGGTGGAGAATGAGAATTATGTTGTTCACTTTTCAGTATTTTGAATATAGTTGGTATATGTTTGAGGAAAAAAAAGAAGAAGAAAAAAAAAACATTTTGTAGGTGCTTAATTAACCAAGACCTATATTATATAGTAAGATCTCTAGAAAATCTGAAATAAAAAGGACGTTGAATATATTAATCGATATACATGCAAGAAGCTAAAAAAATTATGCATGTTGCCCTAAAGAATCGCCGCAAAATAAGGCACCGTCTTCGAATTCTTCCTCATCACATGCCTACATACGTACGTATCTTTACCCAGGACCAGGATTATTAGCTTCAATCTCAATTTCAATTTCAATTATATATATATTTTAAAATACTCATAAGAAACAAACTATATAAAATATGTAGAGTAACAAATTAACAATGTAACATAATAAAGATTTCTCTTCTAAGTTGTTTCCATGCTTGCTTTTGCGGCCTCGCGTTCAAGGCGGTTGGGATCAAAGGGTATCCACACCTCAATGAGCATGTAAACGTTTATTTTTTTCCGCCTAAATATTTCATTGATATTAAATCGAAGTTACAAAGTCAAATACATCAATTTTAGAAAACAAATGATTACATAAGTAGATATATGCGCCATGAGAAAAATACATCAAAAGAAGTGAATTTGACGATGCTTTCCGTAGACAAACCTTACTCGCTAACGGATCATTAAATCCGTTATTTTTCTTCTCCGTCTTCGATCCTACTCTGATGCGAATTGTGTTCGTGGATAGCATATCTTGGCTAAACCTCCAAATTGCACACTGCATGATAAAAACCGATGCTTTCGAAAATAGTTATGAAATGCCGATATTCTGATACCAAAACTTCTGTATTAGAATCATATTCAAAGACTTTGACTTTCTTTTTCTCTCGATTTGATCCAAAGATGGTCTTATTCATTCAAGTAGAGTAACTATACCAATGATTTCGAAATCGAAAATCCAAACGATATCTCTACACCATGGTTTAGGATAACAATCACCGGTTGATAACCGGAATTTCCACCGACAAAGAAATAGATCAACGGAATAGTAAAAGAGACATCACGGTTACACCGAAACGACATAAAGAAAAAGAAAGAACAACGACAATTCCACTTGTCAAAAAAATTGACACCCCTTCGGTCACCATCACTGACGAGATACTGTATAAGAAATAACACAAAAAACCCTCCACATTTCTCTTCATTGACCAACAAATCGCTCATGACTCATCAACGCATCAATGAATTAACCGATGATACCGTGGAGTGAGAAGACACATTCTCTACCGTCACAGAGAAGATTTCGAGAGGTGTGAGAACCAGAGAAAAAGAATTGAAAGGAGAGAAAGTTATGCCGGAGACCCAGCACCGCCGTCGGAGGATCATGACCAACGGCCACGATAAAAATTTGAGAATCGTCAAGCGACTCGCACTGTTTCTCTCAAGTGTTTATGTTTGTTTTACGAGCGTGTAAACGTTTTAGACCAACAATCCTCCCCTAACTTAATAAATAATAGCTATTGTTACAACAGATTGAACGATTTTTGTAAGATAGATTTGTAAACTTTAATCAAGAACTCATTTCTTTCAATCAAGATTCCTCCAAAATGCTCTTTTTTTCTTCTTCTGGTCGTTGTGTTTAGCTTAGGGACCATTCTACTGTTGGTTGTTGAACATCATGCTCTCATCATCATCATAATCGATAGTTTTTATTTACGACATGAGAAAACCAAACCTAAGGGAAGAAGCAGAAAAGCTAATTTATGAGAATTTATTCATTTAAAAAGACGAAGACGTGCTTTGCTTCATTTACTGTTGAAAACAGTCTAATCACACCCCACATGAGCTTTGTTCCAATATCCGAATCAATAGGCAGAAACTATAAATTGAGCGTATCCGAAGATTTTGCATTAAAAACTACAAAAGAAATTAAATAGCATTAGAGGTCTAATGACTACTACCGAAGACAAAGCCATTAGAAATCTTTTTGCAAATATTATGAAACCGGAGACACCTTATCACAAATTAGCATGTACAATCCCGTTTGCAATATAAAAAGACCCCAATTTTTTTTTATAGATTATTTCCGAAAGCAAATAGTGATATAAAAATAAATAATAATTTTAAAATCCGAATTATGTGAGAGAACTATAAAGATAGAGAAAAATATAATAAGATACCGTAAAATCAAGTTCTTCTAATGACAGGACCTCTGTACGGTACTCGTCGTATCACAAAGTCATCAGGCGGTTGATATTCCTCGAGCCAAGTCACGTCTGAGACAACTTCCCCGTCCACTTCTATTTCACCTGTTCCGTTTCACAATGCAAGATCAATCAAGTGTTTGCGAAAACCCGGTAAGCCAAGCAAGTTTATGGACAGTGGTGGCTAATAGAGATTATCAGTAGCTTCTGGTTGGGGTTTTCGGTTTTAGAAAATTTAAGTGAATCCGAATATGGTATTCGATTTGGATTGAACACACCTAATTATTAGCATTGTTTAGCCGAGAATCGTGTTTCAGGAGCTTAGTGAATTACCAGGTAAGTCTTCTCTTCTGGATTTCTGGAAGTAAGTGCAATGCCGTTCATGATCTGAAGAGTATGGTGGAGATAAGATATCGATAATAGCACAATGAGTGATGGCTTTGAAACAATGAATGTTGCCACCGCTTGTCGGATATAGCGTGGTTGCTGGGATTGGAGCCGTCATCTCAATATCCTTCACCAGTTTAGCGGGTCTTGCTGCTTATGAATTAAGAGTTTACTATTAGACCCGAAATGTGATCGGTGAAAAACTGAGAGCTAGAGAAGGACGACGGTTATACCTTGTGATGGATCTTCTGGTTCGGTCAGGTCAGGCTCTACCCAATCATATGACTTCACATGCATTGAACCATATACGAGCTTGCTTAGCACGGTCATGCCCGGATGATTATGAAGCGGTATCATAGAGGAAGGTGGCATACAGAAAATTCCTATCTGTTTTGACAACAGAGACAGAGTGAGAGATATCATTGGTGGCAGTATAAGGAAGATAATACCCCGACTAGAGACAGACTCAGAATTGACTCGAACTGTGTTTACTCATACTTTCTAGATCATTTGTCATAGGCTTTTTTTGCAGACTTCAGGCTCATGGCTTGAATGATTGGTTCCTGAGATTCTCTCAAGGACCATGTTTGGATGCCCCCCTATTCCCCTAATTTTGAATATGCGGAAAAAGAGAATATTAAATATCAACTAAATCGTCCCAGGCTTGGTTATAGAGCGTTTTAACCTTTTATCTCTACTGAGACTTCGGTTTCTGCATATAATTCCAAGCAGAAGCATTCCTATTTAAACCCATGAAGTTAAAATGGGACTCTTATGCTATGTTTTATCTAAGTCATCCTAAATTAGATCACAAAAGATGCACCCTTTCCCTGAAGAGTTTCAAACCCCCCATTTGACTATCTTGTAGTAGCCAACCGTAACCTTTAGCAACATTTAAGACTAATCAGCTATAGATTCGTCAAATGAGTATGCTTACAGAGAAACTGTCACACTCATGCAAATGAAGATACTTTATTGCTGGGGGTGACTGATGACTTCCATTGCGTTCATTGAGTAAACCAGACCTGCTCCGTGCCAATTGAGCTTCCTGCTCGATACCAACATCAGATGGCTTGATTTTCTCTGAAACAAAAAATTACAAATAAGGCTGTAAGTGCAACAAGGGACCACTGCATTTAAGACAATAAAATGTAGAGTGAGATATAAGATTACTTCCACCAACACCTTAACTAATACAATCACATAAGGTAATTACACAATGATCAGATAAACTGTTTCACATGCTGTGGGGCATAAGATTAATAGAAAAGTCATTGTCACAAGCAGAACATTAACAAGCACATAAAGAATAACAATGATCAGACAAATAACAGATGCAAGAATTAATAATCTGTTCATAATCATACCCAAGACATTGCGAACTTTCTCCAAAGCCTCGTCTGATATTGGCCCGTCTGAAGAGAACGACGCCTTGCAAGTATTGTAAAGCCTCTGAGCAAAGTAAGGCATGATCTAAAATCCAATACCAAATTCTCAGTCTCACCACTTATGTCCCCCTTTTTCTGGAAAAAAGGGGATCCAAACCTGTCAACGATAACAGAGGAAAAAAGCTTCTCTTGGTTTTCTAAACACAACTGATGATACTAAAACTTCATGGAAGATAATCATTTCCTTCTTCTACAACATACAAGCATTTTCGCCTGAAACAAGGCAAAGAAAAACAAAAACAAAAAAAGCTCAATATGATTACCAGCTTACACAATGTACAAATTTTTTAACACATTCTCATTTGAAGACATGTGAGAATTATTCTCAAAGGTATCTCAATAAAAAACACAGCTTTAGTAGGAATTTCGACTAAAGATGAACATCGCTCACAAGGGTTTCAAACCAAACATAAGCATTGAATCACAGAGCCATTATTACTCGAACTTGGGAACCTAATCGCACAGATAGCTCACAAGCCCGAGAACATCAGCAACATTTTCGGTTTTTAAAAACTGGGTATAATCGAATTGGACTATATATTATCAGCAAGCATTTTATCATCCAATTAGCCTCATAATCTAACACAAGAAGACATGGTAATCTGGATTCAATACAGAATTCGACCTCAAAATCGGAGATTCGTTTTCTCAGTAGGAAAAAAAAGGATGCGTCAAGAGTTAAAAACGGCAGCCACAGAGCAAAAATCAAACAAAATTATATCAAAAAAAAAAAAAAAAACTCAGAAGAAAACCTGAAACTGAGCGGGTCGCGTGAGATCCGGAAGGAATAGAATCAATCTGTAGAAAGTTGAAGACGAAGAAGAAGAGGCGAGAGAGAGAGAGACGTCAGAGTAAAATTTTTTTTTTTTTTTTTTCTGCTTTTAGCTTTAATTTAGAGTAAAAATTTAAAGAGGATCTAATTTTGTTGCCATATGCCGAGATATTTTCCTTCTTGAGTGGGACCTGTATATACGTCGATTTACTAAAATACCCCGCAGAGTAAACTCTATTCCAACAAACTCTTCTTTGCTCATTTTCCTAAATGCAAAAATACAAACACAATCATAAAATGATTTGTGATACTCTTTAAAATTTTATAAAGGTCAATTTGTGGCGTAGCCAAAAATTGATAAAATAGAAAATTAACCAAAATTTTCTAGATCCAAAAAATAGAATTGTACTATATAAAAGAAAATTTTGGTTAGTTTGTTCATGTTTTTTTTTCGGCTATCTAATCCAATTTTTTATTTTATAATACATGTCGTTGGTTGAATAAAAAAACAATATTTTGAATATAGTTATAGTTTGATAATTTCATTCTATTAATAATATATAAAAATTTGCGTTTCAATTTTATAAATTGGAAAATCAAAATATCAATATATATTTCATGCAAACTTGGATATATATCATAATAATTTGTATTAGTATTATTATTGCGTTACTATTTTAGTCCAAATTAATATAATGCATCGTTGACAAAAAAATAAATAGATTTAATACAAAGAAAAAAAAATAGTCAAGTGTATTTTATACATCTCTTTTGATTACGCAAACTAAACTAAATAGATTAGAGAACCTATAACTGAAAATACAAAATTTATGACAAAGTTAAAAATCGGTGACAAAATAAAAAAAAAAATCAAATTTGAATTCAATTGAAATTCCGATCGTGCTTCTTGGGCCTGGATGATTTAGATAAAAAAGTTATGGAAAGGTTATGTTATAAAACCAAAAAGAAGATAACGTTATGCAATTTCTTAAAAACAATTTATCGGGAAAAAAAGTAGCGTGAAGCTCACGCACGGCATTTGTCTTTCTATTTTATCCCCATCTTTCTCTCGTTTTCATTTTTTAATCGATATCTGGAGTATCTACAAAGAAACCCTAGATTTTGTCAAGAGGCGGTTGCAGAAGAAGAAGAAGAAAACTCTAGACGATAACCATGGCAGGTGTTGGACCGATGACTCAGGATTGGGAACCGGTGGTGATCCGTAAGAAAGCCCCTAACGCCGCCGCCAAGCGCGATGAGAAATCTGTCAACGCCGCTCGCCGATCCGGCGCCGATATCGAGACCGTCAGAAAATGTTTGTTCTTTCTTTTTTCTTTTCCCTAGTTTATTGGCTGATTTTCCGTCTTTGTTCAAGCTAGCTTAGGGTTCTCTCTTGAATATTTCCTAGATTTAGCTATTAGAGCTCCGTATGGGTTTTCAAGTGCGATTTCGAGCTCGATTTGAGCTTTGAATATAAATTACCAGCCTCGGGGTTATTGCGATTTCTAATTATTGATCTATTTAGTGGTTATGCTCGTTGTCAATTGAAATTTCCGTCGGAGCAGATAATTATTCGTTTGATGTGGTTCTTGTTCGTATAGGTTGATAAATTTTGTTTTTTAAACAAAAAGTGTTATGCTTGGTTTTGCATATACCTTGATCTTTGTTTTTTGAAATTTTATTGTTTCAATGTGCAATTTCGAGCTATGGATTCCATCTAATAGGATTTGTATTGCGCCCTTCTCTCTTTTTTTTGTGTGTGTTGGGTTTAGTCAATGCTGGAACCAACAAGGCGGCGTCAAGCGGCACATCTCTGAACACGAAAAGGCTTGATGACGACACTGAGAATCTTACTCGTAAGTCTACCTTTAATCATTTGCTTTACTGATATGGTGAAATGATTTCCTTAGTGGCTAGGAAATGGTAGTCTCAGTCTCTGTATTCTGTAGAAATGTGTTCATTTCTTGATTCGGTGATGATGTTTCGGTGATGATGAATTGGAATCGCGGAGTTTGTCTTTTGGCCCTAGTCTTTGATGGTTTTAGCGAGAGGAACTTTTCTATTCATTATTGGAAGCTAAAGCTCCATGTAATGTTTTTCTCTACCATTGTGATTCCAGATGAACGTGTGCCTACTGAGCTAAAGAAAGCCATTATGCAAGCCCGAACAGAGAAGAAGCTAACCCAGTCTCAGCTTGCTCAAGTATTTTATCCTTCTCTTCATATATCTCTTATTCTTATAGCCTGTTGTATGTAACTCTGTAACATGACCATAAAAAACTTGTTTGTTTCTTTTTGTAGATCATCAATGAGAAGCCACAAGTGATCCAAGAGTACGAGTCTGGTAAAGCAATCCCGAATCAGCAAATCCTTTCTAAGCTGGAGAGAGCACTTGGAGCTAAACTTCGTGGTAAGAAGTGAACAAGTCCCGAAGATAACAAAAACTTAAAATCGCAATTTCACTTTTCCTAATGTTGTCGTAACAACAATCAATGCTTTGATCTAATGCCGTAACTCTGCGAAGGAGAATCATTTTCTGATGTAAGAAAGCAAAAAAAAAAACCGTTTGAATGTTTGGTTGATGAATCACTCCATCCCATAAACTTAAATCAATATAAATAACCATGTCTTTTCATCACATAATAGAGCTGCTTCATTGTTGATTTTACATGAACTTAGAAAACATAGAGAAGAAATCCAAATTTCGAATTTAGAATTCGGGTTCAGGTTCTTCTTCAACCGGAGCAATGACCCATTCGCCATCTTCGTTCTTGATCATTCCTTTGTTCTTCTCCACCCACCAAGATCCTGGCACTAAACACTCATCTTTCAAGAACTCGCATGACTTGTTCACTAGTGCGATACTTCTCTTCACCATCAGTTTAAACTCTCCTTTCTTCCCGTTCCATCCCGCAACGATATGGAGCATTGCCTGCACAGATATATGAAAAACAGTAAGTTTCTACTCTGTATTTGAAAGATTCTCTCTAACAGATTCTCACCTGAAGATTGTGCCAATCCCCGGGATTCCTTGAATCCTTTAGGTATGGTGACTTCTTTGTATCGATCACAAAGTTGGTTCCTATATCCACATACCCCAAAAGTCCTCCTGGATATCGAGTTAAGAGATCAATCTTGTTCCTTACATGGAGGATCTTTAAGTTCTTATGACGCGTTACTTCGTCCCTGAACTCCTTGTTACCTACCTGTGGACAACCAAACACAATAGCAGTGATTGGAACATCATCTTTGGAACCGTTCTCAGCTATGTCATATGCAGCGATAACAGCCTCTGTAGCTCCCAAGCTATGTCCAGTCAACACAATGCTTGGTTTCTCGTCCTTATACTTCAACAGAAGCTCCTTGATCTTAGCTAACAACTGTGACCTTAGACTCAGCTTTGTGAATTTCGAATCTGGGTGATCAGAAGTATAGATTGTGAGCCACCCGAGCATCACCTTACACCCCTCTTCGTCTTCACTGTCACTAGACTCACTACTATAAGTACTACCCGCTCCAACTACACCAGAACCAGAACCGTTCTGGTCCGGTCCCTGCAGCAACGGCTCAGCTGAAGTTGGCCTAGCTCCCAAAACATTGATCCACTCATAGTTCCTACTCGTCCCTCTCAGAACCACATAGATCTCACGGCGTCCTAAAGCCTTAGTCCGTTCATCAGACGTTACGGCAATGTAACCAAACCAGTTAGACTCACGGTCCCAAGAATCTCGTGATTGTGAGTGGAGAAGCAAACCTTCGGGGAGAGAAACACGAGCCGTGGCGTAGAGGAAGCTTGTGACCTCGTAGTCAGAAGCAGATTCGAGCATGACCTTGTCGAAGAAAGAAGACTTGCCGTAGCGGCTGGCTCCACAGTACTTGGAGTTTTGGTCGTTGACGAAGGCATCGTAAGTGGCTTGACAAAAGTCACCGCAACGGAGAATGAGTTGGCGAAGTGATTGGTCTAATGGGTCTAAGAGAGTGTCCCAATTCTTTGAGCCTAAGAGCTCTTCCCATGGTGTTGTTGTAGCGGCCATTGGAGAGAAATGGTGTGTGTAAGTGACTCTTGGCTCTTGAGTATATGAAAAAATTGTTTTTTTCTTTAAATTAAATTTTGTTTACTTTATTTAAGTGGTTGTGATGATGAAGGTGTGTGACCCACTTATATCCATTGGGATAAAGGTTATTATTGGTGTGGGAATATTATTGGCACATAGTATCACAAACTTCCATACCATTCTCAACCATACAAAGTAACAAAGAGAGAAAAAAATCAAACCCAATCAATAGAGAAAAGAAAATTCAACCAGATCAATAGAGACACACACACAATAGAGGAGCTTGTTTTGGTTTGTTTGGTTTTCTAATCAAACTCGACGACGGGTTTGTCTTCGTCGTCGGGAGTAGCCATGACCCAATCACCATCCTCAGTCTTGAGCATACCTTTGTTTTTCTCGACCCACCAACACTCGGGAACCAAACATTCCTCTTTCAATAGTGCACACGATTTGTTCACCAATGCTATGTTCCGGTTCACTTTCATTTCGAACTTCCCATTCTTCCCGTTCCATCCCGCGACGACATGCAACATTGCCTACACACCCCAAACCATAACCGTTAAAACCAATGTCAGTTCTATTAACATTTGAGTCTCTATTGTTTAAAAAGGTCAATTTTGGTATTTGCGTTTATATGTGAAAAGAATTCAACGAAATTTTTTGCATTTTTAAATAGAAAACATTATAATTTTCTTATAAAATATTACGCAAAATGTAAATACAAACGAAGGGTACGATATGATATCGTTGCGCATTAGACAAAAGTCCGATCGATTAAACCTAATATTGTTGTCGTTCACCACTAAGGTTGTGTAAACGATTGGATCATTATTCAACTCTTATATGCAAATAAAGCAAAATAGAAATGACTTGCCTGAAGGTTATGCCAATCACCAGGATGATGAGTTTCTTTAAGATAAGGTGTAACTCGCGTATCGATTTTGAGTTTGGTCCCAATGTTGACGTATCCCATTATCTTAGCTGGATAACGAGTGATGAGATCAATTTCGTTTTTGACATGCAATATCCTCACATTGTTATGTCCGTTGATTCTGTCAGAGAATTTCTTGTTGCCCACTCTCGGAGAACCAAACACAATAGCCGTCACCGGAGGCACGTCGCTATAGCCGCTTGTAACGTTTTCGGCCAAGTCAAACGCTGCGAGAGTCGCGATTGTCGCACCTAGGCTGTGTCCGGTGAGCACTATGCTGGGCTTCTCGTCCTTGTATGTCTCTAGCAATTCTTTTATCTGTCATACCAAGTTACCATTTACGTAAATCATACAAATTAAATCGAAATCGAATTTAGTTGAACTAAACTAAGAAAAATAAACAAATTCAAGTTTTTTTTTCCAACAACTCAAGTATTGTTTCTATTTAAGTATATCATTTGTTATTCGTCAAATTTAATGGACTTTCAATTCATAATAATTGGCAATAAGTAGATTTATACAATTTTTTTTAAAGATCTCGTCTCATTTTCTACGTGAAATTCCTAACACTCTTTGATTTATTTGTAGATCATTTATAGTCATGAATTTTTCAATCCATATTTTACACGTCTATTTTGTGATCTCAATGTGAAATTCTCTATAACTCGATAAATATTTGATAACTTTAATTTGATCAATTAAATATCTAATTTTGTTCACTACCTTAGTGAGAAGCTGCGAACGTGCACTCATCTTGGTGAAGGGTGAGTTTGGATTAGCCGTCGTATAAATAGTGAACCATCCAAGCATAACCTCAGGACCATCTCCACCATCCATCAACAGTTCCTTAACCGAAGTCAACTTCGCTCCCATCACATTAACCCACTCGTAATTCCTAGTCGTCCCACGGAACACAACGTAGATCTCTCTCCTTCCAATCTCAGCCGTCCGTTCATCAGACGTGACCGCGATATACCCGATCCAATTAGTCTCCCGGTCCCAAGACTCTCTAGACATTGAGCTTAGAAAGAAGGCTTCGTGGTCACTGACACGAGCCGTGGCGTAAAGAAACGAAACGACCTCGTAGTGTCTCGCATCGTCGAGCATGACTTTGTCGAAAAACGAAGGTTTTCCGTAACGGCTAGCTCCACAGTAGATGGAGTTTTGGTCGTTGATGAAAGTGTCATAAGTGGCTTGACAGAAGTCGCCGGTTCGAAGGATGAGTCGACGAAGTGAATGGTCAAGTGGTTCCAATAGGTTTTGCCAATTGTCTTGGCCAAGAAGCTCTTCCCATGTTGGCTCGACCATGATTTGATGATTTGATTTCTTGGTGTAAGTTGTGTGTGTAAATTAACGCATTGAGATTTATTTATGTAATCGTGAGAGCCACTTTTAATTTATTTGTATAATGAACATTTGAATTGATCTTGTATATATATGCTTTAGAATATGCTAGTGTTCACTGTTAAACTGGTCAACTCCATATTTAAATCAGATTTTATCCAAAAATTGATATATTAGTTTTAACTTTTGATTTTGAACTATGATTTTTTTTCCCTCAAACATACTTTCTTCTCTATTTTGAAATATGATTAGGACATCGATACTCGGTTTCACTATTCCGATTATAAAGCTCTTTTTTTAATCTCAGAATATTACTTTTTATATATAATCAGATTTTTAGTTTTATCAATCTGATACATATAGTACTGACCTTGGCTTTTACTCAGCTCCAAGTAACAAATTTTGTTTGACCCATTATCAGTTTATAAAAAATAAAAAAATGAATATATAAAACTTTAATTCAAGGTTTAAACTCGCCACCCTAAAAAAAATTGTTTTGTCTCATTATCAACATAGTTAGCAACTCTTTTACTCCAATAATTTATCCTCATAATAGATAAAGACTTCGACGACTAGAAACACATGCTTCTTCTATCCGGATCGGGTTTAATAATACAACTCATAAGTGTTGAATATGCCTTGAATTTGTTTTTCTGTGTTCTGGAAGAGTAACTACTCTAGTTAAACACATAAATTCTGCCTTTGTATTTTTTTGAGTTCAAACAGAATGATCACTCCTATTTTACTCAGAATTTACAAGATACGAATTTTGGGTTTTAGTTCTCTTTTTGGGTTTAAACAGACTAGTCCAAAATCGATTAGGGTTAATGATGGTTTTTTCTATAAATATTCTTGTTATCTCTAATCTCTGATGTATCCTGAAACTTCTGCCTTCATTAATAAACCAGTCTCATTTGCCCGTGGACACAGTTAACACATCGCTGGTGAACCATGTTAAATTTCAGTGTCTTCTTTACGTTTCTGTTTATCTTCTCGCATCCGTCATAATAATAAGAATAATTCTACAAAATTTTTGTTTGTGGATTTTTTTTTGAAAGGAAGCGAAACCTAGACAAATATATATTGACAATTTTTTTAGTTTTTCTCATACATAACTATTAATATAGGCTAAAGTACTTCGAGATTCCGAAGTTTCATAAACGTGAATAGTCTTCACATAGTTAGTCTCCATGTAATCTTTGTCGCCAGTTATCAAGTGAACATATACGGATGGTTCGTTTCCATGATCCATTATAAAATGGTCGACCTAATCGCGATGTCAGTTTCAGTTTTCAATTTCAATTTTTAATAACTGGTATCACGTCGTGGAGAGCGATACCAGAATGTTCTAGGAAAATATTTTTCTTTAGAATTTTCGTATCCATCGATTTGATAAAGATCATAGTTGATTCTTAAAAGTGTGCTGAATATTTTTCTTCAGAAAAAAATAATTTGGAACTTATTCTCGACAAAACGCTCATTCCAATGAAATTCTATGCAATTGTTGTATGCAAGTGAAATAAAATGTTGATTTCCTAAAATCATCGTTAAGGAGTTTCTTAATTTAGATTATATGTTCACTAATATTAACTATCTGCATTTTTTTCAACGTGCAACTATGGTGCAATTGCATTTATTTTACAATGTTTTGGAGATATGAACCAAAAAAACTTGACAACGCTTTCCATTTCAAAATTCAAAGCAAAGCAAGAGATATGGAAATGCAAATCATCACTATATATTGAGGGTGGAGTAGCAATTGAACTTGATTTTGGATTTTGGATTTTGGAATGATGAATTGAGGAAGGAGGAGAATTTTTTTCCTTTGGTTTTGAAAAAATTGAAAATGCAATTTTTTATGAAGTACACCATTGAGATTCTTGATGAACTTATTGAAAATAACACACTAACTAATATTTCTAAATACTAGTTGAAATTTGGTGGTATTCATTTTGTTTAATGAAGATTAGTGTGAATGCGCTCAAGAGGTAAAAAGGCCCATTCTCAATCGAATATGACTTAAAGCCCACAAAGAGGTAAAAGCCCAACAAAACGATCATACGAACGATATCAAGCTAAGCTACGATGCTCGTCGTCGGTGAGATTTCCCGGCGAACAGAAATTGGTGGTGTCTCTCCGGTGGTTCGGGCGTTAGTCTGATTCAGACGACACATCTCATGATATTTGCTTCTGCTGGCGATTTCATTCTATCTCGACCAACTGTATCCATTTCTCGTACTGGAATTAGCGATTAACGTAGCTGAGAGCTATGGCTCTGATCGATGTCGCGATATCTTGTCTCAATTCGATCCGTGAAGTAAGTGTCGGAATTCGACATCTTGTCACAATTTCCGATTTGATCTGCTGCACCTAAATCTTGGCTTTTCCAAATCTTATTTTTCTCGTCAAATCTTATTTTGCTCTTTTTGTGTTTCCTGGGAAATGTTATGTACCTTTGATGAGAGTCAATGGAAATAAAATCTCAAGTTTTCAACGTTTGTTTTTCAGATAGAAGAGGATGTAAAAGATGCCATTGTGTATACTGATGCTGGGTGCACAGAAAGTTTTCAATTTGCAGGAGCATTCCCTTTGTTCTTGGAACTAGGTGCTCGTGCAGTCTGCAGCCTTGAAAACATGACTCCCCTCGATGCGGTAAGCTCGTCACTGTGTAATTTTGGTTTCATGAGGAAGAGGGGATTAACGTTTAGTGTTGATATTTGAGGATCTAAACAGAGAATGGGGAAGATTGTTATCAATTTCTTTTTCTTTTGATTTTTATCAAATCTCAATGGGAATAGCTTAGGCATCACTTGGAATGGGGGGACAAGCCCTTACTGTTGGCATTCGAGTTTGAACAGCGCATCACTTAGATTGTCTTTCTGAAGTTATTTTTCTTGTAATTGTTCTGTTTGATTGCCTAGATTCCATACTGTTGGTATAAAAAATGAGATATCTTCTGATTGATGGCATAGGATGTGACTATTGATGCCTTTTGCTCTAGGTGGCTGATTGGAATTCAAAGTTTGATTGTGCAAATAGAGTTGTGATTATGACATCTCGGCTTCTCAATGATGCTCATCGGTATATGCTACGGTGTCTAAGCACCCATGAAGGCGTTCACCGCTGCACAGTATTCACCTCTATTTCGGAGGTGCTCATCACAAACTTTATCCTTGGTCTCATTCTTTAATTTCTTCTCTTTTTTTTTTTCTGCAAGAAAAGAGGAGTAGGGACGTTTATATTGGTATTTTTATTTTTATTTCTAGAACAATCATAAGCTATTTGGCTTATCATCACAACTTATTGTATCCGACCTTTCATCACTATTGATTGTTATGATCATATTCAAAGTACATTTGAATCACTATGGAGTCACTGAATATTTCTTAATTGGAATTTTTTAATTTGAATTTTTTAACGGACAGGGATCTCACTCAGCCTGCCCTGATTCACCTCTAGGTGCAGACGCGTATCGAGAGTACGAAACCTTACTTGTTCAGGATTACAATGAGCATACCAAGAAAAGCGACAAAATATCTAAAGACAAAGGGGTTTCTAAGTTTTCTTCTGCACTTGAATCCCTTACTATGGAGCCTATTATAAGTGAAAATGTAGATAATTCATCAGGTGATGCAGAAGGTTTGGTAGTCACGGTGCACCACTTTCCCTTGATTATTTGTCCTTTTACTCCTAGAGCGTTTGTCTTACCTTCCCAAGGATCAGTCGCCGAAGCGTCCTTGTCTCGTCAACATGAGGATTCTCTTAGTTTTGGGCTGCCTCCCATAAGTACTGGATCTATGTCTGATACTGATGATGTTCCACCTGGTGCAACTCTCACCGCACATTTTCTTTACCAGCTGGCTCTTAAGGTAAGTTAACAGTGCAGAAATCGTTTTGCACTTATTCATGATGTAGATGAAGTATGTGAGCTTACAACACTACAAAATATCTGTTTTGCTTGTTTATCAAAATATTAATTTCTTCTGTTCCTTTTCTGAAGTTTGTGACCATGTCATTGTTCAAAAAATTATAGATGGAGTTGAAGTTGGAAATATTCTCACTTGGTGATCTATCAAAGAATGTTGGGAAGATTCTGACAGACATGTCAAGTCTTTATGATGTAGGGCGTCGCAAACGATCTGCCGGCTTGTTACTTGTTGACCGTACACTTGATCTTATCACTCCCTGCTGTCACGGGGATTCACTTTTCGATCGTATATTTTCATCTTTGCCTCGGGCAGAAAGATTTTCTACACAAGCACAGTTTAAGCAAGGGCTTCCAAGCATCGATCGTCCTTCTCTTGATGTTCAAGTGCCGCTTGGGGAACTGTTAAATGAAGAACCAAGCAAGATTCGGGATTCTGGTTTTCCTGAGGGAGTTGAAGCTTTTTTACGTGGCTGGGATTCATATACTTCTGATCCGCAAGATGTAGGTTCGCTTAATGAATGTGACAAGAAATCTACCGCCAACTGGACTGAACTACTAAATGGTTCTCTCGTTGCCACTGAATGTTTTAGAGGAACTCCTTACTTAGAGGCTATGATTGATAGGAGAACAAAAGATGGAAGTGTACTGGTGAAGAAATGGCTTCAAGAGGCTATGCGTCGTGAAAATATCTCTGTTAACGTGAGAGCTCGTCCTGGTTATGCTACAAAACCGGAGCTCCAGGCCATGATCAGGGCATTGTCCCAAAGCCAGTCATCTTTGTTGAAAAACAAAGGGATTATTCATTTAGCGGCAGCTACAGCTGCTGCACTGGATGAAGCCCAAAGTGCAAAATGGGATACTTTAAGCAGTGCAGAGATGATGTTAAACGTAAGTGCTGGTGATACGAGTCAGGGTTTGGCTGCTCAAATTACTGACCTGATCAACAAAAGCGCTGTGGCAGAACTTCAAGCGAAGAAGAATGAGAAACCAAATTCTTCCTCATCACGAGGGCTTCTATCTTTCCGAGACGCTCTGCTCCTTACAATTGTTGGATACATTCTAGCTGGCGAGAATTTTCCTACATCTGGTTCAGGTGGGCCTTTCTCTTGGCAAGAAGAGCATTTTCTAAAAGAAGCCATTGTGGATGCCGTTCTCGAGAATCCATCAGCAGGAAATCTCAAGTTTCTTAATGGTTTGACAGAAGAGCTTGAGGGCAGACTGAATCGCCTGAAGTCCGAGGAAACCAAAGAAACGCCTTCTGATGATCAATTAGACATTGATGCTCTTGACGATGATCCATGGGGAAAATGGGGTGAGGAGGAAGAAGAAGAAGATAATGACAAGAGTAAAGCAGACGAGTCCTATGACGATATGCAGCTGAAACTGGATTTGCGTGACAGAGTAGACAGCTTATTTAGGTTTCTCCACAAGTTATCGAGTCTAAGAACAAGGAATCTACCATTAAGAGAAGGCTCATTGGCTTCAGAGAGCAGCTTTCCTGGCGATCCTTCTGGAAACAAAGGGCTACTCTACAGGCTTATAACAAAGGTGTTGAGCAAAGACGAGATACCCGGTTTAGAATACCATTCCTCAACTGTAGGAAGGCTTTTCAAAAGCGGATTTGGAAGGTTTGGTCTTGGTCAGGTTAGTTAGTCCTTTCTCTCTCCCTATTACTTCCTTTGTCCCTCATCCCCCACGAGATACACATTGATCTTTCGCAACACTTTTGCAGGCAAAACCGAGCCTCGCAGACCAGAGTGTCATTCTTGTCTTTGTCATTGGAGGAATCAATGGTCGAGAGGTTAGTTTCTTTACCACAAAAATCGCATTCATCGGTTTTGGGCCTATCTTTGTAATGACTGTCTTGGTGGTCTCTGTTTCTCCATCGTCAAGGTTTTGGAAGCTCAAGAGGCTGTGTCGGAGAGCGGTAGACCAGACATTGGCTTGGTTATTGGAGGAACGACTCTTCTGACTCCTGACGACATGTTCGAGTTATTGTTGGGACAGTTCAGCCATTTTTGATCTCTTTCACAAAACCTCACTCCCATTGTCTCTGTTGTTAGCTTGTAAAGCTATTATGTATTAGAAAACCCATGAATATGATCTAGTGATTAATTTACAAAACTATAGTTCCATTTTCGAGAGAAAACAAGAGTATCGGGTATAAATCGTGAATAAGCTTTTTTATCATAAAAATATTTACATTTTTGGCCCCTCGGGTTTTATATTGTTTGGAGAAAAAGCTTAATCCTCTTAAACCCCAAAATCGCACACGAGTGAAGAAGTGAGAACAATGGCAGCAATGAAGCTTCTACTCTCTCAAGCTCGCCGCCAAGGTCTTACCAAACCCTTTTCGTCTCCATTTCAACTAATTCCTAGGCTCTTCTCTTCCTCTTCATCATCGGATTCGAATCCAAATCCGCCGTTGAATGAAACCCGCAAAAAACTCGAGCCAGTGTCGTACGCCGCCAAACCGAAATCTGAAGTCGCCGATGGTGCTTCTCCTCCATCATCTTATTCTACGCCGCTTCAGGCCGATTCGGCGGAGAATCGTCAGCCTCCGAGATCCCCTGAATCGGCGAACCAGGAAGATCGTTCGACCTTGACGCGAGAAGAAATCCGATATGTGAAAGACGCACCTTCGATCACTCCGGTTTCTTACGCTTACCGTGTGGCTCCGCTACCGGAGGATCGCATCGCCGGTGAGGGAGAGGGGGAGAGAACTCCGGAGGAGATGGAGATTGAGAGGAAGAGGATTGAAGCAGAGAATCGGGCTAGAAGAAGGTTCTTAAGAGCTAATGCTGTGGAAGAGGATACTTCTTCACTTCCTTTACCAACATTGCTTAAACCAGATTTGAAGCATGGAAAGAAACCTATTTTCGATCTCATGGAGGCCATTAGAGAGATAAAGGTCAGGATTTATTACCCACATGATTCTTAACTGAGCTGCCATTGTAATAGAATGGAAGCTACACTATTCAGGGTTCCATGGTTTTTCTGTGTGTGTATGATTTCAAAGGATTAAACTTTTGCTTGTTTCGTTGGTAGGAGACTTCAAATGACTATTAGAAAGGAAGCTACAATAAGTGGGATTAAGATGATTTTCGTTTTTTGTTAGTTGTGTTTCTGAACATAGAAACCTCTCAAAGGAAGCTTTTTGAGATGCTGGGGTTATTTCTTCACCCCTAATTGTGGAATTTTTTAGAAGGGCTTAAACTGTGACTTGTTTCATACCTAGGGCAATTGCAATGAGTTATAAATCGTGCAATTTTTGTTTAGTGGTGGTACTGTGAGAGTTGTAAATTCTATAAACTTGTAATAGATGTTGCTGTGCTGACTCTCAAGTAGAGTGAGGGAGGAGAGAGTGACTAGGAATGCTTCAACGTAAAAACGGACTCATCGATTTGTGCATGCCTTATATCCGTATTTCTTTCCTTCTTATGGTATTTTTTTTATCAATTGTTCAGGCCAGTGCCAAGGCGAAGTTTGATGAAACTCTTGAGGCGCACGTGAGGTTGGGCATTGAAAAAGGCAGATCTGAGCTGGTATTTGATAGCTTTCTTTTCTCTGGAAATACATTTTATATTTCACTATCCTATTCTTGATAAAAGATCGCATTGTTAGCATTTTGATTGATTACCCCTAATCATTTATTCTGAAAACAATTGTTCTCCCTCGCTTTTTCTCTAGACTGACTGATATCACTGTTTAAACTGCAGATAGTTCGTGGTACTTTGGCTCTACCCCACTCGGTTAAGAAGGTAAAAGAAATGTCTTTCTACTCCATGATGGGAGTTTCTATTTATCAGCCACTTATCTAACGCAAGAAATGATTTTCCTTGTTCAGGATGTGAAAGTGGCTTTCTTTGCCGAGGGAGCTGATGCAGAGGATGCAAAAGCTGCAGGAGCTGATGTCGTTGGTGGTCTCGAGCTTATCGAAGAAATCTTGAGTAATTAACCAATGCATTTTACTTCACCCTCCTTTGATAATTCACTTCTGACATCTAATTGAACAGGCTTGCATTTGGCTCTGTCTTAACTTATCTCATTTCCTGACACAATATCGTTTTGTCGAATTGAGTTCCAATGGTAGATTATTTATTCACACTCTCTATCTGCAGAAAGCGGCAAGATCGACTTTGACAGATGTCTTGCAACTCCGAAAATGATGCCCCGTGTTTACAAGGTTCTTGGATTTGAGCACTTATCCATATCTGTTAAGAACATGATGGAGGTGATATATTCTCACATAATATACACATGGTTTGTGTTTATTTGCAGATATCGAGGATTCTCAACAATCACGGTTTGATGCCAAACCCCAAAGTAAGTTGGGTTATTCACTCAACATCTTACGCTAATGTATCAGTCAATATGCTTACCTCTCGCCCTTAAATTAATTCAACCAATATTATATTTGTTGTAGCAAGGTAGTGTGACCAAGGATGTCACGAAAGCAGTCAAAGACGCAAAAGCTGGACATACCAAATTCAGAATGGATAAAACTTCTATTCTTCATGTGCCACTTGGAAAGGTTACATCTCTTCCCAAAGACTTAAAAGTTTATCTGAATTTCATTAGCTTTATTCTTAACAAGAACACTTTCTTAACCAGATGAGCTTTCCTGAGGATGCTTTGCGAGAGAATGTTGGTGCATTTATGAACGCCCTTTTGCTGGCTAAGCCTGCCGGATTGAAAAAGAGTAATAAGTCATAGCGAGCTTTATTATAACCTTGTTCAGAGATCATTGTTTGGCTGATTTTGAGTGCTTACTATTTACTTGTTTCTGCAGCTTCAAAATATGCTGGTTATGTGAATGCATTCCACTTATGCAGTACGGTAAGCTTTTGAATCAAATCCAATGTCTCCTTTTAGAAACATTTTCGGATTCCATTGAGCGTAAAAATAAGCCGCTTTTAATGGTTTCTATGCAGATGGGAAAGGGTTATCCGGTATCGATACAGTCGTTATCTAGAGCAGCTGATCACTATACCAAATTGCAGCTCAAGTGAGCAGTAGACTCCAAAAGATAAAGCTTGTCGCAGTGTTTTCATTTTCCCGGTTAATCTTTGAAACATTGATTTGTTGTTTCCTAGGTTTAGTCTTTTAATACCCCAATGGATCGAATTAGCTTTTGTCTTGTGTTTCCTTTGTTTTTGTTGTTTGAGAGCTTAAAAAAATCTTTATTACCAAATTAAGCGTTTTAAATATACAATTGTTTCGTGACCAAAATATATATATATATACAATTGTTGTACCCAATCTATTTTGGTTTCCTATATCGTAATTATAATACAAAAGATGTGATTCCAACAATTATATGTCACTATCGTATTTAGGTCATACTAATTTTACTCTTATATGTCTTTTACATTCGAAACAAAACACCAAGAGATTAATTACACATTTAATAAAAATCGACAATTTTCTGCTAAGTCATGATCATATCTGATGATTGAAGCATCATCTTGATACGATTCTCTTCCTTAAATCTTGCTTTCTCTTTGATATATTGAACTTGCATCTGAATCTTGTCACTCCCCATCTCTTCTCTCTTCATCGTCACCAATCTCTCTCCATTGATCTCACCGATTAACACTTTCCTCCTCAAATCTGGATTGTTACTATCTCCCATGTTGAACAAAATCGATCGATACTTAGCTTTTTGAGGTCCCATGAAACAACCTAATCTCTCAAACATCGCAGATTCAACCGAGACAGCCACAATCGAAGGATCGCAAGAAACGACTCGTTTCTTCATCTCCATATCAACAACCTCAGTAGTGACTTTAGACAACGATGTTTTGAGGATCTCACGGACTTTGTCTCGCTTAGAATCTCCTGTCGAAAACTCCACACGCTTCTTCGCCGGATTTTGATCTCTATCACGTCCTCGGCTCTGTTTTGTACCGGTTGCGTAAAGATATATGAGCCAAAGATCCCAAAGAAGCTTTGACTCGGATCGGATTTTAGGGTTTTTGTGATCGATGAAAATTCTGAAACTCTTTCCAATGGAGGTTGTGTTGAGTACGTCACAAGCAAGTGACTCAGGAGCTTCTTTTAAACGATTCATTGCATCGATACACCTCGAGACCTCTGAAGATTTAGCCGCTCGAGTTGCTGCTTCGAACAATTCCAAGAACTCTTGCTTCTGCATCGTTGGATCTCTCTTTTCTCTCGACTTAATTAGGGTTTCGAAGGAATGAAAGAGGAGAGAAATCGGGAATTGTTAGAGTGTGTTCTGATATGTGTTTATATAAAGAGAGAGTAAAGACTAATAACACTTATATGATTCAACTCCAGGTAGGTTTTGTTATGTTTCGATACTCGTTTATTTACTTGTGATCCAAGACTCCCTGAAGTTTCCTTTTTTTGTTTCTGTTTGTTAAAAGATTTTCCATTTTTTTCATACTAACTTTAACAGTGGGCTTATCTAATAACCGCGTAATAAGAAAATGGATCAGTGAAATCTATACACAATAGATACTGATAATTGGTAAAAGCCATGCGAATTTTATTTGTTTCTTTAAATTTTAAGAAATTTAGTAAATAATCAGAATATCTGAGATATATATTTTAAAAATTCATTGTCCACAAAGCTGTTTTTTCATAATGTATTATGTTTTATTTCTCCAAAAAAATAAAATATAGAAACGAGAAAAAATATTTAAAATTTTCACATCTATATTAATTTTTTTAATGATAGAAGAATATTTCCTTAGAACCTTAATCATTTTAATATCTAAAGTATGTCCATGAAATATGTCTTTTATCCATCCTAAAAACTATTTTTTATTCATAAATTTAATAATTCCCATTAGTATATATATATAGACTATTTAAATTCAGATTTTACATATATACTTTATTATATTTTAGTACTATTTTCTTTCAAATTTATAATTAATTATATATATAATATAAAAAACCGACAAATTTTAATTCTATAACAAAATTTCATTCACTAAACTAGCAGATAAATGTTTTCACAGTAAAATTAAAATTGTTTATGTTTGTAATATATATTTAAGAGAAATTATGAGTAATGTTACTTTTGAAATGTTACTTTTTAAAATTGTTATTTTTCTAAAATATTTTTAAAAATATCATTAATATTATATCATTTACTTAAAATATCATTGATATTTGGGTTAATTATGTTATATTAGGGTTTAGTTTTTAGGATTTAAAGTTTGTTAGGGTTAAAACATTTTTTAAAGTTTAGAATTTTAGGGTTTAGATTTTGAAAAATCATTAATTTATGGCATTTTTGAAAATGGACAACTCATTGTGGCATTTTTACAAAATGGTATTTCAAAAGTGACATTTTTAAAATTTTCCCTATATTTAATCCACATTTTTCTTATTATAATTGACTAGATTTTTCAGAAGAAACAAAAGTTGATGATGGCAATTTATATAGATTCCATTATACAGTTTATAATTTTATATACACGACATTATTTTACTTATGTTTTTCTTAATTAGAGTTTTTTTTTTTGATAAAGATTAGTCGATCGTTTATATAATATATATATATATATATATATATATATATATTATATTTAAATTTTAGAAAAGTAATAACAATCAGAATTAAAAAGTATAACCTTTTTTCTTTTTCTTTTTACTTACTTAGAGTTATAGTATTACTCCCTTTATAAAGTAGCTAGTTATAGACGTATAGTAATAGTATTACCCTAAATTAATTAAATAGTAATAATAAACTTATAGTAATAATTGGTTTCCAATAAAGATAATAATTTATGTCTTAGAACCTAAAATAAATGAGATTAAACCGATAGTAAAAAAAAAACGTTCCGTCCAGAAAATAAATAATCTTTGGCTTGTTGTCATAATACAACTTTGGAAGAACCTAAATATTTGAATAATAAAAATTCTTGTATTAGTCGTTTATGTCTATATTAGATTAGATTAAGATTTGAGAAAAGTAATAGCAATCAAAATTAAGATGTATATATAACTAAAAATTTAAGCTAACCTGCCAACCAACTTCAATGGTATTAACGTTGTTAGTCTCATATGTCCCAGTGGTAATCCAGATTTGGGATATTGACATTTCTTCTGCTCCTTTTTCCATCGCCGGATCCCACACGTTAGTAGTCCCTTTTGCTCCGTATTGTGTAGCTATGATCGCATACTATCATAAAAACCATTAAATTATATTTTAGGTATGAGAATCAAGAAATTCAATGAATAATTTCTAAACCCATTAGGCCATTATTAGTGGTAGGGTAAGAGCTCACAAGGTTAAGGATATATACCTCATGTACAAGAATAGTGGTTTTGGGATGATTCACAGAGACTCCGTCATACCATATTGGTATTGTTCCTTCGGGATATTTGGCAATGCCAACATGTGCTTTCCATATTGGTCATTTGCTTTTTTTATCTGTTTCGATCGTTTAGGAATTCTTGATGCGATTTCTATAGAGAAGATGGTCAAATGCTTGATGCTTCTTTTTGTCGACGCAATCGACAACATTATTAGAGATATGTCACTGTACATATAGTTTGTTAGGTTGTTACAAAGTTGGTGATACAGTTAGATAAGTAATACTTGTATATATACTCTGCTGGATAGACTTTACACTAATTAATGAGAAAATATCAGTTTAGATAGAAGATAGATAATATGTTACAATTTTTAAATAAGTCAAACCAAAGTCCAAAGATAGACAACGGTTAGTACTTCACATTCGTTATAGCAACTTATAGTTTTGATTAGTAATTGAAGCTACAAAGTATTAAATATTTTAATTAATGAAATGTATTAATTTATTTAATAATACGCTATTCCATATATATATTAAAAATAATAAAATATACATTATTTAGTAAAAATAACAATTATGTGCGAACAAAAAAAAAAATTAAAACAAACAAAAAAAAAAATTTGAGCGAACAAAAAGAAAACTGTGGGCAAAGATTCACTTATTTACGAATTTGTTGCATACTTTCCAATGTATACATACCAATTTTACCATGTATGTACAAGTTAGGAAACAAAAAAAGCAGCTTTCAATACGAATTGAACTCCATAGGTAAAGTTTATTGTTTTGATATGAAAATTTTGACTCCATTAATTGATATAGAGTACGTATAATAGAAATGTGGTTTAAATATAATGAAAGAAGACATGCAACATATCAAAAGTTCAAAAAACAAAAGAAAATGTATCATAGAAACGATTTAGGCCTAACAAAATGGAAAGATAAAATTTCACAATAAATTGGGTTTGATAACATATTTTAAAAGAAAGAACAAAATTATTATAGAAACTTATGAACGGTAAGTACTACACATTCATTATAGCAATTTTACTTTTAGAAAAATCAGTTCCGTTGAAGGCCATAACTTTCTACGAAACTGAATCCAAAATTGATCTGAGTTTGAATATTGAATTAGTAAAGCATTACAAAAATCCTAAACCCTAAATTAAACCATATTAATCTATATATCAAACATAAAAATAGAACCTTAATGGGGAGTGAATGAGCAAATGTAATGGTGAGGGCAAGCAGCACAAAGACCGTAGCATCGAGCAATCCATATTGTTGGTTCGGTTCGAAAATTGTGTGCAATCCTATTTATCATACGAAAATAGAAACCTACAAACTCTCTCTTTCTCTCCAATTATAATAATTATTTTTGAATATCTAACATTTAATTTGTCAATAATTACATTTCTATTATGCTAACGTTGTAAAATATTCTCAGCAAAAAAAATCCAGATCTCACCTAGATGATGTCACGCTGTATAATATAGCCATATAGGGTAACGAATTTAACATTTGAACTGAACCTAGGCAATCTCCCCATATTTATATTTCAATAACAATACACATATAATAACTTTATTCTATTTTTTCTATTATTATATATGAATCATTTAAAAAATGTCATATAACATTATATAATTAGTAAAATAAAAAAACAAGCGTCTTATATTTTTTCGTTCAGGAAGGAGATTTGGTCAGATGAGAAAGTGTTGGATTTGGATATGTACGTAGTAGTCTCTTTAGAGATGGAGAAGACACAGAACAACTCCATTTGATATGTATAGTCTCTTTATAAATAAACAAATTTGCATGGCTCTAGTAATTAGTATAATATCTGAAGAAGATACTTTGAATTTTTCACTTATTTTTTTTTTATACGTCGCAGACGATAATCATTATTTTCTAATGAACCTGTGCAATTAAATCCACTGTAAAGTTAATACAAAAAAAAAAGATATGCAAAAACCATTTAACAAAAATTTAAAATATATATATATATAGAGCAAGCTTGGATGGCAAGAAAACAGAAGGCGAAAACAGAGTCCCTCCTCTTTTACGCTTTTTTCTCATATAAACACATCAGATTTTTGTTCTCTAACAATCCTTAATCTTTCGAAACCCTAAATCCAGAGAGATTTCGCGCAAATTAACACCAAGAAGGAGAAAAGATGCAGAAGCAGAGGAGTTCTTGGAACTGTTCAAGTCAGTAATTAAAGCGGCTAAGTCTGGCAAAGGAAGAAACGTTGATAATGCAGAGGTCTCGAGGTGTGTCGAAGCCATGAATCGTTTGAAAGAAGCTTCAGGGTCTCTTGCTTGTGACGTACTCTACACAACCTCCATTGGAAAGAGTTACAGAGCTCTCATCGATCACAAAAACCCTCAAATTCGATCTGAGGCAAGACTTCTTAGGGATCTTTGGCTGATGTATCTTTACGCCACCGGTAAGTAGATCCGGTGAATCCTGTAAAGAAATCTTCGAATTAGACAGATTCTGTTCTGTTAGACAGTAACAATCAAGATTTTAGGAGGTTTGAAACCAGAAATGATCTTTTGATTTAGCAGAGTTTCAGTATTTCCATTACATTTTTTCATTACACCATTTGGATCATTTCTTTTTTTTGGGCTAAAAACATGACTTGGATCACGCACTTTGGTGAAGCTCTTGGAAGCATCATAAGATTCTTCATATCCATGTTGACTTGAAAGTTATTACAGTGGTTTACCGCGCAAATTTTCACCAGCTCGAGACACGGTAACTTCTCCAAGAAATGCTTCGTTTGATTCAGCTCTCTTGTACTTCCTCGGTGGCCCAATATCCCCAGCACTTTCACTCGAGATGATGATAGGCAAGACGTTATGTTCTCCTCCGAGTCATAGCAAACACATGCATCCCCACAATTTTTTGTTATGTAGTGATTGAGACCCTGAAGCACATAAGGGAGATAAAGAACCAAAGGTTAAAGACATATCGATACCGATGGCGTTTAGTATGTGTTTGTGTGCGTCATGAGATACCATGAAGATGAGAGTTTCTAGATTTGGAGAGTTCTTGATCAGAAGTGGCAGCATTTGCCATCCTCTTTTCTCGTCACTCTGAATAGATAGACGAACAAGGCTGCCGAACAATGGCATTTCTTGACAGGTGAAATAAAGCAGCTTCAACACAGAAAAATCTGTTAGTCTTCACTCAAAAAATCCACAGAAACTATTTCCAATTTGCAATCAGAAGAAGTATAAAGTAAAAGCCACAAGTCGATTCTCATGCTCCATAAACCTAAAAAAAATCTTAGTTTATCATTTTCTGCTATTTCCTCGAGCAGCAGAAGAATGTTATAAGAAAATAAATAGAGATTAGGAGACTGACCTCTAGAGCATCGCTAGATAAGTAAAGGACTCTAACATTTCTGATTCCGTTGACGAGATTTATCATATCAGTGGGAATGCAATAGTCATATCCATTTCTTACTCCCTGCATTCTTATTTCGTCCACCCGAAGATTGAGTGTAGCTTCAATGAGGGAATCCAGCTTAACGATTGGATACTTATTCAAAACACGACCAGATTGTTTAAAGTAGACAAGATTAGGAGCATCAAATGAAATGCTTGACAAATTTTGATCAAACCGGATATTTAGTCTCTTAAGAGATGGAGAAGACACAGAACAACTCCAATGTACCCATCGCTGCTCCTGAACAACCAATTCTTCAAGAACAGGGCAACGAGAAAGAAGAGTTTCAAAGACATCATGATGATCTCCATCAAAATCAATCGAGTCAAGACATAAAGTCTTAAGCATAGGAAGAGAAACATCTTGAGGAAGCTTGATTGTATACTCACATCCTAGTCTCAGCTTAACCAGTGTCTTGCTCTTGAAGATCAAAGAAGGCAGTGGTTGAGATTTTCCTTTGAAAGCGATGAACAGATCAAGATCCACAACGCCACGCTCAAGCACATTGCATATCCAACTTTGAACACGAATTAGCTCAGCCCCACCTCGAACACCAACTCGAGTCTTTAGAGTAAGATTCTTCACAGGAGAATTCCCTTGCAGATTGAGCAATTTGTCCACGAAAACCATGAAATTTTGCTCATTGTCACTCCGTTTCCGCTTAGTGGCAAGCACAAATTCACGATCATCAAGGTTAAGATTCAATACCAAAACAAACACATGCCTCCACCTCTTCGAAAGTACTGACGTTGAAGCCGCCTGTTTCGTGGAGAGAAACGATAAGATGCGCCAAAGAACCTCATCTGGTAGACAGCTAATTGCATCCATTAAATACCAAAACCCTAAAACACAGCTAGAAATTTCAGCAATTGGACTCAGAAACAGTAACTAGAGAATTAAACTTTGTTTCCAAGGTTCGTTCTTTTCATTCAAAGCAGAGTCAAACTACAAACTTTCCATGATTTTCTTCGATCTCATTGATTCCCAGAGGAATAGAAGACGAAACAGAGCCAAAAAAAAAACATACCTTGCTGCTACAGAGTCGCTAAATTCAAGAAAGCTCCCGACTTTCAATCCCAAAACTCATCTCAGTTTTGTCGTGAAAACAACGAATGCTAGGGTTTTGGAAGTTTGAGACAAGAGACGAGAAAATTGTAGCAACTAGAGTGAGACCACACATCTCCATTTCTCCACAGGGAAAGAGTAAAGTAGAAAGAGTGATGAAGAAAGGACTTTGAGGTATTCCATTTGGGAAACAAAGTCACGTGAGTGTAGCGTGTGCTTATTGGACATTTAAGGGTAAAATTGTCATTTAATCTTTTTGACTATAGAATTAGGTTTTTTTTGCTTTCGTTTTCCTTCTTCTCCGTCTCTCGTTTTCCCGTCGGCCGGAGCTAATTTGCAACCCTAATCCCGAATGGTACGATTTCTCTACTTCGATTCGTTCTTTGTTTATGTGTGAGTTATAGTGATGTGACGGATTTTGTGATTTTGAATCAGGCGTCGGAGAAGAAGCTATCGAACCCAATGAGGGACATTAAAGTGCAGAAACTGGTTCTCAATATCTCCGTTGGTGAGAGTGGAGATCGTCTCACCAGAGCTTCCAAGGTTCTTGCTGCTACGTTTTTGTTCGTCTGTTTTCTGTGGTCTCTTTGTTCTAATCGATTGATTCGTCGATGCTTTGCAGGTTTTGGAACAATTGAGTGGCCAGACTCCTGTTTTCTCCAAGGGTAAGGTTTCTTTTTCTTTGGTTTCTGAGAAAAAGTCTGGTTGATAGATTAGTGATTTAGAGGAATCTTGGGAAAAATAGCTAAGACGATAAATGTGTTCTTGTTTGGTGATTAATCTCTTGAGATTTTGAAATGTTGAAGATGATCAATCCCTTAGTTGGTGTTTTATGATTAGCCCATCAATGTTGAAGACGATCAATCCAAATTAGAGATTAATTTAGTCATCATGCTGTTCATTGCGCTGCTCGTGGATTCTGGTATAGTCATCATGCTGTTCTGGGTGTTGAACAGTGTATCAAGTAGTTAAATGTTTCGTGATCACCATTTAAAGTTTATCGTTTGGTTTGCTCTGAGAGAGATAATCTGGCTTCTTTCAACACATTTTTTAAGAACCGTTGTTGTTTGTGTCGTCGTTTCTGCAGCTAGATACACTGTTCGTTCTTTTGGTATCAGACGTAACGAGAAGATCGCATGCTATGTAACCGTCAGAGGTGACAAGGCAATGCAACTACTTGAAAGTGGATTGAAAGTCAAGGAATACGAACTTCTCAGAAGAAACTTCAGCGACACTGGTTGTTTTGGTTTCGGGATTCAAGAACACATTGATTTGGGTATCAAGTAAGTTCCCTTAATCATGTCAACACTTGTTGGATTTTGCTGCTTGTTCTCACATTCTTGGTGAAGATACACATTGACCGAGTCCCAATCCCTTTAAAGGTACGATCCATCAACTGGAATCTACGGTATGGACTTCTATGTCGTCCTGGAGCGTCCTGGTTACCGTGTGGCACGTCGCAGAAGGTGCAAGGCTCGTGTTGGTATCCAACACAGAGTAACTAAAGACGACGCAATGAAATGGTTCCAGGTGAAATACGAAGGAGTCATTCTCAACAAGTCCCAGAACATCACTGGCTAAAATCCCGAAAGCTCTTTCTCCGGTTTCAAACTCTTGTCTTAAGTTTTGTTTACTTCTTCTATGAATCTTATGTCCTAACTTATCTATCTCTATAATTACAATCAATGAAATCAAGAATTCATATTTTCTTTTGGGTTGGAATTTAATCTTTGTAAATATCTGATTTTTATAATCCGGATTTCTATGGATTTTTTAAAATTAGTCTCGATTTCGGCATAAGATGTGTGAGATTAAGCAAACAAAAGAAAGATAAATTTTACAAAGAATCTTACGACTCTAATGTCAGTTTACTGTTTAACATTGATTTTTTTTAATTCTCAATTTGTAAAGTCAACGACAATAGATTGGAAATAAAAATATTAATTGCAAATATTTTGAGATTAAATTGATCATTTTCCCGATTTCCGCATAAGATTTCTATGATTCCGATTATAAAAAAGCTATAAAAGAAATAACTGATTTCGTGTGAGATCAAGCAAACAGAAGAAAGAAAAAATTTGGCGGGTAGTTGCAGCGTGAAGAGACACATTACTCCACTAGCTGACACGTGCCACCGTCGGCTATGCACGCTTTCGCCGGTCGCCGCTAGATTCATCTCCGATTCCAAATAAGCTTCCTTGGTTCTTATCCTGCCACGTCAGCTTTCGACCCTCGTACGCCTTAAATTCTTCTTCCTGCCCTTCACAAAAAAAAAAAAAAAAATTATATTAAATATTATTTCAAATAAATCGTCTCCTTACACTACGAATGAAATTGAAATTAACTTGACGAGATTTTTTCTTTGGGATTAGTGATCGGAGATCGGATCGGACGTTTTGAGGTTCTTCAATGGCGCAGCTACTTTCTCCTGTTTGTACGGATCTTTTGAAGTTTCGGAACTCAATTCTTAGCTCCAGATCAGGTGCGTCGCGGTTCCCGGCGAAGACAAGCGGTGCTTCGTCTTGGTGCTTGCCTGCTTACGCCGGAAGGAGACGAAGTGGTGCAATCGGAAGGTTGAGAGTTGCAACTGAGGATGCTGCTTCTCTTTTCACCGGTGATGTCGCCGATGATTACTATTCTGTTCTCGGGCTGGTAATATCCCGCCTATTTACTTAGCGACCAAATCTAATTCCAATCCGATTTGATAATCGCATTAGGGATTTTGAGGTGATGATCTAGTTCGATTTTGATATTTGATAATCGCATCAGGAACAATAATCTGCTGTTTTCAGTGTGTAAAACCCCATTTTCTTCTCCATTTCAAAATCCAAGTACATGGGTATAAGATATGGCTGTTAGATATCTGCAACCTCAGTTAGATTCATCTTTGTTGAAATTTTGAAGCTCTCAGGCGTTTTACAACCCCTAATATCCAATGTTTGTGACTTAGATCTCTCCTTGTGCTGTGTCTATAGCTTCCAGATGCGACACAGGAGGAGATTAAGAAAGCATACTATAACTGTATGAAATCTTGTCATCCAGACTTGAGTGGCAATGACCCTGAAACCACAAATTTCTGCATGTTCATTAACGATATCTATTCAGTGAGTTTTTCTCGACTTCGAATACATTTTGTAAGCCTGTTAATAAGGCCAATGTGGTTTTTGGTTTACTGATTACCATTGCATTGCAGATTCTCAGTGACCCTGTACAGCGTATGGTTTACGATGAAATTCATGGGTATGCAGTGACTGCCATCAATCCTTTTCTGGATGACTCCAGCCCAAAGGATCATGTTTTTGTTGATGAGTTTGCTTGTATAGGTATGTCTTGTAGTCGTTTGTTGCCGTAATTGAAAGCCCAACTCTGATAATGACTGCATCTGCGTTTATTGTTTAACAGGCTGCAAAAATTGTGCCAATGTGGCTCCAGATATATTTAAGATTGAGGAAGACTTTGGAAGAGCAAGGGCTTGTAACCAGCGTGGAAACCCAGATTTACTTCAACAAGCAGTTGAAACATGGTAGACTAATATTCTGTAGATGCTGCAAGTGATTATGTGCTTTATTTCAGGAAGTTGTAAGTAGGCAATTTCAGAGAACTAATTCTCTCCTTTTTTTCAGCCCGGTTGATTGTATCTATCAGATTTCTGCTGCACAGTTGTCATTGGTTGAAGATGAAATGCGACGGGTTGAAAGAGTGAATGTAAGACTAGCATTTCTCTTGTAGCTATCTTATTTACTCACTTGAGAAGAACACAAAGCGTTGCAAAGGTTTCTTGATTGTATTTGTTACTTAACAGTTAACTCCTGCATTAATCTCTTGGCATTGTCATTGATGGATCAGGTTGCTCTGATGCTTTCTGGAATGGGGTCAGGAGCCATTGATGTTTTCAGAATGGTAAGAAGAAAAGAAACCGCTCAGTAGCTGATAATAACTGAAATGTTCCTCGTCTTTCTTCTTCTACTCTTTAGTCTTGTTCTTCCCACTTTCCGATTAACTAGCTCACGTTTTCTTAGCCTATTGTTCTTCACCTTTCATCTAAACATTTTCCCTGATCAATCTTCGAATACATAACAGGCGAGATCTCGGTGGGAAAAGAGGCAAGCAAAAGTTTTGGTAAGAACTATCAGCCACCTTGGAAAATCCTTGCAAAACTATTTGCAACATTCCGAGTCTCTTCCATTCAGTACCAAATCTCTTATATGAACAATGACATCACCTCGTGCTTACCTATGCATCAGAATCAAGCTAAGGTTAGAATGATGAAGCGGAAAAGCACAGACGAAACACCTTCCTATTGGGATAACCTCTGGGGCAAACAGAACGAATACAAGAAAAGCGGTAAGATTGACAGTTTAAATCTCTTCCTCTAGATCATAACATTTTTTGTCACCAAGGAAACTAAAGACTCATTTCGATGTGTGTGACAGAGGAAGAAGTACAAGAACGAGCACAGCGAGCAGCCGCTGCAGCCAGGAGATGGAGGGAATACTCACGGAGAGGCGTGGATAAGCGACCCACCTTCAAACTCCCGGACTCTGCCTCCAGAGGACAAAACTGAAACCATCTAGACATGAATCACTTATAGTTGTATAACTTCATTTGGTACGGTTCGTATTGCTGTGTCCCGTTCTAGACTTGTATAGCTTTCTTCTCGGTTCTTACATCGATTTAAGAAAAAAGTAAATGTGTAAAACGTTTTTACTTTAATGGATGATTATTATGTATATAAAATTCCAACAACTAGATAAGATGCTAATACGTGGATAGTAATATTTGACATCGGGATTAGTAGATTTCGAGATTATGCAAGTGTGAGTGATAGTGATTATTGTATAAAATACCATATGACAAGTGTTGAGCATTATTGGATATGATTGGCCCACCACTTAAAAAAACATCATGATATATTGTCTCTTCTCCGACAAGGACGATTTTGTTCTTGGTCAATGGTCATGTTAGAGATTTCTCTCCCTTGAAACAAACAAAAAAATCGAATTTTTTGTGAACAGTCTTTGTTTATTCACAAGAATTTGAAACTGGAATGATCAAAATTAGCAGATACAGAAAGGATCACACATTTTAGAATCCAAAGCTTTGTGTTATCATCATCGAATGGTCGAAGCTACCGCATGAGCCCAAAGTTTGAGATGATCTTTCAATTCAACTTCGTTCTTCGCAGGCGCCGGAACTCTCCACCTAATCTCCGGCGTGATGTTTCTCTTCCCTTTTCTCCCTCCACAATGATCCCACACTTCCGACAAATACGGTCTCGCTACTCTGTTTCCATTGCTCTCGTCTTCTTCTTCTTCCTCTTTCTTCACCAATCTCTGCAATCCAGGAAGAATAGAAACCAGATCTGAGTCTTTATGGTCTTCCTCGGAGAAAACAAAACCCAAATCCATAAACCCTTTAAGCTCTTCGTACTCCAAATCCGACATGCTCTTTCCTCTTCTTGTTCTCACATAGCTCTGTTTCTTTTTCCTCTGTTCTTCTTTCTCTGAAACTTCAGAGAGTGCTCTCTCTCTTTCCGCACTTGAGAACTCATTCACTTCTTTACCGGAGAGAATCGTCTGAAGCTTCATCGGCGTTGCTTTAACGGTTAAGACCGATCTAGGAGACAAGAACAGATCATCTGTTGAAGAACCAAACAAACTTGTCTTCGAACTCGTAGTCGTCATCATCGTCTCATCACTCATAGCTCTCTCTACAAAAAAACTCGCCGGAAAATTCTTCACAGCTTCTTCTTCTTCTTCTTCCTCTGGAATCTCTGGTTCTCCACGCTTCTCTCGGCTTTTTTCATTGAGGTTTAAAGGGTCTTTGTCTTTCTTGAAGATTGGTCTCTCCGACCAGTTTTGTTCGAACAGTTTCAACAACTCCTCTCCAGCCATTTTTGTAAAGTTTGTTTTTTTTTCTTGTTTGTTTTTATTGGAGAAGATGATGAATGAAGAAAATGGGGGGGGTTAGGTATTTATTAAACCTCGTAATTAGCTATGTATCTAATTACCTTAATACGCTTAGCTTCCGAGTAATTACGTGTGGACCCGTTGTTCAATCAACACACTAAACAGCAAACACACTAATAACAGACGAACAGTGCGTCTTCAAATTCAAATGGGTCAAGACTCATAACTCATTACACCATTATTATATAGGATTAATTTGTCAAATAGCGAAAAAATATATATATATGAAAAAGGCAAAAAAATTTAAAATATATGGGAGTGTTTTGCTAGATTTTAAGTTTGGTTTTTTCATTTGCTATTTGACCAATTATTCCTAATTAATATTTGTTAATTAATTAATTCGTCTTTTCCGTTATACAATTCGAAAATTGGTCATAAATAATAGATTTACATTTTGATGCGTACACTGTAAAGTCTATGATGTATTCAAATTATATTAAACTATTTCATTTTTATATTAAAAAAAAACATATATTTCATTTTGGCTCTTGGAAGGTTCGAATATCTTTAGATGCGTGTGACGCGGAAGGGAGCGTGACAAAAAAAGTTGTGTAATAAACAAACAAAAAACACATTAGAAACCCATTATAATAATTGGCAATTGTTTTTCATATTTAACATGTGGTAAGACATTTCCATCTTATACCTAAAAATGACCAACCCCTCTCCACCTTAATTTTTAAATCTTAACCACGAAACCAAACAAAATAAAGAGTTGTTGATATATATAGGTAAGATTAGGCACACGTAATATGAAAATACAGCTGATTGAAGCGGTTCATATTTCTGTACGTAATGCAAAGTGTTATAGGAAGTGATATAAACGGATTGGGTTGAACATTAGATAACGTGGGCTTGAAGATATGGGCTGCACCAGGCGATTCAAGTTAATATGTACGCGCCAAAAGCTGTAGCTGAGCTGGAGAAGTATTTTGGAGAGGATCAAGGAGCAATGAAGATTTTCCTTATGTCTTGCCTAAGAATAAGGAAAAAGGTGATATTATTGAAGATTTAGTATCATCTCTCCTTGGAGGCTACGACTAGGTTTAGCCACCCACCTATTGTGTATAAATAGGAGTGTGTTAGCCTTGGAGAACGGTTAACACAATTGAGAGCAATATTTCTTAGTAAAGAGGATTAAGAGTTTCTTGTAAGAAAACTTAACCAAAGGCTAAGGGGTAGTTGTGAGGTTCATGGATCGGGTATAGATCCTTGAACGTGAGAGACTAGATTGAAGTTGGTGAGTGGAACTTGTAAGTACACTTAACATTTGATCTAGTAATGAATTCTTGAGAAAAGAACCTCTGTGTTACTGTGTTCGTTTCTTGTAGCAGTAGCTATCGCAATTTCATTTGGTATCAGAGCAGGCACTTGTCTATGATTATTTACGGGTGAAATCTTGTGGAGAAAATGGAAAGCTACCAAGATTTAATCAACAGTTCGAGAGTGATATTGGATTCAGGAAACTATGGATTCTGGAAGTCGAGGATAAAGTTCTTGATTGGAGGTATTGATGTTCTGGTATAGAGAGCAGTTCTGGTTCAGTGGGAAGCTTCTACAATCGTTGATGCAGAGGGGTTCAGAACTGTCTAACAAGAGGAGATATGGACAAAGGATGAGTTGAAGAAAGCCAAGTACAACTCCAGGGCTCTAACCGCCATTTATTGCAGTGTGTCAAAAAAAACATTTGAACTGATTCAGGGGTGTGAGACAGCAAAGGAAGCGTGGGATCTGCTGCAGGCCCATTTTGAGGGAACCAAGAAAGTTCAAAATTCAAGAAAAGACTTGTTGGCTTCCAGATTTGAAAATCTGAAAATGGAAGAGCATGAATCCATCTCGGATTTCAGTTCCAAGATAAGCTCACTTGCTCAAGAGGCTGCAACGCTTGGAAAGAAATATAAAGACAAGAAATTGGTGAAAAAGTTTCTAAGGTGTCTCCCTACCAGATTCATGGCGTACAAGTCAGCGCTGAGCGTGTCCCAATATACCGAGGAACTCAGTTTTGGTGAAGTAGTTGGAATGCTTCAAGCCCATGAAATAGAGTTGGAGAGTATGGCATCAGATGTTAAGAAGACTAAGAACTTAGCGTTGACATCATGCAAAAGAAAAGTGAACGAATCTGATGATGAAGTAGATCCGATGAGTTTGCTGATAAGAAGATTTGATCGGGCTTTGAGAAGATTTGAGCAATGACAAGGCCAACGAAGGTTTTGATCGATCAGAAAGCAACCAGAAATGGACAAGACTGTCAAGAAGTCAGAAGTGCAATGTTATGAGTGCAAGGGATATGGTCACTTCAAAATCGAGTGCCCCACGGTCAAAAGAACAGAGACTAAGTGCTTCGAATGCAAAGGTATTGGACACACCCTGTTAGAGTGCGTGAACAATCAAAAATGAAGGAAAGAGAGGTTCATGTTTGCTGAAGACGATTCAGAAGATGAGAGTGAGGATGAAGAGGAATTGAACAACTTTGTTGCATTTTTGGGAATCACCGAATTTGATGAAGGTGAAGAACTCTCTGATCAGAATCCGATGAAGAGCAGGAAGATGACCTCATTGAAAGTTACAAAGAGGTGCATGAGGCACTTATCAGAATTGGACAAGAGAACTTAGCATTGACTAAGGAAAAACTGCGGCTTGAAGCACTGGTTGAATCAATGAAGACCGAGCTGGTTGCTAAAAAGAAGATCAGCAAGGAGAGTGTATCCTTGATCAAGGAGAAGCTGAAGTTGGCAACCAAAGCAGACATGTTGGAGAAAGAACTACAAGCCGAGAAAGAAGTATCTGTTAGGCTTCAGTCAGCACTTGATCTGCAACACAAAAGATCCACATGTTCGTTGGTACTAAGCAATTAGAAAAGATTCTGACCTACGAGAGAACTGAGAATACACACAGAGGTCTGGGGTATACTGTAAGAGATGGATCAGAAACTGGAAGAGTCAAATTTGTATATGTAGGGTTCTCCCAGCCATTAGACCACAGACCTGAGAGTGGTACAACACAGAAAAGTGGATGTTATTTCTGTGGGAAGTACGGGCACATCAAAGTTTTTTGCTACAAGTTCTGGGAAATAGTGAAGAGGCTCAGACATCAAGGAAATTTCACTTGGAATGGGACTAGAAGTCATATATTGGTGAAGAAAACTTATCTACAACCAACTGTGATAAGAAGTACATAGGGAATTGGGTTCCGGTGCAATATGGTTGTTGTCTCTGAAGAACAAGAGGATATTGGTCCCTGGTACTTTGACAGTGGGAGTTCACAGCATATGACGGGTACAATGAGCAACCTGCATAGTGTCAAGAAAGTCAAAGGAGGGAATGTGACATTCGGAGATGGAGACCATGAAATCATCCAAGGAAAGGGACAAACATGTGAAGGAGATTTACCACAACTGATGGATGTTTATTTGGTACATGGACTGAAGGCAAATCTGATCAGTGTGAGTCAACTGTGTGATTAAGGACTAACCGTAGTATTCACGAGCGATGACTGTAAGGCTATTAATGAAGATGGAGACACAGTTCTAAAAGGGATCAGATCGAGAAACAACTGCTACATATGGGAATAATCGGTTAAATGCTTCAGCGCAAGAGACAATCTGAACCTGTGGTACCAGCATTTTGGGCATATGAATGCGAGGAACCTTACTACTCTTGTCAACAAAGAGATAGTACAGGGAGTGCCTCAGCTCAAGGGAGGAGACAAGATTGTGTGTGGACCATGCAACAAGGAGAAGCATGTCAAAGCTCAGCACATGAAAGTAAATGACGTTCAATCACAACCAGACATCGATGGCACAAAGAGGGACACTGATTCAGAGGAGCAATCTGGTTCAGAATGAGCAGTGGTACATCATGTACATCAGAATCATTCATCATCTGATTTAATTGGTGCTGTGAATGAAGGGAGGAAAGCCATGGGAGCTATTGTACTCAACTCTTATGGATGAAGCAAAGGTCAGCCGACTAAAGAATGGATTATGGATCACTCTTAGTTCACTGCGATAACAAAAGTGCCATAAGCTTATCGAAGAAACCGGTGCAACACTCAAAGACAAAGCACATTGACATTTGGCACCACTTTATTCGAGAATTGGTGGAGGAAAAACAAGTGGTGGTAGAACATATTGTCACTGATTTACAACTGGCTGATTTATTCACAAAACTTTTGGACTTTAATCATTTTATCACCTTAAAAAACTCAATTGGTATTTGTAGAGTATAATGGTTTGTGAAGTGTGTAAGACTGATAAAGATACTGGCTCTGGGTGTATATAAGGCTCAGATTCTGTTTGGAGTCAGAAACATCAGTGGAAAAGAGATACCTATCATGTCGTCTTGTCTGGACATCAGTACAGGTTTCGCATATAAGAGAGAACTAACAAGCTGAAGAGAGATGTGCCATGATTTAATTTCTGAGAAGTCAAGTGATGGAACTAACTCATCTGCAAATAAAAATAAAAAAAAAAGAGGGAAAAACTACAAGCAAAGGCAATCTTGTACATGAGGATTCCAGTGATAGTAAAAGGAGATTGAACTCAATCAAAGCTTAAAACAAATGCAATATTGTACATGAAGAATCCGATGATAGTACAAGTGGGTTGATCTCAATCAAAACTCAATGCCTAAACTGTGCCAGCTGCTCTCTCATGTTGAATAAAGGTTGAAAACTGACTAAGGACATGATAAAGACATGATAGTGTGAAAACTAACCACTGGAGTCGAAGATAACCATATACTATGAATCATGTCGAGCTGAGTATTTGGTCTTGTGTTAAGTGTTGTGTCAGTTCCTGTCTCATCTCAACAAAAAAAGGTAAATAAAATCTGTATCAACAAGTTTTCATGGCCAATTTAAAGAATGACATATGGAGTATCACTGCAAGTTTATTCCCATCATGTTTTTGACTAAATATGGTTGTGTTGATCTTGTTCTAAGTGATATGCTACTGATGGTTTTGTTTACAGAAATTGTTGCAGTGAATTAGAGCTGGTTCGGGTCTTATTCATGGATTTGGTTTACTCTGGGTTGGGTATTTGCCTCAAATTGGGTTTATATGAAAAGGAGTTAAGCTAAGCAAAATGAGGAAATTAATAAAGAAAAGAGAAGGAGATTCAAGAGGAGGACTCTGAATCAGACAGCGATGACTCACAAATCAAAGTATAGGTCCAGAAACAAGTCGACCATGGAGACCAAAAGAGAAGAGTTCGCAAACAGAAGGAACTTCCACCATCTAAGAAGCATTTGAGGGTAGAATCATCTTCACGAGCAGCTGGCTCGATAATCGCACTGAATTCAAAGATCCGATCAAAGATCTTCTACACCAAACAAGCTGAAAAGAGAAAGACTTGCAGATCTGGGAAAAGGAGTACAAGTGTTTGTTCATGGCCATATTCTGATGCAGAGGGTGATTCAGTCAGCCATGACAAGCTTGCAAGTTATCTAATCGAGAAGAGAAAACGGTCGTGGTCTGAGCTGAATTCACATGCTTGACTTTCCAAGTCTGCAGCTCTCGAAGCCACTACTCTAGCTTTTCAAAATGTCACCGACATTGTTCAAAGACTGCATCAGACTGTAAAAGGTAAGTGTTTCATTCCCTATTTTCTAATTGTATGTGTTTTTAACTTGTGTGCTCACAAGCAAGGGGAGATGATGAGATGTCTTGATTTGTGGGGGAGTGTAACCGGATCATGGTTCTTTGTGTTTTGTTGATTTTGGTTTGTTGATTCATATCACTAGTGATATGATTATGGGGAAGTTAGGAGATGATGTTCAAATTTTTGTGACTGGATTTTTAGAACTCTATAACTCTTTAATTTCGGTTAAGACCGCGTATTGACTTTTGCACATTTATTCAAAGTTATTCAGTCTTGTCTGGAATTCTATTTTTGGTTGGCTGCTTGTGTTGGTATGAGTATTTGTTGCAGGTGCTTGTGAGACACGCAATGTTAAAAAGGGGGAGATTGAAGATGCAGCTGATTGAAGCAGTTCTTGTACCAGGTGCAAAGTGCTACATGAAGTGATATAAGCGGACTGGGTTGAGCATCAGACAACGTAGACTTGAAGAGATGGGCTGGACCAGACGATTCAAGCTAATATGGATAAGCCAGAAGCTGTAGCTGAGCTGGAGAAGTATCTTGGAGAGGATCAAGGAGCAATGAAGATTTTTTTTATGTCTTGCCTAAGAATAAGGAAATAGGTGATATTATTGAAGATTTAGTATCATTTCACCTTGGAGGCCACAGTTAGGTTTAGCCACCCACCTATTGTGTATAAATAGGAGTGTGTTAGCCTTGGAGAATGGTTAGCACAATTGAGAGCAATATTTCTTAGTAAAGGGGATTAAGGATTTCTTGTAAGAAAACTTAACCAAAGGCTAAGGGGTAGTTGTGAGGTTCATGAATCAGGTATAGATCCTTGAACGTGAGAGCCTAGATTGAAGTTGGTGAGTAGAACTTGTAAGTACACTTAACGTTTGATCTAGTAATGAATTCTTGAGAAAAGAACCCATGTGTTATTGTGTTCGTTTCCTGTAGCAGTAGCTGTCGCATTTTTAGAATGGATATAATTGAAAAAAATCAGTATCTAGGATCTGTTAGACAATATTATCTGTTTTGTACTGGAAAATTAACTTCAGACATCCAAAAAAATCTCAAATATCCATAACATATCCAACCCATTTCGTTTAAAGAGAAAATTGAAAAATGTAATTTAAAAAAAAGAAAATTGAAATTTTTATTCAATATGCAAACTAACAAGTGAAGAGAGTATTCTCTGAATTGTGAGGTCATGTTTCAGCGTGTGACGAATGTTCGATTTTGGCGCGGTTTCTTTATATTTCGAGATAAACAGAAAATAAAATAGAGAAAATTGGATTGTATACCCTCAATTTTATTAATAATTGGAAATTTATACTAATTTTTTTTAAAATTTGAAATATATCTTCTTTTGTTGTTAAAATGACATTTTTGTCCCTAGTCAATCTTAAAATTTCAGAATAAATAACAAAAAAATTCTGATTATTTGATTTTTTTTTTTAAATGTTAGCTAATATTTTTTTATTAATTTAAACTAATTACGAACTTTAAAAAATACTAATTTTATAAAAAAATAATTACGAATTTACATTTTATAATTTAAAATTTAATATATAATTATAAATTTAATTAATATAGATATAATTTGTTAAGTCAACGAAAATAAAAATTAAGTCAATGGTTTAAACAAGTCGACAAAGTAAAAAATCAACCAACCAAAATATAAATCGACAGTTTAAAATAAATCAACGAAAAAAAAATTTAAGTCGATGAACAAAAAAATTAAGTCAATGGTTTAAATAAGTCGACAATGTAAAAAATCAAATAACAAAAATATAAATCGACTGTTTTATAATAAGTCGATGAATTAAAAAATTAAGTCGACGAAGATTAAAAAATAAGTCAACGGTTTAAATAAGTCGACAAAATAAAAAATTTACTATGCAAAATATAAGTCGACAGTTTAAAATAAGTCGACAAAAAAAAAATTAAGCCGACGAACATAAAAAATAAGTCAATAGTTTAAATAAATCGACAAAGTAAAAACTCAACCAATCAAAATACAAGTCGACTGTTTAAAATAAGTCGGTGAAAACCAAATTAAGTCGATGAATATAAAAAATAAGTCAATGGTTTAAATAAGTTGACAAAGTAGAAAATCAACAATCAAAATATAAATCGATTGTTTAAAATAAGTCGGTGAAAGATAAAATTAAGTCGATGAAATAATAAAATAAGTCAATGGTTTAAATAAGTCGACAAAGTAAAAAATCAACCAACCAAAATATAAGTCGACTATTTTAAAACAAGTCGAGATGACTAATTATTTTTATTTAATCAAAATTTTATATTTTAGATATTGATTAATTAACAATATATTTTATAATAATATATATTTAAATACGAAATTAAAATTTAAAGCTAAAAATTCATTAGTTTAAACATAATTTTGAATTTAAATTAAATAATTTTAAGTTATTTTTTATTAAATTTATTAATATAATAAAGAGTTAAATATATATATAGGGGTATTTACGTACTTTAATATAATAAAAAGTATAATTTTCAAATTTCTATAAGATTAAGTGTAGTTTTCAAATTTGCTATAAAATTTGGGTATTTATCAAAATCTTCCAATAAAATAAAAAAAGATAAAATTGATTATGATTCATTAATTACCATAAAATATTGAATATTATTGAGATTAAATCACTAGAGTACTTTATAAATGTAAGGGCCACAAGCTGTCGTACCACCCTCGGAGCATGATCCAAGCCTGGTAAAGCGATTTATTTTTTTCAATTTAAAATTATAAAGATAAAGATACTGGCAAAGTTTATAGCTTCGATTTGTTATTCAATCAAATTGGGTATATTCTAAATGCAATTGTAATAAATATAATGTTAGAGCAAAAACCATTCAAACAAAAACATAGAGATATATACTAAATAACCAAATCAAAAACGAAACCTTAGCTAAAAACCTTAGTCTATTAAAACTCAAACACTAACATAAACAAAAAAAACATAACTCATACTCTTGCACATCAACATCTATCAAAATAACTTAGCCAAAAAAAACCTTTCTAAAAAAATAAGGTATATAAAGCTCAAAAACCCTAATTTGCCAATAACCTTTCTTCTCCTTCAAACAAGACGAGCGCGAAACATAGTTTTTGCGGAGACCTAAAGGACCAAAGCTCCAAGTCATCACCTTGTCTAAGACTATTAGCTCTGACAACATGGTTCCACTTATAACCCAACACATACAACGAACTCGTCTTCCCTCTCGTCCCCTTCTTCGTCTTCTTCTCCATATCATACCTTGTAAACTTCAGCTCCCATACTTCTAACCTCGGATCAATCACTTTCACACTTATACTTCCTTTCCTACCCCCTTCTATTCGGGTTTCTATCGTTTCCTTTTCATCAGATGTCAGAAAATTGTAGCTCAAGAGTTTACTCAAGGGAATAGATAAACGCGATATACCTTTATTCACATCGGTCTCAGTCAATGTCCTCTTGAATATGAGTGTCTCTTCTGTGCCTCTCATCTCCATTATCTTGTTCTTAAACTTCTCAGGCAGCTCATCTATCTCACAACGAAGAGAATGTCGTTTTCTTAAAGGTATGACTTCTTCTTCTACATCAATATCTATGTTCGCCATTATTGTGATGATAACCGTGTATGCATAGATATTGTAGAGTTTTAGTTCATGATGGATTTGAGGTTTCTATATATTTGTATAGTTTTACCTTATTAATTTTATTTTAAACTGTCAAAAAGTCAAAAACCAATGTATATTTATTGATAATTAAAAATAAAATAAAAAACAGTTAGCAAGTGATTATCCTTCAGCAAGTCAGCAATCAACGTTTTGACCGCAAACTATTATTATTTTGTATTTTTAGTATGACCATAAATTGTTACATTTTTTTATATAATTTGTTTTTTTTCTTTTTGATTGATCAGCTAATCACAAAAAAGACATCAACTTCTTCAGGAGAATATCTTTACTGTAAGATGCAAGAGAGAGTCAGAGAGGTACAACAAGTGCCTACTATGGTTTAACAACAATAAAATTTCTGACAAGAAATTCGGCTAACAATGTGAAACCTATATTTCTCTTAAAAACCATAGAAACTTGACAGATTTTAAACTGCTTCTCGATGAGTTTCCGCTTCGCCTGCCACGGATCATATGAAGGCTGTCAGATTACTATCAAAACGACTAGAACCGAAGTTGAAACGATAGAGAAAGAGCAGCAAGATTGGCTTACTTTAGTATTGAAAACTTTCATAATGATATATTATCACTCGATAAGGCCGAAGATAAATGTTTGTATCTACTTGCTCATCGTTGACGATAAGTAGAAGTTCCAAAACACAGAGCCCATGGACATGAAAGCTACACGAGCTTGAAGCGGCACTACCCTGTAAATTTCGCATTTCATCAGACCTCTAACTTAGGATGCCAATTCAGACTACACAGCACACACTCACTGATCATATTATACATAATTACATAATATAGAAAGACCCTCCAAATCCAAAAATGACTTATTGATAGAGAAAGAGAGAGAGTCATACCAAAAGTTAAGTATGCTAACGGGAACCCAGAAGCGAAATCCTGCAGTAATCCCAAGAACTATAAATATATGAACAACGAACGCTATGTAAAAGTAAACGTTTAACTTTGGTATCTTACCATATAGAAGTGTTGGAAGAGCATCTTTCTGATACTTGTTTCCAAGCTCAGAGAGCTTTCCCAGCCATAAGTTGTTCCAAGCAAATATAACAGCGATCACAGATGGACCGAGGATTACTTGGTTAAGCAGAACCTAACAAGTGGATCGGTAAATGCAAGAAAAACTCTTATCACAACATGTTCTAAGTACAATTAACATCATAAGTCTAGAGATAAGAGTACCTTCAGCACTAGATTCGTCGCGGTTGGTTTAGGCAAAGAATGGTCAAGGTATTGATACCACGCATAAGAACCAGGGCCGTACAAGAGAAACCCGTAAGAACTCATCCGCAGCGCACGAACCCAGTCATGTTCTGAGAAAATGTTCCACAATTCCCCCTAAGGCGAAAAGATCCAATCATAAAATCCTTAGTCAAGCCAAGTTTTTACCAAAATGTAAAAGACACTCTTTTTGCAAGAAGAGCAAAATATCAATTCCCCCAACAAGAACTCAAATCAAACAAAAGTTTACAAGTTAATGTCACTAATCAAACATTCTCACCAACAAGAAACTCCATTCATGAATACAGTCAAGCAATCAAACATTCACTAAAACCTCTATTAATTTCAAATCTATGACTCGAACATGGAAGAAATTTCTACAGGCGAACCTCGTCTGGTTTATCAGAAGATGATTGATTCAAAATACTTCTCTTTTTCCACTGCCCAGATAACTGAGCAATCGTGTCACCGGTGAAAGTGAGTGCGCCGGCCGTCACAGCTTGCTTCAATGGAAACCGATAACCGGCGTCTCTGCTCACGTCGACGGAATCCGACGAGCCAGACTTCCGCTGATTACTTCTATCGCCGGAAGACTTCTTCTTCTTCCGGTGATCGAAGCTATTCCATCCCCAGAAACCACCAGCGCCGCCGCAACCTCCCAATGCGTCCATTAAAAATGATTCCTTTTCGTCGAAAACAGAGTTTACCCAAATCTTTTAAGGCGCAATCCGCAATGAGTCCTGGCCATTTATTTTTCGGTTTGGTTTTGGTTTGGTTCGATTTCGAAATTTTTGGATCCTGGGTTCGAATTTCAGTTTGAAAACATTTGGTTTGGTATTGATATAGATTTATTTTAAAAAATTAAATTTTAATAAATTTTGAATTATTTTGTTCGGTTGTGTACGAGTCGGTTGATTTATTTGGTATAAGAATCAATCAACCGTTAGAGAGTTTTTGTGAAATTCGGTTTGATTTGGGATTGATGAATTTTGGTTCTTATTCGGTTCGGTTTTTTTATTTCTACTCTAGCACAAACCGTGAAAACGGCGTCGTCACGAGAAACCGGTGAAGGAGAAGCATTTAGAGCAATCAGATAGGCGCGTGTATATAATAAAGTGTGTAAATTAAAACTGGGACCCACAATCGTAGTTTTAAAAACGCGCGTTTAGAAGAACCGCGTTATCTAGGTTTTTTTTTTGTAATCCAATGTTTTCATCATCGTTGTGGGTAAACGATTAAACAAAAAAAAAACTCCGGCGTCTTCTTACCGGCCCTTTCATCTTCTTCCGGGAAGAAGAAAGGTTTCTTCGATCGTCGAGGAAACTCTTTGGACCGGTCACCTTCGTGGGTCAATCTTCGATCCGCCTCTCTTTTGTTAACCTTAGTGGTAAACTCATCCTGCATCTACTGTTTTCGATTTGGAATTGGATTGTTTAAATTGTTATTGGGGATTTGATTGATTGGATCGTTTCGTTTTTGATAAATCATATCCTCTGATTTTAGATTTTGGTCGCAGTAGCTCAGTTTATGAAGATCTGCTTCTTCTTTTTGGTCTTATGATTGATAATTTTAAAAATGTAAAGGAATTAACTTGAATGATTATAAGAACTTTGTGTATTATCAAGCTGACGTTTTTTCTATCAAATTTTGATGAAACTTCAATTTATCCTTATGAAGTTTCTCATAAGCTGATCAAATTCTCATACTGAAAGTTTTTTTTCGTTTTAGGTTTTGGGATCTTGAAAAAGAGAAACTGCTATGTTGTTTGAAGGGCTTACCAAGCAACCACCTTCGCTTCTTGATCTTTGCGTTAGGATAGCGATTGATAATGTACGGTACATTGGATATGTTGGTGGGGTTGATTTTCAGCTCCTCGAGCAGATTCTGCAACATTGTACACTAGAACAGCTGATGCATATAGAGGATAGTACTCAAGTAAGAAGATTCTTGCCATATGCACGGTAAAATCTTTTGTATGTTTTGACGGTTGAATCTTAAGTTGTGCTTTTCGTATGTTTTTGCTTTGTTAGGACACAGATCTTAGTCCAGTCACCGATAAATTTTGGAAGAGATTCTATGAGAAGCAGTATGGTGCAAAGAACTTGGATTATGTCATTGAGGAGATGAAGCGGAATAAAGTAAATTTCAAGTGGAGACAGTTATATGAGGTTGGTTTGTTTTTTTCAAGTCTTGATGTAAAATGCATATAGAAGCGTTGAAATACTTAAGGTATAGGCATGTGGTTGCACGCAGGCAAAGTTGAAAGACGTGCAAGAAGCTGAGGAGGAAGCTGTTGATCGACTGAAACAACGTTACAAGAAGGAAGATGCAAGTAGGATCTTTGCAAATCTATCTTTTTATTATCACCATTAGATCAATCATGAGAAGCTTGTTCTTAGCCAAAATTTTATTCTTCTTTCACTCCCTTGTAATCGTTCTCAATTTATTTGTCAGGGAAACAAAGCCGACAAACTAAGCTCTGCTCAAAAGCTCCTCCAAGCAAAAAAGCTTTCTGGGGTAACACTAACATATGATTATTTTGCACCATCTGGTCAAATCTTGCGAAAAATATTATGCAAATGCTACATTTATGGATTGGCTTTGTCCCTCTGGATTTTGTACTCAAATGGTTTTATGGAACGATTTATTTGCAGCTAATAGTGGATCAGGTTACAATCTTTCGCATGTCAAGAGCAATATCATGAAGAAGGCAAAGTTAGATCTTTATAAGAGGTAAACGATCCTTCACCTTTAATTGTACAATCGCAAGGCTTATCAAAATAAAAATATCCATTTTACCGTTTTAAGCAGTAAATTTAGGTATTAACCCTAGGTTATGCTAATCAGAGGTCACTTAGGGTTGCTTATAAAGTCACTAGCGACAATATATTAATTCACATTTTTTTATGGTATTGATTACAGTCAAGAAGTGAAAAATCTCACTGCAATTAAAAGGAACACGATTCAGAAGAGTTTCAGGTAACAAAATCCGTCTCCGGTTATCAATATATCGATCCACATTCTTTATCTGATTCCTTATTCTGTCTTGTCTAGTATATCTGCTCCAAAGAGGACTGGCTTATCCGCGAACGTGCCTTCAACTTCAAGAAGCAACTATTTTGGTGAAGAAGTGAAAAATCTTACCGCAATTAAAAGGAACACGATTCAGAAGAGTTTCAGGTAACCAAAACCTGACTCGGGGTATCTCTATGACTATATCTATCGATCCACGTTCTTTATCCTCTAAACCATTGATCGGTAATCTAACTCTGTTGACCAAATCCTGTCTTGTCCAGTATTTCTGCTCCAAAGAGGACCAGCCTGTCCGCCAACACGCCTTCAACTTCAAGAAGCAACTCTTGTGGTGAAAGAAATCTACCTCCAAAGAGGATCAACAGCCTTCTTGGGACTGCTCCAACTTCAAAAAATGCAGCCACCAAACGAAAACATGTAACTTAACTTATATAGCTTTTTTTACAGATCATATTTCTTCAAGTGTATCATTTACATGGCTGCTTCAAGTTTCAAGAACTCTGGAATCTGGATATTGAAACTTTGTCGCTTGATTATATCCTCTTTTGTAACAATAAATCTTCAAAGTTTCTGCAATGATTTAACAAAGTTGTTCGCTTTCTACTTGTTGCTTTAGTTGATAAATCTCACAATAAATGTCTCTGTAGAAGCATTCTGCATTGAAATTAGAGTAAACTCATTGTCTTTGGGAAAAAATCTTCAACATGAATAACAATTACATAGAACATAAAAATTTAAATAGAGTTTACAAACTAGTACAAATAGTTTTAAAGAATCTCATGCGCTTTTGATATGTTCTGGGTTGAATATAGATGGTTCCATGGGCTATACTGTTGTGACTGCCAGAATTGATAAGGCACAGCCCAATAAGGAGAAGGAGATTTGTCTTTAAGGATTGATGTTTAACTAGCACCCGTAAACGCTATGTTTGTGGGCGATTGCAGTTAGTATTGTTTGACAACAATTATGGAAATCGCTCCACACCGTTCCATACCGCTTCATACCGCTCTAAATCAAAAATTCATTCCCACGAGCGTTTGCAGTTGCGGGGGATTGCGGATTGTTGAAAAAAAAACATTTTTAAATTTATCTTAAATACTAAACTAAAATTTACAAAAGAAAAATATATATATTTAAACAAATTTACTTTCTTATATCGAATATTATCATATAAAATTATATCTATTTGATATTTTTAATTAAATTAAAATAAACTTGTAATTATAAAAAAAGTTATTGTCTATCCAAAAATATTTCAAACTTAAAAAAAAAAAATTAATTATCATAGATATTTAAAATATATCATTTAAATTTTTTATAATAATTTATTTTTGATTTTTATATAAATTATATACTATGTGTATTTTGGTAGTTTTATGTAAATTTGGTATCGCACCCGCTCTAACCAGTCATAAACATTCCACAAACGCACATGTTTCCAACCGCTTTACTAGTCGTATAAATTGTCCAATAACGTTAGAAACCGCTACCGTCCGCTTCCGCAAACTCCCGAAATCACACCCGCACCCGCTGCATTTAAACCAGTCAGATCTTAAAAATTTAACTTTGTTATTCTCTTTCTCTTGGCGATCAAGAAAATTCGTTCGCGGGTGAAGGGAGAGAATTTTTGTTTCCGTCAATTACATCATCCTTAAAGATATTTGATCTAAATTCTATTATAATGATATTCAACTACATGCAACATATAAAATTATTATAATGAATAGCTCCCACGAACAACGATTCCATGATTCAGCTCTCCCCGCACCACTCGGATCCACAACGAACGGTTCTGCATGTACGACATCCCACAATGGACATGCTCTCCCGCAACACATGAGACCACAACAAACGGCTCTACCTACAACATTCTGAAACCTCTGATAAGCTTTATATCGATTAATATGCAAGAAACCGCACTTCCTAGAAATCGAATCGAAACCGAACCTCATATCTGATGTAGAAGCCTCTGAACCCCTGACAATTGGGACAAGGGTTTCCACAAAAAAAAGAAAAAAAAAAAAAAACCACGATTTATTTAGTTGATTTTGTGATGTAGCCTAAAATTTAGGACAATTACTAATTATTTGTATTTTATTTATATTTATATTTATTTTGATTATTTTGATTTTGTTTAGAGTATTTTAGAATTTTCTAGTGTTTTTAGTTTTTTTATAAATATTCTTTTTAAGATGATGAATTATTCAATTTTGATTATTGTTAAATAAAAAGATTTTAAAAAGTTTTTGATAAAGCAAGAAGAGTATTCTCAAGTTGTAGTTTTTGGAATATTTTTTTATAATCAACGAATTTTTATTTATATCCCTAGAATCTTCCACTTCATTATTTAATATCAGAGCAGTTTACAATCATCAAAAAATTTAGCATTAGTTATTAGATAAGAAAAAAGCTACTTATGAAGTATATACCCAGTCTAGTTGAAGAAGACATGTTTTATAAACAAGGAATGAAAAACTAAAGTGTAGTGTTTTGACGCTTTATATCGACTGAAATTAGAGGACGAATAAAAAAATTCAAGTTAGAATGCAACAAATGTTCCGTCACTTTGAACCATACGTCTCAAGTTCTAACTGCACAGTAAACAACACATTTTTATACACTAAAAAAAAAAAAAGATAAACAACAAATTTACTAAATAAGGGCGATCACGTCTGTCCACATAATTACACGATGAGAATTTCGCCATGAAATCCTGAATTTCTAATACTTCCTTTAAATCGCCATTGTCAAGTGTTTTTTTAGTGTTCGTTCTTTCCCAAAATCCCCAAAAATGCGAGTGTCTTTTGAGTTTGAATATTAAAACACCGTCATTTAGCAAATACTTAAAAAGTGTGTGTTTAGACTCCAGAGAATAATTTGCATTAAAGTTGGTTTTCTCTCTTTTTTCAATTTGCTCGCCTGAGGAGTGGCTGCATTGATATATAGGCAAAGAGTGAGGACAAATTGGGGAATTTGATACACATAGCAAAGACATCACGATTGTAGGTAAATCTAGAGAAAAGAAAGAGAAGGTAAATCGATATTTGTAGTTTTATCTGACATTTAATATGAACCTTAGATTTCATTTTTGGTATCTTAATTTTGGAAATTTGAGAGTTTTTTCTTATGTAGTGAAAAGAATGGTCAAGATTGGTAGATTACTGTTCGTATGGATTTTAGGAGACGTTTATGAGGATGTTGATGTTATTCTAAGCGTGAAAAACTAGGATCAAAATGCTTTTTGGTCCTGAGGATATAGCTAGTGTTAATTCTCAGCCTTACCAAAAAATATACAACAACTAGAGATTCCAGATGTCGGTCAACAAGTTGAAGCTGTAATTGCAAACCCTCTCAATCACAAGGAAAATTGTCAACAAGTTGTAGATGCAAATCCTCTCAATCACGAGGAAGACGGTCAAGAAGTTGTAGGTAGCTGAAAACCAACTAGATCAAACAGAATCCATATTCCTAGTCTCAAAGTAAGCTACTCCTTTATATTATATTATATTATTATAACTAATCCTTGGTTGAGTTTGAAGGAGGATATATCAGGCTTTATATTGTACTAGGTTTGCACTAATACATGCATTAATTAATTAATGTACAAATTTTTGTTTATTTTTTTGCGACAACGAAGCTATAACATTTATACTTTGACATGTTTGTTCATCCATCTATTGTTATCATTTGCCATATTAACAATATCTTAACTCGTATCTTTCATTGTTCTCTTTCAATTTTAAACCATAATCATCATGTTTGTATTATAGATTGACAAGAAATAAATAAAAATATTACGTTTCGGTAAACAAATATTTTCATAAATAATAAAAAAGTATTTCAACGTACAACCATATTTGACTTCCTTTTTTGTTATGATGGTTTGATCCGAAAATTGTTTGGTCCATTACTATATAAAATTGTATATGGCCGAGACTGTAACATGTGCTTCTCTACATTCCCCACCAATCTTTGCAAAAATATCTTTTTAATTATGACCATTAGATCAATCATGAGAAGCATGTTCTTAACCAAAATTTATTCGTCTCATTCCCTTGTAATCGTTCTCAATTTTTTTTTTTGTCAGGGAAACAAAGTCGACAAACTAAGCTCTGATCAAAAGCTCCTCCAAGCAAAAAAGCCTTTTGGGGTAACACTTTGTAGGATTATTTTGCATCATCTGGTCAAATCTTGTGAAAGAAACTATGCAAATGCTACATGTATGAATTGGCTTTGTCCCTCTGGCTATTGTACTCAAATGGTTTTATGGAAAATTTTCTTTGCAGCTAGTAGTGGATCAGGTTACAATCTTTCGAATGTCAAGAGCAGTATCATGAAGAAGTCCCCAAATAGCTCTTGCTCCACCATTAGTTTAGGAGAATCACATTGTGTGAATACAAAAAGAGAAATCTTGATTTAAAGTATAATCAAAGTAAGACTCGAGACCCTCTTTGCTTTTGGCTAGAGAACCCAATCTCTTTTATTCTTTGCGGTGCGCTGCAGTGTATGGACCTAAAAGGATCTATGCCTAAACTGAAGATCCAGCCAAACGTCTTCTTGATGCATTTGAAGTCGAGACTTGACCCAATTTATCTGAATCCTTCGACTCATCCGTCACCATTCTCTCTCTCACTGGTGTGTAATGCCTCAGCCACACGCCAGTGTACACCTGCAACATTCGATATCCCAATGAGCCATCTAAGTGTCTAACAACTTTCTGTGCAAAAAGTATGAATTATTCATGGAACAAGAGAGACTAACTAACCTGTTGTGGTCTCATGATCTTGGTGTCAGGATCATCCAACGACTCTTTCCAATGAGACAAGTATCCAGCCATGCGAGGAATTGCGAATAAGACTGTGAAGAACTCTGGTGGAAATCCCATTGCCCTGTTTCAAAGGTCCCAAGTTTGTAAAATTGGATCAAGTTGTTGAGAGGAAGCGATGAACACTAAACCTGAATTCAAACTTTTACCTGTATATTAATCCAGAGTAGAAATCAACATTCGGATAAAGCTTTCTTTTAACAAAGTAATCATCAGAGAGAGCAGCCTTCTCGAGAGCAACAGCTACCTGCAGACCATCAGAATTATTATATCTGTCAAACATATCCACTCAAAGGAAACAAAGAAGAAGCCACTAAACCGGAAAGGTGTGCGTCAATTATTTGCATAAGCTTGAATTATGGGGACATAGAGTACCTCGATTAGAGGATCCCTTCCAACAATGGAGAATACTTCATCTGCAAGCTTTTTTATGACTTTAGCTCGTGGGTCATAGTTTTTGTACACACGGTGTCCAAAACCAGACATCTTCCTCTTCCTAATATGTCAAAGAGATGGAAATATCGATGGAAAGTTTCATCACAATTCCTGAAAAAGGACGCATTTAGTTTCAAGCATTGAGTTTACCTGTTCTTCACACCCTCGATGAACTCTGGAATATTTTCAACAGTCCCAATCTCTGATAACATCTTAAGCACAGCCTAATGGAATCGAAGACAACAAATTCAGAGACCATGGAACATGCAAGTACATATGAAGATAGGAGCATAAATAGCACACCTCATTTGCACCACCATGAAGTGGACCATAAAGCGCTCCCACAGCTCCAGCAACAGCAGTGTACACATCAACACCACTACAAGAAGACATCTCCTAATCAATATATCTCTTATCAAGGTAACTAAGATTCAACCCAAAGAAATGTACCTAGAGGCAAGATGCCGAGCAGCAGCGGTGGAGCAATTCATTTCATGCTCCGCATGCAGTATGAAGAGGATGTCCAACACCCGAGCCAGCCGAGGATTGGGTTTGTAGGATCTATTTCCCCTGTGAGAAGGAGAGAACAAACGTGTTAGTGGCACGCTACAAGTTATGTACAATCTAATTACTAAGCTTCCAGTGGATGGGCTCTCTGAAGAGATCATCCAAAAATAAATCTTAACGAGTTTCTAACTAAACCAAGAAGAAAGAAATAGTGGGGACATACAGCGAATCCAGCATATACAGGAAATTCTCTGAGTACGAAAGGTTGCCTGAAGGAAGAGCGGGAGGCCTCCCTGCCATCCTCAGATAAGCAGCTGCGGCAATAGTTGGTGCCTGCAAACACATTTAATTTCATATGTTTTTGCATGACTAAAATGAATGACAGAACAGGAAGGAGTACGGCAACAGTCAATAAAAGACGAATATACCTTTCCAATAATGCGAATAATTTGTTTATCTCTAACTTGTTTTGAATTGTAAATATCCTGCCCCTGCACCCAATGGAGTATTAGTTAACATGTTTATTGTGGAAATTTTCAAAGAACTAACTCTTTACAATAATGCGAGTAAAAAGGCTTGACATGTTATTAGAGATTTAACTTACCCTAAGAGCAGGATTTGCATCAGGATGAAAGATGGAAAGCGCACTCATTGCGCTCACAAGAACTCCCATTGGGTGTGCATCATGAGGCATAGACTGTATAATATCCTGCACGAAAGTTATCAAGTAACTCGAGTTAGATATGAGAATACTTCTAAGGAAAAAGCAGCATCAACATTATTTTCATTTGACTCTTCGAATAATGCATACAACCCTCAGAACAACATGTATAGAGCGCCCTAAGAATCATTCATTGATGGACCAGACAATCATAGGTTACAAGCACACAGAACAGCTAACTCTAAAGTCCTGTTTCGGCTTCGGATTGGCATTTTATACATGGTTTCGAAACTGAAAGTCACATGGAAATCCATCTACTAAGAACTAGAGTGGAGACTCACTAATACTCCTTGTGGCACAGCTGAATGCTGAGAAACTGCAAACTCCCAATCAGATAGCTGACTTTCAGAGGGCAGATTCCCATACACTGCCAGAAACAAAATATCCAATATATCAAACCAAAAACTAAACAGTCAAGGAGGAAAATTTTCATCAATGTTCAGTTCGATCACTATCCATGATATGGTCATAAACTCAGTTTGTCCCAAATGGCAATAAGCACCCATATAAAACAAATCCAGCAGCAAGCTGAAACATTATCCTATACTTACTGAGAAGATATGCCACCTCCAGAAAAGTGCTGCTCTCAGCCATTTCCTCAATTGGGTATCCACGATAACGAAGGATCCCTTCATCTCCATCGATGTAAGAAATCGAGGACCGAACAGGAGCCGTGTTCAAGTAACCAGGATCGTATAATTTAATCCCCTTGTCTTCCTTCCCCGTCGCTATCTGCAGAACAGACACACAAATCCCCGTATAAACGATATACAACAAATCAAATTCTCAGCTCCGAATCCCACCACAGTGATTAAAGATAGAGAAAATCATTACGCTGAGAATCCAAGATACCTTCTTGAGATCGACAGCTTTAACGGTACCATCGTCTGAGACCGGAACCTTATATTTCTTTCCGGTGCGTTCGTCGACGATCGTCAGTGTTCCCTTCAAGGATCCATGCGGTGAAGCACTGATATCCGCCGACGTGGACCATCGCTCGATCGCCGGAGATCCCTGACCCAATTCGACGGGATTCCCTGCCGCCAAATGCGCCGAGAGAATAGCCAATCGAGCTCTAACTCTCTCCGATATCTCCATTTTCAACGAAAACAAAACAAAAAATCAGAAATTCGAAGAATGGGAGCGAAGAAGAAAGTATGAGTTAACCATTCTAGTCTTCGTTATATAACACGTGTTTCTATCTCCTACGGGCAGGAGTATCTATTGGAGTCCACGTGTATAAAATCCAACGGCTATCCTAATTTCAACGGCGGAAAGTCGTTTGCGGAAGATTGATGACTGACCCAACTTGGATCAACGGTAAATTATCTTCTACCTTATCTGTCAGAATTATATGGGACCCACATATCCAAATTTACTCTAGGTGATTGGAGAGTAAAGTATACTCGCCCTATGAGTGTGACACGTGCTCCTTGGTTCGATGAGCGTGGAATTCAGACGCTATGATGGCGAGTTAGAAGTCGATTGCTTTCCTCGATTTGCTAAATATCAATATTGCCGAGCAATGATTTATGGGCCGACTTTAATGCAGGCTTCTGGATATGCATCTTCTGGCCCATTGGGCCTTTTTTTTTGACACTTTCGCTTTATGTTCTTAGCTTCTTCACTCGTTATTATCAACGAACATATTCTCTGAATTGATTAATTTTATAACGCAAAAGTTCTTGATTGAAAGCAAACTAATCTTCGGAACCTATAGAAAAATCTTTAGTATTTTTTCCAGTTTAGAAGTATATAATGGTCAACCATAATTAAAATTATAGTTAAATGAATTCTGATATTGTGTACGAAAGGAAATTAATCTATGATTTTATGCATTATAGTCAGAACTCAGAAATACCAAATTATAGCTATCAAAGACATGGGAAATAACGTTTATAAATTTATTCTTTCATGTTAGTTTATTACGTTATCAATCTTATAAGTTTAGGGCTAATGACGTTTTTAAAAAGAGGAGGATATGAATTGAAAGTGAAAGGTCTAATAAATGAGATGTTAAAAGCGACTTGTCGTATAGTTTCATTGATACCTAAAACTGGAATTCTAAGTTCCCCCATGTGAGGCTCTGAATATGAGAGTGATAGATATTTCTTTCAATCCTTCCGCTTTCAACTAATTAAAAACACTTTTTTCTTACTATAATACTATACCAAGAACACAATAGTTATCAAAATTCATATGAACTATTAATATTTATAACTAAAATCCAAAAAAAGATTACAAGATCAATTGCAACTGTGATTACTCAATGATATCTTCCATGCATAACTTTTACACGTCTAGAAATAAATTCTTATATATTTACAATAGCACGATTTACATCAATATTTTCAGTTTTTCAGCAAGGCCACAACAATGGATTAAAAAAAAAAACAAGAAAGTAAGTGAAAAAACAGATTTTACTAATATATAGTATAAACAAAGTTTTTTTTCACATGAATGGAATTTCACACAGAAAAAATAACAAAAAGAGAAATGTGTGAGAGAGGCAAAGGAAAGGCCATTCTTGCAGGAAGAAAGCATGAGAAAGAGTAGTTGGATTTAGACAGATGACTGACAAATTATATATTTTTCTAGTTTTCTCCTATTTATGGTTCTTTCGGTCATTCTCATGTTTAAAATATAGTGATTAGTCACATCACATCCTCAAGAAGTGTACGATTAAAAAAAAGATTATATACCAAAATTTGTTTAATTACTCAATCATCTATCTTTTACTAGATACGATCATATGAACGTGTCCTCGCGTAAGTACTATAACAGTATGACGCATACTCGCGTATTGATCTCTGGTGCATTCATGCAATATCCCTTGGCATTATTGTGATTTTGAGAAAAACATTTACGTATCACTTCCACGATCATTCTCACAAGCAAAATTATAACGAAATTATAACGTGGTTTGAAAATGTATGATCCTTTTAGCATTATTTGTGAAGTGATTTTGGAGAAAATGTTTACGTGTCACCTCCACAATCACTCTCACCAAAAAAATTATGACGTGGCTTAAAAATGTATGATTTGGTTTAAAAAATAATGACATGGCAAAAATTTTAAGAAATTTTTGATTATAAATTTAAATTAATCGTAACTAAATCTCCTACGAAATCTTCCATAACTAAAATTTATATTTATTTCTTTTAAAAAATTAATTTGAAATTAACGAAAACCATATTCCATAAATAAATAGTTACCAAATTTTGTGACTGAGCTATAAAAAAATACGTATTTTTTTAATTACCAAATTAAAAAACGTTTAATTACTACTTTTCTTACATATTAAAATTTGACAAAAAAATATTTAAAGCTACAAAGTTTGATGGAATTTGACCAACCAATGAACGGTTCTTATCATGTCTTAAAGAGTTTGTTTTATATTTTTTTGCATTACTCGTCTCAAGTATACATTTTTTTGGTAAAAATTAATTAATTTTGTTTTTAAAATTTAATTAAAAAGTATTAACTAATCGATCCAAAATCTAAAACAAAAAATTTAACTTTGAAATTTATTTTCACCATTACTATATCTTTCTTAAAACAAAATTTCAATCAGAAGCATTTGGAAAACAAAATCCAAACTAGATTATAAAGAAAAATCAAAAGATGAAGACGGTAAAAAAGTAAAAAACGTAGGAAATGAAAAAAAAAAGTGAAGAATCTATATCAAATATTTTTTTTCGAATTCTACAGAGACGAAGTAAGTTATTTTATTTTGAAAATGATATTTACAATTAGGTATGACGTGGATAAAATATTTTAATACTCTATTTGTATCACTTTAGATGATGTTTAAAGATATTGCATACACATTAAAAACAACATAAATAATATAATGTTTATATATTTTCTACATTAAACAATAATTTATTATGTAAATAAAATTACTTTAAATATTCACAAAAGATAAAAAAAATATTAAATTTTTATCTAGAAAAGTGAAAATATCAACTAATTTGATATGAAAAAACTCTCTAAAACATCAATTAATTTTACACAGAGAAAGTATGAGATAATAAATATGTATCTAAGAAAATTTTCAATAAATATCGAAAATGACTTATACCATTTTATGTAAAATATCAAATTGTTTTAAATTTGTTTTTTAATTATTATCTTCGCGTTATACGTCGGGAGTCACGTAGTTGTTAATTGTATGTAAATCATGCATGTAGATTTGATTCTTTGAAAATTATGCGAAAATTTATCATTTACAAACATATTTTTTTGAGAAACCACCGCATAATATTGGTTTTAGCTTGAAAGATATGATTATCCTCTAACAAGCAATATCTTCTGTACTTTAACCAGACAAAAACAAAAATCAAGTAATATCTTCTATATGTGTATTAAAAAAGTGTTAATTTTTATCATTGTTTTCTGAAAACTGAAATCATGATGTAGTGAAAGCAAGTGAAAAAGTAAAGCTCAAAACGAAAACCTAAAAAATTTCTGGTAATCTTTTTCGTCGATTCTGCCGGTGTGGAATCGTCGCAATCTTTTCTCCTTTTTTCTTGATACGAAGAGACATCTTCAATCCGACAGCTTCTCCACCATGGATTTACTCACCAAGAAATCATCGGGGAAGACAAAGGTTTTAAATTCTACTCCAGAACATATCGTCGTGGCTAGTGTTTCTTCCAGCGAGACGAGTCTTGATTCTCCGGATCCCCGTTGGCCGCTACTCAAACGATGGCCAACACAGCCAATGACTCGGAGCATATCGGCGGAGAATCTTCGAGTCGTAGCAAAGCCTAATGACCCTATGGTCACCGACGGGATTAAGATCAATGTTGGAGTCTTTGCCGGCGCTATGGAACCTGCGACAGGAGTGGAGGTGGAAGCCGAGACAAATCTCGTGCCTCTTACCACTGATCCCGACGGTTCTCTTATGGAACCGATTGTAGCTTCAACGTCACCTTTTGTTCCTAGTCTAGGAGCATGGGCGAGGCCACTGAAGACCACTATGCCTCTCACTCAATCTCCGCTGATCCAACTCCGTGAAGCTGGCTCAAACTTCCTTGAAGAGCTTTCATCATTGAAAGAGTGGCCATCCATTCCTAATGGGAAACAAGTGTCTACGGGTAGCCAAAAGCAACATAAATGACTAGAAGCCAATATTAGACCAGCGCAAACCAATGCAAAATCTCTGGCTGTGCCTAAATTCTCAGGTGAGGAAATCTCTCCTCCGGCTTTAAAGGAAGATGGGACTTTGCGTTTCCCATGGGCAGCCAAGATGAATCCTGCCATGAGGAATCTCTATAGAACAGCAACACCTACCTACTTGGAAGATGGGACACCAAAGGTAACTATTCCGAATCATCTTCTTCTCCATGGTCCTGAAAACCAAAAAGAGTATATCATAGGACAGTTTTACCGTTGTTCCACACCATCTAGAGGCTTAATTCATGCTATACTCAATAGGATTTGGGGAAGAAAATGCAGAATCTTCACTAGGAAGTTAGGGAAATCCTCATTTCTTTTCCATATACCAGATGAATCCACTCGTTCTTGGGTTCTTCAGAGGGATTTATGGCATGTAGATGATTGCTTAATGTTTGTTGCTTCGTGGAGCCCTGCAACTACTTTATCTCTTCCTGAGATTACCACAGTTCCGATTTGGGTGATTCTAAAGAACATCCCCAACCGTCTATACTCAAGACCGGGAATAAGTCGTATTGCTTCAGGACTGGGTGAACCAATACTTACCAATAAGCCATGGTTAGATCCAACTCTTATGGGCGAAGCTAAAATCATGGTGGAGGTTGAATTGGACAAACCATTCCCTCAGAGGATTGCATTGGATGATAAACAGGGTACAATATCAATAGTTGAAGTGGAATATGCATGGATTCCCACAAAATGTAAAAGATGTGGACATTTGGAACACAAGGAATCTTGTTGTTTACAACAGTCTCCAACAACCTCTGCAGGAGTTCCTGGTTTTATTCCCGTTCATGTTGCTGCTTATGTCACCATTGATGGTAGTGTTCCCGTTGCTGTTCCTGCCCCATACATAGAGGATGCAGTCACCCGTGTTCCTCAGGCAGCAATACCAGTCTCTGTTTCTATAACTTATGTTGGACCAGCTTCAGAACATGTCCCTAACAATGTTACAGTCATAGATGAGGCTTCCATTGCGCTTGACACGGTACTTTCAGAGCATACCTCACCTCCTATCTTGTCTACTACACCAACTCCACCAGCTATCACAGTCGATGCGTCTATCCCCATTTCCGTAACCACTTCTGAAAATGATCAGATTAGAGTATCAATTTCTCACCCAGTCGTAGCTGAGGTAGATGAGATTACTTCAAACATCATGTTACCAACTACTCCTCATGAATTAGCATTTCCATTGGTTGGAAATGTCCAAGGTTCTAACTGGTTCATATCATTAGATTTTTTGGAGACGGTCGATGATTCATCTGATCCGGATGAAGATTCGGATATGTTAGATCTTATGACCCCATTCAGGCAAAGACTCTTCGTGAAAGACCGGTTAAACCATCCATCAAGGTTATGGAGATGTAATCATCTTCCAAACCCGGTGGACGGGGAAACAGAGGACGTGGGAACACGGTGGACGTGGCTAAATGGCTATCCTAACTATTTAAATCAAACGAAGCGGAAGATTTGTTTGCCTATTTTACATATTATGTAATCCAAACTTTTCATTTGTCTGACATATTTTTCCAAACTGTATGACTTCGGTCGTGGCTTGTAACGGTTACTATTAATAAAATAAATTAAAAAAAAAAAGTGAAAAGTTAAATGTCGTGTAAATGGAAACCAACGCTATTTGGATATTTTTGAATAGTCGAGCTCTATAACCCAAATATGTGTATAAAATGTTCGTATATATATATATCCAGGGCCGGTCCAGAGTATAGGCAAGTGAAGTGACTGTTTAAGGTCTCACATGTTTAGACGTTAATTTGTGTGGGAAAAAACATTTCATTAACAAAAGAAAAGAACACGATTTTTTAATTTCGCGCGGAATATCCAAAAATATTGGACCGACAGTCTATAAACCAAAATTTGATGTAATCAAAGACAATTAATGGTTCTTCCAATGTATGCAAGTATTTTCGAACAGTTGGTATAATAAACTTAAAAAAAAAAAACCGTTTATTTCAGTATTTTGTAACTCTTCGGTTTAATTGTATGGTCAGACTGAATCAGGTTGTGTCGTTTTATCAGATCACTGCACACTCTTTGTCCTCCAAACTGCTCCCTTATTTTTGTTCATCATACTTTTGATCTATTTAAATATTTATGTTATTTATAACAAATTTCCTGAAAATTTAATTTTGCTTTTACCCAATACAAAACAAAAACGTCGTTTCATTTGTTATTTTTCCTTTTTTTATACACACACATTTATACACACAGCTACGAAGTTGTTCAGGACCCAAATTTACACCTAAACCCATAATGACTCGAAATTTTTATTACAATCATATAAAAATCTGAAAACAACAACATTAACTACATCAACGTCCATTGCTCTAATAAGAAACACAAATACACATCAAAATCGATTATATAAATTTATTTCCCCTCCAAATCATCGTTCTACTTTGGGAACAAACACAAATCTTCTCTCTTTTTTTAGGGATAAATATTTAATTTGTCTTTTAGAGAAGCAATCGATGATGTAAACCAAAAAACAGAGCAAACTGAAACAGAGCATTGTAGAAGAAGCAAGATCTGTTACACCGAGAAGACAAAGCTTGAGATTTCTTCTTCGTTGGATGCATAATCGTTTCAGGTCCACCAACACCTGTAACATTCTTCCCGCAGACATCAACTCCGGTCTTAACGACACTAAACTCATCCTCTGGATTTAGACACAATCCTCTGTTCCCGCTCAAATCCAAATTCTTACCCAACCGTCTGAGAAAACTCGAATCAAACGGAACTACACCGATCAGTAAGTTCCTGCTCAGATTCAGATGAAAAACGTGAGGCAGAGAATCAAACCCAGTTGGGATTTCGCCGGTTAATCTGTTGTTAGCCAGAGACAACGAGCTAAGGTTCATCAATTTGGTGTAACTCTCCGGGATATCGCCGGAATATCCCGAATTCTCGAGTCGGAGCTCTTGAAGTTTAGGGAGAAACCCTAATTCACCGGGGAGAGCAACGAACATTGGGTTATTGTCCATTATGAAGTACTGCAAGCTCTGAAGTTTCGAGATTCCTTTTGGAAAAGCTCCTTTTAGTTTGTTGTTGCTTAACGCAATGAAAGATAAAGATCGGAGCTTTTCTACGCCTTCTGGGATTACTCCAAACAGAGAATTCGAGCTCAGATCGAGTTTCTGAAGCATACCCAGTTGCGAAATCGTAGGAGGGATGGTGCCCGTTAACGAATTGTAGCTCAAATCCAAACCAACGAGGCCATTGAGATTCCCTAATTGCAGAGGAATTTTACCCGTGAGCTTGTTGTAGCTTAGATCAAGGTGTAAGAGGCTTTTCAAGGAGAAAATCGCCGGCGGGATTTCTCCGGTTAATCGGTTTTGTGAGAGGGTGAGGATTTGTAAAGATTTGAGAGAAGAAATGAGAGGAGGGATGTGACCTGAGAGAGAAGGGTTTGATCTGAAGCTAAGTTGTTGAAGAGAGGAGTTAGAGAGGAGCTTAATGGGGAAGATGATTGTAGTTGGGAAGTGAGTGAAGCAGTTGAAGAAGAAGACTGATTGTAGAAAAGGGAGAGAGAAGATTAAGTGAGGGAAAGAAGCAGAGGATTTACAAGAAGGGTTTGGAGCAGAGCCGAAATCGAGTCGAGAGACGTGAGCCAAGTGGTCTGGACCAGTTTTGCACTCAATGCCTGGCCAAGACGAGCCAGGTGCGCAAGGGTTTGGGTGTGAGTGACGCCATTGTTGATCAGAAGACATTGATTCCATGATGGTGAAGAGAGTATCTGACTCAGAAGGAGGCATTGACACAGAGACTCTGTTTCCTTGACAGACAAAGAGAGGTGTTATCAGGAGAAGAAGAAGCAGTGAGGAAGGAGACGATAAAGCTCTCTTCATCGTCATAGATTTTGTGTAAGAGAGAGAGAGAGTGTGTGTTCTTGGTGATATTATACTAAGAATTCATAAAAGTTCTTCATTAGTTTTCTTTCTCCAAAGAAAAGAAAAAAAAAAGTTGAGAGATTTGACGTTAATTAGAATCTTTGAGAAGAAAGAGAATTAGATCATGATCGATGAGGAAAAAACCCAAAAGAGAAACTTAGGAAAAGGTTTAAGCTTTCAAAGAGTTTTAAGTGAAGGGTTTAAGGATTTTTTGGGACAAGACAAGACAGAGACACGTGAACAATCAGAATCTAAACAAGGTATGATAAAAGAGTGAAGACTTAGAAGAAAGCTAGTAAAGAACACGAATAGGTTTTGAGTGTTTGTGTGTGTGTGTGTATATGAGAGAGAGAGAGGCAATTATAAACGGAAGTGATTGAAAATGACACGTGTGGGGTCGTGAGAGACAAAGAGGTAGGGACTCAAGACATGAGATTGGGAAGAGAAAGAGAAGACACAAATTAAAAAGAGTACTTGATCGTTTTTGTAAGGCCATACACACATGTTTCTTCTTTATTCAAACACTTTTGTTTGAACCAATTTCGAAGGACTCTTGTCTTGTTTGTGGCAATCTCGTGAATTCATCATCTCCTCGAATCTCTCAGGTTTTGTGGAACGGCTTTCCTGTGTGCGTGTCTCTCTCTACTTCTAACTATGTGATATTTATACATGGTGGTGTCTAGATGAAAATGTATAAACAATGTCCAGTCTATTGTAAACTGGTTTTAACCCCAAAAAAAGTCTATTGTAAACTGTTTCTTGGTTTTTTTTAATTTACATTGGTAATACGGATTTATCTCGATTATTCCGATAGACGAGCAAACACCTTCGTTTTACCGGTCAATGTTAAAGAACCCGAGCCGAAGCCCGATGTACGAAATATATCACGCACAACTCGGTTGTTTGACGGTGAAATCAAACCCGAAATCTCTGTGAATTTACGTCCCCTGATCCTAGGTTATCAAACCTCACACCACTACATGTGGGTTTATTTTTGGGATTTTGATTTTACATATCATAAATAAGATATGACTTAAAGTAATATGTAAGAAACATGGTATTATTTAGGGGTGGGCGTTCGGTACTTCGATTCAATTCGGTTCACAAAAATCAATATTCATATAAAAAAAAAATCCAAAATAAAACCAAATTTTATTTTGATTCGGTTCAGGTTGATAAATTTTGGTCATGTTCGGTTTTAGATAAAAAATCAATAAAAATAAAATAATTAATTTTTGAAACATGACATTATTTTAGATGGATAATAAATCTCAAAGACACACCGCATCAATCCAAACCAAAATCAATCTATCCCAATATTGATCCGATCGATCAAATTCTAAATTAATTATAGGATGAAATTACCATAGGATGAAATTATTTCGAAATGAAAAACTAGTCATCATTTCTATGAATCGTGTTAGAAATCACACATCATAAATAACATGATAATAATATGCAAAGAACATTGGCCCACTGACATTCAATTGCTTAATTGAGTTGGATCGTGGATGGTCATAAAACTTACCATGTTTTAGTTGGTTCGATCGAACTAACCGATCACTACGGAGAAACAAATGATCGAGGTATATGCAAACATCAATTTCGATGAAAACTAGTTTAAGAAAACAAATTCATAGTAAAGATTTGATGTAAGAGGATTATTTGATGGTTGGTTCAAAAGACAACACACCACATGACAATCACAATGTGTAGTTGGTCCAAACTGTTTCAAATGTCACCCGCAATAGTTTCTTGACTGTTCACTCAATAATTTGAATTTTATCTATCAAATATTTCAATTTATCTTTCCTCTTCAGATATATTGTTTTTAAAAAACTAATAAGGAAAAGGTTCTTGAAAAGTGGTGGGCATAGTATGTCTCTCTATTTACTGTCTTCAATTATTCATGTCTTTTTTTCTTCTAAATTTTTCTGAGGCTTTATCATCCATAGTTTGAATGTGTCACAAACAATACAAAACAATGGGAATACAACCAAGTAGTACTGGTTGGTTGGTCTAGTGGCTAAATTAGAGTGGTGAGTGATTTTTCCGGATCTACACCAAAATTCTAATCCCACAATTACCGATATCTACTATTATCTTTATATTTGATTATTATAGACGTTTTAAATGGTAAAAATAACGATTTTCTATATGCATCATAGATTAGACTGGATTTTGGTCAAAATCTATCTCGGTTATATATTAAAATAAACTGGGAATATACATTTAACAGCCGCATATAACTTTATTTGGCAGTTTTGTTCAATCGTAGAATTTTGTATCTATGTTTACTCTCTTTCCTTATATATATATAAAGTTTATTCTACTTATTGATAAGTAATGTTTTCTTATAATGCTAATTAATTAAAATGAGCTGTAAAATATGTAATATCATATCCACTTTATTCTTTTGTTATCCATGCAGAAAGAATTTTCAATTATTGTAAGGAAAAAAAGAGAAGTAATTTCTTCCTAACACCCAAAAAGAAAAAAAAAACCAGAAAATTACTTACTATGAAAAAGAAAGTCAGAAAACGGTCATTAAAATTAGAAAAAACGTAAATTTGTGAGGAGAAAAAGAGTCAAATTTTCAAGACGTTAACTTATTGTACTACTACACACTTGGCAATAATGTAGCAGATGTTTTTGTAAATACGTACATGTATGATTTATGTGGTGTAGTCTCTATTGCATGTAGTGAAAGGATCTAATCTTTAGCCTAAAATGGAGGTGCTTGGGTAAAATCAGAACCAACTATTTACCGTACGGATCTAAAGCATGAATCTCACATACATGTCCTACAAGAATTGATCCAACGGTCATATAAGTTACTGAATTAGTACAAGACTTATAAAACCATCCAAAATTATATTAAACTCCGGTTTAGAATTCCATTTTTTTTTCATTTTTTTTTCTCATAAAAACCTATTTGTGATTCGTTTTGGTTTTTGTTGGTTTTGATGCAATTTAAAATTTATAAATGAATTTTTGTTTATTTGGTTCAGTTACACAAAAACGGTTTTGTTTTGGTTTTCGTTTTGCTTTTTAGATTATAAAATAATGAAACCAAACGGTTTTTAAACAAATTGATGTTTCGTTTTTCGGTTTGGTTTTTTTTTTTTGTGGTTTTGTTTGCCCACCTCATTAATCTAACAACTTTTCGAATTAATTTCTTCTTCCCTTTTCTTTTCCTTTTTTTTTTTTTTTTTCTCTGGAAGTTTATTGACTTGAATTTGGGATTACAACATGAAAAGAAAACAACAAATAGACACAAAGAGAAACCAAAGGCCATTCCCGCAATGACAGAGAGTTAAAAGCGGATTTTTTTGACAACACATTGGCGGTCTTGCACCGAGTCTAGAACCGATCGACAAAAGGGCATTCCCGCACAACTTTCACCGAAGACGGGTTTCAAACACTTTTGACGATAACACACTACAAGTCTCTAGTAGAAGATACACTTCCTTCAAAGGTTACCTTTGTCAATTATGTTCTCGAATAGATAGTTTCAGAAAAGCAAACACTAAAATCCGAAGAACAAAAGTGAACAGCAGAACACAAACCAATTAACAATCCAGAATCATCTATCTAATCTAAGAACTACGCATATTACAATCCACATAAAACTCAAGAGGGAAAGAAACTCTAGCCCAAAACTCCATCCTCAACAAGAATCAAGAATCCTAAAGAGGAGGAGAAAACTGAGCCCAAAGATAGGGAAACAAAGCCCAGAACTGGACTTCGCTAACCAAGATCAAACCAATCTACTGGCAAAGATAACACGGAAAAAAAGATAGAAAATATGATAATACCGGCCACGATTAATCCACAAAAGCAGAACAAATCTAGCCATACCACCAGCTCACCTTGAAAGCATCTTCACCGGAAAATCGACATGGAAACGATAAGGACAGAATTGAGCATCGTTGAACAATTAAGGGAACCACTCCGACAGATCTGGAACTAACTTGCCAGGGTGTTCATCGGTCGTGTCCGGAGACGCCCAAACCACAGACTGCAACAGAAACGGCGATTCCAACCAACCAGGACCCAAATTCCGATCCAGATCTGGGATCTCCACCGACGCCAAAAACGATTTGATCGAGGAGCATAAAGCCAGAAGGGAAGCCGAGGAGAAGACTAAGCATAACGAAAGAGGCACAGTGCCGGAGATGAGCTCCGGTCACCGGCCGAAGCAAGGATCATATAGAAGTGGCGCTGTGTTTTATCGTTTTTTAGAGAGAAAACCCTCGGTCGACGTTGTTTTTCTGATTTCTTCTGGGTCTAAATGGTACCGGCTGAATTCTGCTGAATTTTGCTGAATTACAGAATCTGGCTGAATTTTTAGTGATTTCTTGCGGGATCTGACGGAATAACATCAAACTTAAATGGTAACTACTGAATATTGCTGAATATGCTGAATTTTTGAAAAAAATAATTAATTAAATAAACTTATGATAATATTAAATGGCATTTTTAATAAATACTCATTCTGTTCCTTATAAATTGATTTTTATTTCTTAAAATATTATCTAATTGAGTTTCTTTGAATTAATTAATTGAATTTTAGATACATATAACTAGTTAATTAATAGATTGATAAAATAAATTAATATACATCATTTATGATATAATATTTTGCTATTAAAATTAAAATATTTTTTAGTAAACTCATTTTTAAAATTATTACAAATTTATCTAGAGTAACAACATTTTTTTTAGAATTATCATGCAAACTTAGAAAAATGTAATAAAAAAATTAATTTATAATATTACACATATGTAGCATACAATATCCTAACTATTGTTACCCAACTCCCATATTAATTTATAATATTACACATATTCGATCCATTTTAAAGATTTCAGATGTGATTTTAATATTGTTACCCAACTCCCATATCCGTTATTATTCGATTTTTTATTCAAAATAAACATATCTTGGTGAAGGAAGAATTGTTGAATCTAGCGATATTTTTTTTGCTGCATTGCTGAATATAGCTGAATCTGCTGAATTTGTTTTGCAGAATTGCTGAATTTGTTTTGCAGAATTACTGAATTAGCTGAATCTGGCGAAATTTTTTTAGATAACAAATGGTATTGGCGGAATTGTTGAATCTAACTGAATTTTGCGGAATTTTTTTTTGTATGTTACCATTTAGAACCTCTATCCTTAAACTTGTCAAATTTGTTAAACACAATAAAATAAAAATAAAAGTATCTTTTGTAATTGTTTTATTTAATCCAAGTAATGCTTTCTGGATCTCCCAGTCCTCTCATCAGTGCTTTACGATTTGACACCACTTCCATTTCATCAGTCGTTTTGCTTTCTCCACATTTTCATACATATCCAATGTTCGAAAATTCGCTAGGCGTTAATCGGCCGGTCGAGGTGAGCCTAGCGTCTAATAACAAAATTGGAGATTAAATGAAGATTAATCGGAGACTAGTTTTTAGACTTTTAATATCTTTTAAATCTATGAATCTATTATAAATTTATAATTTTGATATAATATTTTTGTTCAAATTTTATAAAACACATATAAATAAAGTTAGAACTTTCATCATGTCATTACATATAAGAGTTAATTCCAATTCACATCAAATACAAAATACAAAATCAAATTTTCAATCACATGACACGCAATAATTAGAAGTTGAAAATATTTTCGTGTCACATAACCAGAAAACTAATCGGTTATTAAAATTTTAATGGATTTTAGTTGGTCATCATCTAATTACATCTCAAATTTTAATTATAAGTATAATATATTAAAAAAATAAATTGGATTTTTTAGTAAATAATCGGATTAGGCGGAGGTAATTGGATCAGACAGAGAGTAATCGGACCACGGATATTTTAAAGGGATTAGTCATTAATCGTGGCGGATGACTACTGCCTAGCGGATACGGGGGAGTAATCGGCTAGGCGGACGAATTTTAAAACATGACATATATTTATGTGTATAATTAAATAAAATCAAGGTTGTTATATAGTATGCACATTGGATGATAATTCCTCGGATATATGCTCATGTTTATCCATAAAACAAGGCTTATGATTCTGTGATTCAGTAGCGTTGGTCACTGATAAAGAAAACACATATTTTGTCAAAATTCTCTGCAAATTTCATGGAGGAATCTTTATGAGAATCTGCAGTTGTCTTCTTACAGATATATATTAGAATCTGAAACAGCTCATATAGCGAGGGGGAAAACAATAGTATTAATAGCTTTCTCTTTAGACTCTATCAAACAGCTCACCATTTGTACAACCACAAGCTCAAAATAAGAGAAGGGAAAAAAATGAATCTACATGAGAATAACTGTTGCAAGAGCTATACACTGTGACCTTTCTCTGTGTCTTTATTTGCTGTCTTTGTCTGAATATTTGAATCAAATCCTATTTGAAAAAAGAATCTAAAGGTTTAAGAGAAGCAGACAAGAAGCTTTAAGAAACCACCCTTTGGTTTTTGATTCAAGAAACCATGTTTTTGTGGGGGTCATTTGATCACTCTATTGTTTTGTAATCACAAGATTTTCATCTAAAACAAGAATGATCCATTACCATTCTTACAACACAAAGACAAAAGAGACAAAAGTTACTGGATATAAAGCTTTAAAGGAAGAGGGAACATCTTTTAATCAAAAAGAAGAAAACCGATTAAATCCGGATACTGTACCTTTTTAATTATCATGGGCTCCTTTTTCTGGAACAACATGAAAAAAACTGCAGAAGATAAGAAAAAGAAAAAAACTTATATCATTATGTTTCTGAAACACTTTTGGTCTTGAGTCTTTAGCAGAGCATTTGAAGTTGAAGAAGCTTTATGCAAAGTTAGTTGAACATCCTGAGAAAATTGTTTGCATATGCCATTGGCTTCACATCCGGGTGAGGCTGTGAAATCACAATATCAGATGATCAGAATTGAGTTTTTCGATATGAGTATAGATCAAACCGTGAACCAGTTTCACAAGAACAATGCTGCAAGAGCTATACTATACTCACCACTGCTGAGAATGTAACAATGTTTGGCTTCATATCTGGAGCTTCAAAGCGAATGAAGGCTCCCTTGTTACCCATCTGCAACAATATTGTTCCGTATTAAGTGAGTAAAACTTTGTGCTGTTTCAAAATCAAAGAGAGGAGTTTTTGGGATACCTGATCACAGTAGTTTGGTGCAGAGAAGACAGTGATGAGTTTACCATCATGATCAACCTCATAACCTTCGTCTTTTACTTCATGTGATCGGATCACCAAATCTACCAGATTCATAAGAGTTAGTCAATAGCCGTCTAAAGAATCAATTGGCGAACCCTGGATATAACAAGACACTACACTAACCTAGATTGTTGTCTTCCAAAAATCTCTTTGTTACATCTCCACCAAATGATAGACCAACTCCTCGCTTGCTTGGGCCTCTTCCAGGGAGAGGTTGAGGATCACTCCACAACAGTTCACACATCAATCCTGAATAAACCATTAACAAGATTAGATGTTTTAGCATAAAAAATCTTACAAAAGATGAGTATGATGAAACATACCTTCCTCGGGAGGCTCACAGAATCGGTCAATGGCCCTGATGTCTGAGAGTTTCACGCCGTCGACACTAAAGAGACCTCCATGCACCACAAATATCTTCCCATTTATAACATGAGCCAACGGTAGGTAACAGAAAACTTCAGCAAAGAGATCCACGAATTTTTCACTCAACTTGGACCGAACCTCACCCTCAAAACCATATATTTTGTTCATGCTCTTGCTTTCATGATTCCCTCTGGCTAGATATATGGCTGCAAATTTGCAAATATAAATATATGTAAACAGCAATTTGCAATTGAATTGGAATTTTTAACCCCATGGGACAATAGTAGATCATATTAACCCTTGTCAACGATAGCAAAAGCGATTAATAAACTTGAACATCAAAGAAGTATTAAAGCAAGTAAAAAAACTTACATGATGGACACATGCACTTGAAAGCAAACAATGTGAGGATGATCTCAACAGAGAATGAGCCTCTGTCCACAAAGTCGCCATTGAAAAGGTACGGATTCTCCTCAGAAGGGAGACCATTAAGCTCGAAAATATTTAGGAGATCATAGAACTGCAAAATAAAATAACTTGTCAAAGCCACACCCAATACAGCACACTACAGCCCTTGCTAGTGCAAAAAGGAGCAGAAGGTTAGCCAAAAAAATCAAGATATGAGAAGTAGAAAGAACCACAATAAAATCCAATTTCATAGATATAGCTCGAAAATCAGTAACGCATGCATAAATAAGAGTACTGACGATTGTGGAGCCTCTCAGATTCATTTGAGAGAAAAAATTATGCGAGGAGAGCGGGTGAAACCAAAGTATACCTGACCATGAACATCACCGCAGACGGTGAAATGCTTGCCATTAGGTACACTAATATCAACAAGAGAAGGCAGTGCTAGCAAGATTTGCCTTGTCTGTAAGACAATTTGGTATGCATACCTACAAATATTATGCCGGCAAAGTATGAACAGATGACCATTGTGATAATTAGGTTGAACACTACACCAAACAATACACACCTTTTATGCAATGTTTTTTGGTTCTTGAAATCCTCCATCATATTTTTCACAAAATCCAAGGTAACTTCCTCTCCCTCGATCCTAGCACCAGAATATTGTGGCTCAACCTCTACAATGAAATTGAAACGAAGAATATCAGTGATTCAGTAAATTGATAAAGTTTTAAAACCTCTATAACCATGAACACAAGCTTCCAATGAATGTTTAAAACTACAGGCCATGGACACCTTTAATTGGTAATAGTTATAAATGTAGCAGAAGAGGTATGCCATCTTACGACCAAAAAGAAAAGAGAAGTTTGTAAATCTATGAACTTTTCCACTTCTGTTCAGATGGTTTTGACATCATTATCATTAGACATTTCAATTCTCAACTGAGATTCCAAGAGAGAAAACATATCCAGGCTTTGATATGCATGAAAAACGATCGACATTGATCCTAGGATGAGGATTTAACCAGAGAAAAGACACTACTACCACTGAAGCTACCCCACCAAAATGTCCCTAATACCACCGAAACCAACACCATGAGTATCTCAGTTGTGGCAAATCCCCGGACCGCCACCACCATTACTGCTGCAACAACTGCTGCTAAAGCCGTTTTGGTGGGCATGGACGATGATCTGGGTTTGTTCCCTATTATGTGACAATAGGTAGAAGAATGATTACTAGTCTAAAGCTACACTCAACCATTTGTCAACTACTGAATCAAAGGCATGGCAAAACAAGAGAAGAAAGAACCAGGGGTGACAGAACAAACTGCAAGCTATGAGATAACAGCAAAATAAGCAAATAGATGGAGGATACCTATTGTGTGGAAGTCAACAGACTCCGCAACTGAGAGCCTTTCAGATACAGGTACAGAGATTGCTTCTTCGAATTTGAGTTTCATCACTGCTTTCTCACATTCTTTTAGCTTTCTTGCGGCATCGGGGTCATTAGGAGAAATCCGTTTTACCTAAAATATAAATACCAGACCATGTCAGCAATAAGTATCTGATCGACAGCTACCTAGATATAGAGGAAAGAAACAGGAGCTTAAATGGGACAGCGCTTGTGCTATAAACAATAACCTGTTGGAAATCCTTCAAGGCATCCTTAAATTTTCCCATGGCAAGATATGCAGCACCACGCCTGTAATACCCCTGTGATTTCAGTATATAATTAGCAAACAAGGCTGAATAAAAGTGAGAAGAAGAAAAAGCAACATCCTGTCACGGAATGATACCTTAGAGTATTTTGGATCAATTTCAATGGCCTTTGATGCATCCTGTATTGCACTGCCATATTCCTCCAGTTTTGTGTGAGCAAATGCACGGTTTGCCCAATACACAGCGTTATTGCTGTTGAGTTCAATAGCTTGTGTATAAAGATCAATAGCATGGGAGTATTTGTGACCTGCACGCAACTAACATGATTTAGAGAGCTGTTCTTAATTCAAAAGAAAAAGAATAGAGTGTCCCATCAAAAGACAGTTAACGTTTTAACAAAAGTACACACCTTTAAAAGCTTCGTTAGCCTGATTTTTCATCTCTTCAGCCCGTGAGACGTCAGACTTGTCATTCTTAGTCTCCATGTTTTCAGAGCAAACTTATCTCTTACTCAATTTCGGTGTCTTAATTATCCGGTGAAGCCAGAACTGAATTGACAGAAAAGATGGAAAGTTAATGTTTTATCTCGTCATGCCCAAACAACTTGCCCGATGCACAAGAACAATAATCACAATCAGCTGGCCAATTCCATGAGCATTTCCTCAAAATCGATAAGTTCTAATTAACCGAGAGCTAGTTTAAGAGCTTTAAACAAATTGAAATCATATAAAGTTTCATTTTTTTCATAATACAGCCACTGACTTGAGTCATGTAACGAGATAGATAGCAGGAAGAGAACTCAGTAACACAGAAAACCATTCGTACACATAAATTAAGTGAGAAAAACGCAAAGAAAACTAAATCCAGATAAGAACAGATGAAGGCAAATTGTCATTGAATAAAAAGATGATATAGGAATCCTAAGCGGATAAGTAAGATGCAAAAAAGTTGTCAACTTTTCATATTCTGCATCGTTTTCTCAACAGCCCAACAACGAATTGGACGAATTCATGGCCGTAAGAAGTCGAAAAGATCACTCACAGACAAATCCCATGAAAGATCTGTTAAAACCCAGATAAGAGAAAAGCAAAAAAACACGAGACAACAACAGAACAAAAGGAAGCCAACGTCTAGAACGTGTTTTGTCGGGAAAATCGCAGAAACCCAATTCTATAAGATAAGATTTATACCTGAAAAAGGCTCAATCTTGGCGACAGCGGAAGAGGAAGAGATTGAGATTTGAGAGTGAGACAGGTTTAAGAGAAGCTGGAGAGTAACCAGAAGAAAACCCTAGATTGGTCAGAAGAGAGTATGCGCTTGAATCTATGAGAGGGGTTTTTGGAAATTATTTAACTTTGACCACTAATTTTTTTACAAGTATAAATAAATAAAGGGACGAAGAGATGTCGATTGTCGAATATCATTTTGTTACATGGAAAAATAATTTTTTTTTTTTGATAAAGGGTATTTTGGGAAAAAAAAAAATCTTATGTAAACTTTACATGATCGTACCATGAAATAAATCATTTTAAAAAAACAATCAAAAGTCGAAAATCTTATTATATAAAAGAAAATGCACTCAAAATTATAATTTATTAGATCATGATATGTATCATTTTAATTGAGATGAAGACATGTGTTAATATACTAACGTATAAAGTTAATTTTAATTTTAATAATATTTTTTTTTTATCTAAAAGTCAAAAGAAAAAAATATCATCGCAAAAAAAAAAATATCCTAACATAACAAAAAGAAGAAATTTGTAAACAAAATGTCACTAAAAAGGTAAAAGAAAAATTTGTAAAAAATATCATTAAAAAAAGTAAAATAGAAAATTTGTAAAAAATATCATTAAAAAAGGAAAATTTTGTTTCATGTCAATACGTTTAAAAACAAAAAAAAAATAAAAAATGCCATAATTAATCGAGAAAGAAAAGAAAAAAAATAAATCATTGGAAAAATTTGTAAAAAAAAATATCATTAAATAAAGATAAATGGAAAAATTTGTAAAAAATATTATTAAAAAAAAAATTAAAAGAGAAAATTTGTAAAAAAAAAAATCATTAAAAAGGAAAATTTGTTTCATGTCAATAGGTTTAAAAATAAATAAAAATAAAAATGTCATAACTAATCGAGAAATAAAAGAAAAAAATACATCATTCAAACAAATCATGAATTCGAGAGTTCCACAAATCGATTAAAGCTATTTTACTTTAAATTTTGCCCAACGTGAGTGTGATACGTAGACAAAATCGTAACTCACCAGATCATAACATGTGTTAATTTTAATTGAGATTGTGACACGTGTCAATATATTAATATAATACATCATCGCAAAAAAAAAATATCCTAACGTAACAAAAAAAGTCAATATCCTTATGTAAAAAAAATTGTCATTAAAAAAAAGGAAAATTTGTAAATAAAATGTCACTAAAAAGGTAAAAGAAAAATTTCTAATAAATGTCATTAAAAAAAAGTAAAAGAGAAAATTTGTAAAAAATATCATTAAAAAGGAGAAAAAATTTGTTTCATGTCAATACGTTTAAAAACAAAAAAATGAAAAATACCATAACTAATCGAGAAAGTAAGGAAAAAAAAATACATCATTGGAAAAATTTGTAAAAAAAAAAGTCATTAAATAAAGGTAAATAGGAAAATTTGTAAAAAATATTATTAAAAATAGTAGAAGAGAACATTTGTAAAAAAAATATCATTAAAAAGAAAAATTTGTTTCATGTCAATACGTTTTAAAAAAAAAATGTCATAACTAATCGAGAAAGAAAAGAAAAAAATACATCATTCAAGCAAATCATGAATTCGAGAGTTCCACAAATCGATCAAAACTATTTTACTTTAAATTTTGCCCAACGTGAGTGTGACACGTAGGCAAAATCGTAACTCACCAGATCGTGACATGTGTTAATTTTAATTGAGATTGTGACACGTGTCAATATATTAATATAAAAATATAAATTTTCTTTCTCTACATTATTTATTTCTTAAATCAAAGTGTAGTGTAACTAAAAGGATATAATAGTCTAAAAAAAATAAGATATGTTATTAAAATTTTTTTAAAGGAAATAGTAAATAAAAAAGACTAAAAAGGGGAAAATAAGATCAATCTTATTATAATTGTAGTGTAACTAAAATGAAGTAATAGTAAAAAAAAAGAAAATAAGACATATTATTAAAAAATTAAAAGGGAATACTAAATAAAAAAACTAAAAAAGAAAATAAGACGAATTATTTCCAATTTTTAAAAATATTAGTGCGGAATATTAAAAATTGATATTCATGAGATTACGACATGTTTTGTTAATACTTTTAAATTTATTTACTAATATATTTTGTTAATTTTCTTACTATTTGTTTAACACTGATGACATATATAGACATAAATTTGATAGAATGCATTATGCATATATTATTTGATATGAAAATTTTGGATATTATTGATTGACAAAGAATGCATGAAGTAAAAATATGGTTTTAATATTATGGATGAAATACATGAGTTGTATTGCAAGATGAAATACGTGTAGTTGAAATTCAGTTTGAAACAAAGTTTCTAATCAACATCTAAAATAAGTGTGCGAGTAGCAATCAAAATCTAAATATTTACATCAACAAGATTAAACATATATTTCTTACATTTTCAGAAATTTTATCTTTATGAAATTTAATCGATTACCGACACGTTTTACTTTATTTTTTATCATTTATAAATAAGTTATAATTAAAATCCCGCGTATTACGCGGGTCCTAATCTAGTTTTATATATAGCTTGATGCATCAAACTTCGTAATTAACACGATCGTGATACGTGTCAGCCGGTCGATCAGATTTTGACACACGTAATTTTTTTCTTATTATATAAAGCTTGATGCATCAAATTTCGTAATTAACACGATCGTGATACGTGTCAGCCGGTCGATCGGATTTTGACACATGTAATTTTTTTTCCAATTAGATTTGGACATGTATCATACAGATCTTATTTCTTTTTAAACTTATATATTTGTATTTATCAAATAGATTATGAAAATCAACATATATCAAAAAATAATAATTAGTTTCTAATAAATAATTCATTAAAATAATTAGTTGATAAGCATGGTCTATTCCTTTAAATATTGATTTTATTATATGTCTCGATTTTATTTTTTTTGTACAACCATTCTTTTTTCTCTTTTTTTGTTTAAGTTTATTAAGATGAATTAGGTTTCAAAATTTTTTCATTAGAATATTAATTAATACACGTGTAAAATTTTTTTAAGTTCAAATAGATTTAGGTTTATATACCCAAATCTTCAAAGATTATAATATTTTGCCTTTATATAACAAGTTTTTGTGCTCTCTCAATCTTCTCACCAAATTTTTTTAAAATTCAATAATCTCTTCCACAAATTTTATTTCAGCTTTTTATTATAAATAACCATCGATTACTCTCTTATTCGATAAAAACAACATATCTCAACATTTTCCAATTAGCTTATTTTAGTCATTCGTAAAAAAAAAAAGTAAATAAGCTACATATATACACGCTTACATATATTTTGATTTTAAATAGAAATAAATATGACAAAAAAAAAATCAAACACGTTTTTTCATTAGAATATTAAATACACGTGTAAAAATCTTTTGAATAGAATTAGATTTACATAGCCAAATCTTTAAGGATTATAATATTTCACTTTTATTTAAACAATTTTGTATTCTCTCGATCTTCCCACCAGGCAATTTAAAATTTCAATAATCTCTTCTAAAATTTTTGTTTCCAATTAATTTTAGCCAAATGTCAAAATAAAATTTTCTATTTTTAAAAAATCTAATAAAAATGTACATTGTATTGTGGTTTTTTTAAGACTTACCACTACGTAGACATCCTAAATATTGTAAAATTGATGTATGAGAAGAAAATTATTTTGAAAGTTTATCATGTTGTGAAAATTATAAAAAATAAGAAACCAAATGATGAAACACATATAATTCATTTTTTATTGGAAGAAAGATAATACTTGATTCATAAATGAAAAAGAAAAATTCAAATATGATTAAAAAATGTGTGTAAGTTTAATTCAAATAAAAATACGTAAATCGATTTGTCAAGAGTTAAAAAAAAAAAATATATATATATATATATGAGTAGTTACATAATAAAAAGTAAACATAATTTAAATAGGAATAGGAAAAAACTAATAATTTAAAAATATGTGAAAAAATTAATTGAAAATTTAGTTAATATAAAAAAAAGTAGGAGAATCAAAATCAATAAATAATTTGGAGGCTTTTCTACGAGTGATTTCACATGGACGTTTTCAATCTTATTTTATTTATTTTTATGGATGATATGATTTTCTTTTCCATTTTTGTGCGGTTTATAAAATATTAAAGGAGTCAAAATAATTCAACTAAAATATGAGAATAAATTCATCAAGATTTTTAAAATGGATTAAAAAGTAATATTGATTCAAATAGAATATAAAAACTAATAATTTGAAAGTATGTGATAAAATTTAATTGAAAATCAAATAATCAAATTAAATAAATAAATGTTAGACTTCTGAATTAGTGGTTTTGTATTAGCATTTTTTCAATTTTATTTTATTTATTTTTACGGATGATTTAATTTTGATTTCTACTTTTAATTGATTAACTTTTTTTACATGTTATAAAATATTAGATTACAAACTCGTATATATGCGGGTCCTTTATCTAGTATAATAATAAATATAATATTTATAAGATATATAGAACTAATAAATTTAAACTATCATTAGATCTCACATAAATTTTTTTTTTTTTTTGGTTCTCAACTGATTAATATGCATTTTTTCTATATTATTTACAGAATCATCTGGTATTTCTATATGTTTCATTTTTCCATATACACTAATTTTTATTAGTTAGAAAACTAAAATTAAAATCAAAGAATTCCATTTAATCAACATTACAATAGTATGGTAATTGAAAAATATGGAAGTGAAGTTTTAGATTTTTCTTTTATCTTATCAAAATATCATAAAATTCAAACTAATTCATAAATCTCTAGTTACCATTATTATTTTTGTAAAATTTAATTTTATTTAAATATAAAAAAACCAATAAATTTTAAATACTTAATATGTGTCAAAATCTAATCAACTAATTGATGTATGTTGCAACCTAAGTAATTAATGTTATTATGTGTCGAACTGTCGTAAAATGTGTTAAAATTTTATATAAGCATAAATGACATGCCAAAAATTCTAAGCATTCTGCTCATTAAAACATGATCAAGTAGCCAAGCTGGTCCACCAAGAGTTAGATAGTTTTCCAATATTTGATTCTTTATTTTTTTTTTAGAAAAAAAAGAAAAGAAATTATCATCTTATTTTTGGTGAAATCTTTTCCTTTTTTTGTGTGGCAAATATACTCTTTTCCATTTTACTGGTGTAACTAGGTTTTTGAAATGCAATTGATTCAACTTTGGTTTAAGCACAAATGTAATACTAGCCAAAACGTAAGGTTGCGGGTAAATATAGCTAGATCTTATTCATTTATTTTGGAATAAAATCATGATGATATATATACATTATTAATTTAGTAGCAATATATCTATGCATATTTTAACCCAAAAATAGTATTTATGCATATAAAAGAAGAAAATGTAAAGTTTTTTCTCCCAAGATCACGAAGCAATGAAAACAAAGACATCGCCACAATAGAGTCAGCTTGCATTTGCTTCCAACATAACAAGTCTCATTCTTCACTCTATAAATTGATACACAAGTCTCATTGCATTTGTATATCTCGAATAATTGTAAAATATCATGCTTTATATAGGCGTGTGCATGGTGTAATTAGTCAACACAAACTCTATCATAAATACCTTTTCTCTCCATCTTCACTTCTTCACCACACCACAACACAACACAAAGTCTCTAACTATTTTTAAAATTTAATAATGGTCTTGGTAGTGTTTGCGTTTGTGGTTCTAACCATGCTTTCCATGGATCTAAGGATCTCTCAGGCCACATCTCATGTCACTTTGCACGAGCAATGGATGATTCAATTCTCTCGAGTTTATAGCAATGAATCCGAGAAACAGATGAGGTCTCAAGTGTTCAAGAATAACTTGAAATTCATTGAGAATTTTAATAAAAAGGGGAATCAAAACTACAAACTTGGTGTTAACGAGTTCACGGATTGGACCAAAGAGGAGTTCCTTGCCACTCACACCGGTCTCATCAAGGGCATTAACATAACTTCACCATCCCAAGTGGTTGATGAAACGATGCCATCTCTGAATTGGAATGTCATCGGCAATAGCAAAGATTGGAGAAACGAAGGAGCCGTAACACCTGTAAAAGCCCAAGGAGAATGTGGTAAGCTTGCCGGAATAAATTACATATAATAAACAAGTCTCTACACGTATTAATTAAACTGTTGGATTAGTCATTTAATTTCATAATTACATTCCACATAACTTAAGTCCCAAGTTAGGGCTACCTCTCTGGGTTTAGGGTTATCAAGACGTTTAGTATCAAATTGAACTATTAATCAAAATATATATATATATATATATATATGCAGGAGGTTGTTGGGCGTTCTCAGCGGTTGCAGCAGTGGAAGGATTGATAAAGATTAATGGTGGCAACCTGGTATCACTGTCCGAACAGCAACTTATAGATTGCGACAGAGAGCATAATAACAATGGTTGCAATGGCGGAACAATGGAAGAAGCGTTCACCTACATAGCAAAAAACCAAGGCATTGCTTCAGAAGATGCATACCCTTACCAAGTGAAAGAGGGGAGTTGCATGTCCAACGCTAAACCCTCGGTACATATCAGAGGGTTCCAAAGCGTTCCAAGCAACAACGAAGTTGCGTTGCTCGTGGCTGTATCGAATCAGCCCATCTCGGTGTGCATTACTGCAAGAATTGAGAGTTTCATCCATTATTCAGGGGGAGTGTACGATGCGCGGGACTGTGGGACTAGCACGAATCACGCAGTTACGCTCGTTGGGTACGGGACGAGCCAAGAGGGGATCAAGTTCTGGCTGGCTAAGAACTCTTGGGGTAATACTTGGGGAGAGAATGGTTACATTAGGATTCGTAGAGATGTGGAGTGGCCAGAAGGCATGTGTGGTATGGCTCAGTTTGCTGCTTATCCGTTGGCGTGACTAATTCGGTTATATGGTTTATATTGAAGCTATCATACATTATGTAGTTTGGTTTGTAAGTTGTATAATTCTACATCGCAACTTTATATTTCAAACAATAAAATCAGTAAACACTCAAATTGAATGGTTATGCGAGAAAATAATTAAAAAAATATATATATTTCCACATATAAAAACGCATTAAATTGTATAGAGTTAGAATCTAGAAAATGTAATATATGAAGTTAAGGTCATTAAAACGAATCTATAAAATTTAAACCGGTAAATATATTTTACGCAGAAAATTGTATGAAACTTAACATGTTCGACGATATGAGTAACCCATATATGGAAGCTTCGAAAAAGTGAATATGTTGTCCCACATAAATTAACGGTTACATGAACCACAATATACGAAAAAACCAAAACCATAAACTTCTTTCAGATATTTTAATTCTAAGAACTCAAAGAAATTCATGGAGATATTGCTAAAAAACATTGAAATCACTTGCAGTCAAGTTTTTTTCGTTGATCTTCTTCGGTTTGACTACATTCTTGTCTCTAACCGACCGCACCAATTACTCTAGTCATCTTTCTCTTCTAAAATAAAAATATAAACTTGCAAAAATTTTCCAACTAAATTTTTAATGAGATAGAAGTTGTAGATGCGGTTTTGGCACATGACGCTAAAATTGATGGTAAGTTGAAGAATTGGGGAAAAAGACCGGTAATTTAAGAAGATTAGAATAATTTTGGTCAAAGTAAAATTAAATAGCTTGCACATATGTACTAATGTTTTGTTTTGATTGGTGTTGAGGTGTCTTTTAAGAAAACAAAAAAAAACTTATGTGTCAATTCTCTGAGACACTCTAGTGATTTTATTGTATTGAGTGACGATTGATTTAACTTTGTCCACTGATTTTTTAACAAGTAAATAAAGGGACGAAGAGATGTCGAATCTCAAAAATAAATCGTTTCATTATATGGAAAAAGAAAATATTTTATACTTATATTTTTTTGTGTGGCCAGAGAAGCCTTTGGGATAATAATAATAATCACGGATCTTCGGGAAAATTAATTACTTTAAACTTTATAGTAAAGATGTAATTATTGTTTTACATAACTCAATTTGTGTTAAAAAGTTACTCAAGTTAGTGAGTTATTCTCTAGTTGGGATTTTGTTTTTGTAAACCAAGGAGGCAAGAAGTTAAATTCGTCTGTTTGGTGCTCGGTTTTCAGAACATAGTTTACTTTCTCCCAATTTTTTTTCTTTTGGGGTTTAACTAGTTTGAAATGTTATTGTTGTTTTCTATTTCATGCGTTGGAGCCCAAACTCGTTATCGCGACTTTTAGCTAACATACGGTCTTGCAGGGCTCTTAAGCGGGATGTAGGGTAAAGGACCACGCATCGGTTTCTCTTGAAGATTTTTCTTTGGATGTTGACACTTGCTCGATACAAGGGGTGTCTGTCTCTTTGAAGATAGGCGTGCAACACGATTACACGAGTGAACGGTGAGAGTATCTCCATGACGATTGGAATGTGTGGCCCTGAAAAAATTTCGAGGCTGAAATTAGATTCGGACAATGGAGAATGTTAAACATGTCCAACATCGTTTATGTATGTACAATTTACAAAATTGATATTTGAGAAAAAGTTATATTGAAAGTTTCTTGTGTTGTGAAAACTATAGAAAATAATTAATAATAAGTGATGAAATGCTTATAATTCATTTTTCATCAGAAGAAAAATAATATGTCGACTTAGAAAAGAAAAATAAAAGTCAAATATGATTAAAAATAAATAAATTTAATTTAAATAGAAATATGAGAATCAATTCGTCAATATTTTGAAAAAAATATATAAATATGAGTAACTACATAATAAAAGGTAAACATAATTCAAATAGGAATATGAAAAATTAATTATTTTAAAAAATGTGACAAAATTTATTTGAAAATAATATAATATAAGAAAAAATAGGAGAAAATCAAAATAAATAACTAATTGTTAGGTTTCTCTATTACTGATTTCGCATCGATTTTTTTCAATTTTATTTTATTTATTTTTACGGGTGATCTGATTTTATTTTTTATTTTTTGTGTTTAGTTTTTCTCCCAGTTTATAGAATATTAAAAGAGTAACAATAATTCAAATAGAAATATGATAATTAATTCATCAAAATTTTGAAAAATAGATATATGAGTAGCAAAATAGTAAAAAAACTAAAGCTAATTCAAATGAGAATATGAAAACTAATTATTTGAAATATGTTATAGAATTTAATTGGAAATCCGATAATAAAAAAATCAAAATAAATAAATAACTGTTAAATTTTTCAATCAGTGGTTTTGTATTAGAGTTCTCAATTTTTTTTACGGATTATCTGATTTTGTTTTCTATTTTTTTATGCTTTATTTATTTTTCATAGATTATAAAATAATAAATTATAAATCTGCATATATAGAGATCCTAAATCTAGTGTTTTATAAAGTCACACGAACACCCACTCTAAAACTAACTTTTGAGTGAGTTATACATATCGGCTTGGTAAAGGGCCTTTGATTTGATGGCTCTTGACAACATATGTCACAAGGTCAACAACATTTTGCACAACCATGCGTAGGTTCGGTGTTTGGTGGTGCGGATCCTGGACATGACATGACGTTTTGGCTTTGGGAGTCCCAATGGCATGGTTCGATTATTATTATTATTATATTCATCAAAAAACACCAAATTCATTCATTAGATTTGCGAAAAAATAACATTTTCAAAGACAAACTAATTCGGAACCGACAAACATACATGGAAAAAAGAGTTTTCTCGTGCTCTTGCAGTTTTCGCAAGGCAATCCGTGTGGGTATTAGGACAACAAAAAATAAAGCGAATAGAAAAGGAAAAAAATAAAAACTTAAGCTTCCTAAAATCAAGTGTTGGTTGACACTCCTCTTGGTCGTCGAGCATGGTTCGATTAGTTTGGGTTAAGGGATTGATTTCTTTTTAATTTGTCAATGAGTGTTGTACTTTCATTTTTATTCAGATCCTCTCATAGTGTTTGTTATGCTTCTCTAATAGTATCTGAGAAGAACACAAATTTGTTACCATTGAATCTTTCAAGCATATATCTCTTTTTTTGTTTTTCATTGAAGTAATTTCCTCTATACATTCTATACACATAAATATACAAACACATTCGAAATCAAGAAACCAAAGAGTAATGTTTCTTGATTTATATAATCTTCCATCTCAATGCTTCTTCGTTTCTCTCTCAGCCTATAATTAAACACCAAACAAAGTTAAACTCCAAAATATATGTATTGGATTATATAAAAGATCGACGAGAGTATACCATACCGCTTTGATCGCTTTCTCAACCGAATCCCATCCAAACCGGTCAACATAATCCTGAACCGATTTTCTAGCATCAAGACTCATCATCTGTAAAACTCTTCTCTGTTCATCTGTATAATTGGTTCCTCCTCCAACATACATTCCAACTTTAACGTATTTTCTCACAAAATTGGAGTAAATGTAAGCTGCACCACTGAACATTGGTAACACCAACCACATACAGAACAAAAGCTTTAAGTATGGCCAAAATGGTAACCTGCAAAATGCAAAAAACAGCAATCTTTTTTAGTCTTTAAGACATAATTCTATATATCCGAATTCGTAACAAAATTTAATGGGAGTATTATTACCAGGCAAGGATTCTCCAAATGGATAGCTCGAATATTGTCATGAAGGAGTAAATGATCCAATATGTAAGCCATTGTTGATCATCTAACATTGTTGGACTCTCTATCGCTCGTAACGATGCATACCTAATCATTCGTTCGTTTACTTAATTAATTTCCGTTTATATATAAACCATAACTAAACGTTTAAAAATTTAATTTCACTTACAGAGGATAGAGAAGCATAACTCCAGGCCTGCATGCACCAAACCAAGAATTGAAGATGTTAAAAGTCTTGTCAAATCTTGAACTATGAGACAAAAGTTGGAATCAAAACTTACCCAATTAGAGCATCAAAACGTTTTGCAAGTACAATAATGACACCCATTTTTGAGTTTTTTTACTCAAGTTTTCTTCTTCAACAGAAACTTTCTTCTTGTTTATATATATCTCTTTGAACAAACGTCTTTAGCAATATGGCTTTGGATATATACACAAAAGATAAATTTCATTCAAGCAAGAATCTTTATGTGAGTTAAGGTAACAAGTCAGGTAAAGAATCTCTAACCGGTTGATACGTTTCATGAACCTATTATATTATACTTCTATGTTCTAAGAAAAAAAAATCAAAGTAATTGTGGGAAAAATTCACATGAAGGGAAATCTAAAGTCTTGGGTTTAGTATAACTCCCTATTAATTTTATTTTGGAATATTCTTTTCTATAAACAAGATTCTTTTCTTTTTTCACAAGAGTTATTCATCAAGAACTTATGCGTTAATTAATTGGAGTTGGACGTATTACACAATTTGACTATGATATTTGGTCTACGACTTTGTGAAATCTGGGTAATTCACATGTCCTTTAGTTTGGAGTCTTTATATAATCTCGCTTTCTTACCCATATACATATACTCTCTTTTTTTCATTAGTGATCATTTTGTTTGATAAAGATTTAATGCTTTTTGTCACTGAGCTAGTAAAAGTAATCTTTATATAATTTATCTTACTTACACGGATATATATACTTATTTTTTTCATTAGTTTTATATTTGATAAAGATTTTTTTTTTGCTTCTTAGCTAGTAAATAAACAACCAATATGAAATTATATTATTTCACGCTAACTCAATCCACAATAGAGATCCAGATCTCCAGAGCATTCAAATTTGAAAGCATATTAAGAAAATAAACCACGAAAGTCAATCAAAGCCCTACCAACTCCTAAATTCATTCTTGAAATGATTTTGCACAATTTGAAAAAGCATAATTTGACATGATTATATATATATATATATATATATATATATATATATATATGTGTGTGTATCAGTGTATGTAAATGCTGTTGCTTGTAAAGAAATTTGAATAGAAGTAAGTACAAGGAAAATGATGAGGTATGGGCATAACTCAAAAGAGTTTCTTTTCGTAACTAAAATTAATTAATGCAAATCTATGAAAGGGTTTATCGATAATGACTACACATTTGATTAGTAATCATGTAACAACTCAAATTACTACCAAATGGACAAACTGATACTTGTAAAAGAATTGTATAAAATAAATCGATAATACAACAAAAATACCGATACAAGAATTAGGAAGAAGAACGGATTTGCAGAGACAATATATAATTTTTATCTTTAATTCTGAAAACGCTTCGTAGTGTGACGGTTGTGTGGCGTTCTGAATCCCAGGATACAACTGTAATCAATTCTGTTTTGCACAATTCAAAAACAGAATCTAACGAACGTTTTTTCTGTGTTATACTCTCAGACACAAAATAATAAAATAAAGAGAAATTGTGAGAGATTTTTTGTTATTGATCTAATGATTTGATAACCAAGAAGGACTATATCTCGTTTTTTTTTCAAGCTCAATGCTCAAAACGTGAACCTTAAAGTGGAGATTCTCTTCATAATCACAAAGACCAATTGATAAGTTACAATATTCAATTTAAAATTGAATTGTAAGTTACAAAACCAATTAAAAAAATAATATATTTATTGACTTAATCAACAAATAAATTTTAGCAAAAAGATGAATCTTTTGGGATGTTGATCTATTTGCCACATTCCGAGACCGAACACCGAAGTCCAGTCTGAGTATCTCTTTTCTCTAATACACCAAAAGTGTATCCAAGGTTTTGAATATTGGTATGAGTTCTCCATTTTATATATTTGAGGATTTTTAATCTAAACTTCCAATGTGGGATATTTGCTAATTTTTACACTTAGTCAAATTTTTGGAAGCTTTCTAAATTTTCTGGGTCATCCACTTTGGAGTTTTATTTCTCATTCAAATCAACTTCGATTTTGACAAGTAAATACAGTACGTTATAGTGTTTACGGCAACCATTCTATCGTGCCTAAAATCGGATCATTCCGATGAACATTTTTACCGGAAAACTCAGTTGGTCGTAAATCATTTTGTCAAAAACGAGTTTCAACAAATCTTCCGTGGGTCTCTGCTCTCATTTACTTGATTATTTTCATCTTCCCGAAATATATTGTCCCTATATGATGTGGTTTCTTGCTTAAATTATATGTATGATGTAATGATAAAAACAATTAATATTTAATATTCAAGATGCCGTTGGACTAACCTAATGTCCAAGAATAAGACTCGAGCATAATAAGATTTTGGAAAGACGAACCAATTAAACTTTTTACTCTTAGATTGCCATTTTTATCAAGCTTTTTTTTTAATACAAATATTTTTTATAACAAAAAAATTTCATCTTAGACATCATAATCTCTTGACCGGAGATCATAACATGTTAAATTATTCATTTTATTGTAGCCAATATAAATAATTAATTTGTTATTTGTGTTTGCATTCTCAATTCTATTTTTAACTTTGTTTGGTAAAACACACATAAAATATTACGATTTTATCAATTTCAATATACATCGTATTTTTAACATCTAAACGTAAACTTGAATTCAAATATAAAGTAAAAGACGATCAAATCCAAAATCTCATTTATTTATTGGCTTGGTAGCTAACTATATAAGCAGTGCTATAACACTCATATATATAACACTATCATACAAGATCACAAGGAAACCATTAAAAAAAAAAGATCACAAGGAAACCATGCATGTTCTTATCATATCATGTCAGTAGAATATATATTTGTCTGACTATTCGAATATATATATATATATATATATATGATAATTCAAAAAAATAAAAAAAAATTCCAGGTTAATAATAACGATATATATATAGGAGTAGCCGAGTACGGCAAAAAAAAAAAAAAAGATTACCAAGAAAGGAAAATTTCCAAAAGCTGATTCTGATGAGAAACATAGCCCATACCTCTCTTTTTTCCCTAAACATGAAAGAAAAATTGGATGGTCCTCCTTCAATGCTCTCTCTCCCCACCCAATCCAAACCCAACTCTCTCAGCTCTTTTTTTTCTTTTCCATTTTGATATTTTCTATCCCTTAATTCCCATCGATTTCAAATTTCAATCTAATTAAATATACACATAGAGATTTAAAAGAATTAGGTTCGATGAGATTTTTTTGGCAAAATGTTAGACTAATGGTCCATTTTCTTTCTTTCTTTTTCTTCTATAACATTTCAGTTTGAAAAAAAAACTACCAAACCTTCTGTTTTCTGCAAGTGGGTTTTTAAATACTTCCAAAGATATTCCTTTATAAGAAATTGTAAACCAAAACAGAAATCAGAAATAAAATAAAGTAGGAAGCAGCAGTTAAGTGGTACTGAGATAATAAGAATAGTATCTTTAGGCAAAGAACAAATTAAATCTCTCATTTCATCTTCCCCTTCTCACTTCTCCTTCTTTTCTTTCTGCTCATAATCTTGCAAACCCAGGTATATATGGTTATTGATAATATACACTTGATTAATTAATTAACCCTAAAATCCAAGTTTTGTAATCAAAGTTTCTTCTGTTTTCTTCATTCAATCCCTGAATCGTGAAGTGAACAACTTTAGGGTTTTAGACTAAATCCTTAAACACCCTTTTCTAGTAATCAAAGGCTTTTCACCATTGAAATCTCAGAACTTGGATAGCAGCTATAGTAGTTTGAGTGCGAGAAGATTTTATCTCTCTCTCTCTCTCTCTCTCTCTCTCTCTCTTGTGTGTGTAGTGCTTGATTGTGTTTGGTTTATATATAAACTCTATAGGGTTTATATAAATGGAGGGTGGTGCGAGTAATGAAGTAGCAGAGAGCAGCAAGAAGATAGGGAGAGGGAAGATAGAGATAAAGAGGATAGAGAACACTACGAATCGACAAGTCACTTTCTGCAAACGACGCAATGGTTTGCTCAAGAAAGCTTATGAGCTCTCTGTCTTGTGTGACGCTGAGGTTGCTCTTGTCATCTTCTCCACTCGAGGTCGTCTCTACGAGTACGCCAACAACAGGTATGCAATACATCTACTCTAGATCTTGATTTTCTTCAACTTTTTAAAGAATAAAGTTTCGATTTTTTGTTTTTTTGGTGGATTGTCAATCTTTCTGGTTTCTCTCGTAGTGGGTTTCTCTGAGCCTCAATTTTTTAAGTTGGGAAAGCTCTGATTTATATGTCTATGTAGCAAAAAATTAGGGTTTGCTTAACTCGAGAACCCTAGTTTTGTTTTGGGGGGAAATTTTGATCATCTTTTTCTTCTCTGTTTGTGAAAAGCTGTGAGGTCTACTCTGATCATTAATTACCATCCCCATACCTTGTTCCAGTCACTTTTTGTTTTTGTTTTTGCAAATCCTTAAAAACAGCATCTATATGTATCTATGTATGTCAGTGTCTACAAGACACTTCGATCTGATGACCCATCAAGTTTATTTCTGCAGATTTGATCATTAGGTTTCTATCAGAGTAAAATGAAAAAGTAGGGTTCTTGACAAAATATAATTTGTATGTTATATGGCTATAAAGCTAAGTAGATACCTTAAAAATTGATACACTAGGGGAAGACTAGTGGGTGTTTTGTCTTTCTGACACTTCTCTAATCTTTCGGTGATTTGGTCTGTTAAATCAAGAAAAAAAAAATTGGGGACAAAGCTTGTTGTTGAGTCACTAACTCACCCATCAATCAATATACACAAAATTAAACAGAAAATTTTGATTTTTTGGTTATTATTTTCCCCACTCCAAGTTGGGGACTTGTCATTTCCATTTCTCTATAAGTTTCCAGCTATTAACAGCTCATGTTCATTTCAACATTTTGATTCTTAATTTGTCTGCTTTTTTATATGATAATTAATGCTTTAGTACTACTATATAGTGTTTTTGGTTAATTAATTCGTAGTTTTTTTAATGATAAGAAATTCGTAGTTACAATGTGAATTTCATAACGACAAAATATGTCTTTTTCACCAACGACTATAATCTTTAATAACTGTGTATGTGACATGACTTGAAAGTATCTTTAATTAAATACCCAACTAATTTGATTAAGGAATGCATTAGGTATGTACGTAGAAAAATGTAATTTCTAGGTTTCTATTTTTAAATGTGTAGGTAATATTTATACTCTCTTTCTTTTTTCAAACATCCTCCATCATGCTTTTATATCTTTTGACATTTTTCAACTTCAACTTTCCATCATAAAACAAAATGTGAATTAAATGAATATGAAAACGTAACATGCATATACAAAGATATCTAGCTTTACTTTTTCAATTTTGCTAAGGATTTATTAAGTTTATGTTATTGGTAAACAAAAATCATTGCCTCAAAGTATACTCATATACACATGTTGGAATGCCATTAATTCAGATCCGCAATTTATCATCTATTTATAATAACAAAATATAAGCATAAATTTTGTAGGGGTCACTCTTTTTGTAGTCTAGTAGTGTTTTTAAACCCAATTAGGCACTAGTACCCTAAAATATAATTTGGATTTTGTGTCGTCTGAAATTTTGGACACATTGGTAAAAAGTTCAATTTTTAGGAACTTATAATAAGGTTTCACATTGATGGAGTTTCTAATTTCCCTTACAAATGCCAATAAAAAAATAAATAAAAATAGATTAAATCAGATATCACTACATGATTAGTACCCATATAGACTATAGTCCTTCAAACAACAAACATCAAATGACTGATACCTACGTCGTTAATGAACCCGGTCTTAATATATCAAACGATCCATAAATGCAACTTTTGGTCAAATCAATCACCAAATATATTAATCATACGTAAAACTTTTCTGTTTCTTTTTTTTATTTCAATTACCTTTCTTTTATATATGTTATTTCTTTTAATATCCAAAGGTAAAACTATCAAAATAAACTTCTAAAAACTACTTCATTTTATTTCTTCTGGTTTCCGTTAATGTTTAAATCCAACAGTGCGTTATATAATTTTGTGGGATTTTTTTCCCCACTTTTGTGGGTTTAAGTATGAAAATTGATTTGTTGACCCAAAAAAAAAGTTTGAAAATTGATCATTTCCATGAACGGTTATAGAATTATGATTAGGCTGGTGATTAGAGTTTTAAATATTTTCCTTTTGTGTGAATGTTGGTGATGAAAATGGTACGATGAGAGAAGTGTAAGAGGAACAATAGAAAGGTACAAGAAAGCTTGCTCCGACGCCGTTAACCCTCCTTCCGTCACCGAAGCTAATACTCAGGTAATTAAGTTTCATTATACTTCACTTCTTTACGATATTCCAATTTCATTTTCTGACTTTACTTAATCCCTTGTGATAAAATCATGGATCGAAATCGATAAAAGTACTATCAGCAAGAATCGTCTAAGCTTCGGAGACAGATTCGGGACATTCAGAATCTGAACAGACACATTCTTGGTGAATCTCTTGGTTCCTTGAACCTCAAGGAACTCAAGAACCTCGAAGGTAGGCTTGAGAAAGGAATCAGTCGCGTTCGCTCCAAGAAGGTTAATTTCCATCAATCTCCTATTGCTTGTTTATGTTGTTTTTGCGACTAGATCGGTCTGATTCTTGCCTCTAACGTTTGGTTTTTCCTCAGCACGAGATGTTAGTTGCAGAGATTGAATACATGCAAAAAAGGGTAAAAAACCTATCTTCCTCCACAAGTAACCTAACCCTATTTTATTAACAAGCTTTTCTTTTCTATTGCTGTTTTCATGTAGGAAATCGAGCTGCAAAACGATAACATGTATCTCCGATCCAAGGTTTTATATATTCTTTTTTGCATTTGATCTTTTTTTTTTGAATCTTGCGATGTGAAAATTCTATATATTTCTGCAGATTACTGAAAGGGTGGGGCTACAACCTCAAGAATCGAGTGTGGTACATCAAGGGACGGTTTACGAGTCGGGAGTGTCTTCTTCTCATCAATCGGAGCAGTATAACCGGAATTATATTCCGGTTAACCTTCTTGAACCAAATCAGAATTCTTCCAACCAAGACCAACCACCACTCCAACTTGTTTAAAAGTCTAAACATAAGCTTCTTTTCTCATCTGAGATTTGATCTTATGCATATATATTCATGTTACACTTACGGTTAAAAAACTTAAAATGCAGATGGTAACGATTTGAGAGGGACCTAATTTACATATATCTGGATTATTTATATGTATGTGAACGTTCAAGCTAATAATTTGAAGACAAAGAGATTTAACCAAAAAAAACATGATCTTTGTTATTAAAATCTCTGTAATTCATGTTGCCTTCCACGCTATTTTCCTATTCAAATCAAATTGTGTTGCTGTGGCCTTAAAAACATGCAATTTCTACAACACTATTGAGATGCAAAAGCTGCATACGCATGGATTGATCCCAGATTACATCTTAACTGAGATCTTTCTAATTCTAATCATGGACATAGAGTATGAGCCGGGAAGCTAAAGGCCAAACCTTTTTCACTTCCCGTTCTCATACCGCAGAGGACAGTCTCTTTTTCCCCTCTAATTATAATAAGCTTAGGATTTTCCACTTTCTAGTGAAGCTAATGCAGGAATTTAGAGCAGAGAGATCGTAGATCGTACCTCATGGTTACTAATCTCTAGACAGGGATTACGGTTGTGGATTTGAGAGATTTACCAAGTTGCTTCAATGAATCATGATCTTACTCCAGCGACATGTCATGAGTAAAGCTCCTAGCTGCCATAAATGCAGTCCTCCGATTAACACTCTGCAGTATAGGAGATTGTGTTAGTGCATGCAATCTCTTAGTGCGGTTATGTAGCAAAGCAATGCGATTGATACTCACGATTCTCAACCACACATGGAGTAAGATTATGCGATAAAAGAAACTTTTACATGAAAGCAAAAGCGCCGCAATCAGGAAGGAAAGCTTGATGTGAGAAATTGATAAAGTTCTCTGCACCAACAGCTTTGCATTCATGCACTTCTCACCATGATTTATACATCTCAGAGTGTCTTGACGCCAAAATTCCATGTTATAAAGCAACAAAAATACTTTAAAAGACCTAACTTTTACTGCAACAGAGCAACCAAATAAGCTACATGTCCTATCAGTTAACTAAAGTGAAAACTCTCATAGCTAAATGTTGTTTGCTGCTACACATGTTCTGGCATCTGTCTTAATCTTTGGAGATTGTCTCCCATGAAAATCTTAGCTCCCTCAGTGCAAGATGTGATTAAAGTAATTAAAGCAGGTCACTTCCTATCAAAACGATTAAGAAACCACTTAGTGAGCTCTCTCCAGACAATTCCACATGCTAATGACACAAATCAAGCCTAAGAATCTATCAAAATTGCATCTAATTTAGCAAGGAAACATAAAGGGTGGAATCCTACAAGAAAACTATTGCAAATCTACTTTAATATAATCACAACCTGAGGAGATATTCATCCTCTGTTCCATAAACGCAAACCTGACGAAAATGAAAGAAAAACGGCATGAAGTCTGAGTTAGTAAACGCTAAACGGAGCGCATTTCGGATTATTTTTTTCAAGGCTTAAAAAAATTAAAAGAAAATTGGCCATTTAGACATAAAAAAATCCAAAACCTAAAATCTAACCAAAATCACCTCATGTGACTCAATCCTAACCACTCATTTTAGAGATTTTGATTAGATTGTTAATTTTCTTTTTTTTTTGTCATTTAGCAAATTTTCTCTAACATTAATTAATTAGCGCAGCCAATAAAAAAACGATTTATGAGTAAAGTAAAGAAAAACGGGACGGTGTTTCGAATTCCGCCGTTAAAACGCTTGCTTAATCCGTCGCCGGGAGCTTGCCGGAGTTTAGGGGTTTGACCTCTTCTTCCTCTAAAATCTTAGCTCTCGTTTCAAACGAATCTTGTTCCTTCGATTGATTTGGTTTCGCAGCTGTGTTGGGTAAAAATTATGTTTGATTTCTTGTTATTTGGCCTCAGCTTCTATTCGGTGGCTGATTATATGCTTCATTTTGGATTTCTGATTTGGTGAGAATGTCTTTTTATCATCTTGATTGATACATTGTTAGAGATATTAAAGATTTCTGTGACTAATGATTCTCTATAGGTTCCATATACATCTCAAAATGAAGTTTCAATTGCATATGAGTTGAGAGTAGCTATCAGTTCATGTATCAAAATCTAGATATATTCCACAGAATATTGGATTTAGAATTTTCAGTTGAGATGTGTTATGGAACCAGATTTGATTCTCACCACTAGTTACGTAATGCAACAAGTCTGTTCTGGAACAAGAACCTCAATGCAAAGAATCTTGGATGCACTTACGAGCAACATTCTACGTGGAAAGATCAATCTTTTGTGGCATAAGCTGCAAATTTCCCAATGTGTTGAGATATCTTATGATAATATGAAACTTTTCTTTCTTCAAATCTTGATTTAGTTTTGCAGTTTATTACACTTAACACTCTATTTATGTTGAAGGCATGAGAGAAGGCATCTCTTTTACAAGGCTGATCAATGATAATGCCATTGAGATTGATTTCAAACAATCAGGTGTTTCGTTACACTCTGCTACTTATTATACTTTTCATGTGCAGCTTTACATTCGTTTCTGCCTTTATATGCTAAGAAATGTAGAGACCACTATTATCAGTTTTCATATGGATTGTGTTGAGAATTGAGATTATTAACAAGTTAGCATCAGTCATTAAGACCAAATAGCAAAAAAAAAAAAGAGCCTTGGGTAAAGATAAATTGGGATGGAGATATTCCCTAAACCTCCAAATTCCCCATAACCATGACACTACTAACTCAATATCATTAATGCAATTTTTCTGACATTAATAAGAGAGTCATTGGTGGGTAGAACTTGGGGTTTGAAACTTGAATGCATGGCGACCATCTTGCAATATTTACTCCACGAGTTTATTACAGTAACACAAACAACACACCACATCTCTGATGTACTGCCCCTTCTTTAATGCTAAATCTTAATGTTTGGTCTTTCTCTCTCTCATGGACTTGAATTTCATCCAATTGTGACACATCACACTTAGGCCTGATTTTTAAAATGCTCATGAACAATTTAATGGAGCATTTATGACATTGTGTTGGTCTCTAGGCATGTCAATCTATATTTAGACTTTTGACTTTCTTTTGTACCTTGTTCTATGTTATGATCACGTATGTTGGATTTCTCTTTTCTTCTACTCTCTTTTGATATTAATGTTTATGATCCTATTTCTATCTTCTTGTTCGTGTTAGTATCTTACAAAATGCAATGTTTCTGTGACGCTGTCTTCGTTCAGTTATGTTTGCATGGACGAAACAGTGATTGAAGAAACAGGACAACTACTAAATCTTATTTAAAGATCAAGAAAATTTCAAAACAGAGACATGAGATAGAAAGAAGTATCCATCATAAATATTACTAGATGCTATAGGACACTTAAAACTCTACTGAGCACACACACAGAGCATAGGATAATAATTAATTTAGATTGTTTTTAATATAAACCAACAAAACAACTGAGAAATGAAACTCTCTTCTTTTCAGATTCTTGGCTTTAGGTGACCTTCATTGGCAAGCTTGAAGGTGTGGGCCTGTTTTGTGGCTGCCTTGGTTGAAGAAAGTCCTGCAACAAAGTGCTCCCTGACTTGAGGGGTCGTGAAAGGGAACCTATTGTTGACCATTGAGTTTAACCAAGACGCTGTGCCTTCACGGTAGAGAGCTCCAATGGCATCGGTGCGGGTGTTGGAAAGTGCCTGAAGGAGGTTCATGTGAGGATCAAACCCTGGAATGCTACTGGGAATACTGACTGTACCAAAAGCTCCTCCAACAGTGCCCCACCATCCAAGCAAACCCCATATCAATGTAGGGTGGTTTCTCCAGTAACTGCACAAAGATAACAAAACTCATGAAGTGTGAAACCATCATATATATGTCTTAATGTATGTGTTAAGAGAGAAGAATATTTGACACTTACTCGCATGTTCCAGTGATTGGTGGGAAAGGAGCAGGAACAAAAGGAGTTCCAGGAGTGCCTGGGTCAATTGGTGGGCTTCCTCCAATGTAGGGTGGACTTCCTCCAATAATGGGTGTGCCTGGGTCAACAATGGGTGTTGGTGGAGTCACAACAATCGGAGTACTTGGTGGAGGAGATGAGTAATATCCACCAGAAGGAGGATGTGAAGGCGTCGAAGGGTGTGAAGGCGTTGAAGGGTGTGAAGGTGGAGTTCCACAGTTACAAGGAGGCGTGTGTGATGGAGTTTTAGGAGTTGGGGTGTGTGATGGAGTTTTAGGAGTTGGAGTGTGAGATGGAGTTTTAGGAGTTGGAGTGTGAGATGGAGGAGTTGGGTCGTAAGGTGGACTTCCACAGTTAGAAGGAGGGGTATGAGATGGAGTCGAAGGAGTTGGAGTGTGTCCTGCATGTCAAACAAATAACAAAGTGTCAAGTTAAAGAAGCTAAAATCAAGTTTCTTATTACATATCAAACGCATTAAAAAGTTACAATGTGTGTATGGTTTTTTCCTTACCAGTGGGAGGAGTTCCTGCATTTGGGTCAGGAGGAGAGTAGTATGTTTTCTCATCCTCAAACCTTATGGAAGCAACAGAAGCAAAGAGCTGCTGTGAGAGTAAAGCAGCAAACAGAGCCCAAATGGTAAAACTCTTCATCCCTCTCATTTTCTGAAACTCACTGAAATATCAGAAGAGAGAAAGTAGAAGTCTTTGCAAATGGTGGTCCTTGGTGGGTAGAATGAAACCGGAAACTAGGGTTTATAAATAGAGGGAAGGAGAAGCAAAGTTTTTTGAAAATGTTTTGAAGTTAATACAAACAGGTGGAGGAGTGTGTGGTTAGTTGATATGTTGCAGGTGCATTTACACTCCTCCCATTTAATACCCCTGGTGATTGCAATAACACTTGGAATTCTCCCAAACAAAAAAAAAAAAAATGAAAGAGTTAAAATTAATCTTTCATGCATAGGCATGGACGCGTATGAAAAGCTGTCTCCCACATATGAAATGATTTATATCTCTATCCGTATTACTATTTACGTTACAAATCAATTAACTCAGTACGTTGCTTATGTTTATTACAGGACATATTTTGTATCTAACATGCAAGCTAGCTCTGATATCATGCAAAGCTGATTAATCCAAGTAAGTTTCCCATTCTTGAGTACTTAAAATGTAGGAAAAAACTCAAATCAAGAATCTAGCTAGACCAATGTAGACCCCTTTTGTTTTTGTGCTTCTCTAAGATTAGCTAAGGAGATATTAAATTAGTGGTCACATAACGTTAAAAGAGAAGTCAATCTACATTTATTACACCTAACTAAGGTTACTTCTCTCTTCTCTATTCCGTTTTTATGGACAGCAAAACCCAAGATTGGATATAAATCATTGGTTATAGATAGTGTTTTTTCAATTAGCATAATAACGGGATAATTTATTTATTGCTATTTGATTTGTTTTTTCACCTAAATATAAAGTTTGCATTCAAGTGACATTTAAGTTTGAGTACCAATAAGAGTGGTAAATAATAGATACAGCGAGGCCATTAGTAGCACGTGGAGATTCAGAGGGAGAAGATGACCCACAAAGAAGAAGAAGTAAGAGGAGATGAAACTTTTGATTAGAGATTAAATTTTTTCTTTTTAAAATTCATTTAAAAAGAGAGATAAAAATAAATGTAACAGTAGTGTGGTAGATTTTGGTGGGTCTGAAAATTATAAGCAGTTGATGCTTCACAAAATAATGCAAACTCTTTTCACTTCTCTTACTGGATCTTCTCTTGATTTGCTCCTCTGGCTTCCCCATTTTCTTATACTATACTATATATTGTGTTGTGAATAATTAAAAATCAAAAACAAAAATCAGTGAATAATTTGTTAAGCCATGATATTGACGTTTTTCTACAACGCTCGAATTTTGTCGTTTTGTTTGGTGAATTTTTTTTTTTTTTTTTTTTTTCATTTGAGTTATTTTTCTATTTTTCAGCAAATAATTTTTTAAAAAAAAAGAAAAAACTCCACTCAACCACTTTTCTATCGCTTATGCTATTTGACATGTTAAACAGTGTTTATATTGTTTTGCAAATTATCGATTCACAAATGTTTTGGTTAAATGTTTTATTTTCAGGCTTTATTGAATCTACCAGCTAACCCGCAAAAATGGCGTTGGTCCGAGCACGTTTTTAGCCTTGTAGGATTTGGAAACACTATTGTAGCTTTTCCGACCGGTTGGTTAGGGCCATATGGGTTACAAACTTACAATCAATTTTGTTAATACGAATGTAGGATTCATGTTCTCTACCTATGTAGCTACTAGACACCACGTGAATATTCAAATATCCCATGTTACGGTGTGACATTTAATTTGTAGCTTTGAAGAGAGATAAATTATCATTTTCATTTTCCAATACCAATTAAATCTACATAATAGGTAAAGAACATGACATATGAAACTATGTTAGTTGGTTTATCAATTCAAATCCGTTGACACTTAATCATATATTTGGCTTCTACAATAGATGATTGCTTTCTTCATTTGGATAAATATTGAATATTTTCATATGTCTATCTTCTTCTCTTATTGTATTAGGCTTTGGAGACTTGTGTGTATATAATGGTCAACCGATAGGCCAAAGCAATAATGTCTTATTCATTAATATGATATCATGTAAAATCGATTCAAAATCAAGAAATATCTCATATTATTGGTTTATAGTAACGCTCCGACCGCCAGTCTGTGGCACCCCATGCCCTTTTTCAAGTCGTAGATCCATCTTCGTTTGGTTGGTGCGCTACTCCGAAAAACTCGAAAAACTTGTTTACTGACCCCAACAAATCACCAACGAGATATTTTCCGGTATTTTGTCTTCACTCACACGGTATTAGAAATGACTTTCCAGTAAATCACCCATCTTAAAATCGCTCCAACTCAAACACGCTTAACTCTGGAGTTCTGTCAGAATGAATTACGGAAAAAATAAGTGCACTTTGGTGATATAGATAGCCAAGTCAATTCTTTTAAACCTTTCCTCCTACACCATAATTTTCTATAAATCGGGGTATTACAAATCAGTGCATCAATATACACGTCACAAATCTCTTAAACTTTATATAATGAAAGAAAGCAATTTGGTGTGAAACAGTGAAGAAATTGGTTAGAACGGTCCAAACTAAATTACTCCAAAACTAGGGAAACACATACGGACAAGTTGTCATTTTAGCGTTCAAAGCGATCCGACCAACCAAACGTACTAAAAGCGATCCGACCATTCAAAGAATCAAAGTCTTAACTACCAAATATACACATATACACATGTCTATACATTACAAATATGTGTGGTTATCCATTTGCAAAAGTTCTAATTATATTTTCCAAGTAAAACGTTCTTAATTATTAATCTTATACTATAAGATAGAGTTCGCTAACCGATCATATATACAGCAACACCGTTGATGATGATTGACGACCATCATAACGTTGTATAATTGCTGTTGTCGATGTCAAACTGTCAATGTCAACCATCATCATCATTTTTTGCAGCTCACAAAGTATATTATTTTTAAGATAATCGCATAATTTGATTTATTAAACTAAATTTCTTTCTTATTTTGTTATTTCTATAAGATGTTATTATTTGTTCTGCAAGTTAATTAACAAAACCGACCACGTAAAGTGGCATCATATATGCCTAATGCCGCGACAAGATTAAACTCTCTAAAATTCTTTTTTTCTTAAGAAGGAATCTAATAAAAGCGACTTTTAAACCAATTATTCGTTATTACTTATTCCAAATTATCCTTTTCTATTTCTATCAGAATTATATAATTTTATATTTTGGTGCATGGACATTGAACAATACCATGAAAGAAAAAAACTGTCCAAATTTCAAGAATCAATACTGTACACACAATTTATCAATTTTGAAATAATGTAACGTTCGAGAGTGATATATATATATATATATATATGTATATATATATATGTATATATGTATGTAAATTAGGATAAATTCCCAAAAGCATACACAAAGGACTATCTATTATGCGATTATTTGTACCTTAAGATTAGTTTAATGTGTGTGATGGATAATTAAATGAATATATACACACCGATCTTTCTCTAATTAACGCAGTGTATCAACGTAACTTCGACATAACAGAAGTAGCCGGCCAAAGCAGATCTTTAGGGATTCGCGTATAATTTTTACTTTCCACTATATAATACTATTCTAATGAAATTTCGGCAGCAAGTGTGTTTAGTTGTTTACATATAGTTATACTATTATTATGAACACAAAAACATATAATATATTACGAAATTATTTAAGAGGCAGATTATGGGGATCGGATTCATATGTTATACATTCATTTACAATCTTGGTTATAGCAGATTCCAACTTCCAAGCACATGCACTTGTCTCTCCCTCTCCCTCTATCTCTCTCACCCAAATTCAACCAAAAAAGAGAAATAAAATTTTATTTTTTCTTAATCCTAAAGTCAACTTATTAACTTTTGTTGATTATAATTTTTTGTTTGTTGCTTATATAAATTATTTTATTAAACATGTTGGTTATATAGAAAATTAAGTTAAACATTTAATTCCTTCATATATTTCGATCAAAATTCGGTTGTTGATAATACATATATATATAGCAGATCTACAAACTTAAGTTGTAATGTTTTCTGAGATACAATCATACAACAGACACTATCTCACATACCAATAAAACTAGCTATTGTTTAGATTTATTTTTATTTTTTTAATTTTGGTTTTTGCCAATAACATTTTTTTCCTCTAGTTTCTTGTGGTGGAAAAATATTTGGATTTTTACTTCATAATTTTCTTAGATGATATACATTAATTGAATGACTCACTTTGGATTTAAATTTGTCCACTACGATTTCAATTATTTTTGATTATTTGTAGATGTTTTTGGCGACAAAAAAATCTAAATTTTTGTAGACGTCGGAAAAATTAGTCTGGAATTCGGCACGAGATTCCTACGATTAAAAAAAAATGATATACATTGGAGATAATGAACCAAACCAATTTCGATATGGTCTTTCATTATTTTAACGATCTCCATAAGAGGAAATGTGAGTTATATCAATATTTAATTTTATAATCACTATAATATAATACATGTGTATGCATATGTGTAACATGTTTAGTATCACCGTCTGCTGCATAAAAAAATAAAAAGATATCGTAGCCTGAGCTCCCAAGGAACTGTATCTTGAAGATCAATCATGTGTCAGAACACAGAGAAAATTAAAAACAAAGAAACAAAAAAGAAATTTAGAATAATCACTATTTGGTTTTGACCTTAAACATTCACAAAAATCTCCACTTATAAATACTCAGCTCATAATCCAGAGATTTCTGCAAAACCTGATTATTAACAATATTGGTTAATTAAGTAAACAAACAAAATGGCTCTAGAACCAAACTTCCTTCTCTCATGGTTCTTCTTATGCATAGCTGCAACAATCTCCAGCACACTTTTCTTCTTCCGCAAGAAACCTCACCGATTCTCATCAAAGAAGCTGCAAAAGAAGAAGAAGAAGCTTCCTCCTGGTGAAATAGGGCTTCCATGGATTGGCGAAACAATGGAGTTTTACAAAGCTCAAAAAAGCAACAGATTGTTCGAAGATTTCGTAAATCCAAGGATCATCAAACATGGGAACATCTTCAAGACAAAAATCATGGGATCACCAACCATAGTAGTCAATGGAGCTGAAGCCAATAGGCTAATATTGTCTAATGAGTTTAACTTAGTGGTGAGCTCATGGCCTTCGTCTTCTGTTCAGCTAATGGGCATGAATTGCATCATGGCTAAACAAGGCGAGAAGCATCGGCTCCTTAGAGGGATTATAGCTAATAGCCTTGGCTACAATGGGTTAGAGTCCTTAGTACCTAAGCTTTGTGATGCTGTTAGGTTTCACCTTGAAACCGAATGGCGAGGCAAAGAAGAGATTAGCCTCTACCGTTCCGCAAAAGCTCTCACTTTTACTGTAGTGTTTGAGTGTTTGTATGGGATCAAAGTGGAGCTTGGGATGTTAGAGATCTTTGAGAGGGTTTTAGAAGGAGTTTTCGCTTTGCCGGTTGAGTTTCCTTGTTCTAAGTTTGCTAGAGCGAAGAAGGCGAGGCTAGAGATAGAGACATTGTTGGTTGGGAAGGTTAGGGAGAAGAGAAGAGAAATGGAACAAGAAGTTGATAGGTCAAACACAACGCTTTTCTCGAGGCTAGTAGAAGAGTTGATCAAAGGCGAAATAACCGAAGAAGAGGTTGTAGATAATATGGTTTTGTTAGTGTTTGCAGCTCATGACACAACATCTTACGCCATGGCCATGACTTTCAAGATGTTAGCTCACCACCCAACTTGCCGCGACACTGTCCTTCAAGGTAACAAAACAAAACAATAAGGAATCTCAAAACATTCTTTTTCTTATCAGCAAAAATCATATACTCAACTCTCAGATTTCTCTTGGTTCATCTCAGAACATGTTCAAATAAAAGCAAACAAAGGGGAAGGAGACTATCTTACAGTGGAAGATGTGAAGAAGATGAAGTATAGTTGGCAAGTTGTTCGTGAAACAATGCGATTATCGCCTCCAATCTTCGGTTCCTTTAGAAAAGCAGTTGCTGATATTGACTATGGAGGATTCTCAATCCCCAAAGGCTGGAAGGTGAACACACATCACCTCTCTAGATCCTTCAATTTCTAATCAAACACTCTGTTTCTTTCAAGAAATACTAATAAACTAAACCTCTCTCGTTTATTTGTTGAATGCAGATACTTTGGACAACTTATGGAACTCATTACAATCCTGAAATTTTTCAAGATCCAATGAGTTTTGATCCTTCAAGGTTTGATAAGCCAATACAAGCCTATACATATCTTCCATTTGGAGGAGGTCCAAGACTTTGTGCAGGTCATCTACTAGCAAAAATGAGCATTCTCATTTTCTTGCATTTCGTTGTGACCCGTTACGATTGGTCCTTAGTCTATCCAGATGAGACAATCAGCATGGATCCTCTCCCATTTCCGTCCCTCGGAATGCCAATCAAAATTTCTCCCAAGGTTTCATAGAATAGAGCCATGAGTATGTTGTAGTCTGTATGTATGCAATATTCAAAATCCACACCACTGAGTTTTAGATTTGCATTGAATAGAAAAGAAACGAATGAGACCGAATGCTTTCATAACGTTTCCGTGTAACCCGCAAAAGTACTATGTGTGTCCTTCTTACAAATTTGATGGATCCTTAACGCACTGTGTCACACAGAGTTCCTGATTTCTAGGAGAAGACAAAAGACACAAATATGAACGGACAGATATAAAGCCAATTGATTGTATATGATCATATTGAAAACAAGTACGAGGTTTGTTCTCTGATGTGCTTCTCACTTATGCTCTGTTTCTAAAGTTGATGTCTTTTTTTTTCACATGGAACCAACCAGTCAAAACAGCGGTGTGAACATCTTCTTTCTTGTTCCATCAGCCATTCCTTTTATTCTCTCAACTACTCTTCAAACTTTCTATCATAGTATTTACTTTTTCCTCTACTTTATCTTCCTTGCTTGGTTTTAGTCTGTGTTTGGTATTGCAATCGTTGTTTGAGTCCATGGACGGAGTGCTGTTTTAAACCGGCAAAAGATCCATACCATAGCAGCTCAAAGTAGAAGTAAAGAGAGAGGAAGCATACCAGAAGAGGAATGGAAAAGGTAGGTGAAGACGAGGAGAAGACCATTGAAGAAGCAAGCAACTCGGTTGAGGAGACAAGGAGTGATAAAGAAGATGAAAGGATTAGAGGTACAATCGCTGAACTGTTTGATCCAGTAGATTACAAAGAAGAAGGCTCCACGGATCCATCTAACTCACAGATGGTCATCTTTGAAGATCATGATGTCAATGAATATGAAATGGAAGACGAGAAGGTTCTCGAGCTTTTCAGACGCAATAGCGGTTTGAGACCTGATGAAACACAACAAACAGATGCAGTGTTCCATAGCTTGAGTGATAGCAACGAGATTGCCGATCTAGGCGCAGTCAATCTGCATTCACCGGACATACTAGAAGGAATCAAGTCATCATCAGCTTCAAATGAGGATACCGAGGATTCATCCAGTAACTCAGACCATGATTCCAACCTTTCCAGCTATTATTTTGACGGTTCCTTACCGGTTTCAGCTCATGTCGAAGAATCTGAAACCCATCAAGATGAATCTCCTCTACCTAAAGATGAAAACCAGGTTTGCGATCCAAATTGGTCGGAAATGAATATAACGTTCTCCATAAGCAACAATTTTCAGTTGTAGCTTTAGCTTATATCATTCGTTTATTAAGACACTAGCCATTACATTTTTTTCAGATGCCACTACTATGCCCCAAGCAACCCATGCTGCAACCAACTTCTTGGAGGAATTGCTGCGGACTCCTTGAGCTTCTCCGAGCTGCTGATCCATAAAATTCATGCACGAGGAAAACTCGACCTCCAAACGAATGGATCTTAGCAGAAAGTAATGAATAAAAAAGCATAAGCACAACACCCAGAGGCCAGAGAGCCATATATTAATAGAACATAGACATGTGAAATGTTCTTCTAATAACCATCACAAATGGTTTCTACTAGCAAGTTGCTCCTGTTCTTCATTTTTTTTCGAGTTTACAAGCAATGCTTAGGATCTGCGTAGCCAAGCCCTGTCAATCAAATCTATTAGCAAAAACTTGGGCACTTATAAGACCTGTGAAACTGCAAAAACTTAATTGTCTACAGCTAAACTCCACTCCATAGAAGAATCACGTTGGTTTTGCATAGCATACAAACGATGTGGCTGCCACCAAACCGAAAAAGCAGCAACAACTGGCCACTTTAGGTCACCATCAGTGCATGGTAACATCCTTTGTGGCTCTGACTCCATTAGTAGGCTCCATGATCCTCTCATTCAACACAAGTAGCCTTTTCTTAGCTTCTTCAACTCCATCTCCATCTGCAATTCGTTTATCTCTTCATCTTTCTGATTACCTCTCTCTCTCTCTCTCTCTCTCATCTCTTCTTCTACTCTAGCTTTCTTGCTCTTCTCCTCCATTTCCCTCACTTCAGAAACCCCAATTTTCCTTTCCAAATCCCTAACTCTCTTCTCAAACCCAAAAAACATTTGATTTTGGGTTTTTAGCTTTTAGTGGGGACAAGATTTGAGAAACGATTGACGATTGATCCGAGGGTCGACGATGACAATATTGCCGCGCACGTTACTTCTATACGGATACCTTTAGAGTTACACGGGCCTAGGCCCAATTAGATTAAGCCCAATTAGAAAAAAAAATTATCATGGCGAATTTTATGGAATCTGTAGTAGACCTTTAGGATCTGATTGGTACTACTGTATCAATGATTTTTGGTAAAGGATTTGAGTAAATTTTTTAGTTAACATATTTTTCTTGGAAGGTAAATTACCTAACATTAATGATTTACAACTTACACTTAACTATCAATGATTTAAGTCTTAAAATATAGTTGCATTGATATTTACAACAACTTCATTTAGGTTCTGTTTTGCTTCGTTTGCTTTCAACAACGTTACTCTAGCTAGATAAGTAGTTTTTTTTCCCCTCAGTGGATAAGTAGTATTTTCAAAATTATGATTATATACATCTTTCTTGGTCCTGCTTGTATATAAATCGGAAATTCAGCTACTTCTTGTATTGTAATTTGGATAAATGTAGGGTTAGTAAGAAATTAATACCTTCCCGCTATGTGGAACAAAAAGATCTAGTGTTCAATTTAGTTGTATTGTATTTATAGGTGAGAAAATATGTAATAGTTTTTAACCACAAAAAAATGTAATAGTAAATCCTAAAACTGATCAAATTATTTTTTCTGCAAATTTTTTAATTTTTTCCTTTGTACCGGTTGATTTTATTAGTTATGTGTAAATGCTAGCTCTAGTGTACACGACTAAATAGATTGTCTTGTATGTACAAGGAATATAAACATGAACTCAATTGTTGGACCACAGAAACTCAACTCCAATAGGTTCGTCATACGCTTAGATAAATATCGACCGACGTTGAAAATCTTTGTTACATATATAGCATGTGAAATGAGCTCACACAAAATTAAAAATGGGCCACGTAACATTAACTTTCTCAATATCATTAATGCCAAATCTCAAATGAAAGTGCTACCTCGTGATCCAATTTAATATTATATGGCCTCATCCAACTATATAATTAAGTTATGTAACTATAAAATACCTACATTAATAGTAATTTTCGTTAATAATGTATATATCGCAATCAACACTTTCTCATAAGTATATAAACAACGAAACGGCTTAAATAAATCAGAACTACAGAAAAAGATTTCGAAGAAAAAAATGCTGATTTCCTCATATATCAAAGCTAAAAACCCATATTACAAACCAAAAAAAAAAAAAAGAGAAAAAAAAATTGAGATTTTTTGTTTTTGTTTTTTTTTGGAATCGAAAGAAAAAGAAGAGAAATCTTTGGTGTCATCATCTTCAACCTCCAAACTTCATATCTTGTTTATCTAAGCGTTGGAGAAATGAAGTGAGGACTTTAATGGTTTTGATCTGACATTGTAGAGACATTATGTAACCAGCTGTTTCTTCGAAGAGCGCGTCCACACCGAGCGTCGTTCCTCCGGGAATAATCCTCTGCAACGCAGAGATCTTCTCCTTTACCACCTCTTCTTCTTCTTCATCTTCATCTTCTTCTTCACCGGACACACACGCGCTTGCCTTTGTCTCTGACAATCTCCGTTTGGTTCTGCGCTCGAAACCGGCGGCGCGTGATTTCACGGCGGATGAACACGACGGCGAAAGAGAGCGACTAGTGTTGTCGGAAGTTGCTAGAGTTTTCTCCATTGAGAGAGAGAGAGAGAGAGAGAGAGAGGAGAATGATGAATGTTAAAGAGAATACTGAAGAAGTAAGGAAAGTGCATGTGTGTATATATATATGAGTGGTGATGGATTTAGTGGACAAAATGGTAACTGTTAAATTGGCCAGTTTAACCCGATTTTGCTTTGGTTTATTATGAATTTTTCGGTTTTAAATAATGAAATGAGTTGAGTTTTGAGTTTTGAGTTTTTTACTTTTTAGATACAACACTATATCTGTTTGGTTTGTTATGCTTTTGTGTACTTAATTTAATGAAATGTTTGTTTTGTTCGGTTCCGAACGAATTTTGGTTTGGTTTTTGTTTTAAGAAGAAACGATGTAAAATTGAAATTGGAAATAAAAATTCTATATTTGGTAATGAAAAATGGTTAATGGGCGGTATTGCCATCAAAGCTGGGTCCAGTTGTAAATTTTTATTTTATTTTATTATATCCTCGTGTTTCGGATTATGGAGATTATTTTTTTCTTGATTGGGTTCCACAGATTTGGATCTTGAAGTTTTTTTTCACGCGCCATGTCGACTGGTTTTAGACTTTAGTGGACATATCACTCCCTTAAGTGGATCATGCTCACATCTAGTTTGGATTTCTTGTTTGACAAAATGAGGTTTGATTTTGTGATTACTCAGCAATAACTTAGTATTGTATACATATGCCCGTTTACTTATAGTAAATTGTCATTCTTAATTTATTCTAACTTTCAACTTTCAACATTTGGGACATTTATTGGTTTAGTCGTGAATAAATCAAGAAAAAAAAACAAATTCACATTATATTATACAAAAATTATCGAATGGTTAAACAAAGAATATAATATGTATGTATAAGGTTAAACTTCTTTTTTTAACGGATTGCAAATTCTACAAAACGAAAGATATAAATTCTGTAAAATTAATAGAACAAAATATTTTAAATTCCACACAAAAATAAATTAGACGACGACAAATTCTAGTAAGTTGTAGTAACTATGCAGTGGTACGGACGAAACATGAAAAAAGAAACACCACGCGCGAGTAACAGCGCGTGGAGAAAAGAAGGAGAATGATCCGCTGCGACAAGTGCATGGTAAGAGAAAAAATGGGACCCAGAGAAAGCCAAAGAAAGAGGAAAGGAACACATGTGCTCTCACATGAATATCTCCATCTCCAAAGCCCCATTCCCATGTGCCCCTCTCTATAGACTATACATACACCCATACACGAATATACAGACTGTATCAATGTGTATGTAACTATGTAATGAGATCGAGATCAAATAGATAGTGTAAGTAAGAGAAGAGAGAGTGAAGTAGTTCGTACAATGAGGATCTAATCTTATACTACTTGCACACAAGATCCATCCACATGATGATATCTATCGGGCATGGTGGCCACGTGTCATTTCGTGGGTCCCCACCCAACCCCATCGAGCTCCTTCATATTTTTTTTGTCAACTCATTAATTTAGTGAATATAAAAATCCAATACATATTTTTACCACGGAAGATAACAACATCAACATATATATATATAAAATGTTTGGATAAGTTTATAAGAAACGGCCAAAAAAACGAGAAGAAAGCTAAGGAAGTTAGTGTTATTGAATTCGAATATAGTGTTATGCTAGTTAAAGATATGCAATTTACGTATATTTTAAACGTAAAACCGTAACAATAAATGTTACTAAATGTTCATGCCGAATTTAGAATATACTTCTTATATATGTATCATACTATTAAAAAAGATGTTTAACATTTTTGTAGACATATAAAAAAATTTAATATATTTTTGTTTTTTTAAACTAATTAATCTTACATTGAAAATTAAAAACATCATATAAAATAAAACAATTTTTGGTTCTAAATCATCACTTAACAGTTAATATAATAAGAAATGAATAATAAAATAAAATAGAGATGATGATTATATGGTTTAACAAAACAAATAACACGATCAAACTTCTTTTTATTCCTACGGTGTTTAAGAGGTGTGTTTAGCGACAAAATATAGACTTTATGCATAAACCGTTATAATAAATGTTACTATAATTTGTGGTTAGAGAAAACAAATCGCACAATAACATTTAAAAAAAAAAAAGATGTAAGGGAAAAACAATAAATAAAGAGGAGGGAGGTTCGATGATGTTTCCAAGGAGGGGACGAAGAGGGTTTTGGTTTCTCGGGATTGAGATTTACAAAAATCGGGTGCCTTTCGCATTTCACCATCTACCAAACTGACACTTACCCAATTCTAGTATCTATTTATTTATGTGTTTCAATTTACATTAATTATGTTACAAAAATAACACTCTGAAAATTTAATTCTATATTTTTTAGCCAGCTTTCACATTCGTCTCGGAATAATCAATTCCATGTCCTCTTGCATCTTGTTATTACCTTTCTAGCATTTCTTTTTTTCTTCTCTTGTTTTTCAAAAAGTAATAAATATTCATATTTAGAGGGTTATTATAAGATGATTATCACTACCATTTTTGTTGCAACAAAAACAAAACAGGGATTGTTATGGGTTTGGTTAAGACAAGATATGTTTCTTTGGAGTTGAGAAAGGAGCCTAGAAGAAGGGATTAATGGTTTAGCTACAAATACTACAATTCAAGGGAAATTTATATTCTCTACTCTCCAAAGGCTGGAGATATGGGCCAAACAGGTGGGCCCATCATGATGGGTGATCTCTGGGACAATGCTTACGGTGCCTGTGGTCCCACCTCAAGCCTTATTTGTCTCCTTTCTTAGCCTCATTTGGTTGCAGTGAGATATAATTTTCATTTTACATGTATATATAAATACTTTTTTTTATTAACCTTCATGATCCGGGTTCGACATGGGACTAGAGAAATCCAAGTTCAACTTGTTTTGTAAGATCATATAACGGAACCGTCGCATAACACAATTGAATATGATTAATCTCTAGTGAACTGGCTAGCCGAGAAATCCAGCTTACCGGATAAAATAACAGGTCAAAGCTTAGTTTTTGGCTTATCCACACACGATGAAATTGTTGTAGGTGAAAATCGAATTTAAGCGGAAGCGGAAGCGGGTTTACGACTTGTCACAAAACAACTATCACTAGACCACTGACGCATGGACTGTACATACTACACATCTCTTTTGCTTTTGCGGTAAGAGATTTACTCTAGAAAGGTGTAAACACTTGTTTAGAAGAAACAATCTCCAAGAGATCACAAATCTTAAATTCTGTAGACCCACAAAATATGATTGGAAGGAAAGGTCAATAGATGATTTATGGCTAGGCAATCCTAAACTATGTAAAGTTGTTCACAAAAAAAGACTATGTATTCAGAATGATATTACATGTCAGATGTCAGATGGTCTCTATAATCGTAACAGAATTATGATACGACTTTACGACGTTCTAGCTCCTTAATTATAATTTGTTACTACTAATCCTGATTTCTTAAAAAAATGAGTATAAGAAGAAAATAAGCGAACTCAAGTGTTAATAAAATGTACATACACGAATTGTTTGTTTAAAGTTTTGTTCAAGTGACGATGCAGCAGCTTTCTGTTTTCTACTGACATTGGAAGAACAAAGTGGTGCCTGTGATATGGGCTCCCACTACCACATGCGTCGGATGTGCCATGAAACCATCCATCATCATCATCATCATCATCATCATGCGCATCCACACTGATCCATCCTCTGTAGCCAGTGATTCCTTTAAACGTGAGAAAATCAGAACCTTTCCTCTGTCCATTCTACATGCCAGAATATAACATCCATTTATTTATCTGTCGGAAATAGAAAAAACAAATGATGGCATCAACATTAATAAAAAAAAACAAATTTTTTTCAATAATATAGTTTTGTATCAAAGACAATTTTCTTTTATGACAAGAAGTTGAATGAAACATACGAGGTTCTGTGTGATCAAATCCCGCTCAAGGTTGAAGACTAGTACATCTTTGACATACCGTACCGAACAGCTCCAACTTTCCGGTGAGCAGAACCACCAGGAGCAGCAGCTGCAGCCGCCGCTGCAACTCCTATTCCGGCGGTTGCTTGTAACAGATTTGTGTCGATAATGATCCGGTCACTGATGTTTTCGGCTTTGTTGATTCCGGTTCGAGCCATGATAAACGGGTTGTTATCTATGTTGATGGCTACGTCTGGTGCGTATCTATTACACTGAGATATTTGTCTTGCCTGCTTCTCAGACTCCATAGTTGTTCTTCTCTCTTGCTGCTTTCCCATGGTGACTGTTGCTGCAGACTGTTGTGGAAAGGGGAGATTGGTGCTCCGGATGAATGATCTCGGGTCATATGCATCTCTGCTGATTCGGCCATTGTCGAAAGGTGCGACTGGACCCATGAACGTGCTTGGTTTGGCAGCTGCGTGTAGAGAGATGTTTTACGGTTTATAGAGTTCGGTTTGGAAACGATGCTGTTGGATTCAGGATGAGTGATTAAAGGTACCTGAGAGGTTTCTTTGAAGAGGTGCTTGTAATGTTGCATGATGATTAAGAGGAATGTTTTGAGTAGTTTCAGGGTTCGATGTGTTTGTGTTATTTGCAAATTTCGGTTGTCCTCCTCGTGCAACTGCGGTTGAATGTATGACTGTTGATCTGAAAGCATACAAACACAGAATTAGAAGCATATATACTTTCTTTCCAGTTTCGACAACATAACCAAATAACAGAAACATACATAAAGAATGAAGTTGACACGATTCTTAAGCCAATTAGGTTTTAGCACAAGAAAGAAATAGTGAAGGTGGCATGATTTCATCCTTTTTTATTCTTGTTGGTGCCATAACCACTGATAATTGTACTCGAGGCTCTGGTTATGCCAATGGATACAACTAGTATAACAATTGCATATACCGGGTCAAAAAGAGAGGAGATAACCTTAATCAGATTGAGTGACAACAGACATTACAAAGAAAAAGGAGGATTTACCTGGGAAGAGAGGCATGTTTCCTTTCTAGAGGTGCCACAGGGCCGGTTTTCCCGCTGTTTTCCTCAAGATGCGCAAACTGTCTCCTAAATTGATCAACAGCACTGCACAGTATACATCAATGTCAGGGATTGGGTGTTACACAATGCACGCTCAGGAATGCAATCACAAATATTACGACCTTGGGTAAAGAAAACTGGCTTTATCAGCCCCGTTCATGTAATCTTTAAGCAGCTGAGGATGGTACTCAAGTATCTCCCTAGAAATTAGCTCTCTGATATCCTCTTTGGTGACTTTCCTTCTCTCGAACTCAAATTCCATCTTCGTGATGGGCTGACATGAAGGCTCCCTTTCCACTTTTGCCAATCCCTTGAAATATGGATCGGCAAGTGCCTATGCAAGTATTAGGACAAGAGCAGTTTAGCAGGTCACTCCAATAGACCAAGCGTATGCATGATACTCTCTTCTTAAAGAGAAAAAAAATCAGGAAGCTGAAACTTGTAGATTTGGGGTGATTAGTCAAATATTAGAAGTTGAAAAGAACCTCTTCAGCAGTTGGCCGGTCTTTTGGATCAAAAGCAAGAAGCCTCTCCAACAACTTCAAAGACAAAGGGTCAGCGTTTGGAAATTTCTGACCAAACGGAATGGGTGGCTTTTTCCTCATGCTTGTTAAGTACCTCCTTGCCTTCTCATTCCTTACCTGTATAATATCATAAAAACAGGGAACTCGTCATTGGTCCTTGCTTAAGATTTGCAGAAACTTGAATGCACTCTGTTTAACAAGTAGATCAGTACCCGGGAGATGGTGTCCAGGGAAGGTGTCCCTAGAAGATCAGTCATAAGATCCAGCTGGTGAACCACATTCTTTCCAGGGAAAAGTGGTTTTCCCATCAATACTTCCGCAAAAATGCAGCCTATACTCCAGATGTCTATTGCGGGTGTATACTGCAAAAGCCAAATCCATCAAAAGTTATCTCGCAGTAATAAAACCAATTAAAAGATGTAATATAGAGAACAAATTAAATACCTTAGAGTAAAAAGATCCACAAAGCTCTGGGGCTCTATACCATCTTGTAGCAACATAGTCCTGTAAATTTAATAGAAAATAAGGTTGAAGAGTATCAGGTCCTGCAATGTATTGATTAGTATTTAGACCAAATCCAGTTTAAGAGAACAAAAAGACTTTTAGAGAGCCATCTTGTGCAACGTACGGTCCAGAAGATTGTTGTGGGAGTATCATTGAATGCAACTCTTGCCAATCCAAAATCACAAATCTTAAGTTTACAGTTTGCATTTGCCAATATGTTCTTTGGTTTCAGGTCTCGGTGGTAGACGTTAGCTGCAACAATCAAGGTACACAAGATATTATAACACCGACTAAAATCTCCAGCTGAGGTAAAGTTCAGAAATATTGACAGGACCAAATTTCAGAAGGCAAACATTTAGCCAGACATTAGGAAACCGCATGAATCCAATCCAGTGCATCATTGTATGAAATAAAAGGGTAGAAAGTTAAGTCCTAAAAGACGAGTCTGACATAAACTATAGTTTGTAACTCAGAGATTTCATCTACAGAGAGAGATTGATACACATAAAGCGAGATTCAAAGATGAAAAAACTGGTACAGAAATGCCGTATAAAGAGAGACCAAAAGAAATGGACTACCTGTGTGAATGTACTTCAGTGCACGCAATAACTGATACAGGAAAAACTGGTAATGCTCTCTCGTCAAATCATCATTGGCTTTAATAACCTGATGAAGATCTGATTCCATGAGCTCAAACACAACATAAATATCTTTGAATTCTCTTCGTGAAGGAGGAAGCATAATGTGCTTAATTTCAACTATATCTGGATGCCTTAGGAGTCTGAGCAGTTTTATCTCGCGAAGAATCCTCGCAGCATCAGATATATGCTCAAAAATATCATGTATTTTCTTTATCGCCACTTTCTCACCCGTAAGGGTGTCTATGGCTGAGCAAACAACTCCATAACTGCCTTTTCCAATTACTTCTTGAATTTTAAATCTGTTGGCATCGCCATAGTCAGAGAAGAACTCCATCTCCAGATTATTCTGTTACAAATAACAATTCTAAAGTCAGAAAACATCCTAACGTACGACACTATTCATGAAAATTGTTGTTCTAGAAACTATGATGCATAACACAACGATTGCTACAACACTTCAAAAACCTTCTGAACTAGAGCATATACCAAAACTGCTGCAATTAGATCAATTTGTGAGCATGAAATTGAAGCCGCTCATAAGGTTGCATAGTGAGAAGGGACGAACAAGGGAATGTGAAACAAAAATCGCTTATTAATCCTGCTAACAGCTCACTCAAGAATAACTAGTAAATATACCCAGTCGTCTCCTGTATGTATGAAAGCTACAGGGTTTCACTATCACCCAATGAAGGTCATAACTAAACTCATTTTTCTCTCAATCAACCAACTCTCTAATCGTAGCAATGAGAAAGACAATAAAAACACCTAAAGTTAATAACTTCCCAAAAGCACCAGCTACTGAAACCCTAGGGGCAGTCAAACCCCAAAAGTTGAATGAGATTGATTAATCTACCGACACAATGCCATCGGAGCTACAAGGACAACCACGATGAACCAACACATAAATAACCAGACATAACAACATAAAGCACAGGTCATGATAAGAACACAAATACAGTATGAAATTTGAGAACTTGTCGTTAAAGAAGACCATTGCCTTGTTGATAAGAGATCGAAGTCACACAAAGCCAGTTTTTTTTTTCACAGATACAAGAACAGAATCCGATGCAGATAAAAGATGATCAGAGCAGATAGAAGCGATATCTACTGATGCTAAAAGAGACGCCTACAGAAGCATCAAGGTAAATGGGATTAATGTGCATTCCTGAAGAAGAAAATGAAAATCTCTCTACAGCACATCTTGTCTTGAATTATGGCATTATGCGTTGTTGTTTTGACACTTGTAACGTTCATCGTACCAAAATATCAGAATTGCACACAAAAACGGCAAGATTAAAGACAACAAGAAGAAAAAGACAAGATTAACCGAAAACACACATAAATAAATCTCACAGATAGTATTGGATCGAAATAAATAGAAGAGTTTCTTCACCTTCTTACGATGATCTTGCTGCATCATTCTAATCCGTGACCTATCGAACAAACTCAACGGGTGAAATCGAAACACAAAAACCCTAGAAAACCCAGAATTTCCGGGAAATCAGATTCGATCTGAATTTGGGGGGGAAAACCGAAATTGAGGACGAAATCGAAGAGACAATAAATCAGATCAACCGCATTGGCCCCATCTACCACTGCTCCAAATCGCGAGGCTAGAATCCGACCTGGTTCTGCTCCGGCAATCCTTCACCGACAGAGACAGAATCGCAGGCGAATTTCTCATTCACCTCTTCGCCTCAACAGAGAAACCCAAGCCCTTCTCTCTCTCTCTCTCTCTCTCTCTCTCTTCTTCACCAAAATCGAAACAAGAACAGCTTAACATAAATCGAGCAATTGATGAAAGCTGAGTGCGAACAGCATTGCTTTAAACACACGTTTTCGTCGGCAGGAAAATCGTAGAAACGAGATCTGATCACCGACACACACAAGGATAGAGGAGGAAGAAGAAGGAGAAAGAGTGAAAACGAAAGAGAGAGATAAGGAAGGAATCTAGAGGGATTGTTTATATATAGGGAAGGTCGCGTTTGGTGAGCTGATTTAGCCACTGTGATCCCAAAAAACAAAAACCCATTTAGTAAAATAAATAAATAATAATCACTTGATTATTAAAGATTAGTATATTATTGATCAGATCATTATTATTAGAGTGTTTATGGTCTAATATTTGATCTTTTATTGCCTATTCATTCATGTCATGTTTATCCAAAATTTTGAATTCTGGCTTATCTGAAAGAAAGAAAAAAACAGTCTTAGCAGAATATTATATTTTTCCTTTATTCTTTTAATTTTTTACTATTTTTAGCTGCTAAACATTTGTTTTTATTCTTTTCAAAAGCTTATTTATTTTTGTAGATAATTTTCTCTAATAAATTTATCACGAAAATTTAATTCTATCTTTTTCTATATTTATCTTCATTCTTTTCTAAAACCTTTTCTTAGCTTATTTATTTCGAGTTTCTGTTAATTCAATTTATCAATATTTTTTCCATTAGTATCGTATATCAAATGGTCATACAAATATATATATATATATATATATATAACTAGTTTCTCAAAAATTTATGCTCGCTCAAATAGTCATGGAAACTATGGTTGACAAAATTCTTTTCGCCAGCCAATAAAAGCCAAATGACAGTTTTCTTTTTCAATGATATCAATTTAAAATTATTTCTTACACTAAATAAGTAAATACAGTATTATATTAACTAACAGTGTATAATCAATAGAACATAAAATAAATGGATAAGACTATATACATCAGCCATGACAAATTGTTTGGCAAACACAAGGTTGTGTAAACCATCCATTTTAGGAACTGCATCCACCTAATGCTACCAATGAAAACCATAACAAATAGATATCATAACCCATTAAGTCGTTTGAATTTTTTACTTTATTTAATCAATATTTATTTTATCTAAATCATGTTAAATGAAACTAGCACCATTTATACATTGACTCAATAAATGAATCAAGATATTTGTACACCAAACGTTTTAAAATTTTAATTTTTTATTAAAGTTTTCAAAAAAATCTATGTATATATTTGTTTGTTAGGAATTTTCAATCCAGATTAGTGATGCAATCCAGTTTCAAATCAAATAATTGATTAATCAAAATCTCCTTACATGGTTAAAGATTTTGAAAAAACCAACTATTTTTATATACGACAAATTAAATCCGAACCAATTTTTTATATATAAATAATCATATATTGATCAAAAAGGAAATAAAGTGAACCAAACTGATTTATACAAGATTATGTATTATTTTGATTACTATCGAAAAACCGAAAAATTCCACCTTGAAACCAAACTACAATGAAAATTAAATACATTCTTTCATTTTATTTTGATCATATATGTAAATATCAATACATATTTAAATAATATTTGTAAATTTGAATTTTTTTTGTTTGTCATTTGAAATTTTATATAAAACATGGAAGAATACATAGGCAAGGTATATTTATTAAAAAAATGGCATGTTCAAAATTAACAACTCAACTTTTATAAAAAAAACCCTAAACTATAAATTACGTAATAGTTTATAATGTTTTTTAGTATGAGTAAACTTATATAAAATATTAATCTTTTAAGTAAATATTTATTTGTTTGAAAATTACATTTTATTGAACAAAAAAGATAAATTTTTAATGGAAAATTGGGTTAAATAACTTTCAAACAAATTATAATTAGGTGGATGACAATTTTATTCCTTGGCTATAATATTTTGTGTAATAGTTACAATATATATGATACTAACCTTAGACACACCACAACCACATATTTTCCATCTTTCTTTCTTTCTTCCTTCTTCTTTTTTTTTTTATCCCATTCTATTGATTTGATTCTGTCAGCACACTAAAAAAATGTAGATTTTTTTGCATTTTGAATTTTTCAAAACGAACAACACTTACTCGAAACAAATATGTAACTAAGTGAAAAATAACTTAGTCTATGTAGAATAGTCTATTCTATTTTATATCTATACAATACAACATTTTCATAACTACAAATATTATTCACCATTTGAAAAAATACGTTTTCGTTTTTTAAAATTCAAATCATGTCAGATACAGAAAAATATGTGTTTTTTAGTATGATTATGAAATTTAATTAACTAATAATAAATATTAAATTAATAAACAATATAAAATGAGATAAGAATTTAAAACAATAAATAAAAAATAATAACGAAGAGAGATGCTACGCGAAGAAGAAGAGATAGAAAAGACATTATCTTTTTCTATTAGTTACTTGATTAATTATGAGCATGTCTATATTGTTTTTTAGTTATCATCTCCTGATTAGCGGCTAATTGATTTTTTTTAATGAATATATGGTGATTGCGTTTGTGGGCAGCACACAAAAAAAAAGAGGGAGTGGCATGAGTATGTAATATAGTAGGAATATTAGGGGCAAATAGAGATAAGAAGAGAAATAAATTCTTAGAAGCAGAGACCCAATGGGCCATGCCATTTTAAAACACGCACACACATGAGTTTGGTGTCCGAACCTGTCCCCTTCACTTTCTCTGCTGATATTTAACGCCACGTCACTTATGACACGTGTCAAATTGCACTTACAAAGATAGTTGTTGTCGTCAAAATGTGAAAACCACCAGCTAATAATTAGCTTTGTCTTCTTCTTTACCGTCCTCTGTGGTAAATCCAAAGTCAAACCAGCTCAGCTTAGTGTAATTATTTTACTAAAATATTTTATGTACAAAAAGAGTCATCTTTTGATTAGGTAATAATTAATCCACGTGACGATTGAGCTCTATATTTTATTAGACGCGACTGAATAAATAATATAAATCAGTGTTACGTAAGCACAAATTAATGTTGATGAAATTAGTTGAAAAAGAAATGGGGAAAAGATATAGGCTTATATATAGTCAATGCCAACGTGTATAAAAAATAAAATAAAAATTAGAGAAATTGTATTTTATAATCAATAAAAAATATATAATTAACAATCTAATCAATTTTTCTAGATCTAGTACTTATAATTTTGTCAAATATACCACTTTTGATTAGATTATTAATTATTATTATTTTTTTAGTTATACAACAAATTCATTCTAAAAATTATACGTATTCCAATTTTTATTTTATTTTATTCGATATTCTAATGTAACTTTTCAAATTATCGCCTTTTTAATTATTTACTTTTCAATTCTTCTTCCAATAAGCGTTGCTTTTTCAGATATAATGCTGTGAGATTTTAAAACCCATGTTTTTTAATTTTGGCTGTTGTTTTATGTACATATGCAAAATGATATTTGCATTAGGTGATTTTTTATAAGAAAATATTGCTTTGTCTCTTTCACTTTTTAATTTTTACTCTCGTGGACCCAATATTTTCTCCCTCTTTCTCTGCGCCACATTTTCCAAGACCCAAAACCAAAATTACCGGGGACAACTTTTTCCCATTCTTTTCCACATTTGTCCCACTTTTCTTTTTAATTATTTTCATATGCTTTATTTTACAAAAGAATATTCTCTTTAAAACAAAAATTGCAACGATATTAATAAAGATTATTAAACACTTATAATTATTTTTAATTTTCGTGGACAAGTTTAGTCTCTATCATTGACGAACTATAAGTTTTTGTGGACAAATTTAATATATACAATAAATCAAGTTTAAGTATTTTAAACATAGTTCCTGTTGTCGATCATAAGTATTTAGTTTTAGAAGACATGTTTAATCATATTGTAGACCAAATTATATTTAAGAATTCACGTAAAAAAAAGACTTACTTTATACAGTGAATATTTTAACTCTTAAATTTGTTTGAAAAACTTAGTTCATGTTGTAGATCAAATTTAAGTATTAAATTTACGTAGACATGTTAATCATATCATGCACAGACCAAATTAAATTAAAGAGTTTTGTAAAAATAATTAGTTCAAGATCGTATTAGTTTGTGATTTTATGTGGAAAATTTAGTTTATGATGGACGATTTTTGTTTTTATCAATAATATGCAAAATGCGGATTTAAATCTTGTTAGTAACACAATGACGACACTAACACAAATTACTAGACGAATTAACATTTTTTTTAGTTGTTCACATGGTTTATACTTTATAGAGTTTGCGGATGCAACTGGTGTGTTGTTAAAAAAAAAAAAAATATAGTTTGAAATTTAGCGTTTCATTAGATATCATTATTTTCTAAACAATTGAAATGATTTTGTATAGATCTAGTAAGTTTTCTATCCCATCCAAACAAAATAGGGAAAAAACTCCCTAACAAATGGGAAATGAGCGAACGAACTAGATTTATTTCATTAAATCCTTTATTAGTTCAAACCTAACTCATACTGACAGGATCGATCGACAACGATTAATCATTTAATAGAGCTGGATTGATTAAGGTTCTGTTCGTTTGCTCATCTGGCATTTCCATCCAAATGGTCCATCCAAGTGCTTCATTTGAATGATGCATCTGAATGATGTTCGTTTCTATTTTCTATGTTCATTTGGATAATTCATCTGAATGAACCTTTGTTTGTTTGCTTAGTTGTGTGTAAATTTACATCTCTATTTAGATGCTTTTAATAAGAAAATGACTAAAATGCCCATACTTTAATCTAATCACATTTTTAACTTTAATTTTAACTATATTAATTTTAATTATTGATCTAAGATATATTTACAACTAAATAATTTTCAAATTATTATATTTGACATTTATAAATTTACATTTTCTCTTTTTTATAAGAATCAAAACATTATTTAATAATTAAGGAAAAACCAACATCAAACCCTAAAAAAACATTATATTCGTAAGTGAATCATATCTATTAAGACAAAGCTGTTATTGTCTTCAAACACATGGATATGAGATGAGAAGACAATGTTATATCAGATTCGATCTTAATGTTGGAGTTGCAAAGATAAATGAATATGCGGTAAATTGAAATCAATGTCTTTTCTTCTGGTATTTCATCTGGACGATCCATGAGCTGATAAGCTTTTGAATTTTGTTCATGACTATTGGATTCTCTTGGAGACCAAACAATACATGTTCAAAGAATAAGTGTTGGATTTCGTCAAGACATATCAACATGGAGATAACTCAAGATCTGATCCAAACATAGATTTGTGAATTGTGACATCATCATAAGACAATACCAAGGTTTCTGCAGATGTGAACATAAACAGCAACTAATCTTCTTATAGTTTCAATCTCTAGGAGAATCAATCTTCATTACAAAGCAGAGAAACAATGATTTTGGACTCTAATTTCTGAAAAATTCAGCTAGAAACAACGTTTTGGACTCTAATTTCTGAGAAATTCAGCTAACTTCCCCTTCAAAACATAATTACCCAACTAATTCATAAAAGAAGTAAAAAACCAAAATTGAAGCCATAATCAGCTAAATCCTTCAAGTTTATAACATCACAACATGGAGGAAACAAAAGCAAGAACAGAGAGCCTAGTCAAAAGAAGCGGTTTCAGATTTCTAAACCAAACAGTAAACAACTCCACAAGATGATTCTATTTGAATCCATAAGCAATTAGAAAAAAACTAGTTTGGTTTTCTCCACCAGAAACACTAGCATTTCAATCACTCTTAAAACCTAATTAACCTCACACCAAACATCCAAAAACCCACCACACACGAAAGCAAATCATCAGGAAAAAAAAAACCATCGAAATTCATAGAACCGCGAGTTTACCCAGGAAAGAGAGAAAACAGCTTGCCAAATATGAAATCTCGCCTGTGTATTCGTCGGAGAGAGAAGCATAGACTAGCCGGAGAGAGAAGCCGCCGAGTGAGATTCGTCGGAGTGAGGTTCGTCGTCATCGGAGAGAGCAGAGTTGAAAGAGGCGAGAGAATGAAGATCGATGATTTAGATCTAGGTTTTTCATGTGTAATTTTTTGGTTAAGTTAGGGGTATATTTGTCATTCTTTATTTTGGACTGAACCATCTCCATCCAAATGGTTCAATTTGGTTCAGCCAACTGATTTCGAAAATTTTGCCTAAATTTTAAAAACTCATCCAAATGGTTCATCCGAATGTTACTCATTTTTTACACTAAACAAACATCAAATCTCATCTTCATTCAAATGTTCATCCAAATATTACTCATTTTTTACACTAAACAAACATCAAATCTCATCTTCATTCAAATGGTCCATCTGAATGAACAAACGAACATGACCTAACTAAACAAATAGATAATGTAACTGAGTGGGATCAATGCAACAGTCCAATAATTAATTTTTAACAAATTCGTCAATACATTGAAACATCATAAATCGAAGTTTAAAATCCGAATCTCCATATTTTTATTTTTTCTCATATTTACCCTTTACATTTTCTCTAAAAAAGTCAAAATTAATTTAGACTTTCACCGTGTTTCAGCTTATCATATACAGTCTGTTCAGAGTTCCAGATTCAATGGTAGCAACTAAATAAAAAAGTTGTGCTCGTAGCGAAACTACCATACGTGTCCGCTTTCCCCAAGGCACTCTTCTTTTCGAAAGGATTTGCGTTTGCGTTTTTGTGAGCAAACGGTTTTATTCTTCTTATTATATTTGTTTTTTGATAAAGTTTTTCAAATCAAACTAATTTAGATTTTCACCAGGTTTCGGCTTTATCATATGCAGTTTGTTCTAGAGATTTTTTGAAATAGTGGCAACTAAACACGAAGGTTGTGGTCGTAGCAAGACTTGTCTTATTATATTTGTTCTATTCATTTAATTCTTTTTTTTTATAATTCCATTCCACAACCTGACAACCAACTACTAGCCTATTCAGTTAAAAGCTATAGCAAATATAAATAATCGAAGAGAGAGAGAGTCGGTATAGGTTTCTATTTTTGAATGTTCCAAAACTTATTGGAAAGAATGTATAAATCTATTTATAGTCCGTGTATAAATATGATAAATAGGATTGTTTTCACAGTTTTCGAAAACCATTCTTGTTTTGTCGTTAAAGTGAACACCTACTGTTTTATGTCTTCTTCGCATGTGTTTCTTCTTTCGTAAACTCGGAAGAAAAAAATAACTCATAACAGGGAATTATAGTTAAAACCAAGAAGAGGAACCGTTAATCGTTTGTCAATTAACAATGAAAAATAATTTTTTAATGAGAATCTCGCAGTTAAAAAAAATAATAGTATGAGTTTCTTGCAAATATGTATCTCAACTACAACCACTATTTCTTGAATTCTATTTCAATTTTATGTCCTCTTTCCTTTGAGTTTTTTCTTAAACATTTCATGCGTTTTCTTTTCTTCTTATCCCAAAGGGTCTTTAATTTGTTCTAACCCATTTTTGTTTTGTCTCGATAAGAGTAATACAAATTAACATTAAATATCTAAGAGTATTTTCTTAATAATATATAGATAACTCAAATAGGTTGCGAACCCCGCATTTGATTAAGATTAAGTACATTATTGATGTCAAAAAAATTTTGAACCGTTTTTAACATACAATTGTATTTATTTCTGAACTTTATGTTTTTTTTAACAAATGAAAAAAAAAAAGTAATAAAAAGAAAGTAATAAAAACATTCATTTAATTCTTCAAGTTTTGTAATGTGGCATTTTTATTTCTCAACTATTCGGGTTTCAATATTAACGTTCACTTAACGGTTGACTTTTTAAAGCCTTGATTGTCGAAATCAACGTAAACTTGAGAAATAAAAGTGAAATCCGGATAATTGGGAAATAAAATTGCGACATTACAAAATTTGAGGAATTAAATCACCATTTTTCCTACAAAAATTTATCAATTAAAAAAAACACACACATTTACGCAAAATAACCAAACATGTAAAAAAAGTTGATGCATGTCTCAAAGCTAATTAGAATTTGTCATTTATATATTTTCATATGATGTCCATTAAAAGCAAATGTTGGTAATCGTAAACGAGAAAAACTAATTGCTCACGTTTCTCTATTATTTCCTGTTTTTTCCATGTTAAAATTTAGTCTACAAATTCCACGTAAAATGTCGGATCATCTACAAAAAAATGGAATATCTCTTCATCTTATTGTATATGGGACTTTCGGTACTTTTGGTTAAGTTTTTAATTCATTTTAGCTGACAATGCAATGCAGAAATTCATTCCGGTACAAATGTAGAACTTATTAATTTGGTTTGAAAATTGAAACACATTGTAATTTTCTTTTTCTGGTTAAATGATTTTACTCCCGTATTTATTTTTTTAGTAAATTACCTAATATCAATCTAATATAATTACACAAAGTGAAAAACTAAAACAATTACAAAAAATTGTCCAAAAAAGATTGCGCTTACGCTGGATCATGTTAATGTCGGATCCTCTACAAAAATAGGAAAATCTCGTCATGCATTAAATCTGGAAATTTGGTTAATATTGGTTAAGTTTTTAAACAATTTTAGTTGACAATGTATAACTTCTTCCGGTTCAAATGTATAGAACAAGGTAGAACTTCTTTCTCGTTAAATGGGGTGATTAATCACGTTTTCATATTTATTACCTAATATCAATCACATATAATTACAGATAACTAAAATAATTAGAAAAAAACGTTTGTAAAAAAATTTGTAATAGTTTTATTTTGCTAAATGTATTACTCGGAAAAATTGAAGAGCAACAATAAAAAAGTCATATTTTAGAATTATATACTAAAAAGACATAACTCAATGTTCAAATAACCAATTACTAGGAGAATGATTTTATGCATCAACATTTTTGAGATTTTGGAACACATTTTTGAGATTTTGGAACACATTGCCCAACTGTGAGCATGAAAATAGCAAGCATCTCTTCGACAGATATGAATCTTGTGTCTTTTAAACCAGTTTTTTCTCTAAGGATCGTAGATAGCTTCAAAAACACATCTGAAAACATGCGGTATAACACCCGAAAATGTTGAGGATCTTCTTTTAATACCTTTTGTATGTATTGTTCTCTGAGCTTTGTGATTTGTCGACGAATCGGACGTTCAATGAAATTATCACCCATAAGACATCGTCATATGTTTGTTTTTGAAACTGAACTCCTATAGCCACCATCACCATCATTAGAGATATGTTCGCATCAAAATTATCATCTTCTGTTCGCTCATTATCCATTCTTATGGCTTCTTCTTCTTCATAAAGATTTTGATCCATCGAAAGACATATAAATAAATTAGCAATTAGAACCTAAAATAATACATAATAACTATAAATGTACATTGCACGAAGAATACTTTTTAACCTTACGAAAATTAAGTGTTGTAACTATCTTCTACTTCTGTTAAAATGACTTTCTTTTTCTTTGAAGGAGAAATGATATGCAAGGTTATATAGGCTCAATTATGTAACGTTAAATTTTCAAATTTCTAAGTAGATACTATTTTTTAGGGATTTTTTATGGTTGAGTAAATTTATCAAACCAATTTTATATTTTTTAAAAAAGTCATAGATTATGTTATTTTGAATCTGTAAGTTTAAAATATTTTGTTAAGAAATTTTTTTAATGTTGCGAAATAATGTAAGTACAAATAATTGTTCTTAAATTAATGTAAATTGGTTCTATTTTGATTAAAAAAACTTTAATTAGAACAATTATTCAAATTCATCTTTATTTATTAGATGTCTTAAGTAGAAGTAAATCCTAAGTGTTACGGCGAATCCAATACAAACGTTCGTCAACGGACATGCTAACAAATACGTCTTTCATCTTCAACGTGAGAATTTTGGTTACTGCATTATAGCGGATATGATCTTCCAAATAAGGAACCTTTTTGATAGCATCCCAAACATTATTTTGTTTTTCTCTGTTTCTCTTAACTCAGTTTCTCTATATGATGCATTTCTTCTCTTTGTTAAATAAGATTTATGATATGAGTGCTAACTCCAATCATTTCACTAAATACCTTCTTTAAACGATCACAGGCTCTGATGAATCTCCATTACCATTGAGTGGTTTAGCTCTTTTCCTAGAAGGTAACTTTTCTTTATGAACTTCATATGCTGTTTCATTAGCCTCGCCGATATTCTCCGTATAATTCACATCATCTCTTGCTAGAACATCATCTTCAACTTCAAAAGTTTCAGCATTTGTATCCGCACCTAATCCAAATGCGTTGCTTCCCCTTGCTATAACACTTTCGAAAATAACTTGTAAATTCTCAAAATCTTCAAATGTGTTATCCCGCATATACTCATGATTTAGGTGCGTAAAATATGATACATTCATTAGTTAAAAAGTATTTTAAAACAATTAACTATATCCAAATTTGTGGAAATTAATAGATTATTTATAAGAGAGTTAATTTTTTTACCTTGATATAGTCTTCCCACACTTCATCAGAAGCTGTAAATTGTTTTGTATTGGGATCCCACCCGAAACCAGAACTATATCAGAAAAGTTCCGCATAACCTTGATATTCTTTTTTCAAAGACTTCAACCGACTCGCATAATTCGTATGTGTTTTATTGCACCCAAATTTTTTATTTAGAACCGACAATATCTTTGACTCTACCGTTGTTTTGCTAAAGGAACCATTTTTGTCACGCCATCCTCGTTCGACACCATCAACTAGTAAACGTGTCAACAATTGACTCTCTTAGGATCTCCATAGACCATATTTGTTTCTCTTTTTTTTTTGCGACGTTTCTCCCGTCTCCATCCTAATAAAAATAAAAATAAACATGAATGCATTTAATAATCATTCACATGACAGTGTGTATATAATAATCTGATCATGACACAAACTAATTCAAAACATATATGTATCTATATATATGCGAAATAAAAAATATGAAAAAGAACTACTCATTTCAACACTTAAGAAAGTTTGATCTCAATTCTCCTTTTTCAGATGATTTTTCCCCACATAAGCACAATACTATAGAGGAAAAATTCTCTAACGATAAACTTTAAAAATTCCAGTATTGATAAATACTATATTTTAGGGATTTGTGATATATAGTTGACCAGATTTTAGAGTGAACAATAATTTGAAATAAATACTATTTTGTAAATTCTTCTAAAAAACTATATTTTAGACATTTTATAATACGTATAGTTGACTAGATTTGGAAATTCTTCTAAAATATTAGGATATAATATTTTTTTATGAAATATGGAGATGCATATCTATGAAATCTTGCATATCTCACTCTTTGGCTTGCATATTATGACAAGTCATTGTTGTAATTTGAGAATATATATAAATATGGAGATTTTGTTTCTTTACATTTCGGTAGTAATTTTTGGTTAAATTCTTTTCAAATGAAATTGCCATAAAATCTAACTAATATTGAATAACACTCACATTTAATGGAATTACAAAACCAATAAATTGAATAACAATAGAATTTAAAGTATTTAGAGGAATGACTACAAATCCATAATCCAATAACACAAATATTTGAAAAAATCGATGCGACATTTAATTGAATAACACTAGAATTTATTAGAAAGTTGAATTCAATCAAATTGACTTAAAATCCGACATCCAATACTTCCCCTCCCCTAAATAAGACTTCAATAAATTAATATTTTTATAAATTAATAAAATATTATAGTTCTGATGTTATTAATTTATATAGATTTTAATGTATGTGTCCAAGCTAATTAGAATTTGTTTTTTTCTTCGTATGATGTCTATTAACAAACAAAGGTCTTTTTATATACAAATAAACATTTGTTACTTTTGGTTATCGTAAAACAAGAAAAAACTAATAATTGCTAATGTTTCTCATCATGGAAATTTGGTTACTTTTGGTTAAGTTTTTAAACGATTTTAGCTGACAATGTAGAAATTCCTTCCGGTACAAATGTCGAACTTATTAATTTGGTTTGAAACACATCGTAATTTTCTTTTCCTGGTTATATGATTTACTCCCATTTTTATTTTTATAATGAATTACCTAATATCAACCTAGTATAATTACAAAAACTAAAACAATAACCAAACAACAACAAAATGTTCAGAAAATATTGCGCGTATGCGCATATACACATATAGTGAAGTTATAAAAGCGTAAATAAAATAGGTTTTATTTTGGTGAATCTTTTACCCAAACAATTAAAGAGCAACAATAAAAAAAACCATATTTTAGAATCAAATACTAAAAAGACATAACTCAACGTTCACACAACAAATTACTAGGAGAATGATTTTTTTATGCAACAACAATTGTGAGATTTCCGATCACATATTCCATCATGATACCCATCCATCACACAGTCATGATAGCATTGAAAACTTTGATACCTTCCTTCACATTTAATTCTGCAAACCTTAGATGTCTCTGGCTTGATAACTACATATATACAACCAATGTTAACATTAATTACCGTTATATATGAATATATATTGTTTTTTCTATCAATTTCTCACAAATACTAATATCATACCTGATACGGCTAAAACGTCGTAGTTGGATAACGAAATTGCTAATATTACTATAAAAAATATAGTCACAAAGTTTTTTGTAATACCCATCATATTTTCTTTAGGTTAGTTACAATGAGATGAAAAATGTTCTGTATTGTTTTAGTTCTTCACAAAAGCTCTATTTATAATGACTTTTTGGTGAGAAAAATCTTATCCAATCATTTACTTTTATTTTGACCGAACATATTTGTTGATAATATATTTTTTGACCAAGGAAATATTAACATAGATTTGTATTTTTGTTGCATGTATAACACGATTCTTTATTATTTAATGTGAATTTATGGAAATATAGTATATACAGTCAATTTTTTTTTTTTTTACTAACTTACACCATAGAATTAAATTTTCGGTCTCAATATATTATCAAATATTTGTTTTCTTTAATTTTTATATCATTTCATACATTTTGTGGTAAAATATTGAGGGTTAAAAATTGTAAAAGGAAAATAACTAATCGTACGTGTGTCAAAGAGAAATTTTCATTTTTGTATGAAGTAGAAAGAATCTTACAATAAATACCATTCAATATATCAGACTAAATGAAATATTTTACTGCAAAAAATAATTTTAGAAAATTTGATATAATAATAATTACACATGATAAACAATATTTATAAATCAGATTATTTTAAAAGAAAAAAAGAAGTATAAATCATATTTTTGTGTCATTGTGCCACATCACAAACCAATGAAAAATACCACAAAAATTGCTTTTAATTTATTTCATAGCTCATCAGTTATCATCTTGAATAAATGCAAAACTATTTTTGAAAATATAAAATCTTCTTGAATAAATGCAAAACCATTTTGGAAAATATAAAATTAATATGAAATCTGATTTAATTTTAAAATGTATAATTAATTATAACTTTGACTAAACACCAACTATTATATTAAGTTTGAATAGACATGAAATCTGAGCATGCCAAGAAAAATATATTTAGAAAATTATTTATATACTTCAAATTTGAAAACTAATTAAATATATTCTACTTTAAACTTAGTGTATAATTTTTTGTTTTAACAATAGCCAGATATAGCAACAGTTATAATGTTATATAGTTGTTCTGACTTATGGATTAAGACTCAATTGGAAATTAAAAAACTACAAGTAAAGATTTCAACAGAGCTAATATATGGTTTTTAATACTCTTAAAAGTTAAAACTGTCTTTGGGCAACACGTGCTTATCCATAAAGAAAAATGGTAAAAAATATCGATCCATCTTTTAGTTGCAACGAAAGTACGTACAATCTTACTGTTACCCTCTTATCTCCTAGGATAATGCTAATAAGCTTTTGTCAAATTATTAAGATTTTTCAAACTTATTAAAGTACAATATATAAAAATATAAAAGCACCAAATGGTGACCAATAAAAAAAAAAGAATGCAAAAAAAACATTGAATTTCTTTCTACTCTTTAAAAATTACATCATTTATAAAGAATTTTTGGTACATATGAATATATGATTCCTCTTTATTCCTCTTTCTACATAGAATTATAGAATAAAAATATTTCCAATTAAATTTAAAAAAGAACAAAAAGAACCAATTTTTATTTTTACAATTATTTTTGTTTAAAAAAAATACAAAAATTTATGTAGAGACTTAAAATAATTTTTTATGGTAATTTGTTAGATTTTTCAAATCCACCACCTTCATCCTATTAGTATGATATTATCTGCTTTGGATCCAGATGGATAAGCCCCCATAGATTTTTTATTGGGTCTCATACTAATTGGAATTACTTAATTATGACTTATATATTAGACACTCTTTATCTAAACTTTCGATGTTGGACTTTGGATTTATATCCCAATATAATTTGAATACAAATAACATTTTAAATTCCAAAAATAATTATACTTTAAATTTGGTAAGTAACGTTTAAAGAAAGTTAAATAGAGTTATGTTTAAATTCAAATAACTATTAGGATTGTATTTTAAAAAGTGAACTTCATATCTTAATCGGTATTATTTATGTCTTTAATTCAAAATTTAATACTGAACAATAATATTTTAAATTCATTTTATATTAATTTTATTCAAAATGATTTTTTTGTTTAAAAATAATTTTAAAATTCAAATTAGTAATATAATAATTATTTTTTATTTTTTCTAAAAGTTTATTTTCACACTAAACGTAAAAACATTAATTCCTTATGAATTATGATGGTTACCATTCATCATAACATTTTATTCCATTTCTCATCTGCATCTTATTCATTCTCATTTCTCAAATTTTGTTCATTTTCATTACTTTCATTTTTCTTCCTCATCATTCCTCTTGTTTCTCTAATGGTTATCAGTAAAAACCATATATTAGAATATAACAAAAAATATACGAATAAAAACTATATTAGAGATTTTTAAAATATATATATATATATATATATATATATATATCAAATATAAAAATTGATATTTAGAATATGAAATAGTATTCAATAAAATTGAAATGATTGAACAGAAAAATATTAGCATAACATACACAAATTTACAAATAATATTGAGTTTTGCATCCCTTGTTGGAGAATTCAACCATACAGGAATATTCAGAAAGTCCAGAGGAGGAGTAATAAAGTTTTGTGGAGACGAATGGCAAATTCACACTGAAAAAATAGATGGCCTTTTGTAATTTCTCTATGGGATACAAAAGAACCAAATTTGAACCCAGTTCCACCGGATTATCTACAAAAGTAGGAATATCTCATCATCTATTGGATCTGCAAATTTGGTTATTGAATATTTAGCTGACATGATTTACTCCCTTTTTATTTTAATTATAGTAAATGACCTAATATCAATCTAATATAATTACAAAAACTAAAACAATTACAATAAAAATAATCCAAAAAAACTATGTGTATGCGCTTATACTCATTCTTTATATATTAATTGAGAAAATATTCACAGAAAATAGTTGATGTGTCAATCTAATATAATTACAAAAAAACTAACAATTACAATAAAAATATCTAAAAGACTATGTGTATGCGCTTATACTCGTTCTTTATACATTCTTTATATATTAATTGAGAAAATATTCACAGAAAATATGTGATGTGTCAAGCAAAGAGCAAATTGAGACACCTCAACAATCTATTAAAAAAAATGACGTGTCATATAAATAGAAAAACGTCCTTTATATATGTCGGTGGCCCAAAAATGTCCTTTATAATAGGCCCATGTAGCACATAATTCTTCCCATCAATAATTTGACAAGATTCGAAACAGCCGGAAAACAACCTATTTTTCCATAAACTGTGGTTATCGTACATGTTTTATTGAACAATACCAAAAACTACATCAACTACCTATAAATTTCAATTTTCTCCATAATTTTTTAAAATTCGGTCAATTCCCAAAACCGTAAACGAAGTGAGTTTTTCGTTAACGGTTACAGACGTGGATGACAGGTGGTACACAAAATAGCTAATTCTCTCAAGTGGCCCATATCTATCCATATATGACTTATTTGTCAAAAACCACAATAACTACCTATAAATTTGAATTTTCTCCATGATCTTTCAAAATTCGGTCAATTCCCATAAAACCCTAAACGGAGTGAATTTTCCGTTTACGGTTGCTGACGTGGATGACAGGTGGAACACCGTTTTGATCCGGTTTAGAATTTATAAAATTAATTTCTGTTAGTCTCAGGATCACGGCGGCGAAGCAGACTGGGAAGGAGACATGTCCTCTGGTGCCGACGATGATTTGGGGTTTAAATTCGCGGAGGATTTTGTAAGATTCGATGGTTGATTGGATTAGACGGAGGGAAAATTGGAGGAAGGAGTTAAGGCAGAGGAATGGTCGTGATAATGATGATCCGACGGTGGAGATGGCGGGGAAATCGAATCCGACGGATGGTACCGTCGTGCTCTCCATGCTGTTTGGGAATCCGATGAAGACACATGGTACTCTGTAAATGGAATCTAATTAGAAATAAAATAGACATTACAACACAAATTCGAACCTGTCCAAAGTGGTAGAGTCTCCTCACAGATACACCTTCCACCAGGGCTCGATCCCTATTGGAACAAATTAAAACAAAATAAAACCAAAACGACGTTGTTTTGACTAGACCAATTAAAAAAAAAGTAATTTTATAAATTCTAAACCGGATCAAAACGGTGTTTCACCTGTCATCCACGTTAGCAACCGTTAATGGAAAGCTCACTCCGTTTAGGGTTTTATTGGAATTGACCGAATTTTAAAGATCATGGAAGAAATTCAAATTTATTGGTAGTTATTGTAGTTTTTGGCATTGTTCAATACGTCATGTATGGATAGATAGGAGCCACTTAGTTTGTGGGAGAACTTATTAATTTGGTTTGAAACACATTGTAATTTTCTTTTCCTGGTAAAATGATTTACTCCCATATTTATTTTTATAGTAAATTACCTAATATCAATCTAATATAATATATAATTACACAAAATGAAAAAAAACTAAAACAATTACAAAAAAAAAATTGTCCAAAAAAGATTGCGCTTACGCTGGACCATGTTAATTTTGTTTTGAATAGGGTTTCACGTAAAACCAGATCATCTACAAAAATAGGAAAATCTCGTCATGTATTAAATCTGGAAATTTGGTTCTTTTTTTTTTTTTTGAAAATAAATTTGGTTCCTTTTGGTTAAGTTTTTAAACAATCATAGTTGACAATGTATAACTTCTTCCGGTTCAAATGTATTGAACAAGGTAGAACTTCTTTCTGGTTAAATGGGGTGATTAATCACGTTTTTATATTTATAGTAAATTACCTAATATCAATCAAATATAATTACAAATAACAAAAAAATTAGAAAAAAACATTTGTAAAAAAAATGTAATAGTTTTATTTTGCTAAATTTATTACTCGAAACAATTGAAGAGCAACAATAAAAAGTCATATTTTATAATTATATACTAAAAAGACATAACTCAACGTTCAAATAACCAATTACTAGGAGTATGATTTTAGGCATCAACATTTTTGAGATCTTGAAACACATTTTCCATCATCGTACATTCGTGCTCATCCATCACGCAGTCATGAAAGCATTGAGGATTTTGATACGTTCCTTCACATTTAGTACTGCAAAACTCAGATTTCGTTGGCTTGATAACTACACATATACAACCCATGTTAATATTATCATTATACCCATGTAAAAATTAAGGTTTTCTGCAAAAAAAAAAAAAAATCAATCAATCAGATATTACGTAAGCACAAATCATGGTTTGATGAAATCAGTTGAAAAATGAAGTAGAAAAAAATACTGATATGGTCAATGCCAACGTGTATATTATTTACGAAGATTATACTCCAACTTTTGTTTTTACTTGATACTCCAACATACCTTTTCAAATTATTACCTTTTGAATTATTTAATTTACAAGTCTTTGGCGTTACTTTTTCAGATATAATTTTGTGAGATTATTATCTTAAAAACTGTTATGAATTCGCAAAAAAAGAATGATGAATTTGTAAACTGTTAAACGGAAAAAAAACAATTGAAACGAATACATTTTTATTTTAAGGTTCCTTCTTTTTACTATCACTTGTATGAATGAATATCATAAACTCTCACGACTCATTTATATAAGTCCCAGCAATCTTATATAAATAGAAATAAAAAACAAGAAAATATATACACAAGATAAATAGGGACCATCTTCTAATTGGTCCATAACTAATTAACTATGAATAAATACTACAATTTGTACAGCTCCATTTCCTAAATATTTCCACAGACGCATAACCTTTTTCTGCTCATTTGAGTAATTAAGATCCATTTGCAATACAATTATATTTTAAAACATTTTGACAACAAAAACCATGTTTTAAATTCTTTTGTTGATTTATGTATTTGTGCAAAATGATATACGCATATCAGGTGCGTTTTAAGACGAAAATACTGCTTTGTGTCTTTCACTTTTTAGATTTAACCATCTAGTGGACCTAATCTTTTCTCCCTCTTTCTTTGTCGCCACATTTTCCAAGACCCAATACCAAAATTGTCTGGGCCAACTTTTTCTCATTTCTTTCCCACTTTTACTTTTAATTATTTATAAATCTTACAAACAAAAAACTTGTAACAAATATTCATAAATATAATAATTAAAAAATATTTATAAGTATCTTTAGATTTCGAGGACAAATGTATATAGTCTCTATCGTGGACGAAATTGTAATCTTCTATGAACATAGTGAACCAAGTTTAAGTCTTTAATTTAGTTGACAAATTTAGTGTATGTTGTAGATTATATTTAAGTATTTAGTTTCAGTAGACATGTTTTATCAGATCGTGTACTAAATTAAATTTAAGTGTTTCTTTTTGTAAAAGGAAATTTAAGTGTAAGTCTTCAATTTGTTTGTAAAACTTAGTTCATGTTTGTAGACAAAGTTGAAGTAGTTTCAGTAGACATTTTACCTATATCTTACGTTAAACTACATTTAAGAGTCTTTACAACAACAAAAATTAGTTTAGACCAAATTAAGTTTGTTCTTTTATGTGGACAAATTAGTTCATGGTAGACCACATTTAGATGTTGAATTTTTTAAACGTCTACGGAAAAATTTCGGTCTTGAAATATGATGAAATCTAATAAAGTTTATACATAGTGGATTAAATATAAAGTCTTAAATTTTGTTGAATATTTTAGTTTATGGTGTATACCAAATTTGCGTGTTTAGTTGTTTAGGACAAGTTTATTAATCATATATATCGTGGATCAAATAAAATGTAATTAGTTACGAAATGAATTTTATTGATTTTGTATGTAATTAACATTAATTTAGATATGTAGGTTCACAAAATTTCAACAAAACCAAAAGAAAGGAAAGGGATAAAGAACATTCTTTAAGAAAAATAAGCAAATATTTTCAGAAACCCAAAAATCTAAAGTAAAAAAAAAATTGTTAGAAAGAGAGAAAACACAGGTAAACAAGAGATGTTTGTTTGTTTTGGTTTACCATAAAAAAGAGGAACAAACCAGAGTAAACCAAGTATGAAACTAAACCAAAACATTTTATGAAGCTAGAAATCAAGCGATAAAGATAAATCGATATGGAATCACTCTTAATTTATACTTTGGATATGTATTTGAAAAAAATAATACATTACTGAATTTTGATGGTTGGTGTGTAAGGTGATGTACTTTAATACATATAAAACGAATATACATCAATGTGATATTTGTAATTGCTCACATGATTTTCCGTGTTTGCGGATGCAACACGTGTGTATTTCTAGCAAAATAAAATAGTTTGAAATTTAACATTTCATTAGATTCCATTGTTTTCTAAACAATTGAAATGCATTTGTTGAGATCTATTCATTTTTCTATCCCATCAAAAATAAATTAAGGGGGAAAAATCCCTAACAAATGTGAAATGAATGAATGAACCAAATTTATCTTCACTAAATCCCTTGATTAATATGACATTTGGCAGTGTTTGTGTATACATTTAGAAATGTTTAATAGATCAAACCTAATGTAGACTGATAGGATGGGCAACAACTAGTCATTAAATAGAGTTGGACTGTAACTAAAAAAAGATTGACCGAGTGGGACTTCAATGCAACAGTTAAATTATTATTTTTGTACACAAAAGTAGTCTTCCTCGATCGTCAACATTTTTGAAACATTTACAACTCGATATTTAAAATCTAAACCCCAATATTTTTCATATTTCCACCCAAATCAATTTATTTCAACAGTTCTGCGTTTGCGTTTTAATGAACAAACCACTTTTATTAGTCTTATTTTGTTTGTAAAATGGTTCCCGGCCACATAAATAAAAGCTCCACCAAATGGAAAATAATTGAAGAGAGAATGTGCATGCAGCAGGTTTCTATTTTAGAATGTTCCAAAACTTATGAAAAAAATGTATTTGTATCTATTTATAGCCCATGTATAAATAAATATGATAAATTATAACGTCACAGTTTTCAAAAAACATTCTTGTTTTGTCGTTAAAGTGAACACAGACTGTTTTGTCTTCTTCGCATGGGTTTCTTCTTTAGCCAACTAAAAAAAAAAACATTCATAACAGGGAATTATAATTAAAATCAAAAAGATGAAATTTCACCGGTAGATTTTATCATTTTCGTTTCTTTTGTATATAAACATTACATTTTTTAATCGTATAAAACTTTTTAACAATCGTACGTACTACTAAAACCTACACCCACCACAACTACTTTGCCCTAAAAGGATCGAAATTACTTAACTGAAGCAGGGTTACATCCAAAACTGGAAAAAGAGAGAGAGAAAGAGTAAAGTTAATTCACTTGAAGCTGGAGCTCATCATCATCAACATCTCCGTTAATATTGTCTCACCAGAGCCTCCAAGTTTATTGTTGCTACGTTTTTGTCTTGGAAAATTGAGTGGTCAGATTTGTGTTTTCTCCTATTTTGCCCTAAAAGGCTTGAAACCACCTAACTAAACCGGGAAATCTTGATTCTAAAACCGGAGAGAGAGAGAGAGATCAGGACAGACTTACCTCCGCCTCTGGATTGGAGATTCTCTCAGGTGTTTGGGTGAACGCAACGCTTGTGAAGAAGTTGAAGAAGGTAAGCATCATCGATTCACTTGTGTTTAAGCTCGCCATTAATTGGATCTAATCAGCTTGATTTTGAGATTAGGGTTTAATCTGGGAGTGTAGATCTATATAGATTAGGCTCTCTTCTTGGATTGTAAGGCTATTACAGTTTTAATTTGTGGGTAATTGTAAAGTTTTGGTTTTTAATCGAAATCTGTAGATTTCCTGGTTGCTTAAGTACTCTTGTATATGCTTGTGTAGTTAGAGATACAAATTTTAAAGTGGGTAATTAGGGTTACTTTTGTTTGCGTCAAGTTGAAGTTTGCATGTTTATGCTCTGAATGCAGATGAATTGCTCGATTCTACTGATCTTCGGGCTGCTTGCCCTCATCACGTTTGCTCGTTCAGACTACATTCAGGTTATAATTCATGCAATTGATATTATAAATTAAGGTTAATTTGGGCCGGGTTTATTAGAGTTTGTGTAGTGGTTAATTTTAAGGCTGAATTTGCTTAATAACACAAAAAAACACATAATTGCAAAACTAACCAAAAATTGAGAGAGAGAAAAAAGAGAGGAAAATAGTTAGTTTTTAAATTATAATTTTTTTTTTAATTTTATTTTTGCCAATTTCTCTAATTTTAACCCATCATTTAAGAGGTTAATTCATACAAACTCATCAGATCAATTGGTTTCAGATTTGTAAAAATAAAATAAAAATATATGGCCTTTGAGTACGGAACTAACTTTTAACTTTGAGTTTTTTTTTTCTTATATTACTAGATTACTACTCGTGCTTACGTGAGTTTGTGTCTTTGTGATGAAAAAACAATTTTTAAATATTTATTTTATACATTTGAAAAGTAAAATATTTGTTGTAATATTGAAATAATGTAAAAAAAAAAATATATATTTCTTTTATGATACAGTGTTTTTTTTCTGAACTCTACATACATAATTACATATAGTAATCTCGGTTTTAAGAAAATGAAAATTCCCATTTTTTTCTTTCACACATCCTATCGTATATATATTAATAGAGGAGACATTATAGATACAAATCCAATGTGTTACTCAATGAGCAATTTAATGGACACATCATTTAATTTTAACCAATCCGAATATTTCAATTAAAAATATATGCCATGGTGGAAATCTCTACATATTCTCGTTAATTTTATAACATAAGCCCATTTTTTTACAAATTTAAGCACAACTAAATATAATATTTTAGACTTGCCATATCTATTTTTTTTTTTATGATATATTAACAAAAAATTATTATTTTGAAGATCAATTTAGACGGGAAAAAAGAATATCAATTTTACACTTAAAAGATATTGAAATAAATAATATTTGCATATTTTTAATCAATTTTACACATAAAAATATTAAAACTAATGGCATTAACATATGCTTGATCAAAAGTATTTAACTATATTACATTTATGCACAATATATATCATTTTGTACATTTATAGATATTAGAAATCATATGCTTTGTTATACACGTTTAATATTAAAAATTATATATGTTAAAATCGATTCGTCAACCTATTTAATCATTTAATCTCGTTTGGCGTGGATCAAAATCTAGTATATATTAATTGAAGAGACATTCACAAAAAATAATAGATGTCAAGCAATTTAAGGGACACATCATTTAATTTAAACCAATTAGAATATTTCAATTAAAAATATATGTCATTGTGAAAATCTTTACATATTCTCATTAATTTTAATTATAACATAAACCCATTAATAAATGTTTTACAAATTTAATCCCAACTAAATATAATATTTTAGACTTGCCATATCTATTTTTATTTTTTATGATATATTAACAAGTTTTTTATTATTATGAAGATCCATATAGACGGAAAAAATAAGATCAATTTTACACTTAAAATATATTGGAATAAATAATATTTGCATATTTTTAATCAATTTTACACATAAAAATATTAAAACTAATGGTATTAACATATGTTTGATCAAAAGTATTTAACTTTATTACATTTATTATATTTATGCACAATATATATCATTTTGTACGTTTATAGATATTAAAAATCATATGATTTGTTATACACGTTCAAATATTAAAAAATTGTATATGTTAAAATCGATTTGTCAACCTATTTAATCATTTAATTTCGCGCTTGGTGTGGGTCAAAATCTAGTAATTAATAAAATTATATAAGGGTAGCCCAAGTTCAAGCCAAAAACATATACCAGCTTAGGCGCAGTTTTTAAAACAGCCCATAGTCACATGATTGAATTGGTTAGTAGAACCTGGAAATTAAACCGTAGGGATAGAAAGCCCAATGTGTATATTTATCTTCGCTGTGATTTATTTTAAAATTATACTAATATGTAATTATACTTATATGTTTATCTATCTTTGAAATTTATTTTTTCACAGTCTTCAGATGGAGATCTTGTCGAATGCATTGACAAAAGGAATCAGCCAGCATTTGACAATGATCTATTAAAGAATCACAAAATTCAGGTTTGTTTAATTAGGTATTTTTAATAATTTATCTTTCTATGTTTTGTCTCGCTATATAATTAAAATCTTAATATTTTTTTTTTAAAAATAATAACATATGATTTTGAAAAAAAAAACAGGATTGGCCAACCGAAATTCCTAAAACAATCAAAACAAAAAATAAAAGTAAATGGCAGACGACGGAAGCGCATGTTAGCACCGCCAAATGTCCGGAAGGAACGATACCGATACGACAAGACAGAGCCATTACTGACACTGTCGACAACAGTAAGCATGAGGTATATAGCTAAACCTATATTTTTCTTAGTTAAACAAATTTTAAATAACAAAAAACTTTACCGATTTTGAAATATATATTTGATTGTACGATTTTGTTTTAATATGCTTGATTATTCTTTACCATTTATTAGTAAATAAAATTTTCATTATTATGATTTATATTTTGATGAATGAATGGTTTTCCATATCCACTATTTATAATTTATCTTAATATTTCGTTTTTACTTTTGATAAATTTTATGTATTTTTTTTTCACAGAACTATCAGAACCAGTCCAACATATGTAGATGCCTTAACAAATAACACTAAATTATTTTACTTTTAGGATCTTATTTTAGTTTTTAAGAAAAACAGCATTTAATCTTTCTTACAAATACTTTTGGACCATGGGCTAAGGCACTACTACCCTTTTTATTTGGGTCGGGCCTGCGAACTATTCAATGATTTTTTTTTTTTCCTGTCTGAACTATTCAATGATTTTTTTATTTAATGAAGCTGAAAATTTAAACGCTGCGATGCTTTTGTAAACATAATAAAGACTTGACTTTGTTTTTCTGGTTTTGACTCCAATTATATATAACTTTATTTTCTGTTTATATATTATACTGTTTGCAACAACAAAAGTTCATTTTTTTTTAAGAATTGGTTATTGTTGAAAATCAAAAGTATATTTGCTTAAAACTTGAGATGTATAAGATGTTTTGGGAAATAAACAAAAAAATTGATTCAAAGTTTTTAAAAGTTAACAATATATTGAAATTTTTAGATTCTCAACTTTGTTTGAATTTTTATACAAAATATTTTATCATTATTAAGATAATTATATATATATATATACATATTCATATATTCGTTTATGAATAGATAATTTTATCTCAATTAAGAAAATAGACAATAGTTATTATATAAATATGAAAAATATTAAACTAAATGAGAAAATTATAATATTAACACTTGGCTATTTTAATTTAAAATCTAGATTTTGCACCAATAAATGTAAAATAAACAATTTTTTAAGTTGAGCTATTTTTAGATGTTCTTATTTAAAATCAAAGTGTTTTAATGGCATAGTTTGTGTTAAATATTAAAATAAATGAGAAAATTAGTATATTAAAATTTTGGGATTTTACTTTAACATCTAGATTTTGTACCATAAATGTAAAATAAACAATTTTCTAAGTAGAGCTATTTTTAGTTGTTCTTGTTAAAAGCATGACTGTTTCAAAATACATCGTTTGTGTTTAGCTACAAAGATAAACATAATGTTTCAGTTTTAATAAAAATTCACTTGTAAATTGTAAATGCAAAATGAAGATGAAAATATTTTTTAAAATAATAAATTTCCATTTTTTGCATTTCGTATTTGAATTAAAAATTTAACTTTTGCATATATATATATATATATATATATATATATTATAAACTTTTACGCATATACATACATATATGTATATGTAAGTATATATACGATCACAAGTTTAATTAATTACACCAAAAATTAAAGTAATCATATATAAAATCAAAATTTTAGACGCAAACACAAACGCTGTATTCTTTCATTAAACTAAACAATCAACACTTAATTTGTATATATAAAAGGTGTGCTTCTCACTATATATAATCCATGTATTTGTATCTATTTATAGCCCATGTATAAATAAATATGATAAATTGTAACGTCACAGTTTTCAAAAAACATTCTTGGTTTGTCGTTAAAGTGAACACACACTGTTTTTTAATTATTTTAACCAATTTTTATTTTTATTTTTCATGCTATTATTTAATGACGCTGAAAAGTTAAACGCTACGAACCACTACTCATTTATGCTTTTGAGTTTGTAAACATAATAAAGACTTTGACTTTTGAGTGGTTTTGACTTAAATTATATTTCCTGGTTCCATTATAAAATTTTCTAACTAAAAATGCGGAGTTTAAAAATTATATAAATTTAGTTTTTGTTTTATCTTTTTATATTAAAACTAATATTTAATATCTAATTAAAACTAAATCAACTAATAAAAAAAATATTGCAGAATATAAATGGTCATAATACATTAAATTTTGCATAGAAACTTGAAAAAATCAAATTAAATAAAATAAAAAATAATTCTAAAACATCTTATATAATAGAACAGAGGGAATATAACTTTATTTTCTGTTTCAATATTATACCGTTTGCAACAACATTTTTTTTTTTAAGTGTTGGTTATCGTTGAAAATCAAAAATATATTTGATTAAAACTGGAATTCGAACGAAAAATACCAATCCATCTATATTATATTATATATATATATATATATAATTGTATATATAATTATTTATGGATAAAAATATTTAAAAGCTAAAAAATCTGAATTTAAAAGTCTGAAGCGAAACCAAACCGAAATCATGATCATGATTAAGTATTTAATATTATTAAAATAATTCAACCACAAAATAATATTAATCAGATTTATATGATATATTAATCACGGTAAGTATTTAATTTTACGTATGGCATGAGACAATGCCTAATTTTATATTATTCTTTAAGTGAGTTAGGTGTATAAAACCTCTAAAATGATGTTGTTGTCATAATGATTCAAAAGCATGTTTGATTTACAAACAAACAGTATATATTGTAGGTTTAGAAAAATCCTAATTAACTGTGGTCAATTGTTGGTTAAAAATGATAGTATGCAATGATATTTCCGGATCACCCACCGAAAATGTACGGAACAAAAGTTATAGTAAACGTGTGGGATCCGAAGGTAGAAGACAAAGAAACCGAGTTAAGCATTTCTCAGATTTGGATTAGCTCGGGATCATATGAGAAGAATGATCTCAACACTATCGAAGTTGGCTGGCAGGTTTGTTTGAAAATTAAGGATAACATTATTTTGTATTGTTATTACTTTTATGAACATCTATATGACTAATACAAATTTTTTTAATTATTCAACTATTTAGGTGTTTCCACATTTATACAAGGACAACAAGCCAAGATTATTCACTTTTTGAACGGTATGTATGATTTTGATTTATTATATTATCAACTTAATGTTATTTATCTTACATTTTCAAACATAAGTTATTATTATTAGTATTACTACTATAAATTTACTATCATTAATCTGAATTGATTTCATAGTTAATTAATCTAGAGTAATACTATACCGACTTTAAATGGGATAATACTATTAACATAAAAAGAGAGAGACTAATTAATACTATAAATAATTGTATAGTCGAGTCTCTATTGAATTCAGTTAGGTTTTTTTCTTCCTGAGAAATCTAGTCAATTTTTAACAAGAATAATGCGGGTTAAATTTTTACTAAAATAGAGATATTTATATTATAAACAATATCAGTTTTTATTTTATTGTGGAAAACACACACACATATATTAGTTTATTCTAAAAGTTTAAAGTGAATATAAATGTTTGTTTATTCTACAAGTTTAAAGTGTGAACAATTAAAAAAATCCCAAATCTAAAATGAATTCATAAATTTTGAGCTAAAATATATCGTTTACAAAAGTCAATCAATAAAAGCAATTTAAAAAAAAAAATAACGTATCAAAATTATTTTTGGTTTGTTAAACTTAATTAGTACTCTCTCCTAGCGTCTTTTATATAGTTGATGGAAAAACTGTTGTATTTGTATATATATAATATATATTCAATGAAAATGTTAGAAAGTTGTTGAAAATTGAAAAAAAAAATTCAAATAGCTTGAAAATGAGATAGAGTTAAAGAGAAAAAAAGCAGAAAATAATATTCAAAATCATCCCAAACTTGACCTTCAATTCGAATCCAACATTTCAAACTAGACATATAATCTTTTTTTATAAGAAAAATGCATTACATACTTAGTTGAAATACTAATAGGACAAATAATAATACTTAAGCTAATAATTAAAATAGAAAATAAATGAACAAAAAAAAACACGGATAAACTTATTGATTATTATTGTGAGGGGGTTTGGGTTTAAAACAATTATTTTGAAATAAATGAACAGAACAGGTTTTGGGATTTGGTTTGAACTTACCTTTAACTTTTACAAATATGTCTGGGGCCTTGTGGTCAAGTGGTAAGGAGATGAAATTTGGGTGTCATAGCACTCTAAATTCGATCCATCCGCCATACGAAACAAAAAACACATTGTCTTGGACACCTACACGGATATGGATCTTTGCTTACGGCCTATTTGAAAATCAGGAGGAACCTATCCGTGGGTTGTCTCTCCCCAGAAAAATAGTCTGGACCCTTCCATAAATCTGGGATCTACTCCTTAGTTATCAAAATTTTTTTTTTACAATAACATGGTTTTGAAAGAATTTTTGCATGCTAATAAAAATAATGTAAATATTTTCCAGAGTGACGCGTACCAAACAACGGGATGTTATAACCTTCAATGCCCTGGTTTTATACAAACTAGCAGCAGTATTGTTATTGGAGGCGCCATTACTCCTAATTCTATCTTCGGAGGTAGACAATATGAAATTACCATTCTCGTATGGAAGGTTAGTTTCTCAATACCTTTTATATATATATTTATTTTATTTTATTTTACGTATATATTAATTATAGGGTATATATATGGACAATTCTCAAAAATATCACAAAAATAAGTTTTTGTTCCAAGCATATCATCAAAAGTTTGTTTTCCAAAAAATACCACAAAACTAAAATTTAAATCTTCAAAACTAAATCCTAAATCCTAAAAACTAAACATAAATCCAAAATTTAAATTATAAACCTTTAAAAATCCTTTTTAGTGTTTGTGGCATTTTTGAAAAAATAAATTTAGTGGTATTTTTGAGAAAAAAACTAGCGATGGTATGTTTAAAATAAAAACTTTTTTTTTAATTAAGAGATATATAAATAAATTATAGGATCAAAAACATGGAAACTGGTGGTTGAGCTTAGGGCCGGACAACTCGTTAGTAGGATACTGGCCGGCGGAGCTTTTCACGGGTTTAGATCATGCACAGAATGTTGAATGGGGCGGTGAAGTCGTGAACTCTCACAGTCTCGGCCGTCACACAACGACTCAGATGGGCTCCGGTCACTTCTCCGAGGAAGGTTTCGGGAAAGCAAGCTATTTCCGAAACATAGATATTGTAGATAACAACAACAGCTTCCAGCCAATCCAAAAATTAAATACAATTTCAAAGACTAAATATTATGACGTCACGAACTTGGACGCAAATGAGTGGGGAACTAGTTTTTTATACGGAGGACCAGGGTTTCGTCCAACGCATTCAGGAGCTGTCCCTCTGACACTGAATTTGTTTTTCATTTATTTCAGTTTTAGCTTTTTTATTATCATTTAGTTAATTATATTTCTCTCTTTTTTTTGTTGGGTTAACTTTTAGTTGTAACCTCTGTTTATAATGAATATATTTAATAATAAAAGTTTTATTATATAGCTTTTTACATTTAACCGATAGACCGTGGTAAAAGTATGAGAGGAAAAGGATCACTTTCATGATCAAAGTAAAGTTTTGCAAACTGAACAGTACAATATGACCAATAGCTTTTTTTGGGTCCAATATGATCAGCTTATAATTTTTATAAATGTGTAAGAGATATAATATGTTCAATCGAATGCATATAGCGTAATAGGTTTTGGTGGAGAGAAATTCCACGTACTCGTTATTAAATATAAAAGAAGATTATAACTCAGTTACTGTAATTGAAATGGGTTTCAAATTTTTTTGGATATACTCATATACACATTGTCCATAGAAGTAAGTGCATGAAAGATTAAGAAATTCTTCAATTGTCCCCACGTTCATTTGTCTATATATCAAAGCATTCTACTTCCCATAACGAAATGCTAACATAACTCTCTTCCCTCAGCAAAGTGAGAAACAAATCAGAGGTTCTGACATAAGAGGATCATGGTGTCACTTAAAATTTATGCTCCGTAAGCGAATCAGAGAAGCATGAATCTTGCAAAATTGTTTAATCGGTTCGAACTTTAGTGGGCTTCTTTTTAAGACAGCAGGCCCAGTATGTTTGGGTTTGACATTTATGAAGATTCTAAGTTGGACTGGTTTGCAATGATTGGTTCGGAAAAGGATTTTGATCTTGAGAATTAATTTAATTGAGTCAACTTAATTTACAATATTGATTAATTAGTCATAAGCAGTGTTCGAGAAAAAAACATTAGGTGTTAAGCGGGCGGTGACCTAGCGCCTAGTGTCTAGAATATTTAATCGGAGCCTAGACAATTTTAGGTGGTTTAGGCATTTACAATATAAACATTATAAATATGATATTGTAGATAAAATTTATACAAAAGTATTCACTAAAAAAATAAAAATATTAAATAGTAAACAAGAATTAAACAAAAATATTCATTTAATTCATATCAAATAATATATGAATATTTATAACCATGTATATGGAGTTAAAACTTATAAATTTAAATCGATGTAGTTAGAAATTGTAAAAATGCACTGATATAGAAAAAAATTAAATTAAAAATAATTAATTAACGATTTTGTAGGACCGCTCTTAAGCACTTAGGATTGCTTAAAATCGCTTAAATCCATTTAATAACAAAAATACATAATTTTAACGCGTATAAGGTAACCTCCACGGTCTAGACGGTCATCTAGGCGTCATCTGAACGCCTAGAACTTAGTCGGGACCTAGGCGACCGCCTAAACCGCTTTTTGAAACACTTGTCATAAAGTTAAAACATACACAAAAAATTAGCTAGGTTGACCAAAAAAACAAAATTGTTAATATAATAAATTATGTTTTTATTTCATTATCAAGAAGTTGAAAAGCAACAGTTAAGAAAACTCATCTTCTTCTAAAATCTCAAACCCAACTCACCAAATATTAAGAGGATAACTAATTATTATTATAGCAACAACATCGATTATTAGCACATCTTCCATTACTGTATCCCTTAATTACGCAGTCATGGGCGCATTCACGATCTTCATATTTTAGTGGCACACATTGTATAAAGCAACGACCTGATTTTGCTGGTTCGATCACTGCACATATACAATTCCACATTAATATTACACTTCTATATATATATTTACATGTCCAAATAACAATTTTGTTTTCGAGTTCTTGAAAACATATATATACACTAGGACTGGGCATAATATTAGAGATCCAAAATCTGATCCGATCCAAAAAATAGAATATCCAAAGTTCTTGGATTCGGATTCGCTAATTTAATTTAAAGATCATGATACTCAGATATGATCTGAATCAGCTTTCATATATTGTTTTATTAAAATATATGTAAAATATTTATATAATAAATGGAAAATTAACTTAAAATATCACCATAACTAATTTTATTTCAGAATTGGAGTATTGTTTAGAATATCCATAACATATATGTTATAAAATGTTTATAAAAATCAATTTGAAAATTTTATATGATACTTTCTATTTTCTTTTACTTTTTTACTATTTTAATATGTTTATTATTTTCAAACAATTATATGATATTATTTTTAGATATTTATAGCATATCCAAATAGTATTTTTTTAGATTCGAGTATATTCTCTGAAATATGATCCGTGCCCACCCTTAATATAATACACATACATGTAGTTTGTTATGACTAATTCTATATTTTACGAAAAGAAATTTTTTAATTATTGTTCTTGGTCAAAGATAATTGAAACATAAGAAAAAATTATTTTTTGTTAAAAACAACATACTTGACACAAACATTGTAGTAAGACAATAAAATTGCTAATAATATTACAAGAGAAAGAGTTGTAGAAATTTTTTTGATACTCATTATATATAATTTTGGTATTAGTTATATTGAGAAGAAAAATATGTTCTATAATTTTCAAGTTCATCGTGAAGAATTGTATTTATAGGATTTTCTTTTTTAGGAAAGTCTCAATTTTCTATCCTATTTTTATTTTATAGTAACTAAATCTTCCATATTTGCTAATAATATTTTTTTTTTATTTTGGGTAAGAAAAATATTAACATATATATTTATATATTTGCATATATGGTGTTGACGGAAAAGTATATTTGATGAGAATTTATGGAAATACAGTTTATCCAGTCAAAGATTTTTCTTGGAAATATTATTAGATGATTCTATATTATTTGATGAGAATTTATGAAAATACAATATATACAGTCAAAGATTTTTTGTTACCACATAGAATAATATTTCCGATTTCAATACATTGTCAATTTATTTTCTACAATTTTTATACCATTTCATATATTTTTGGTGGTAGTCAATTATTTAAGTAATATTGTTGGATAATTGTGAAATAAAAAGAGGTCAGAAAAAAACTAATAATTCTACTAGTGTGAAATAGAAAATTAAGAACCCTACTAGTGTGAAAGAGATTTCCATTTTTTCTAAATAAAAAGAATCTTACAATTACTATAATTCAATATATCAGGATTAGTGCGAAAATCGATGTTGGAAAAGTTGAGATGATATATTAGATATGATCTGACATATATTAGTTTGATTCAATTTTAATGTTTGTTAAAATGATTTCAATTACGTATAAATCAGAATTTGTTCATCCCAAGACATATAAACGGAAGGGATAGAAAGCCCAATGTGTATATTTATCTTTGGTGTGATTTATTTTAAAATTATACTAATATGTTTATCTATCTTTGAAATTTATTTTTTAACAGTCTTCAGATGGAGATCTTGTCGAATGCATTGACAAAAGGAATCAGCCAGCATTTGACAATGATCTATTAAAGAATCACAAATTCAGGTTTGTTTAATTAGTTATTTTTAATAATTTATTTATCTCTCTATGTTTTGTCTCGCTATATAATTTAAATCTTAATATTTTTAAAATAAAATAATAACATGATTTTGAAAAAAAATACAGAATTGGCCAACCGAAATTTCTAGAACAATCAAAACAAAAAATAAAAATAAATGGCAGATGACGGAAGCGCTTAGCACCGCCAAATGTCCAGAAAGAACGATACCAGTACGATAAGACGGAACTAGACACTGTCGACAACAGTAAGCATGAGGTATATAGCTAAACCTATATTTTTCTTAGTTAAACACATTTTAAATAACTAAAAACTTTACCAATTTTAAAAAATATATTTGATTATACGATTTTGTTTTAATATGCTTGATTATTCCTTACCAATTATTAATAAATAAAATTTTCATTATTATGATTTATATTTTGATGAATGAATGGTTTTCCATATCCACTATTTATAATTTATCTTAATATTTCGTTTTTACTTTGATAAATTTTATGTATTATTTTTTCACGGAACTATCAGAACCAGTCCAACATATGTAGATGCCTTAACAAATAACACTAAATTATTTTACTTTTAGGGTCTTATTTTAGTTTTTAAGAAAAACAGCATTTAATCTTTCTTACAAATTCTTTTTTTGGGCAATGGGCTAAGGCACTTCTACCCTTTTTACTTGGGTTGGGCCTGCGAACTATTCAATGATATATTTTTTTTTTTGTCTGAACTATTCAATGTTTTTTTTATTTTTCATGCTATTATTTGATGACGCTGAAAAATTAAATGCTGCTGCGATGCTTTTGTAAACATAATAAAGACTTTGACTTTGTTTTCTGGTTTTGACTCCAATTATATATAACTTTACTTTCTGTTTATATATTATACTGTTTGCAAGAACAAAAGTTCATTTTTAAAAAAAATTGGTTATTGTTGAAAATCAAAAGTATATTTGCTTAAAACTTGAATCCGAACCGAAATTTTTTTCATTAAAATTCCTAAAACAAAATTTAAACCGAACAGTACAATATACCAATACTTTTATTTAGACCAATATATTAGATATGAATCTTTAAGAGAGATAATATGTTTACTCGAATGCATAGAGCGTAAAAGATTTTGGTGGAGTGAAAATTCCACTTGTTATAAAATATAAAAGAAGATTATAACCAAGTTACTGTGATTGAAATGGTTTTCAAAATTTATTGGATATACACATTGTCCAGAGACTATTGAGTAAGTACATGAAAGATTAAGAAATTCTTCAATTGTTGCCAGTGACGGATCCATAAATAAATTTTAGTGGAGCCAAAAATATTTTAGTTACATTTTTCATCTATAACTCTTATACGGATAATATCATATTTGATATATACGCACACTATATGATTTAAACATGAGTTATAACACGGCGATGATATATATATATATGACTAATTACATTAAACACAGTAGATGATAGGTTCCAAGAAAGACTTTAGGTAGCATAAACTCTAAAAAATTCTAATGTCCTAAACAAAAACATTAGGCAGTTTACTAAAAATAAATCCATACAAATACAATGCTATATAAACATCGAAACATAATTAATATATAATGTGAAAAAAAAATATATATATATTTATATATTAAAGTATATAAAAAAGAATAAGAAATCAATTAAAACTTCACCAAGTAGGAAGAAAACTGAAATGCCAAATTTTGATAATGTAATATTTGATGATTCGACTAAGGAAGCTTTATATAATAAGAAGATTAATTGTAATTTAGGATTCAATATTTGACAAAGCATAACTCTACAGAGTAAATGCGTTATTACCACTATCATTTTTATACTTGTTCTAAAAATAATTTGGCTATAGGAACAGAAAAATAATTATGAGTGGGGGCATTAATATAATACTTTTATAATTTGCATTAATCTGACAAAAATATGTGGTGGCATCTGCACCTTCTTAAGCTAAGTGGAGCCACCCTCATTTGTCGCCACGCTCATTTGTTTATATACCAAAGCATTCTACTTCCCATGACAACATCACAGAATGCTAGTTGGTATGATTTGGTTATGGTTTTTGAAGAAAGATCTTACTAAAAACATATTTTCCTTAGCAAAATGGGAAACAAATCTGAGGTTATGGGCTTTAGTGGGCTTATTTTTGAAACAGTAGACCCAATGTTTGAGTTTGACATTTATGAAATTTTAAGCTTGGCTTGCAAATCGGAGTATATAAAATAATAAAAGATATTTTAATCTTGAGAATTAATTTAATTGAGTCAACTTAATTTACAGTATTGACTAATTAATCAGTAGGTTATAAAACACAGATAAAGAATTAGCTAGGTTGACCAAAAAAACAAAGTTGTTAATATAATAAATGATGTTTCTATTTCATTATCAAGAAGTTGAAAAACCAACAATTAAGAAAACTCATCTTCTTCTAAAGTTTCAAATTCAATTTGCCAAATATTAAGAGGATAACTAATTATTATCATTGTTGCAACAACATCGATTTTTAATACAGTATCCATGATCATACCTCTTAATTCCGTAGTAATGGGAACATTCACGATCTTCATACTTTAGTGGCACACATTGTATAAAGCAAGGATCAGATTTTGCTGGTTCGATCACTGCACATATACAGTTCCACAATAATATCACAATTCTATATTTACATACATATAATTTGTTATTAATTCTATACTTTTAAGAAAAAGAAAAAATCTAAACTATTGTTCTTGATCAAAGATAATTGAAACATCACAGAAAAAAAACTTCGTAAGAAACAACATACCTGACACGACAAAAACATTGTAGTTAGACAACGAAATTGCTAATATTATTACAAGAGACATAGAAGGTTTTACGATACTCATTATATATAATTTTAGTATTAGTTGTATTGAAAAGAAAAATATGTTCTATAATTTTCTAGTTCTTCGTAAAGAGTTGTATTTATAGGATTCTTTTTCTACCATATTTTAACTTTACAGAAATACAGTAATTAAATCTTCCATATTTACTCCAGTCAAAGATTTGATGAGAATTTATGGTGTATTTGTATATTTGCATATATGGAGTTGACGAAAAGTATATATATTTGATGAGAATTTATGAAAATAGAGTTTATCCAGTCAAAGATTTTTTTTTGGAAATATTAATTATTAGATAATTTTATATCATTTGATGATACTTTATGAAAATGCAATATATATAGTCAGAGATTTTTTTTGTTACTACATATAATAATATTTCCGGTTTCAATACATTGTCAACTTATTTCCTACAATTTTATATCATTTGATTCATTTCATATATTTTTGGTGGTAGTCAATTATTTAAATAATATTGTTGGATAATTGTGAAATAAAAAGATGTCAAAAATCTAATAATTCTACTAATGGAAAGAGATTTCCATTTTTTTCTAAATAGAAAGGATCTTACAATTACTATAATTCAATATTAGTGCGAAAATCGATGTTGGAAAAGTTGAGATGATATATTAGATATGATCTGACGTATATTAGTGTGATTTCAATTCTAATGTGATATAAATCAGAATTTGTTCATCACAAGACATAAATAAAATTTTCTTTTTTGATTCTACCACATCACATACCAATAAAAAAAAATTCTCAAAATTGCTTTCGTTTCATGACTTAATTATCACTTTGACAGTTTGACTAAATGCAAAACCATTATTGAAAAAGAAATGTGAAGGTTGACTAATCTTGATTATGTATCCTTATTTATATATTTGAATTTTTTTTTTATTATATTAAACTGGACAATAAATGTGAGAGCGTGTTAGAATTCAGATATATCAATATTTACAAAGTTTTTATATAGTTGGAAATTGAAACAATTTTAGTTAATGTGGTATGCTCCTTCTTTTGAAGTGGTCTGTCATCCTCGCATCTTGCTCGTTATATATTTTTAGTATCCTTTTTTAGCTTGCATTTCATTGCTTTGCGTTTACCGCAGTTTTTAGTGTTGTTCTGCGTTGTATTTTTTCATGCCGTAACCGATCATCCGCTTTTAATAGAATGTCCTTTATAAAAAAAAAAAAATCCATCTTTTTCTAAAATTTCAAACCCAATTCGCCAGTTATTAAGAAGGTAACTAATTATTATCATAGGTGCAACAACATCGATTATTTTTTATATCTTCCATCATCGTACCCCATAATTCCACAATTGTGGGAGCATTTATGATCTTCATATTTTATTGGCACACATGCTATAAAGCAACGACCAGATTTTGCTTGTTCGATCACTACACATATACAACTCCACATTAATATTCTATATTTATATGTCCAAATAACGCTTTTGTTTAATCCTCGTTCTTAAAAACATATATATACGTGACTAATCTATACTTTAAGCAAAAAAAATATCTTAACTATTTTGTTTTTGATCAAAGATAATTGAAACATAACAAAAACATCTTTTGTAAGAAACAACATACCCTGCAGAAACATTGTAGTTAGACAACGAAATTGCTAATATTATTATAAAAGAAAAAATTATAGAGGTTTTTGCGATGTCCATTATATATAATTTTAGTATTAGTTATATTGAGAAGAGAAATATGTTTTATAAATTTCTAGCTCTTCGTGAAGAGTCGTATTTATAGGACTCTTTTCTAGGAAAATCTCAATTTTTTATTCTATTTTTATTTTACAGTAATTAAATATTCCATATATGCTAATATTATTTTTATTTTAGGTAAAAAAATATTAATTAACATACATTTGTATATTTGCATATTTGGAGTTGACAAAAAGGTATCATCTATATTTGATGAGAACTTGTAAAAATACAGTATATACAGTCAAAGTTTTTTTTGTTACTACATATAGAATAATATTTCTGGTTTCAAAATTTCAATACATTGTCAATTTATTTTCTACAATTTTTAAATCATTTCATATATTTTTTGGTGATAATCGATTATTTAAATAATATTATTGGATAATTGTGAAATAAAAAAAGAGTTCAGAAAAACTAAGAATTCTACTAGTGTCAAAAGAGAAGAGCAAGAGTGTGAAAGAGATTTCCACTTTTGTCTAAATAGAGTCAATAGACATATTCTTACAATTACTACAATTCAATATATCAGAGTTAGTGAGAAAGTTAATGTTGGAAAAGGTGAGATGATAATTAGATATGATCTGACGTATATTTGTTTCATTTCAAATTTAATGTTGGCTGAAATGCAAGTATCAGATTTCGCTGATGATATTCCTTAACATTTGGCAATGCAAGTATCAGATTTCGCTGGCTTGATAACTGCACATTAGGGATGGAATTAGGGGTAGGCAAAATTTCGGAACCGAACCGAACCGAACCAAACCGAATCGAATAACGTAATTTGGTTCGGGTTCGAATAATCTAAATAATTCAAACGGATCTATCACTAAATTTATTTGGTATTTGGTTCGGTTCGGTTTTTAACCAAATACCAAATTACCCAATTGGTTAACCGACATTAAAATACATATCACTATTAGAATTTCTTATATTTATAGTTAATTGGTTTTAGATTAATGTTCATAACTTCATTAGTTTTATATTTTTGAGATTTGCAGTTTTGACTTTTCGTTTGCTCATTTTCTAACGTTGTCGTTTTGTCTTCGATGAACAAATCTAATGCTAGTATTTATGGCTAGTGAAAATAAAAAATAAAATATTTTAGAATAGAAAACAAGAGGACATTTATTTATTTTAAAAGAATTTAAACGTTGGATTTATATTTGTTTTTAAACGTTATATTTTCTATTGTGAATGTGTGTTTTTTAAACAAAAAAGCAACTAAAATTTGTTCAATAAAATAAACAAAAATTAATTGGTTAATTGCTTCTAAAACCCGAACCAAACCGAACCGAACCGAATTAAAAGCAAATCCCAAATGGAACTTATTTTCCTAAAACAGAAAAAACCAAAATCCGAATAACCCGAACCGAATCAAACCGATTAACCGAATGCCCACTCTTAGGTGGAATTATTATCCGGGATCCGGTATCCGATCTAGTATCCGTTCCTATCCGCTCCGGAAATACGGATATCCGAGACGTCCGGATCCGGATCCGGATCCGGATAGTAAAATTTGAAGGTCCGGATATCCGGATCCGGACCAGAATGCATTAAATATATTAAAAACATATAATTTTACATATATTAAGTTATTTTTATATAAAATATATACATATATATTGATTTTAGTTCTTTTTCTAATATATCATATTTATTTTGAAAAAAATATTCAAAAATTTAATTTATAATTTAAATTTATTTATATATTTTATAATTTTATAGTATTTTAATTTAATTATTTTATTATTATTTTCGGATCCGGATCCGAATATCTGGAAGTCACGGATCCGGATACTTTTCCACGGATTCGGATACTCTTAAATTTCCGGATATCCGGATCCATCTCACCCGTCCACATGTTCAACCCCATGTTCAACCCCATGTTAATATTATCATTTTATACACAAATAACTTTTTTTTTTATCGAAGTTCTTAAACACATGTGTAACCAATGTTCAAAAAATCGTTAGGCGTTAATCGGCCGTTCGAAGAGGGTCTAACGCCTAATCAATTAAACGGAGATTACTCGAGGATTAATCGGGGATTAGTTTTAGGGTTTTTTCAAAATTTAGATACATTTATATAGATTTACTAACGAATATGGACAATAAATTATTTTGGTCCAGCGGATTATCGAGTATCCGATTTTAAAACACTTCTCCTTGCCAGGGTTTGAGGCCCAGAATGCCTACATTTATTATTTTTTCGTTTTTTTCTTTAATGAATCGTGAAATTACAATTCTACCCTCGTCTTCTTTCTTTCTCATGCGACCTCAGAAACCTAATTTCCGTCGTTCTTCTTATTTTTTCACCATTGTTGTTGATTTAGCTAGTTTTTTTGTGAGTTTGTCTATTATGATAGATCTATAACCCAACAGTCAATTTCGAGCAATAAAATCAAATAAAAAGTAAAGAATTTTGAGATCTCCGATTTTATAAACGAATAGGTTCAGATTCGCACATATGCATGAATTTTTCTTATAAAACTGTAGAGATGAACATCGCGTTTGCTCGTTCAGACTTCAGACTACATTCAGGTTATAATTCATGCAATTAATATTATAAATTAAGGTTAATTTGGGCCGGGTTTATTAGAGTTTGTGTAGTGGTTAATTTTAACCCATCATTTAAGGTTAATTCATACAAACTCATCAGATCAATTGGTTTCAGATTTGTTAAAAAAAGAATAGGGCCTTTGGACGGAACTAATTTTTAACTTGGTTTTTTTATATATATATAGATTACTACTCGTGCTTACCCATGGTAATATAACTATTTGTAATTAATATAGAAATTATAAAATTTTAGAAAGTGGAAAATTCAATTTCATTTAATATATATATATATATATATATATATATTAACACATATCAAATTTTAATCGATTAACCGACATATTTTTATATTTTTGTGAATTTAAAATTATATTAATATGGTTATTTATTTTTAACAGAGTTCAGATGGAAGTGTTGTCGAATGCGTCGACAAAAATAAACAGCCAACATTTAACCATAGTCTTTTAAGAGATCACAAAATTCCGGTTTTGTTTAGTTTGTCATCTACAAAATTTAGTTATTTATTCATGTTTTTTCTTGATAATCATTTTATCTTAGATTCGATGTTAATAATAGTTTTTAAGAAAATTAATAATTTTTTTTTAAAAACAAAATATAGAAAATGCCATCAGAAATTTCTACTATGACCAAGACGCAAAAGAAAAGCGTATGGCAGACATTAGAAGCGTACGTTCGTACTGCAGAGTGTCCCGTAAGAACAGTGCCGATACAATTCTACGATACATTGCCGATACAATTCTACAATTTGATTCTACGATTCATAGTGAATTATTCATATTAAATTTTGAGAATTATTTTTCATGCCTAAAAAATAATTTACTGATGCTGCAAAAATAAATCTATTTATAATTATTTACTTACATATTTGGAAACATAGGGGTCGATTGGTAAGGATTGTGGCTATAAACTGTTGCTGTAAGCTTTTAGCTGTAGAGAAAATGGCTGTAAAAACTGTGACTATTATTTTTGAATATTAACAAAGTCTGATTGGTAATAAAAACTGTAGAAACTGTTGCTGTTATTTTAAATATTATAATTTTATATTAAAAATGTAAATTATGAAAATATCAAGTAAGGTATGAGTGTTATTATCGGTCTATGTGATCTTTTTCTATTGACATAAAGACACATATATTAGTATAACATAATACATAAATATTTTTAATAAATGTTATATTTGTTCTTAGATTACCTTACGAGAAGATGATGATGATGCTATTTTCTGTAAGAACAAATTCTTTTAAAAATCAATACAATGTAATACAAAATAGAAAATAGAATTATTTACACAAAAAGTGAAAAAACAAAAAAAAATAGTAAAACTTTTGCTTGAGTAATATTTCTTATGTTTATCATTGTATTTATAATCTTTAGTGATATTCTAAAAATAGTGTCTGAATCTTTTTAAAAAGTTGTTTTCAATAATTGAAAGCTTAACCGTTGAACTATTAACTAGAGATTGCTTTGAATGTTTACTCTTGGTCAGGGTAAATATTTATCCCTATAAAGTAGAAAATAACAGTAACAAAACAATTTTGAAAAAGTATAATTGGCATAATGAACAAGAAAATGATTAATTAATTAATTAATTAATTAACATACCAACAAAATGGATCTTAAAAGAAAGAGAAAAAAATAATAATGATTAATCAATTAATTTTTTTTTGTAATAAATTGTATATAGATTTATATATAGATTTTAATCATATTGGGGAAGAAAATAAACAAAGTTTTTAAATTTTTTATTTTTAAAGTCTCTCTACTCCCCCGCTTTAGAAAAAACAAAGGAAATAAGAAAAAAAAAATCACTTTAAAGATTTTAAAATAGAAAAATGAAGCAAAAGTCTGATTGGATAAAAAAAAGTTGTGAGAACTGTTAAATGGCCTACAGCCTTAACAGCCACAAAGCTAATTACCCCATAGTATAACACTTTGATTTTATTTTCTGGTTTTGTCTTAAATTTTATAAATTAATTTTCTTTATAAAATATTTTATTGTTTGCAACAATTAACGAAAGTTTTTAAAAGAGTAGGTTATGAATTTCATATTTTATAGAAAAAGTGAAAGAGTTTTAAAAAATAACTAGAAAGGATCTCGATGTCTCTTTTTTTTTTGTCAGTCTGATTAGAGAAAAATTGTTAATTTACAAATAGCTTAAACACAGTATCAGTATTATGTTTTACAAACTAACTTTATTAATCACGGTCAATTTTGATGATAGTATGCGGAAGCAGCTACGCATATCCCAGAGAAACTATCCGGAACAAAAGCAATAATAAATGTGTGGGATCCGATGGTAGAAGACAGAGAAAACGAGCTAAGCATCTCTCAAATTTGGATTAGCTCGGGAGCCTATAGGAGGACTGATCTCAACACTATTGAAGTTGGATGGCAGGTTCGTTTATAACATATTAGTTTGTGTTGTTATTACACTCCTAATCATTTAATTAAATCATATGTATAAGTGACTAATCCGATATAATTTATTTAATTATTTAACCATTTAGGTATGTCCGGGGTTATATAACGACACCAAACAAAGATTATTCGTTTTTTGGACGGTATGTCTGAATTTTATTTCATTATCAAATTTGTTTTTTTTTTATTTTACATTTTCAAGCATAAAATATTATTATTACTATTACAAATGTATTATTAGTTTCAAAGTTAATTAACGTATAGTAATATTATACGTTAAAGGGAGTAAAAAAAAAAAGACTAATACGAACAGTATAGTCGAGTCTACATTAAATCCAATCAATTTTTTTCTTCTGAAAAATCTAGTCAATTTTTTTTAAAATATCTATATATTAAATATACTTAAATAATATAGATATATCTACATATAATATAAACATTATCCATTTTGATTTTATTGTGAAAAACATTATTTATGTCATATGTGTGATATATCTGACGGTGTCTATATAGACTAGCTTGCTTACTGAATGAAATGTTTGTAGGAACTAAATACAGTATTATTAGTACTGTTATACTAAACTATGTCAGATTTTTATACCATATATAAGAAAACAAACAGTACAATTGGAAGAAATCATATGAAAAGATAGAGATGTCAAAATGGTTAAACCAATCCAAATCAATACCAAAATGAGTTGAATGTTAAATGGGTCATTAGTTAATCTAATTTATTAAGCAAATGTGTTGGATCAATTAATAACTCATTTAAATTAATGGGTTATTGGTTAAATGGGTTGATCCATAAAATATTTTTGTTTTAGTTTAAATAATTACCAAACTTAATAAGTATCAAAAAATTTAATAAGTTTAAATAATTATGGATTGATCCATAAGATATTATTTTTTTCAGAAAATAAAATAAGGTGAATACCAATATTAGTGTATTCTAAAAGCTTAAGTGTAATAATTTTGTTTTCATCAAATTAATTTGATAAACGATAAACTCTTAATTTAAATTACAAAATAGATAAAATAAAATTACGTTACAATTTATTAATTTTAGTTATTTAATATACGGCTTACAAAAGTCATTCAATAAAAGCAACAATTTTAAAATTAACGTATCAAAATTATCATTCATTGGTTTGTTAAACTTAATTAGTACCCTCTCATAGCGCTTTTTTATATAGTTAGTTGGAAAATTATTGCAAAAAATTATATATATAATTACTTAATATTAAATGAAAATTTTAAATTATATATATATATAATTACTTAATATTAAATAGAATTAATTTGTGCATTCTAATAGAAATATCATATATATTTTCCAGAGTGACGGATACCAAACAACCGGAGGCTATAACCTTCAAAAACCTGGTTTTATACAAACCAGTAGCAATATTGTCTTAGGAGGCGCTATAACTCCTATATCTAGCTTCGGAGGTAGCCAATACGAGATTACCATTCTCGTATGGAAGGTTGGTTTCTAATTTTTTTTTTATATATTTAATTTATTTTATGTGTATTATGTTCTTGTTTCTCTAATTGATAGATACAAAAATAAATTATAGGATCGAAAAAGCGGAAACTGGTGGTTGAGTCTAGGGCCCAACAACTCATTAGTAGGATACTGGCCGGCGGATATTTTTACGAGTTTAGCTGATCACGCATCTTCGGTGGATTGGGGAGGTGAAATTGTGGATTTTCACAGCTTTGACCGACACACAAAGCCGCAGATGGGCTCCGGTCATTTCCTCAAAGAAGATTTTGGAAAAGCGAGTTATTTCCGCAGCCTAGAGATTGTAGACGACAGCAACAACTTCCAGCCGATCCAAAAATTGGATACAGAAGCAGAAGGTACCTATTATAACATTACGAACCTGCATACAGATGAGTGGGGGACTCATTTCTTCTATGGAGGATTTAGCCATACACATTCAGGAGTGGTCCCTCTAAGATTGAGTTTGTTTTTTATTTATTTCAATTTTAGTTTTTTCATTATCATTTAGTTTCTTTTCTCATTTTTATTTGGGTGGAGTCTCTGTGGAAAAACTCTGTTTATAATGAATATCTTACAATAAAAATCTTGTATAGCTTTGCAAACTGAACATTAGAATTAAATATATGACCAATATATTTTTGTCAAATGTGATCAGTTTATGATTTTATAAATGTGTAAGAGAGATAATATATATGTTCATTCGAATGTATTAGAGTATATTTAGTTTTGGTGGAGTGAAATTGCTCTTGTGATGGTGAAATTTTCTCAAATGATATTGCATGGGTACATTGTCCACAAGGCTATTGAGAGATTACAAAATATTCTTTTATCGTCACGCTCATTCGTCTATATATCATAACATACTTTGAACTTTGAATGTTTTTATGGCCCCAATAATCACGAAATGTCTTTATAGCAATTTGGAAGGTTAATTTCAAAAGCAAAGATTTTGAGTGACTATAAATTCACATCGTTTTGCGAAGTTATCACGATAGAAATTAAATAGCCTTTTTTAATTAGAAAAATTAGAAAGGCTGATGGAGTTGCTGTTTCAATAGAAATGTGAAACAAATTAAGATTGAGAGAGCTGTTGTTAATACTATTAGAACTGTCTTTGATTAACGCAAAATGGTAAGAGAGCACACAAAAAGACCATCGTTGATCAAAGAAGAACAAAGCTCCAAGTAAAGTGTAACACACAGAGTTTTGGAGTTTGCATTTATTCAAAATCTAATCAATACTAATATCCATTGTTCAAAGCTAAAAAAAGTGTTAAAGTGAAGAGAAGATGAGGCAAAATTGAAAAACATTACTGAGAGTTGCCAATACATGGAAAGGAGATCTAAAAACGGTAAAGTAACCGAAAAAGTAGAACATATGGTTGCAGATTTTTTGTTTACAAAATTTAGAAGAGAAATCTTAGTAAACGTTGTCTGAGAGTGGAATTTCAAAATCTAAGATTTGGCTTGTTAGTGTTAGGTCTGTGATATCAGATTTTAGTGAACTCGAAGCATGTAACTCTCTTCTCTCAGCTTGGTAATTAAGAGAACGTGCTAAGCAAAAAGTGAAAAACAAATCGGAGGTCCTGACATAAGAGGATCATAAGCAAATCAACAAAGAACGCATAGCCTCAAAAATGGTTTACCTTATTGTTGGTTTCTCGGATGTCTGGATTTTATGTGGATCTCCTCGGCAGGTTGCAGATCGGTCCAGGAGATCCATGGAGAAGTCAGGCCAGAGAGAAACATGAATCTTGCAAAACTGTCTTCCTTGAATGATCAAATCTGATTATACCAAGGGGAGTGAAGAGAATTGATCATCTTTACTCTAATTTGGTGTCTCCATGATAGTGTCTTTTTTACATCGAAATTAGAACCGGCCATGAATTTTAAAAAATCACACTCTAGAAAAATGACCATTTTGCATATTTTTATTAAAAAAATGAACCGTTTTGTATATTGAACCGACCCAAATTTGTAAAAAATGGGTTGCAAACTTATGTTTAGTCTTTTAGGCTCAGAGTCGGCCATTCGAGATGATAGTGTTTAAACTCAATGGTTATTAGATTATTATACAAAATTTCATTGGTTTAGGAGTGTACTGACATGGCGTGTTAACATTTTGAGTTTTCAGATATTTTTTGCCTGAATTTAGCGGGTTTCTTTGTGAGCTGAGCTGGCTTGCAATGATTAGCTCGTATCTCTTCATTGCCTTGTTATTTTTGCTCATGGGATGTATAAAAAGATACTATTTTAAATGGATTGAGTAACCCCCCCCCCACCCTTTTTCCCCTAAGGATACTTCTCAATTCATTAGTTCTAGACTTTTAGTCAAAATATGTATATCAACCAAAATAGCATATCTAAAGGACTTCAACTATAGAAAAGCGTTTTATTCTTTATACTTGTATTAGATTAGGACCCGCGTAATACGCGGGGTTTTAATTATAACTTATTTATAAATGATAAAAAATAAAGTAAAACGTGTCGGTAATTGATTAAATTTTATAAAGATAAAATTTATGAAAATGTAAGAAATATATGTTAAATCTTGTTGATGTAAATATTTAGATTTTGATTGTTACTCGCACACTTATTTTAGATGTTGATTAGTAACTTTGTTTCAAACTGAATTTCAACTCCACGTATTTCATCTCGCAATACAACTCATGTATTTCATCCATAATATTAAAACCATATTTTTACTCCATGCATTCCTTGTCAATTAATAATACCCAAAATTTTCATATCAAAATAATATATGCATAATGCATTCTATCAAATTTATGTCTATATATGTCATTAGTGTTAAACAAACAGTAAGAAAATTAACAAAATATATTAGTAAATAAATTTAAAAGTATTAACAAAACATGTCGTAATCTCATGAATATCAATTTTTTATTTGCCGCACTAATACTTTTAGAAATTGGAAATAATTTGTCTTATTTTCCTTTTTTAGTTTTTTTATTTAGTATTTTCTTTTAATTTTTTAATAATATGTTTTTTTTTTTTTGACTATTATTTCATTTTAGTTATACTACAATTATAAATAATTTATCTTATTTTTCTTTTTTAGTCTTTTTGATTTACTATTTCCTTTTAATTTTTTTTAATAACATGTCTTATTTTTTTTTAGACTATTATTTCCTTTTAATTACACTACACTTTTTGATTTAAGAAATAAATAATGTAGAGAAAGAAAATTTATATTTTTATATTAATATATTGACACGTGTCGCAATCTCAATTAAAATTAACACATGTCACGATCTGATGAGTTACGATTTTGCCTACGTGTCACACTCACGTTGGGAAAAATTTAAAGTAAAATAGCTTTGATCGATTTGTGGAACTCTCGAATTCATGATTTGCTTGAATGATGTATTTTTTTTCTTTTCTTTCTCGATTAGTTATGACATTTTTTCTTTTTTTCTTTTTAAACGTATTGACATGAAACAAATTTTTTTTTTTTAATGATATTTTTTTTTACAAATTTTCCCTTCTACCTTTTTTTAATAACATTTTTTACGAATTTTCCCATTTACTTTTATTTAATGATATTTTTTTTACAAATTTTTCCAATGATGTATTTTTTTTCCCTTTCTTTCTCGATTAGTTATGGCATTTTTCCTTCCTTTTTTTTAAACGTATTTACATGAAACAAATTTTTCCTCTTTTTTAAAACTAGTTTTTACAAATTTTCTCTTTTACCTTTTTTAATGACATTTTTTACAAATTTTCCTTTTATCTTTCTAGTGATATTTTGTTTACAAATTTTTCCTTTTTTTAATGACAATTTTTTTTACAGAAGGACATTGACTTTTTTTTATTACGTTAGGATATTTTTTTTTGGCGATGATGTATTATATTTTTATATTAATATATTGAGACGTGTCACAATCTCAATTAAAATTAACACATGTCACAATCTGGTGAGTTACAATTTTGCCTACGTGTCACATTCACGTTGGGAAAAATAAAGTAAAATAGCTTTGATCGATTTGTGGATATCTCGAATTCATGATTTGCTTGAATGATGTATTTTTTTCCTTTTCTTTCTCGATTAGTTATGACATTTTTTTTTTTTTTAAACGTATTGACATGAAACAAATTTTTCTTTTTAATGATATTTTTTATTTACAAATTTTCTCTTTTACTTTTTTTTAATAACATTTTTTACAAATTTTCCCATTTACCTTTATTTAGTGACATTTTTTTACAATTTTTTCCAATGATATATTTTTTTTCTTTTCTATCTCTATTAGTTATGACATTTTTTTTTTTAAACGTATTGACATGAAACAAATTTTTCCTCTTTTTTAATGATATTTTTTACAAATTTTCTCTTTTACTTTTTTTTAGTGACATTTTTTACAAATTTTCCTTACATTCTGTTTACAAATTTTCCATTTTTTTATAGAAGGACATTGACTTTTTTTTGTTGCGTTAGGATATTTTTTTTTTTGCGATGATGTATTTTTTTTTTAATTTTTAGATAAAAAGGAAATATTATTTAAATTAAAATTAACTTTATACGTTAGTATATTATACGTGTCATCATCTCAATTAAAATGACACATCTCACGATCTAATGAGTTATAATTTTGAGTACATTCTCTTTTATATAATAAGATAGTTATGACATTTTTTTTTTTAAAACGTATTGACATGAAACAAATTTTTCCTCTTTTTTAATGATATTTTTTACAAATTTTCTCTTTTACTTTTTTTTAGTGACAATTTTTACAAATTTTCCTTACATTCTGTTTACAAATTTTTCATTTTTTTTATAGAAGGACATTGACTTTTTTTTGTTGCGTTAGGATATTTTTTTTTTTGCGATGATGTATTTTTTTTTAAATTTTTAGATAAAAAAGAAATATTATTTAAATTAAAATTAACTTTATACGTTAGTATATTATACGTGTCATCATCTCAATTAAAATGACACATCTCACGATCTAATGAGTTATAATTTTGAGTACATTCTCTTTTATATAATAAGATAGCTTACAATAGGTTCAATTCTTTGCTTGTTCAAACAAATACCATCATTTTAATTTATGAAAGAAATTTTTATTTTCTAAATATTTTCAATTATTCATTAGATAAAAGATTTTGTAAACCATACGATAATATGTTCAACAAAAATAATAATTAAAATATTTGAGACGATTAAACATATATACTTTGACTGAATCAATGTGGTAACCATTTAATTAGAATACAACATATAAACGCAACAATCTTTCGTTTGTGTTGTAACTTTTCTTAAAAAATAATTAAAACAACAAGGTAAAAAAAATATAAAATGCATTTGTAAAATGTTATGGAGTGATAATATATTTTTAAATATAATAGTTTAGTTTGCAAAAAAAAAATAACTTTTTTTTTCAAGGATGCTCTAAAAGCCCGAATCTCTTTGTTAACCAAAAAAAAACTAAACTCTATTTACAATATTGACTAATAATTAGTCAATTTCATTAGGTTATAAACACATAGACCTTCGAGATTAGGTTATAGCAACGGTATCACAGTAGTATAATAATTTATGAGCTGCAACAACACTTTTCTGGATTACTTATAAAGAGAATCGATTATTATCATGAGCTGCAACAACACTTTTCTGGATTTCCACCACAGCGTCCATGACTGTACCCCTCCATTTCACAGTCATGAAAGCATGCATGATCATCATTCATCAAGTCTAAAACCATCACATAGAAAAAGACAAGAGGCAGATTTTGTTGGCTCGATCACTGCACATATATATATATATACAACTCCACATTAATATTATAATTCTCTATATACATATATTTATGTCCAAATAACAGTTTTTTTCTTCTTAAAGTTCTTAAGAAGATCATATATATATATATATATATATATATATATATATATATATATATACAATTTGCTTTGACTAATTATATAATTTAAGAAAAAATGGTCTGAATTATTGCTCTTGAAATGATTAAAGATATTGAAAAATAGCAAAAAAACATTTTTTTATAAGAAATAATATACCTGACACAGCCAAAATGTTGTAGTAAAAAAACGAAATTGTTAGTATTACTCCAAGAAAAAAAGCTAGAGAGGTTTTTGGGACACCCATTATATATATTTTGCTAGTAATTTAGTATTAGTTATATTGAGAAATATGTTCTATATAGTTGTCTACGTGACGAGTTCTATTTATAGGATTATTTATCTAGGATCATCTCAAATTAATTTTCTATTCTATTTTCATTTGATAGTAATTGGATCTTCCATATTTGGTTTATTTTTATTTGGGTAAGAAAATCTCAACATATATTTTTATATTTGCATTTATGACATAATTCTTTATAATTTGATGTGAATTCATGAAAATACAGTATATACAGTCAATATTTTTAAAAACATTTAATAATATTGTAAAGTTTGACTAAAATTTATTATGGGTGTAAATGGTGATATCAAAAAAGAATTCAGCTGAATAAAGCTAGATTCAGCAATTCCACCGGTACCGTTTATATAAAATTAAATTCAGTCGAATTCAGCTAAATTCAACAATTTTTTTAATTCCAACTAACATGTAGATATATTCATTTCGGGTAAAAATCGGATAATAATAGTGAATACACATACCGATTAAAAATATTTAAAATATCAACAATTAATACGAATACGGTATATTTGTAGTTCATATATATAAAATCACTATCCAAATGACAAAAGTCAGATTCATGTTTGGGTATTTCAGATAACTACGGATAATTTACGATAATTTTTGAAAATTTTGGTTTGAGAAATTTTGGATAATTTTAATAATTTTTAGATAATATTAGAATTTCACAAAAACAATTCATAACTATGCTAAAATATTATTCAAGATATCAAAATTCAATAATATTCTTACTCATCATATTATTGATTTAGCTACTAGAGAGGGGAAAAAATAAACGACTACATAATTTTATATTATATTTTCATGTTAATTTTTGAAATTATTTTTTTAATAATTCTTTGACTACGTTTTTATTAATTATTTACATGTTTTTAATAGTTCAAAAATAAAATTATGAAAGAATAACTCAATTTTACTAACCAAATTATTATTTATAGTACTACTAATTTTTAAAATAATTTAGTATTTTATTTGAAACCATCATATAATTTTATTTATTTATATATTTAGATTAAAAATCGTTATTCCGACCATTTTTCCAGTTAAAATCCTTAATTATTTTGCCAAAGACTTCATAAGAAAAAAAAGGAAAATGAAGAAGAAGAATGAGTCACTTACGGCGGGAACACTTCTTGGATAATGAATGGCGGCGGAGATAATGAGCTGACGGCAACCGCTGATTGAGAGATAACGGTGATCGATATAGAACACCACATAATTTTTACCTAGATGCTTCTGACTCATCCTCCGTTTCATTTTTTTTCATCCCCAATGCCTTCGAAGCAGAGAACGCCTTCTCGAGATTCACCACTGCTTATGCGGTTCTAAATCTTCATAAGCAAATATCTTTCTACGGTTGCTTGTAACTTCTAATCGGAACGACTCCACCCATAATCCCCGACGCAATTCTATAAAACGATTGAGGAGTTTGGATTATAAAGATCGAAGGAAGATGAAGAGGAAAGAGAATTAATATTGATTTTTTTAATTAAAAAAAAACGACAGAACATGTGATCAAACAAGATAAAGGGTACTATTGAAAATTCATGTCTAACTTATGGGCGAAAAGTGCTCCAATAGTAGAAAGTGTGTGTTTCAGTTATTACTTTGTCAAAAGTGTCTATAATAGTTATCAACCCTAATTTAACTGAGTCAACTTAATTTACAATATTGATTAATTAGTCATAAGCAGTGTTCGAGAAAGCGTTAGGTGTTAAGCGGGTGGTACTGACCCAGCGCCTAACGCCTAGAATGCTTAATCGGGGCCTAGACGATTTTAGGCGGTTTAAGTATTTACAACATAAAACATTATGATATTGTAGATAAATTTTATACAAAAGCATTTACTAGAAAAATAAAAATATTAAATCGTAAACAAGAATTAAACAAAAATATTCATTTAATTCATATCAAACAACATATGAACATTTATAACCATGTATATGGAGTTAAAACTTATAAATTTAAATCGATGTAATTAGAAATTGGAAAAATACACTGAAATAGAAAAAATTAAATTAAAAATAATTAATTAACGATTTTGTAGGACCGCTCTTAAGCACTTAGGATTACTTAAAATCGCTTAAATCCGTTTAGTAACAAAAATACATAATTTTAACACGTATAAGGTAACATCCATGGTCTAGACGGTCATTTAGACGTCGTCTGAACGCCTAAAACTTAGTCGGAGCCTAGACGACCACCTAAACCACTTTTTAGAACACTGGTCATAAAGTTAAAACATACACAACGAATTAGCTAGGTTGCCCAAAAAACAAAGTTGTTAATATAATAAATTATGTTTTTATTTCATTATCAAGAAGTTGAAAAACAATTAAGAAAACTCATCTTCTTCTAAAATCTCAAACCCAAGTCACCAAATATTAGGAGGATAACTAATTATTATTATAGCAACAACATCGATTATTAGCACATCTTCCATCACTGTATCCTTTAATTCCGCAGTCATGGGAGCATTCACGATCTTCATACTTTAGTGGCACACATTGTATAAAGCAACGGCCAGATTTTGTTGGTTCGATCACTGCACATATACAATTTCACATTAATATTACACTTCTATATATATATTTATATGTCCAAATAACAATTTTGTTTTCGAGTTCTTGAAAACATATATATACACTAGGACTGGGCATAATATTAGGGATCCAAAATCTGATCCGATCCAAAAAATAGAGTATCCATAGTTCTTGGATCCGGATTCGGTAATTTAATTTAAAGATCATGATACCCAGATCTGATCCGAATAAGCTTTCATATATTGTTTTATTAAAATATATGTAAAATATTTATATAATAAATGGAAGATTACATTAAAATATCACCATAACTAATTTATTTAAGAATTGGAGTATTGTTTCGAATATCCATAACAGATATGTTATCAAATTGTTATAAAAATCAGTTTGAAAAATTTATATGATACTTTCTATTTTTATTTTACTTTTTTACTATTTTAATATGTTTATTATTTTCAAAAAATTATTTGATATTATTTTTACTATTTTTAGATATTTTTGGCATATCCAAATAGTAGGGGTGGGCAAAAAAACCTTAACCGCAAAAACTGAACCGAACCAAACCGAAATACATGATTTGGTTTGGTTATGGTTAAACCTAAAAATTCATTTGGTTATCATTTTTATCAAGTTTTCGGTAAAACCAAATGGTTTTTTCGGTTTTTAATCAAATTTGAGATAATCTATATTTCTTTGGTTTAAACTAGGTTCATCTTTACTTTTTTTTTTATTGGACTTATCTATTTTTCTATGTATATTTATAATACACAACTAATTCTTAAAAATAATAATTTGCTGCCAAATTGTTGTTTTATCATTTCTAAATTCATTACAACATTTAGGAATATAACGAATCTAAATTTAAAATATATACTACCAATGAATTCGATGTACATTTTAATTAGTTAAAAAATTTAATTAGTACATATGTTTGATTCTATTAAGTTATAATGATTTATTAACAATCATTTTGCATGAACAATAATACTAGCTTTCTACATTTGATAATTTTGATATCGTTTAATATTTTTTCTCAACTGATATTAGCTTTTTAAAGAAAAAAAAGCTAAGAACCTTATTTTTCGAGGATAAATATATTTATGTTATGCAACAATTTTTTTGTTGTTGAAAATAATGGAAAATACCGAAAAAATGCGAAACCAAACCGAACCGAATTGTATATGATTTTTATATGGTTTCACTTTTTATAAAACCGATAAACCATAAACCAAAAAAACCAAACCGTACCAAACCGAACTACATACGATTTTTATATGGTTTAAATTCTTATAAAACAGATAAACCGTAAAACCGAAAAAATAAAACCGAAATCAGAACGAAAACCAAAACGCCCACCCCTACCAAATAGTAACTTTTTAGATCCGAGTATATATTCTGAAATATGATCCGTGCCCACCCTTAATATACACATACATATAATTTGTTATGACTAATTCTATATTTTACGAAAATAAAACTTTTAATTATTCTTCTTGATCAAAGATAATTGAAACATAACAAAAAATTATTTTTTGATAGAAACAACATACCTGACACGGCCAAAATATTGTAGTAAAACAACGAAATTGCTAATATTAATACAAGAGAAAAAGTCGTAGAATTTTTTTTATACTCATTATATATAATTTTGGTATTAGTTATATTGAGAAGAAAAATATGTTCTATAATTTTCATGTTCATCGTAAAGAATTGTATTTATAGGACTTTCGTTTTTAGGAAAGTCTCAATTTTCTATTTTATTTTATTTTATAATAACTAAATCTTCCATATTTGTTAATAATATTTTTTTTATTTTGGGTAAGAAAAATATTAACATATATATTTATATATTTGCATATATGGAGCTGGCAGAAAAGTATATTTGATGAGAATTTATGGAAATACAGTTTATCCAGTCAAAGATTTTTTTTGGAAATATTATTAGATGATTCTATATTATTTGATGAGAATTTATGAAAATACAATATATACAGTCAAAGATTTTTTGTTACCACATAGAATAATATTTCCGGTTTCAATACATTGTCAATTTATTTTCTACAATTTTTATACCATTTCATATATTTTTGGTGGTAGTCAATTATTTAAGTAATATTGTTGGATAATTGTGAAATAAAAAGAGGTCAGAAAAAAACTAATAATTCTACTAGTGTGAAATAGAAAATTAAGAACCCTACTAGTGTGAAAGAGATTTCCATTTTTTCTAAATAAAAAGAATCTTACAATTACTATAATTCAATATATCAGGATTAGTGCGAAAATCGATGTTGGAAAAGTTGAGATGATATATTAGGATTATTAGATATGATCTGACGTATATTAGTTTGATTTCAATTTTATTGTTGGTTAAAATGATTTCAATTACGTATAAATCAAAATTTGTTCATCCCAAGACATAAATAAAAATTTCTTTTATGATTCTACCACATCACATAGACACATACCAATAAAAAACATTCTCAAAATTGCTTTCGTTTCATGACTTAATTATCACTTCGACAGTTTGACTAAATGCAAAACCATTATTGAAAGAAAAAAATGTGAAGGTTGACTAATCTTGATTATGTATCCTTATTTATATATTTGATAAATTTTTATATTATATTAAACTAGATAATAGATGTGAACATGTAAGAATTCAGAAATATCAATATTTACAAAGTTTTTATATAGTTGGAAATTGAAACAATTTTATTTAAATCTATAAAATTATTTTAAAATTATCAATTTATTTACTCGATATATTATATACAGTTTGAAAAAGTCATTTCGCTTCTTGTAAAAAGCTAGCAATCCTCAATTTCGTCGACACAACTGTTAGAATTTGAGCCTTCTGCCCTTCTCTATGAGTTGATTCAATCAAAGCTAGCAATGGACCATAATCTTCTTCCAAGTGGGCAAAATGGGCTTTCAATATTTCCCCCTTGGTACAATTGGGTTTCTCTAGTGAGATTTAATAATAAAATAAAGTGGTCTTTCATTGATAGCTAGCTCATTCAGGTAAATTTGTTAAAGGTAATTCATAGAAAGAAACTCATCATTTTCAGAAATTATCAGGTTTCGTGTTCGAGTTATCGTCAAATATATTATAGCCTATCTTCAGATCAACTTGTCATGCGGAAATTTTTTATAGTGGTCATGTGAAAGATTTGTATCAAAGCTATATGATATTATCAATGTGTCATGTAAAAACCATTCTCATCTCTTTGTAGGTTAGGTTTATCATTGTGTTTTCTTTGTAGTTCAATTAGGTTCTCTTTGGTATTGTTTATCATACCTTGTATCCCATTTTGTATTTCTCATTTGTCAATAATAAAATTCAGACGAAAAAGGAATAAAAAAAATAAAAAATTTATTGATGGTTCAATCTTGCTTGATACAAAAGTTAATCAAAGAAAGAAAAAAGAACACATATTAGAAAAGAACCAAAAATGTAAATATAGTATGTCTCGAAAAGATGTTAATATAATAAATTTAGTATGTTTTTATTTCATTATCAAGAAGTTGAAAAGCCAACAATTAAGAAAACTCATCTCTTCTAAAATTTCAAACCCAATTGGCCAAATATTAAGAGGGTAACTAATTATTATCATAAGTGCAACAACATCAATTATTTTTATATTTTCCATCATCGTATCCCTTAATCCCACAGTCATGGGAGCATTCATGATCTTCATATTTTATTGGCACACATGCTATAAAGCAACGACTAGATTTTGTTGGTTCGATCACTGTCACTGCACATATACAACTCCACATTAATATTACACTTCTACATTTACATGTCCAAATAACGCTTTTGTTTAATTCTCAGAGTTCTTAAAAACATATATATACGCGTATATCGGTACATATAGTTTGTTATGACGAATTCTATATTTCAAGAAAAAAATATCAGAACTATTTTGTTCATGATCAAAGATAATTGAAACATATCAAAAGACATATTTTGTAAGAAACAACATACCCGACACTGCAAAAACATTGTAGTTAGACAACGAAATTGTTAATATTATTATAAGAGAAAAAATTATAGAGGTTTTAGCAATACCTATATATATACTTTTAGTATTAGTTCTATTGAGAATAAAAATATGTTTTATAAATTTCTAGTTCTTCGTGAAAGGTCGTATTTATAGGACTCTTTTCTAGGAAAGTCCCAATTTTCTATCTTATTTTAATTTTACAGTAATTAAATCTTCCATGTCATATATGCTAATATTATTATTATTTTGGGTAAAAAAATACTAATTAACATATATTTGTATATTTGCATATTTGGAGTTGACAAAAAGTATATATATTTGATGAGAACTTATAGAAATAAAGTATATACAGTCAAAGATTTTTTTTTTTTTTTGTTACTACATATAGAATAATATTTCTGGTTTCAAAATTTCAATACATTGTCAATTTATTTCCTTCAACTTTTAAATCATTTCATATATTTTTGGCGGTAATCGATTATTTAAGTAATATTGTTGGATAATTGTGAAATAAAAAGAGGTCAGAAAAATCTAAGAATTCTACTAGTGTCAAAAGAGAAAATCAAGAATCTTACTAGTGTGGAAGAGATTTCCATTTTTGTCTAAATAGAAAGAATCTTACAATTACTACAATTCAATAAGTCAGAGTTAGTGCGAAGTCTGATAATTAGATATGATCTGAATATTTGTTTCATTTCAAATTTAATGTTGGTTGAAATGCAAGTATCAGATTTCGCTGATGATAGCATTCAAAACCTTGATACGTTCCTTAACATTTGGCAATACAAGTATCATATTTCGCTGGCTTAATAACTGCACATGTTCAACCCCATGTTAATATTAGGGTTATCATTGTATACACAAATAACTTTTTTTCTTTTTTTTTATATCGAAGTTCTTAAAAACATGTGTAGCAAAGCATTTGCTTTTACTGATATTTTTTTTACCATAGATTATTGTTATAAGTTTTTTTTTTTTTTTTGATAAAGTCCCGCGTTCTATTGAAAAGCACGAGAAATGATTACAACATGGTACAAACATAAGAACAACTTAGAAACTAACAATTACAAGTAGATTATAAATGATGAAAATGATATTAAAAAAAATATGTTACTGAATAATTGTCAGGATTCAACCAGTACTAAAAAAAACAAGTTATTGTTTTAAGTTAATTATAAATAAAGTTTGATGTAATCGATGATTAACAAATCGTGTAAAAAACATATGACCATAGAACATATCTATATACTATATTCATGTAAATACATCAACAACATATTTAAAAGAATTCCCCACAGCTAATAGATATTTTGTATTTTTCAGAAATTTAAGATTTTTGTTTTAAACAAATTATAAATTATAAAATGTCATCAAGCTAGTTTGGGTTCGTGTCAACGGTTTGGCACTTGGCCTGACGCCGAAAAAATCGATTTTCAAAAAAAAATTAAGACACTAATTAAGTAATTGTTTATTATTATTACTTCACAAGTACCCTTTTGTTTCGTCTCTGTGCTTCTCCCTGAGAAAATAAAATAAAATAAAATAAAAATTCGGTTTCCTTCAATATTTTTTTTTCTTTCTTCCTCGTTTGTGTAATTTCCCGGCAACGGAAGAAGGAGGAGGAAGAGTGTAAGCAAGAAATTCCTCTTCTTCTACGAAACATAGCTCTCTTTTGCTTCTCCGATTCTCTTCCTTGTTTAGTTTGATCGACTACTCAAGCTTTTTTTTTGTTTTGCTTGTTCATGGTTTCCTCTATCGCAGGTACTACTTCTTCTCTTCGCTGAGATTCTTCAATCGGTTGATTTTTCATGTGAATTTTGTATTACCTTTCTTCGAAATCCGTTTGATTGTTATTTGGTTTAATAGTAGTTGATGATGATTGTTCTACTCACTGGTGATGATTTTAGCGAGGTTTTCACGGGTCCTTGAGTCGATGTTTGACATGTTTCAGAGGTTATCGTTTTTGGGTTATTGCGAATTTTTAAGCTTTTAATTTGAGTTTATTGCTCTGATGATGATGTTTTGTCGCCGCCACAAGCAGCAAAAGTTTCTCAAGTTAAAAAATTTCTTAAGTTGTAGTTCATGGAGTTGACCAACTGAGAGAGGTTTCATGGTTTTGCTTTGATTCTCTTTGTTTCTTGATTTGTTTGCAGTTGCAGAAGCCAAAAAGATGGAGCTTGAGCCCAAGGAATCACTATCTGCTGGTATGAAAAGAAAACTTTCTTGTGTCCCTTTTTGTTTTTGATGGAAATTACCTTTTTTTGATATCTAATCATTTTTGGCTATGTTGAATCTAGACATGCCATCCTTGATGAGTAGATCATCTGAAACTTTTAGCGGAGGCGGTGGATATCGTTCTGCTAGTGATCTGAGCATGTTCTCAAGCTCATTGCCCACACTTTTTCATGAAAAGTGTATGTCTTAGCTTCTTTTCGTGATCAATTGTACGATTGATCTACTTGAATACAGTGCTAACATCTTTTTTTCTTCTTGTTGTTGCTTTTGTTTTGACAAACTTGCAGTGAATATGACTGATTCAGATAGTTGGCTCTCCTTTGATGATAGCTCGCCCAATCTGAACAAACTTGGCATAGGAAACTCAGAGAAGGATTCTTTGGAAGATGTTGAACCCGATTCTTTAGAAATCTTGCTGCCTGAGGATGAAAATGAGCTCCTTCCTGGCCTCATTGATGAGCTTAATTTTAATGGGTTGCCTGATGAACTTGAAGATCTCGAAGAGTGTGATGTTTTTTGCACAGGAGGGGGTATGGAATTGGATGTTGAATCCCAAGATAATCATGCTGTTGATGCATCAGGGATGCAGATATCGGATCGTGGTGCTGCGAATGCATTTGTTCCTCGTAAACCCCCCAATATGTCTGGCAGAGTTTCAGTAGAACATCCAAACGGTGAACATCCTTCAAGGACATTATTTGTGAGGAATATCAACAGCAGTGTCGAGGATTCTGAGTTAAGCGCCCTTTTTGAGGTAATGCACACTTGTTTGCTTCCTTCTTTTGCAACCAAAAAGTTGAATATATCCATCAGCTTGAGGCCACTTTGCATCTATAACCTGGTAATATCGAGGCTTGCTTGCTATTGCTGACGTGATTTGTATTTGTCACCAGCCATTTGGGGAGATCAGAAGTTTGTACACTGCATGCAAAAGCAGAGGTTTTGTAATGATATCCTACTATGATATCCGAGCTGCTCATGCTGCAATGCGTGCACTACAGAACACTCTCTTAAGAAAAAGGACACTGGACATTCACTTTTCCATTCCTAAAGTATGGATTACGTAAACTATTCTTGATTTGAAGTTTCAGCTTTCGTTTGCTCTTTTCTTATCATCATTTTACTGCCACATGATAGGAAAATCCGTCAGAGAAGGATATGAATCAAGGAACTCTTGTGATTTTTAATGTGGACACAACAGTATCAAACGATGAGCTCCTTCAGCTGTTCGGTGCGTACGGTGAAATAAGAGAGGTAATTTATGTTTTCGGTTAACTTATGCGTTCAAACGTGCATATGCTCTTGCAATGGGTTTATCTTTACGTATAAGATATTCTTCTCTTTGTTTGTATTTGATGTATCAAATCATCCGCTTATTAATTCTTGACTACTTCTGAAAATGCAGATTAGAGAAACCCCAAACAGGCGATTCCACAGGTTCATTGAGTACTATGATGTTAGAGATGCAGAGACAGCCCTTAAAGCACTGAATAGAAGCGAGATAGGTGGAAAATGTATAAAGCTCGAACTTAGCCGTCCTGGAGGGGCCCGTCGAGTGTGAGTTGCCAAACTTTGTATATTTCCAAGAATTGAGTTATCTTGCATACACAGTGAACTGGAACTATTTGTATGCAGCTCGGTCCCGTCAGCAAGTCAAGATTTGGACAGAAACGAAGTCACAAATTTCTTCAATCAATTAGGTTCACAAGTTGCCAATTCTCCACCAGGTAATCTCATATTGATCATTTCTCTTATCATTTTTTGTTCTCCATTGGTTAGCATGCCTTGTCCGGAATTCATCGAATCTATTTAACAGGTAACTGGCCGATTGGCAGCCCAGTGAAGGGATCTCCTTCGCATGCCTTTCCGAGGCCACATGGTCTAGGAATCGTCAGGCCGTTTAACTCAGATAATATGCCGGGATTGGCTTCAATTCTCCCTACTCATCCCTCTAGCTTTCATGGATTTTCACCAGTCAGGAATGACCAAGGGCTATTAAATCATCCAAACCAAAAGGGATTGATGCACAACGTTTCATATGGGCAACCTCATTCGTTGCCAGAGCATTTAGCAGGTGGAATTTCCAACTCCATGAGGTTTATTGCTCCACACTCCTCAGGATTTGGGACTTCATCTGATCACCGGTATCGTTGGGGAAGCCCTCCTCAGCATATGAACTATCCTGGTTACACTGGAGTGTCGTCGTCATCATCATCTAGTGAACTTCCTTTCACTGTCAGGAGTGGTTTTCCATTTGCTGAGAGGCAAGGTTCATTGCTTGGAAAATACCAGCATCATGTGGGCTCTGCTCCCTCAAGCATCCATTTTAATACCCAAATTAATTGCTACCCGGGATCACCAGAGAGGTCCTCCCTGATACCGCTTGGATTTGGTGATATGGGAATCAACAAAAACTATATCAATGCTCATGGAAAAGCGAACCGTGGTGTTAGTATTCCAGGGAGCCATAACGAACGTGATTTTAGTGGCTTTGGCATGTCCTCAATGCCTACGGTTCCTTTTGGTGGGAGTAGAGGATTACAATCACTAAGGCCTGAACCTTTTCCGGAGCAGGGTAGAGGATTAGAATCACAGATCGAGACTCACAATCGGAATCAGCTCGCAGATGGTGGGAGATATCATATTGACTTGGATAGAATTGCTAACGGAGAGGATATCCGGACTACATTAATCATTAAAAACATCCCAAACAAGTAAGCGCGCTGTTGATGTCAATTTAAGATCTTTCGGCAATGTTGTAACTCTCAAATGTTTTTGTTTTGTAAGGTATACTTACAAGATGCTGGTGGCTGAAATTGACGAAAAGCACAAGGGAGACTATGACTTTCTGTGCTTACCCATAGACTTTAAGGTACTATACTATAAGAGAGTGAACTCATGATGATCTTGTATGACATGAGGACTTACTGACCTTCTAGCTTTCTTTCTGGATACAGAATAAGTGCAACATGGGTCACGCTTTCGTCAACATGGTCTCTCCGTTGCACATCGTTCCCTTCCAACAGGTTTTTACCTTTTCTCTTCACTCTTGTTTTAGGAAACTGCTCTTGCCAGATATGTCAGTCGAGACTAGTAATGTGTTTCTCTGCCTGTTTCTGCAGACCTTCAATGGTAAAATATGGGAGAAATTCAACAGTGGGAAAGTTGCTTCATTGGCATATGCAGCGATCCAAGGAAAGTCTGCTCTTGCTTCATACATGCAGAATCCAAGTACTATGAAGGAAGAAAAGCAATTGTTTCCAGTAGTATCCCACCACCATGACGAGGGTCACGACTCCGATGATCAGGTAGGTTATTGGATACAAACTCTGTTTTTCTTTTGTTTTGATTGATGGATTCAAAATCTAGATTGCCTTCCAAATGCATATGCGGTCTCTTCACATTTTATGTCCTCCGATTTCACCTTGTATATATGGATATCATACAGGAGCAACTATTTTCAAGCATTTGGAACATAACCGCGCCTGATCCAGATTGGTCTTACACAATGGATCTTATCGAGAATCAGAGAGAGAACATTAACTCCAAGAGCGTTGCAGAAGAGTCCTCTTAAATCCCCACTAAAACCAGTAGCTGGGAACTCTAACCCACCATCAAAGGTAAGCTAAGTGTACAGATCTGGCGCGGTTATGGAAGAAACAGATGTACAGTATTACGGCTTGTTTTTCCTCGGAACAAAGTAACCGGGTTTTAGGGATTACTTCACGCGAAAAAACCGATCTAAAAACATCCCTTTTAGTACATTAATACGTTATATACTTTATTCGGAAACTTCTTCTTATCAGTAATGTATATATCATCCTCTTGCGTGTACATCCTCCTGTCCATGTGAAAGACATGATCAGTGTTTAGTTGTTTCATTACAACTGATTCGTTATAAGTATATGTCTCAATTAGTTACCATTACAAAACCGTTACACGTCTCTCTCTATGTAGACATCTCCCCGTGGCTTCAATGGCGGATCAGGCTCTTCTTCAACCTTTCCTAGCCAAACCTACCACCAAAGGCTTGGCACGGGATTCGGATTCAGGTATTCTTCTACGGCTTTTCTCTGTACTTCTCGTCGGAGCAATCTCCTTGTGGGCAAACCACGAGGCATCAAAAGGTTTCTCCCTAACTATCATCAATGAAGCTAAGGATTCTCCTTCCGGGAAAAGATTCTCCCTTTTCTTCGAATCTGATGATACTGCGGTGCGGGTCTTACTCGATACAAGCTTCTTTGTGGAGAGATTTCTCTACTACGGTGTTCCTCATCGTCTCCGGAAGCCTGTGAACCACGTGACCGTCCGATTTAGTGCTGGAGTCGAAAGGTTCTCGGTAACTTCCGGTGCAAGTCATGGAGAGTATGCGATCAGATTAAGCTCATCTTTCATGGAAAGAAGTAACTTTAGTACCGCCGTGAAAACTGCAATGCGACGTTCTATGGTTAGGATATGGCTATGGGGAGACAAGTCAGGAGCTTCGCCGGAGCTTGTAGCCGGCATGGTGGAGTATCTGGCCGAGCCGGGGAAACGAAGTCGTTTTTATGAGTTAGGTGGGTATTGGAAGAAGGATAAGGAGTATGTGTCTGTGGCTAAGTGGTTAGGTTACTGTGAAGGACGAAGCGAAGGTTTCATCCGACGGTTGAACCATGGGATGAGACTTAGGTGGGATGATCGGACGGTGGATCTAGCTTCGAATGGTGCGTGTGATTCACGTAAGGTTGTGTTGCGTGAGCTAAAAGATCGACGATAATGGATTTGATAATTGAGAGAGGAACATGATTGGTTCCTTGTGATGTCGTAGTCTAACACACATGGCTCCACGTCATTATTCAATGTGTATAATACAAGGGAATATAAATTCTTTTAATAAATTGATTTTTTCCACGAATAAATAGAAAAAGGAATTAATGGATTTTATGTTTGATTTGTTACTTTTTTATTTTCCATTGAAAAATATTTTGTTTTAAATACTCAATCCACATTACCGTTTACCAAAAAATATTAAGGATATATAGAAGGGAAACAGTTCCACGCGTCGCACACCAATAGAGACTATGGTATTGAATCAATAACCAAAAGGGTTACGAAAGGCTAAAACCATAACACAATAAAAAAAGGAATAGGCAAAGCAGATCGTATTGAAGATATACGAGCGTAGAGCCAAAGAGCAAACCAAATTCCACCCGGTCACACCGAAATCGAAAACAACCGGTGAGAGATTGAACCAAAGAGAGACCAAGACATCAAAAGGAGACAACGGATGAAGGCAGAATCTTACTAAAACTGAATCAAATGGAGACCCCTGCGACAGATTAAGCAAACCAAAGCACAAACCAAACAAAGCCGACACAGGCTAAACTTGAACCGAGACAAGCAAATCCAAACGGAGAACACAAACATGTTTGATTTGTTACTTGGGGTTGATTATTGGAGTCTACTACAGAGAAATAATTTATTGGAGCCCAATTTTGGTCGCTGATGAATTTTTTTTATTTTATTAATTTCGAAATAGACCAAGGCCCAGTCCAACAAGAGTTGTAGGAGACTGACAGCGACCTAACCAAAATCAGATTGGAATATATATATATTTTTTTTTCATCATTAAGGCTATAGAAAGCATGCGTAGTTTACGGATGGATAAGGTGATATTCGCAACGGAGGCTGTAGATTTGGTTGGTGCAATTACTAAACCTCTGGAATGGCCAGCCATCAAAAGGAGCTACAAGGTTTTATCGATTTGGAATTTAGAGTTGAAGAACCAAAGAAAAACAAAACGTTCATGCTTATAGCAAGAAAGTGTAACAATGGAGGATCGGCGACAATCCTACATCGCATCTGGTGATCCATCATGGTTGAAGTCTCTTTTTCTTGCTGAAAGACCATTTCAAAACTCAATAAAAAACGATATTTATTTTCTTGAAAGAAAAAACCCAAAAATATACGGATCATCTAAGATTGGAATACATGTAGACTTGGGGGTAAAGTGAATAAAGTGTAAGGAATCAAAATTGTCAGCCGACAAAATCATTGTTTTGATGTAATAACGAAGATATTTATCAGAGTGATCAGTCATTTGTACCGCTAGGAAGCTGAAACGTTTCATTAATGCTCATACCAATCGGTTCTTCTTCTCTTTAATGGCTTCGGAGAGTCTTTTTTTTAGTTTACGGAAATTTCTAGAGCTTAGCAAGCTTCTTCAATGGCGAATCTTCCACCGTTCTAGTGCTAGTGGCAGAACAGGTTTGGTGCATGTGATGATCTATCGATTTGATCTAGAAGTTTATGGGTGATGTTTAAAGTTTATGGGGGGTTTATATGAGTTTAGGTTAAGTAAACATCATGTCTTTATTGTGAAATTTGGATTATTAACTCTGCCGACTAATTTTTGTTGTTGTTGTTCTGCTCCAGAATCTGTGTTTTGTTTGTGTGGCTGTTTGATTTTAAGATTGTGTATTTAAAACCCTTATCGTCCAACAAATTTTAGTTTTCTTATGTCAAGAATATTGCAATTGAAGTGTTTTAAGTTCCATTTCTCTCTTACTATGGTCTATGAACAGTATTTGGTGATTCATAGATGGGACTGAGGATACGTGAATTGATTTGGTCATTGGTTTATATATGTTTTCAGGAGCTTTGCCGATGGATTCCCAAACAAAAAAAATGCTGCCTGCCAAACTCAGACATCGAGAAGTAAAGAGAAAAAAAAGAAGCAATCATCATAGTGTATTGTTGGAAGAGAGAACATTTTGCTTGTTGTGTTCATCTTTATGATGAAGATGATCACAAGAAGCAAAATGCTACCTCCTCCAACAATACAAACTATGATGGTTGCTTTTATTTTCTCTTTTTCTTTCTATTCTATGTATGAGTTTTGCAGATGACACTTTGTAATAAATATCATGACCGCTTTCAGCATAAGTCCTCATATCCAAGACATGGTTAATTAAGATATACTGCCCTTAATCCGCTTTCTATGACAATCTCGGGAGGGTGTATAGATTTGAAGATCTTGAAGAGTGTGATGTTTTTTTGCACAAGAGGCGGTATGGAATTGGATGTTGAATCCCAAGATAATGATACGTCTGGCAGGGTTTGAGTAGAACATCCAAACGGTGAACATCCTTCAAAGACATTATTTGTGAGGAATATCAACAGCAATTAAGTGCCCTTTTTGAGGTAATCCGCACTTGTTTGCTTCCATTTTTTTTCTCTCTTCAAATGATAATTACTAGCCTTAACTCATTTTCAGATTTTTGCCGATAGTTTCACAGGTTGCCAATTCTTCACCAGGTAATTTCATATTTGATCATTCTTTTATCATATTTTTTTTTCGCCATTGGTTAGCATGCATTGCCTTGTCAAGATGATGGATTTCCAAGATCTTTGGGAAATTTTTTAACTCTAAAACGCTTTCTTTTGTAAGCTAATACTTACAAGATGCTGGTAGGTGAAATTGACGAGAAGCACAAGGGAGACTATAACTATCTTTGCTCATCTGCATTGCGAGCGATGTTCTATGTTAGGATTTGGCTATGGGGAGACGAGTCCGGAGTTTGTCGCCAGCATGGTGGAGTATCTGGCCGAGCCGGGGAGAAAACGAGGTCGTTTTGATGAATCTGGTGGGTATTGGGAGGATAAGGAGTCTGTGTCTGTGGCTAAGTGGTTAGGTTACTTGAAGGACGAAGCGAAGGTTTCATCAGACGGTTAAACCATGGGATGAGACTTAGGTGGGAAGATCGGAGACGGTGGATCTAGCTTCGAATGGTGCGTGTGATTCACGTAAGGTTGTGTTGCGTGAGGCCTTGTGCTGTCGTTTTCTAACACACATGGCTCCATGTCCATTATTCAATGTGTATAATTCAAAGTTTTATTTTTGGTCAATTTTTTTGTTCTCGGATAAATAAAAGGAATTAAAGTATTTTATATGTTTGAATTTGTTAATTAGTGGAGTCTGCTAAAGAAAATAAATTTATTGGAGCCCAATTTCGGTGGCTGAATACTTAATTAATTTCGAAATAGACCAAGGCCCAGTCCAACAAGAGTTGTAGGAGACTGACAGCGACCTAAACAGAATCACTATTCTTGACAGTTTTTTTTCCCTAGATGATCTCATAACCTCATATAATAGAAAAATAGAGAGCAAAACCTATTATCCAGACAAATGTTATTCTCTATTTTAAGGTTTGACTAATACATATTTGGCTAATTGTGTTGGTTCGTGCCGTTAAACAAGTTGTATGGTATTTTATTTTGAAATAATAATAATAAAATAATGAAATGAGAAATCAGGCCAAATAACTTTAAAATAAAATTATAACTCACAAACTAACAAAATCCCTCCTGTGTCCCTAATCCTAGCTCCACGTCTTAGGGTTTTTTATTAGTTTGCTAATTTTTTTTTTTTTTTTATTATCTAGCAAAATCACCCTATGAAATTATGAAAACAAAAAAAATTATATGTAAATTGCCCATTTACAAAGTAAATGATTTTTGTTTATTTGATATTCAAAAATAGTAATTATGAAAGCAAAATAATTTTGGATAATAATAATCTTAGAAGTTAAAATTTTAGTGTTAACTATGAATAGCGTTATAATGTTTCAAACCATTTCAAGTTCAATTAAAACGATAATTTTTAAAAATAATAATTAGATTTGGGGTAAAGGAATAAAGTGTAAGGAATCAAAATTGTCAGCCGAACAAAAACAAAGGGCTTTTGCAAAAAAAAAACCTTTAAACCCTTTTTTGTTGTGTATCCGATTCCGTAGCAAAAGACATTCAGACTCTTCACGGCGTCAATGTCTGAGAACGCAGCCAACAAGATCATCATGGAGAATAAGATTTGCAAAGACGCAATCGTGTCTGAATTGCAGAAGAAGAAAGTCCATCTCTTTTACTGCTTAGAGTGCGAAGAACTTGCTCGCAATATCGCCTCTGAATCTGATCATATCACTCTTCAATCCATCAACTGGAGGTAAAAAAATTTCATCTTTCACCCATTTTCTGGGTTCTCATGAGTTTCTGGGTGATGTTTTTAGTTTATGAGGCCTCTGTGAGTTTAGGTTAAGTAAAAATCATGTCTTTATTTTGAAATTTTGATTAACTCTGTCGCAAAACTCGAATCTGTGTTTTGTTTGTGTGGCTGTTTGATTTGAGGCTTATGTATTTAAAAAAAAACCTCATCTTCCAGCAAATTTCAGTTTTTAATGTCAACAATATTGCAAATTTAAGTCTTTTAAGTTCCCTTTCTCACTTACTGTGAATAGTATTTGGTGATTCATAGATGGGATTGAGGATTTGTGAATTGATTTGGTTTATCTATGCTTTCAGGAGCTTTGCTGATGGATTTCCCAATCTGTTTATTAACAACGCACATGAAATCCGAGGACAGCACGTTGCTTTCCTTGCTTCATTCAGTTCTCCTGCGGTTATCTTTGAGCAGATCTCTGTCATTTACTTGCTCCCGCGCTTGTTTGTCGCGTCCTTCACTTTGGTTTTACCTTTCTTCCCCACTGGTTCCTTTGAGAGAATGGAAGAGGAAGGAGATGTTGCTACTGCTTTTACAATGGCTAGGATTGTGTCTAATATCCCCATTTCACGTGGTGGTCCGACTAGTGTAGTCATCTATGACATCCACGCTCTGCAGGTATGTTTAGCTATTCCTAATATTCCCGGGATACGATAACTAGTAGTTTCCTATGACCTGTAAGTGTTATTCCTTTTGATTTTCAATACCTCTATCTGTTGTTGTGTTTTCAGGAGAGGTTTTACTTTGCTGATCAGGTTCTTCCTTTGTTTGATACTGGAATCCCGTTGTTGACGAAACGCCTTCAACAGCTTCCTGAAAATGAGAAAGTTAGTTCATGAAATCATCATTAGTTTTATCCTATTTACATGCAAAACTGTTAGTGACAGCGTCCACTCGTGTTTTTCAATGACTGTTGTGTTTTTGCTCCCTCAGCTAAATTTGATTCCTTTTGTTTGCAGGTCATAGTTGCATTTCCAGATGATGGAGCCTGGAAGCGTTTCCACAAGCTGTTGGACCAGTATCCCACTGTATGTAGCGATCTAAACTGATGTTTTAATCTTCACTTTAACAACGTTTATGAGCCTGATAATACTCTCAATGTTGGAATCATAGGTGGTGTGCACAAAGGTTCGTGAAGGTGATAAGAGAATAGTCAGGTTGAAGGAAGGGAACCCCGCTGGTTGTCACGTTGTTATTGTTGATGATCTTGTGCAGTCTGGGGGTACACTCATTGAATGCCAGGTAACGAGATCCTCGTGAACTACACAATCTCCCTGCATTAGGCATCTACACATTTAAACATTTCGCGCTGAAATGTGTTAATATTCCAATTTCAACCCAGTTTTGATCCAAAATCTTTGTTAGTTATTAATCTGCAGATAATGTTCTATGAGATTTGTTGATAATTTAGTTTGAAATTGTCAAGAAAATGGCGGTCTTTTCACTCAGTCTTAACCGTTTCGCTTTATTTTATTTCACACAGAAAGTATTGGCAGCTCATGGAGCCGCGAAGGTGAGTGCTTATGTAACTCACGGTGTCTTCCCAAAGAGCTCGTGGGAGCGTTTCACCCACAAGAACAATGGTAAGTACCTGTAAAAATGGAAGAAAAAGCAATCGACTTTGCTAATTGTTTTATACGTCTTGTTGAATCTTAAAGCTGAAAGTCTCTATTGTTGTTTTTGTTTTGTCTCCAAATTAGGATTAGAAGAAGCGTTTGCTTACTTCTGGATCACGGATTCTTGTCCACAGACGGTTAAAGCCATAGGAAACAAGGCTCCTTTCGAAGTCTTGAGCCTCGCGGGGTCCATTGCTGATGCTCTGCAGATTTGAAGCAATAGAGATAAAAGAGCATTGGTCTTTGCTCGTCTTGGTGGTTTTGCCTTGGTGTTGTACTCTTAAGAGATGATCAATTTATGACAATAAATCATATCTGGACAGATTGTTGAACCTCGTACTACTCTGTTCTTGTTGATTGATCTTGTTTCGCAATTATTTAATCTTTAAGTTCAGAGAAAAAAAAAAAAAAAAAACTAAACATATGTGTCGTCTTGTTATTTGGTATTCACAAGGATCAATCCCAAGAGCCCATTTGTGTTGAACACTAAAATCTGTGATTTATAAAAAAAAAATTTTACAAAATTGTACAAAATTCCAAAATAAGCACTATAAACCAGCTTTTGGGAGACTTTAATATAGTAGATTTTATGATAAAAATAGGTTTTATTTTTATTGAATTCCACTATAATTGAGAGGACCAACAATAGGAAATTCATATTTTGAAACATGATACTGAGAGAAAAAAAAACATTATTTATCGCATAAAATCACCAATTACTAGCAACAAGATCGATTTCTATGGTAAAATGCAACAACAATCTCCTTTGGTTGCAGATTTTTGAACACATTCTCCTCCAACGTACCCCTTCCTCTTTAACGCCCGGTCAGATATACAATAACCGAGGCATTTATAACTATCGTACTCCCCTATCACACATTTATCATGTTCGCATTGTCCATATTTATTTGCCTCACTCACTGCATATAAACAACCCAAGTTATTAAGATTATATAATTCTATATACCATTTCCAAATAATACACACATACATGTAAATGGGTATTACCGATTCTATATTAAAGAAATGTAAAGTCTTCAACTATTGTTCTCAAAATTTTCAAAGACAATTCAAAATAAATAAATTAATAAAGAAATCGAATCATCGTACCTGACACGGCCGAAATGTTCAAGTTGGACGATGAAATTGTTAGTGTTATTACCAAGAAAAAACCGATTTGAGGTTTTTTTGATATCCATTATAATTTGCTTAGTTTTGTTTTTATTGAGAAGAAAATATGTTTTATAAATTTTTGATGAAGAGATCTATTTATATGATTTTTTTTGGCGTGAAAAGTTTTTATTTAATTACTACCCGATTTTTTATTCTTTTATTTTGGTCATAGATGAATCTTCCATGTTTTAATGATATACTAGAAAAGCTTTTATTTAATTACTACCCGATTTTAAGTTTTAGTATGGCATAATTATTTGTTATTTTTAGTGTGAATACATGGAAATACACTATATAAAGTCAAAGATTTTTTTTTTGTATTTATATATTGGCATGTATGGCATGATTAAATATACCAAAAAGTGTTTTACACATATTATGTAATTTTTACTAATATTTTTAATATTTTCAAATATATCCACACGTGTGTAATCTCCCTGCAAAAGGGTTAAGTTTTCCGAGACATGTGTCGTCTTGTTGTTATTTGGTATTCACTAGAGTTGTCAAATGGACACGTCGGTGGTACATGGAAAAACATAAAGTCCAAATGAAAAATGTCTTTTTTGTTAATTTTGTGTTGCAAAACTCATTTTTTGTTAATGCAAAACTCAAATGAAAAGGTGGTATTGTTGTTGAGATTTGTAGTGTATAAACTCAAAAGAATAACGAAAATGGTAGATCGTGTGAAGAAGAAATATCATTTTTATGTAATTGGATCCAAAAATAAGTAAAAACTATGAATTGATTTTTAAATAATTTCGTATTTGTCTAATCCATGACCAAACGGTCAAATCCATTTTTGACCGTTAATTAATTTGGATTGGACCAATAAAATCGCTTTTTAGTTAGACATGGATATGTCCGGTCCAAATGAACGGGGACTAGACTTTGTCTGCGGACATGGACAGCCCTAGTATTCACAAGGATCAATCACAAAAACCAATTTGTGTGGAACACTATAATCCGTGATTTATAAAAAAATACAAAATTGTACAAAACTCCAAAATAAGCATTATAAACCAGCTTTTGGGAGACTTTCATATAGCAGATTTTATGAAAAATAGGTTTTATTTTCATTGAATTCTACTATAATTGATAACCATCAATAGAAAATTCATATTTTGAAAAATGATACAATTAAAAGAGACAATTTAAAAAATGTCATTTTTGGTGTGTCCATTTATAAAAATGCCACAAAGAATTGTTCATTTTCAAAAATGTCATTCATTAAATGTAAACTGACTAAATTACCTTTATTTATTGAAATTATAGTTTTATAGGGATTAGGGTTTAGGGTCTAGGGTTTTAAAACCTTAAACCCTAAAATCTTAAATCTTAAAAAAAAATTTGACCCCTAACAAATCTTTGTTTAATGGGATCGAATCGGCAGGAAGCGAAGGAGATGGCGGAAAAAAGGGGCTATGGTGATGAACCAGAAGATGATAAAATCGGAGAAGACGATGGTGATTCCATCGGAAGAAACGTAGTGGTCGGAAAAATGTTTTCGATGCAGTATATGTCCGCCGTCACGACGACCACAAATTTCACGAAGCTTGGAAAAGAAAATTAAAGATTAACACAATGGTATTTTTGTTTTTAATATACATTACACATGAGATATCATGACCCAACTTTTGTTATAGTTATACTGTGAATTATTAAATTATTGATGGCTAATTTTGCCAATTTTCCTTGTTTAATTGAGGTTTTTTTTTATATCCATTGTAATTTGTTTAATTTTATTTCTATTGAGAAGAGAAGATGTTCTATAATGTTATAGTTTTTTATGAAGAGCTCTATTTATACGATTGTTTTGTCGAGAAAAGTTTTAATTTAGTTACTACCCGATTTTTTATTTTTATTTTGGTCATAGCTGAATCTTCCATGTTTTACTAGTAATGTTTTTTTTGGAAAAAAATCTATTGACATATAATTATGTATATTGTATATTTGCATGTATGGCATGATTATTTTTAGTGTTACATGGAAATACACTGTATAAATCAAAGATTTTTTATATTTTTATATTGGCATGTATGGCTCAAAAAGTGTTTTTAGGCATATTATGTAAATTTTACTAATATTTTTAATATTTTCAAATATCTCCAACTAACTAAATGATTCTTGCACGGATTAAATATTTTTTAATTTTTTTAAGTATAAAATAAATTAGAAAATTGTCGCTTTATAGTTAGAAATTGGTAATAGTGTTAATCCGGATGTTGATCGATTTAAATATTGTGAGTTCAAATGCGTTCGGTTCGAAAGGTATGGTTTTTAGCTGTGCCTGTTTGGTACCGAGCTCTTTGCTTTCTTTATCCGTTCTTTGATTTTTTAGAATATTTAGTTTATATATAATAATATCTAATTACGCAATATCTTTCTTATATTAACCAAACGATGAGGAGTTATAGTAATAGTATTATCCAAAATTTACAATCATATAAATCGTCTTTTAACCAAAGCAGTGATAATGGTTATCACGTATGGTTGTATTTTGATTCTACGAAATTGTAAAAAGTATTTTTTTTTTTTTAGAATGGATATGTTTTTGAAATTATCATATAAACTTATGGTTGTGTTTTTTTCATATGAAACACAACATTTTTCGTATTTATTCATATTAAACAAAAAAAATCCTACGTTTTAGAAAAAATGCAAATTTTGGAGATAACAAGATAAGCTATATACCCCATGAGAAGAGAGTCTTGCGTATAGATAAGTTCCCATCTCATGATGACATTTGTGTGAAATCTAAATATGCACACACGATTAGTATATAAGATCTTGTAAAATCTAAAACCTTCAACAAAAGATCTGCAAAAATATCTCTCTCCGTTTTGCACACTTTCATATAAAAATGAGTATTTTTGTAAAGATTTTGTTTTTTAAAATACCACTTTTCAAAAATGTCATCCTTCTAAAATCTTTTCAAAAATGTCACAAAAATTATATCATTTATTCAAAATATCATTTATGTTTGGGTTAACTATTTTATGTTAGGGTTTATGATTTGTTAGGAAAATACTTTTTAAAGTTTATGATTTTAAGATTTAAAAATCCTTAATAAATGATATTTTTGAAAATAGATAATTCAAAGTGGCATTTTTAAAAATTGACACATCAAAAATGACCCTTTTGTAAACGAGCTCTAACTAAATCTTTTGCAAATAAATCGTAATTATAGTTTTGGGGATCTTTATAAAATATATACGCCATAATATCATATAATCACCACAAAAATTTATACGCACACAATACATACATTTTGGATTTAATCTAGGTATAGAAACTCTTAACAAAACGATAAGAAAGTCATTGAAATTATTTTATTTATAATAAAAATTGTATATACTCATTTATTTTATAAATCTATATAAAGATTTTTTGACCAAATCTATTTTCTATGTAACAATTACATTTTTTACTCGTTTTTTTTTTTAATTTATACAAAGAATATTTGTCACCAAAATTTTATTTAGTTGTTTCTTATATAACAATTGCATTTTTGGTTCATCGAGATTTATTTTAGTTTATCTATTTTAGGTGAAGAAGTTATTTTTTATAATTTAAATTTATCGAGAAATTTATACATAAAATAAAATTTACCAATTTTAACTATATGTTGAAATAAATAGATTTTTAAAATTTAGTTATGCAAGTTTTGAAAAGAGTATATTATATCATAATATTATGACACAACCGTAGAGATACTTTTAATCTATATTAGTTGTATCGTTATAATTGGAAATTTATTTCCTTAGTTTTGGAGTTTTTTTATTATATTATTATTTGGAAGTTTATGTTCTTATTTAATGGAATTTATTTTTTTAATTTTCTTTATTTTAAGGTTTTTTTTTTTAAAGTGAATTCATATTTTTTAAAAATTTCTTTACTGTAGAAAGTTTGTTATCTTGTTTATGTGAAAAGTAAAAAATTCATCAAATTAAATGTTAAATATCATAATTATTATTTACTAACAGAATTCTGATAATTATTATTTTATATTTTAATTGAGTTCCGATATTAATTTATGTTTAAATTGAATTTGAATAATCATTATTTTTATTTGAATTTTTTTTTTCACGACTGCATATTATTATATACTAAGACTCAAATCTCGCGAAATCGCAGGAAAAAATGTTATTTGTTAAATTTTAAATAGAAAATTATTTAACATAATAATAAGTAAAAGTATATAGTGAAAATGTAACAATACAAAGATATTAACATTTTAAACATTTTTTAAAAATATTTTTACGGTAGAATTAAAAAAAAAAAAATATATATATATATATATATATATATATATATGAAAAGACACGACATTGCAAACTATTTTTTAGAATTATGGAAAATTAGTTATAAATGAAAAGGCACCAAAGAATTATGAAAACGTGACGCAGCCCTAAGATGCATTAATAACCATAAAATGAGATTTTCAAAGAAGACGCAACTATATGATTTACTAATTACTATAAAATAGAATTTTCTCGAAAAGACGCAACCCTAAAATGTATTAATAACCATAAAACGATTTTTTCTTGAAAAGACACAATCTTATGATGCATTATAACTATATAGCGTTTTATTTTATAAGACACAACTCTGTGATGCATTAATAACTATAAAATAATTTCTATCGAAAAGATGCAACCATATGAAACATAATTATAAAACAATTTTTTGAAAAGATGCATTTTTATATAGACCAATTGTTTGAAAAGACACAATCATAAGATGCATAACCATAAAATGAAATTTTTCGAAACGACGCAACCCTAAAATGCAGTAATAACCACAAAACGGTTTTTTACTCAGAAATACAATCCTAGAATGCATTAATAACCATAAAACAGTTTTTCGAAAAGACGCAATCCTAGCATTAATAACCATAAAATGGTTTTTTTCGAAAAGACGCAACCCTAAGAGATTAATAACCATAAAACGGTTTTTTCGAAAAGATGCAACCCTTGAAAATAATCATAAAGCGATTATATTGAAAATACGCAACTCTTGGAAATAACCATAAAACAGTTATATCGAAAAGACACAATCTTTGAAAATAACCATAAAACGATTTTTTCGAAAGGTCACAACCATAAAGCACAACCATAAAGCGGTTATATCGAAAAGACGCAATCCTTAGAAATAACCATAAAACAATTATATAGGAAAAATGCAACTTTTGAAAAAATGGTTATATCGAAAAGACACAACCTTTGAAAATAACCATCGAAAAGACATAATCCAAAAATATTTATGTTCTAAGATTACTATTATTAATAGATTAAACCAACAATTGTATCATCTCCACAAAAGCAGAGGACAGCAAATTAAAGAAACACAAAACAGAGACACTCCAAAAATAGAGTCACAAACTTGACCGGAGTTAACGAAAGGGCATGAGCACAACACTTAGCTTCCTTCTACACTTGATGATGAAGTCAAAAAGGCCCTCCAAGTGCCATATAGGACTGAAATCTCCTCTTTCTAGTTACACTTTTTGCTATATCCCTTGCATTTTTGTTTGAATTTTAGTCATAACTTTTTGTTTGAATTGAACTTTTAATCATGGCATTTGGACGTAAATAAGTGTATTTTTTACATCTATTAAATTAAGGATGATAACGTTATAATTATTTTGGCGATGATGATTGTGGTGATGTTCTCTTAAAAAGGATAATAAATAAATAGACATGTGTGGTTGTTATCAATCTCTTGATGTTGATGGCGATCATTTCCACACGTGTGTAATCTCCCGAAGAAGGATAAGTTTTGTTTTTCCCTCATAAAAGTCACACCTTTAAACTCGATCGACAAAAATTCGGCGGGTAAAAATGTCTCCGACAATCTTGTCCTACTCCGGTGTGACGGTGCCGGCGATTCCGTCAACGGCTTCCATCTCCGGCAACTCTTATCTCCGATTGATAGACACACAATGTAGCACGATGAGAGAACTCAAACAAATCCACGCCAATCTCATCAAAACCGGTTTAATCTCCGATACTGTCGCCGCGAGCCGCGTCCTCGCTTTCTGCTGCTCGTCTCCGTCAGACATGGATTACGCTTATATGGTATTCACAAGGATCAATCACAAGAACCCTTTTGTGTGGAACACTATAATCCGTGGTTTCTCACGGAGCTCGTTTCCGGAGATGGCGATTTCGATTTTCATCGACATGTTGTGTTCTCAGTCTGTGAAACCGCAGAGATTGACTTATCCTTCGGTGTTCAAGGCTTATGCTAGTCTTGGGAAAGCTCGTGATGGGAAGCAATTGCACGGGAGGGTTATCAAAGAGGGACTTGAAGACGACTCGTTTATACGGAACACGATGTTGCATATGTACGCGACTTGTGGGTGTTTTGTTGAAGCTTGGAGAGTGTTTGTGGGGATGACGGATTTCGATGTTGTTGCTTGGAATTCGATGATCATGGGTTTTGCTAGATGCGGGTTGATTGATCAGGCCCAGAAACTGTTTGATGAAATGCCGCAGAGGAGTGAAGTTTCTTGGAATTCGATGATCAGTGGGTTTGTGAGGAATGGTAGATTTAAGGAGGCGTTGGAGATGTTTCGGGAGATGCAGGAGAGAGATGTGAAACCTGACGGATATACAATGGTGAGTCTGTTGAATGCTTGTGCGTATCTGGGAGCAAGCGAACAAGGGAGATGGATACATGAATATATAGTGAAGAATAGATTTGGATTGAATAGTATAGTTATTACTGCACTCATAGATATGTACTGCAAGTGTGGGTGCATCGAGGAAGGTTTATCGGTGTTTGAGAGTGCTCCTAAGAAGCAATTATCATGTTGGAACTCGATGATTCTTGGTCTAGCTAATAATGGATACGAGGAAAGAGCCATGGATTTGTTCTCGGAGTTGGAGAGCTCTGGTTTGGAGCCAGATTCTGTCAGTTTCATCGGTGTTTTAACAGCTTGTGCTCACTCCGGGGAAGTACATAAAGCTGGCGAATTTTTCAGATTGATGAGAGAAAAATATTTGATTGAACCATCAATAAAACACTACACTTGCATGGTTAATGTGCTGGGTGGAGCGGGGCTCTTAGAAGAAGCAGAAGCGATTATAAAGAACATGGCGGTGGAACAAGACGCTATTATATGGAGTTCTTTGCTTTCTGCTTGCAGGAAAAACGGTAATGTTGAGATGGCTGAACGCGCAGCAAAATGTTTGAAGAAGCTAGATCCAGATGAAACTTGTGGTTATGTGCTCATGTCTAATGCTTATGCTTCTTATGGCTTGTTCGAAGAGGCGGTTGAGCAGAAGCTTTTGATGAAGGAAAGACAAATGGAGAAGGAAATTGGGTGCAGTTCGATTGAAGTAGATTTTGAAGTTCACGAGTTTGTATCTTGCGGGAAAAGACATCCTAAATCCCCAGAGATATACAGTTTACTAGGTGTTTTAAAATGGGATCTCTCTGCACTAAAATCAGAAGTTGGCTACTGCTCAGTTTGCTGAGCAACTTTGTCATTTAAAGACTCTATATAAGAAGCTGTTTGACGCTACAAGTAGAATGGGTTTCACTTATTTAGCGGAGAAATAAGCAGTCTTATATTTCTGAGGATGTAGCCGAAGATTATCATTTAGGTATAATACTGATTTATCATATTGTCAATTAGTCATAGTACATATTTCAAAGATTTCTTCTTTGAAACCCACACCTGATAGCCCTATTCTGCATGTTTCTTCCAGGCCCTCTCTATCGGCTTTCGTTGCTCTGTTTCATGCTGTCTGAGCAGCAACGTAAGCCAGGTATGTGAAACCAAGGCCCCACAAGAAGCTTCCTAGGTTTGGAGCTGCCGTTCTTGTTACTGAAGAAGTCAGTGGGAATGGACCAGTGCTGAAATTGATTTATCAGATTATCTACTGTGTTTCTCTTTGATAAGGTTAAGAAAAATGAAAAGAAATGAATCTTGTGCTCACCTGTTAGACGGAAACTTACATGTCGGAGTGCCTGCAACAAAAGTTCAAAGTTATAAGAGGGAGAGGAACAATCACAAATCCAAGATGATCGTGGAAAATCAATTCTACACGTCACAGTGGAACTCTAATGGTTTTGATCAGAGGTTGGTTTTATTTTTTCGAATGCGAAGTGTTTGGAATTACTTGGGTCTTGAATTGTAAGCACGGCAGCGCCACCGAAAACACAATTGCTTGGTATAGGATTTTTCTGGTAATAGTCATTGAAGGCATAAGAAGCTTGGGTTCTGTAATAGTTGAGATCTTGACAATGGCCGCCCGTTTCCATCGGTGAACAATCAGCACCATTGTGACAAGCCCAACGTAGTTCCCATCTCACTCTCCTCCGGGAGGCATTGGGATTGTCCACGCACCAGAGTGAGTATGTAGGTATGATGCTTGTGTTCTGCTGTGTAGGAAGTCTACCAGTCGCTTGTGCTGTTGCTGCTACTGAAATAACCGCAACAAGGATCATTAACATCTTCACCTTCATTTTCTGAGAAAATCTTGCTTTTTGGTATAGAAAAAAGAAATGGAGAAACTTGTGATGAAAATATTTGATGATCTTGCTGGTTATTGTCAATCTTGAACATTTGCATGTATTTATATCATTGGTTGGAGACGTAGTTAAGGCCATGCATGTGTTGCACTAACTATTGAAATTTATGACAGGCGTGCTCCTCCTGTGTCTTACTTTATTTCTAATTAAGGCCATGGCATGCTTTGCAGTTTACACTGACCATATATAGCGCATCCGAAAGGGAAGCGTCCAAAAGGAAAGTGTCCAAAAGGGAAGCGTCCATGAGGGAATCTTTCAAAGAAAACTTGATAGAGAATGTTGATTCGGATATGCACGAGTTATGGATCCAAATCCAGAACAATCGTTTGGAATTCCGTCTGCATGTGCTTCACGGTTAGTTTTATAACTCGGTTTATAAATGGGTTTGTGGTTTATCTACTAAATTTTCCATAAGGTGGACGTAGAAAAGTTTCACATATTTTCCTCTTTTCATTGCTTGGTATAAGTACATGGCAGATAAGCTTCAGCTTCACCAAACATGTTATTCAACCTATAGAAGTATTGATTTTCAATTCAAGGTAGTTAGATAATGAAATAGGGAAATAGGCTATGATGTTCATGGCTATAGGCGTACCAAATCTTTTGCATTGCTCCTGAAAGTACCCATCATAAACATGAGAAACCGCTTTCATGTCCTAAATCCCCAGATATTTGTAATTCTCTAGAGATTTACAGGTGTTAGATAACATGTTGAATTTGAGATGGGCGTGCAATTTCCTTATTAATAATTGCTGGAATGGTGTAACTGCAATTTGTATTACCCAAGTAACAGAGAAATCACCAGTTTGTATGATTCATCACATGTAAAATAGTAGTCATCTTGTTCTGCTATGTCTTGTTATTAGTGGAGAACATTCACTTGGGATCAAGGACAAAAAACATTGTAATAATTTTTCGTATTAAATTAGAGAATTCTGCTTAAGTTCATAGGCAATTACTTGTACATTTTTTTGAGTTTCTCTTTTCACTCTTGCAGGTACAACTAACAGAGGAAGATAAGCTTCAGTTTTTAACCAAACTTATGGTTCTCTCTACCTACAGAAATATTGATCTTTGATTCCAAGGTAAATTAGATAATAATGCCAAGGTAACATGTAGATTAGAGAGTAGTATTAAGGTTTCGACATAGCACGCTGCGCGCCCCAAGAGTAAATATCAGAACCCGAGTTTCCATTAGTGAGCAGGTTTTGAGGCAGTCCATGAATGTCATCTAAAGGACGAGATCTTCCATTCTGGTAGTATTGCTGGTTCTGCATTGTAGCAGATTCATCATCATCCATAGGAAGACGATCAAAAACAGCATTCATGAAAGACGCAGCCATGAGAACAACAGGACCAGACGCGATTAGCCCACCAACCACTCCTCCACCAACAACCTGTCCTTGAGGCCCGGCTAAGTAAATGGTCAAACCAGTGATCCCAAGCGGTGCTGGTGGAGGCAAGATTGATCCAAGCAATGAGAGGATCTCGAAACGTCCGTGTAATGTCACAATAGCTCCTGATGAAGCTGGTTGCCTTAAGGTCACATTGGTGACGCAACCATTGGCACTGAGTATGCAGAGACCTCTCTGTTTCCTTCTTGCGAAATCCGATAAAGTCTCACAGATATCACAACCCGAGCTGATCTCAACGGCATGAGCTCTGAGGGAATTTGGACTGTCGTGAGTCACAATGATTGGCGGTTTGGGTTTGTTCTTAGAGCCAGCGGGTCTACCTCGTGGCCTCTTAGCCATCTCACCTTCGATTGATGAAACCGGTTGGACCGCTTTGGGTAATGCTTTCAGGTTGTTGTTGTTGTTGTTGTTTCCTCTCTCTACTGCTTCATGGTTTCTCATTGGAATTGACTTAGATCCTACAGAGGTTGGAGTTAGAGCCGTGCCTCCAGCCATTGTTATGAAATGTTTATATTTTCAAGTGATAGATCCAGAAATTTTGTGAGGAGTTTGTGAGTTTAAGTAAGGAGATTTTGGTGAATTATTATATGGTAGAGACACCAAAAGAATGATTGTGAAGAGTAGGAGATGGTTAAGTTGTCATCAAAATTGTGATTAATAATTAACAAAATTATTTTGCACAAAAAAGTTTCTGGCAGCCTACTTCTCAACAGATGATTCATGACAATTGTCTTCTTTAACGGAGAGATTCACAATAATGTATAAAAATCTTGTAGCTATTTACAACCAAATCATATCATTTTGGGACCAAATCTAAATCAAATACTGATTGAAAGTTAGAGAACCAAAAAAAAAAAGAGTCAATTAATTACAAAAGTGGAAGAAATATGAGAATCTACTAGTTTGGGCCCAAGACAGAGAAAATGTCCAATAAGGCCCAAATTTAATACACACGTGTATATGTTTTACACACGTGTCTGTTTGTTCTTGCCTTCTCTTCTCGACTCGAGTGCCACACATAGTCAATCTCCTTTTCTTTCTTGGAATCGGTGCAGAAACTTGAGGAATTTTCCTGGGAAAATCTGGTGATTTTGATTCTTCCGCTTATGTTGCGTTTGATCCGAGTATGTTTCTTCTTCGTTCCACTCTCTCTCAGCTTGTTTTTGATTCTGACATTTCTGCTGTTTTTGATTCAGAAACGAGAGGACTGATATGAATCAGAAGCTGTGATTAAGTGAAATTGATTGGAATATGAATGAGAATCACAATGATCTCTGGACGAATGGTCTTATTTGTGCTTTCGAGTTTTGTGGAGGTCGTCGTAAGATAACCAAGTACAACGCAAGTGTTCTTCATTCTACACATCGAAGAGATTCGCCAGAAACGTTGCTGCAAATGTATGGCAGTTAACTTACTAGTTATTGCTTAAATGGCTTTTTTTTCTTGTAGAGTTTTAACCAACTGTGAACAGTGTTGTTGTGATAGCAAGAAACAAGAATGTAAATCAGACCAGTTTGGTGTCGCTGGGGAAGAAGAGCCGTCGAGGAGTTATTGGCGACCGATTGGATGGGATAGGCTCACTGAGCTTGTTAAGACTGTGCAAGTTGATAATGACTGGACATTGCAAAACATTGCCATTGATGAGGATGAAGCAACAGTTGCTGAGCTTGCTGCTCCTTACTGGGAACGACCACTTGCTGGTCCAACATGGTGGTGCCATGTAGATGCTAGCCATCAAGGTATTGCCTCGTGGTTACGTAATGCCAAGTGGTTACATCCGGCTATAAGCGTTGCTCTGCGGGACGAAAGCAAGCTGATAAGTGAACGAATGAAACATATTTTATATGAGGTAAAAAAATCTGGATTTGATGTTTTGTAATGTGGATTGTGTTCCGGTTTTATAGCTGAAGTAGATTAAACGTGTTATACGTTTGATAGGTTCCTGTTAGAGTTGCTGGTGGACTCTTGTTTGAGCTGTTGGGACAATCAGCTGGTGATCCTTTTATTGAAGAAGATGACATACCCATTGTCTTAAGGTCATGGCAAGCGCAGAATTTTATAGTGACTGCATTGCACGTTAAAGGCTTTGCCTCGAACATTAGTGTGTTAGGTATTACAGAAGTCCAGGTTTGTTCTTCTCATCTGAATCATTGTTTTTCAGTCTTGTTATAGGTCTTTTTTTGTCTAAGCTGATGCACTTGGTTTTACCAGGAAATGCTTATTGCTGGTGGACCATGCATTCCGAGAACCATTCATGAACTAATAGCACATCTTGCATGCCGCCTTGCACGCTGGGATGATAGGTATTTGGCTTCTCTTGATTTAGATCACTCAAGTTTAGAAGAATATATATTTTTGGGGGAAGTTTAGTACTCATTATTTCTCTCTTTAGAAAGTTATTACAACCTTTTGATTATTTTTCCTCCAGTGGATTTAGCCTTATGAATCTATGATGGTTGATAATATCTATATCGTTAATGTAGGCTATTCCGGAAGTACGTATTTGGTGCAGCGGATGAAGTTGAGTTGATGTTTATGAACAAGTACTTCAACTGAACCTATTCTTATCTTAAGTTTTCTCTTGCTTAACCACTCCGTGAAGCGGTGTAAATTTTGTTTTTTCTTGAAATCAGGAGAATGTACGAGGATCTAAATCTATTTACCATCATCTTGAATCAAGAAATCAGAAGACTTTCGACCCAGGTAAAGCTTTCTTTCTTGTTTGATTACCATGAACGAGATCACCTAATCTGGTTCTATGCTTGCTTACGCTTTTCATTTCTTCATAAAAGTTCGGATAATACTCTGACAACCACTACAACCGTTTCAAAAGAACTTGTTTCTCGACTTGCTCTGTTCTGTTCATCATTTCTCTTTGATATCTTTGTCTCAGGTTATACGAGTGAAATGGTCGCTTCACGCTCGAGAAGAGATCGTGTTCGAGCTTCTTCAGCAATTAAAAGGCAATACAACAAAAGATTTGCTAGAAGGAATAAAAAAGAGCACCCGCGATATGATCAATGAACAAGAAGCCGTCCGTGGTCGCTTATTCACTATCCAAGACGTCATGCAAAACACAGTTCGAGCATGGTTACAGGTAGAATATTTCACATTCAGATGATAATGACATAAGTACATAAGTCTCCAATTCTTCTTAATCTTCTTTTGATTTCAACATTATTGGCTTGATTAGGACCGGAGCCTCACGGTTACACACAACCTAGGAATCTTTGGAGGAGTCGGTGTGTTGCTTACAATAGTGACTGGTCTATTTGGAATCAACGTAGATGGCATTCCAGGAGCTCAAGATTCTCCACAAGCATTTGCACTTTTCTCAGCCATTCTTTTCTTCTCGGGTTTGGTGCTAGTGGTAGCGGCTTTGCTCTACCTTGGACTCAAGGAGCCAGCGGCAGAAAAGAATGTTGAGATTAGAAAACTAGAGCTCGACGAAATGGTGAAGAAGTTTCAACGAGAAGCCGAGTCTCATGCTCAAGTCTGTAAAAAAGTGACTCAAAACATAGAACGTACGGCTAGTACTAGTAGAATGATAGTCCATGGTCCGAATGGTTACGTTCTTATCGAATGAAAAGATGTTTCATTTATGTTGGAACCGTCAGACCAAATAAATCGGGTTTATGTTTGTAAATTGTAACTCTTCAAACATTTTAATCTTTAGAAAATCATGGTAGACTTTCCAAATCTTTGATGAACTCATGGGCGAAGCCACGATAAGCATTAGAAGAGTATATACCTCGAAACTCAACAAACAAAGAGTTTGTCTTAAGCCATGAAAAGAAAACGCCATAAAACGATCACATAATACATATAATTTAAAAAAAAAAAATAGTTTACTTGGACTTTATTCCGCTTAACAGTCTCAAGAGAATCAGAAGGTCCAGCCCGTAATTGTGATATCTCTGTTTAGTTCTGATAACACATATGCAAGAACTGTAGAATGAAAATATGTTATTTTTGCTAAATAATATTTTTTCCGTTTTATAAGATAGGATGTTTTGGTTAAGAACGTGCGTATTAAGAAGATTTATTTTCATTTTCTATGAAAAACATATTTAATAAAAAAAAACTCATTTAAGAAAACAAAATTTGGTGACTAATGAAAATAATGATCATGCTTCATCGTAAATCTTGGAAGCCAAAATTAGTAAATTGCACAATTGATGATTGGCTTTTGATCTTCTTTGACCAAATATCTTTTAATATATTAACTAAAATAAAATAAAACTTTCCATAAAAATGTGAGAACATTCTATACTTTGAAACAAACAAAACCTCTAAAAAATCCTATATTATAAAACAGAGAGAAAATAGAAAATCGAGTAGTTAAATATTTAATTCCTTTTTTGGTATCCTAATGATCATGGTGTATATTTACACCTTGTCTGTTTTTATAATTTATCACTATCATTAGTTTCTAAATTTTTCAATGTATAACTTTCTCATTTGTACATATCGGTGTTTTTAGAATTATCTTACTGTTTTGTGTTACGTATCTCTCTATTTCTCAACAGATTTTGCTAATTTCGCTTTACATGTTCTTTTAAATGTCTGAATTTTATGCAAATTAAAAATTTCTCTAATCCTTCACTCCGACAAACCATCATCTGCCAATCGATTGAGGATAGAAGAGAGCAAAGTTTTGTTTCTTCTCTTCCAATATAACTGGAAGGAAGATAACATAGTTGCTGACATCACTCTCTCTCAAAGTTAACAACGATTTTAAAATATTATCTTCATAACAAAGATCCTACATTTTTTTTGTAAGTTCTATGATATTGTAGTACTTTAAATGTTAGAACACTTAGTATGTGGACTTTGACATATTTTATTTTTTTGTTAGGCACATTGTTCAGTATGTACTCTTCGTATTAGCTGCAAAGTACTTGACTGTGGACATAATGTTTGCAATTGTTGTTTCCAAGGTTAGGACATGATATAATTGTTGTTTACATGTTTTTACACTACATCATTCCAACAAACAGAGTTATCGAGTTTGTTGATTTCTTTATATTGTGTTCAACAGGATTGGAGTGTGTTTGGAAACACAAAGCAGCTTTGGTGGCGAGTGGATTTGCTGGAGTTACTGCAGTTGGCGCTCACAAGATATTGGAGTGGCGTCGCAAGCACCCTCGAACATGGAACGAGCTAAGAATCATCTGCAACCAAGGTAATGGATTGCTTTTGTTTGTAATCATTTATGAATTTTGAAACTAATTAACTCCTAATTGATTTTTTCTTAACAGTTGTGCATGGAGATTTTCTATCTGACTTGACTTTCTGGTAAGTTTAATCTTATGTAACACATTTTCGTGTTTATATGTTTTTGTGTTTATAGGATCAAATTTGTGATGAAGGCAAAATTAAGATGAGGATTTGATTTTTCTGTGAGGTAAGGTGAATTTCAAACTCAAATTTTCAGGTTCTATGTCTTTTGGTTTATCTTAGATTTTTGACTATTCTTAAGCTATACACTTTCCCATTTGTTTTTATCAATTTGTTTTGGAGTGCAGAATCAGTACAAAGCGAAGAGAAGAAATTGTAATACAAAACTTAGATTGCTTATGTTTTCATCAATTTGTTTTGACCTATTCGGTGAAGTTTAGTATTCCTATCCAAAGCCTTAGCAATGGAAAGTTGTAGATAACAAAGAAAATTGTTGATAACAAATATTTTGGGGAGTTTTAATAATCCTACGGAGAGCTTTTAGCAATGTACACTCATTTATTTAGTATGTACAATTATAGCCAATGATTTTGTTAATCCTCTACATTTGATAGAACACTTAGAAGGCGACATATGGACAAATTTCCTCTAGTGTATATGCTTAAAAATTGTTCAAAAAAAATCAAAATAATCGAGTAAGACCAAAAGAATCGGGTTTATGTTTACAAATTGTAACTGTTGAAACATTTAGTCTTTAGAAAATCATGAATAATTTTTTTTTTTTGTTATTTTGAAATTTGTAATATTACAAGCAAGACTCAACCTATATGTTTCAAAAGAAAGTAGTCATCGAAGTTTTTTTTTTTTTTTTCAAACCTACAAATCATTTGCTTGAGAACAAAATAAAGGAGCATTGATTTCATAAATTTTGGTTCTGGTAATGTAAGGTATTTGATAGGTATGCAGAGTTTAGAGCATTTCTTTTTGTAGGCCACGTGATGGGAACGTAACAAAGAATCTAATTCAACATTTTATAATGATTATGAGAAAAGTGAAAATTACAAAAACAATACAACAAATACGACGCAACATTTGACAGACATGCAAGCAAAGCGAGTGGTTTCTATGGACATTAGACTAAATTATTGTATTAATTATTCAATTTCGTACTTTTTTTGTACTATGGAGAATATGGTCAGAAATCCATAATAGAGTCCGACCACAACGACAGAATTAATTATTTTCATGCATAAGGATACTAGATTACCTAGTATAAAAGATTAAAAAACCATCATAAACCTCTCTTTTTTCTTTTTTATTTTAATTTCTGGATTATTATATGAAGATTTTGCAATTTTCCATATATAGAACTAGAAAAAGAAAAAAATATTGTGAGATCTTGATTCTTCGTCGCCGTAGTAAATAGGAGATAAAATAGAATTTCTTTCTTCGTCTTAAAAAAGAAAAAAATTAATAATGATTCTATAGGAGTAGGACTCGTTAAGTTTAGCCGCTAAAATTGAACATAGTTTTGTCTCTTTCGTGTCCTGATGCTTTGTTTCTGCTTACGTCATTAATCCATAGATTTACAATGACGTGCCTCTCTCTTACGTCAGCTCCAATCACAGAAATGTTGAACACATGTCCAAAGTTCCGTACAAATAAGACAGAAATACTTCTTAAATTAAACCACCTGATTTTAAAGAAACATTTAAGTAAAAACAAAAAACAAAATCTCCTAAGATTGCATCAGTCATGACTCCACAGGCTCTTTTGATAATCTGAGTGAGATTTCTTCTATGCCTTATCTCCACAACCACAAGCACAAAACTTGTGTAATCATTAATTAGTTGCCAAGTAGAAACAGAGCATTTTCAAGACTTGAAGAAGCTACTATTAACCCGGGTCTAATGGTTTTTGTGTCTCATCTATGTCTTATTCACAAGTCTTCTCAGGTTTTGTAATGTGAGTCTCTGCGCCGCTAGGACCAGGAGATTCGTCTTTGGTCTCAACAATCTCCATGCTCGCGGTTCTACTCCTTCTGTTCCTCCTCTCCTGCCAAAACATGAACATTTTGTTACGATTTATTATGAAACATATAAATAAAGTTGTTGCAGCTTTTGAACATCATCACTACCTCGCGAAAAGGGTGTTCATCGGATTCAAGCATTCGCGCAACCTGGCTCATTCGTGGACGTTTCTCTGCTTTAGGATCAACACATCTGAGTGAAACCCAAAGTACACGTTTCAGAGCACTTTTACTTGGTCTAGGTTCAAGTCTTGGATCCACAACTTCTTCAGCCCTTCTTGTTCCAACCATCATCTTTAGCCATTCAACAAGATTCACCTGCAAATATAACAAACCTAATCAAGATTCCAAGAAATGAACATATTCATAACTTTTTTCGCGATACAATTGACAAAACCAACACCAAATAATTAAGCCTCGCCTCATTAGCAGGACGTCCATAGTCAACGGGATCACGTCCAGTTACAACTTCAAGAAGCAAAACACCAAAGCTATATATATCGCTCTTTTCGTTTAGCAGACCTGTATTAGCATATTCTGGTGCTACATATCTGAAACAATAACCAAAATACAACAATGATTTTCTTTGTAAGGACATCATCTGAAGAAGACAATAATTAACCATTATGGCCTCAGGAGGGTACAAAGTTTTGGACTTTACCCAAAGGTTCCTGTGACTCTGGTTGTGATGCACGGGTATTCAGCGAGTGTATCATAAAAAGTACTAACATCAAGACTTGGACGAAACAACAAAATAGCGAAAAATTACTAGAGACACTAAAGTGGTGGTAAGCAAAATATTTGGGATCCGCAATTCGATCCGTCTGAAAATTTTGGGAATCCTGGAGCTTGGCGTGCGCTCTAGATAGTGAAATCCAGACCGGTACCCAAATGTCTTTGGACTAGAAGACGGACATCGAAGTCGGACCAAATTTTCAACGAAAGGAGATATAACATAAATGTCTGGGGAGAGGCAACAGATGTCGTCTTTCTCAGGATAATATTTGAACAATTTCTTTTGACTGTCATAGAAGAAAAGATTGCCTTGCTTAGAAAGCGCAACTGGCCTGAACCACACCTTCCATGTTCCAGGGGAAAGAAGATGCACAAGACTTATTGAGTAAATCATGCTCCATCTTTCTTCTTGTGCATCGATGCACCATATCTGGAGTTTCCAATCAAACCTAGTATCCTTTGTGGCTATGGCTAGACGATCTTCAAGGTTCGCTACTTGGTCTCCTGACGTGCGCAATGGCGGAGTTGGGACATCACAGAACTCTTCCGTGTGAAGATCCAGAGCTAGTAGACCAACATTATAATCCAATTCTAACCAGTAGATTGAACCATTCACACAAGCAGACTTCCTCCTCGCATCCACTATGTAAGGAGGCGGATTCAGTAGTTTCCTCCATTCCCCAATGTTCACATCAAGAATCTCGCAATGAAAGCTAGAATTAAAGAACATCATCACTACTTTATAGCTCCCATCAACTTTGTCCTTACCAAATCCCATCGCGTAATATCCAGGGAAAATATTCCACCAATAATCTACGATCGTAAATTTTTAAGACCCATCAATGCATTTTCATCAGAAAGAATACTATTATTTTATTTTTTTGGTTTATAGATTTACCGGTGAAAAGCAGGTTGTCGTAGCGGCAGGTCACCGGATCTGGGCCGGAAGGGAATCTAAGTGATTCTCCTGTGGTAGGGTTTAAAACGTCGACCGAACCTGGTAAAGGGATGCAAACCAAACCGTCACATGTAAGCGAAGGTCGTGTCGCGTCATCACAGTGTAAAGAGACAACCTCGACCTCTTCGTTACCTTCGAACCGTGACTCGGTCCGTTGGTCTCCGGCAACAAGGATTTTCCGGTTCTTTTGAAATTTCATACGCATCTCCGCGAACCTCCTTGATTCCAGAATAGATCTCCATTGCTTTGAGACGGTTTTGAATCTGAGGATTGGTTTCAAGGGAAGTCGAATGAAGATTTTTTCCAGTAGATCGGCGACTAGGTACATCGGATTAGGTTTTTTTTCTTCTTCATGGTAAACCTAATTTATTATAATATTCATCATGGTAATACGTTGTGGTGCATTATAAAGTTTCGGTTTTACTATAAGAAATTGAGAATAGAAAACTCACATACTTTGTTTGGACATGTTTTTTTTTTTTGGGTTAATAATGTATTCATTTTTTGTTTCAGGATTTTAGTTTTAATTAAAACTAACAAATATTTTCAGTTCTTTTTTCCTTTGTCTTTTATCATATATAATTTTCAGCTTAATTTCCTTTACTTTTTTTAAAAAATATGACTTATTTGTCTATTTTACAAAATAAAACTTAGTTTTTATTCCTTTTTAAAATATTTACCTTTTTATTAATTTTATATTTTGTAAAAAGAAACATTGGTAATACTAATTACTAACTAACACGCTATTATAAAAATAAATAAATCATCAAATATATAATGGATGATTTTCCAAAATTTTAATCTTTTATTCTAAAAAATATTATCACTAATTTTTGTTCAAAAAATATCATTAAAAGTTAGTCTTGTCGTTGAGATTATGACATCAACAAAGCAAAATGGTGATATGGGCAAGTAAAAACATATCAAAAATTTATTTTGCACCGTCATTTTGTTATGTTTTTTATTGGCGTGTATCACATGTGCTTTGTTGATATCGTTGTCACAACGACAAGTAAAAGAATATGACCAATTTTTAATGGTATTTTTAGAAAAAAAATTAGTGATAATATTTTTAGAGTAAAAAAATTAAAACTGTGGTATTTTATCCAAAAAAAACACACTAACATCAAGATTTACTAGACACACTAAAGTGGTGGTAAGCAAAATATTTGGGATCCACAATTCGAAATGTCTAAAAAAATTGGAATCAGGGAACTAGGCACGTGTTTTAGATAGTGAAATCCAGATTGATATCTAGATGTCTTCGGAATAAAAGACAGACGTCGAAGTGAGACCAAAATACTAGTAAATAATATCGAATATAATATCTGAAAAGAAAAGAAAAAAAAAAATACATATATCGAGGTCGTAAAAAAATTATGATGTATTAAATAAAAATGTCGATACACAATATCTCAAAAGAAAAGAAAAGAAAAGAAGTAATAGTACATATATCGATAATTTGATATATACAGAAGATTTCTTACTGCAACCTAGTTCCCAAACTTCGAGAACTATTTACATTTTACTTTTATGCTATTTTTACTCTATTGACTTTCCTCTTTTATGTTCCACGCCCCGAGTGATTTTTATTTTTTAGTTTAAACTAAAAGAAGAAAGAAAAAAACTTTCTTGAGTAATTTCTTATTTGATCAAAATATGTTTTCTTATCGTTAATGAGAAAATAATATAAATATTTTGAAAAATTATATAAATTATATAGCAGCATATTTGTGAGTTTTATTTTTAATATGTGATTTATTTGAGAATTAATAGTTGGCTTGCTCAAAGAACCAATGCAAAGCTAATTCACAATTTGTATATCATTTTTTTGTTCTTGGATGTATTGTGACAATCTTTAGTGAAGAATACTCTGAAAGACGACAAAAAAAAAAGAATACTCTGAAAGTAATTAATGTAGTGCATATGTTTTTTAAAAAAATAGAGAAATCAATACGTTATTTTTTCATTTTTAACAGAGATTATCCTTCTTTTTTTTGTTCTATCAATTTAATACTCTTGTTTGAGAACATACTACAATAGTTAAAATCTGCAGGTAGGCGCGTGCTTTAGATAGTGAAATCCAGATCGATATCTAGATGTTTTCAGAATAAAAGACGAACGTCGAAGTGAAACCAAAATACTATTAAATAATATCGAACATACAATATCTGAAAAGAAAAGAAAAGAAATAATAATACATATATCGAGGTCGTAAAAAGATTATGATGTATTAAATAAAAAATGTCGATATACAATATCTCAAAAGAAAAGAAAAGAAGTAATAATACATATATCGATAATTCGATATATACAGAAGATCTTTTACTGCAACCTAGTTTTCAAATTCCGAGAACTATTTATATTTTATTTTTATGCTCTTTTTATTTTATTGACTTTACTCTTTTATGTTCTACATCCCGAGTGCTTTTTATTTTTTTTAGTTTAAACTAAAAGAAAAAAAAAAAAAAAATTCTTGAGTAATTTCTTATTTGGTCAAAATATGTTTTCTTACCGTCAATGAGAAAATAATATAAATATTTTGAAAAATTATATAAATTATACAGCAGCATATTTATGAGTTTTATTTTAATATGTGATTTATTTGAGGATTAATAGTTGGCTTGGTCAAAGAACCAATGCAAAGCTAATTCACAATTTATATATCATTTTTTTGTTCTTGGATGTATTGTGACAATCTTTAGTGAAGAATACTCTGAAAGACGACAAAAAGAAAAAGAATACTCTGAAAGTTAATTAATGTAGAGAAATCTATGTTATTTTTTCATATTTAACAGAAATTATCCATTTTTTTTTGTTTTTGTTCTATTAATTTAATACTCTTGTTTGAGAACTATTACAATATTTAAAATCCGGAGCTAGGCGCATGCTTTAGATAATGAAATCCAGATCGATATTTAGATGTCTTCAGAATAAAAGATGGACGTCAAAGTAGGACCAAAATACTATTAAATAATATCGAACATACAATATCTGAAAGAAAAAAAAAAGTAATAATACATATATCGAAGTCGTAAAAAAATTATGATGTATTAAATAAAAGATGTCGATATACAATATCTCAAAAGAAAATAAGTAATAATACATATATCGATAATTCAATATATACAGAAGATCTCTTACTGCAACCTTCTAGTTCCCAAACTCCGAGAACTATTTACATTTTACTTTTATGCTCTTTTTTACTCTATTGACTTTCCTTTTTTGTGTTCCACGTCCTGAGTGCTTTTTATTTTTTAGTTTAAACTAAAAGAAGAAAGAAAAAAATCTTTTTTGAGTAATTTTTATTTGGTCAAAATATGTTTTCTTACCGTCAATGAGAAAATAATATAAATATTTTGAAAAATTATATAAATTATACAGCAGCATATTTGTGAGTTTTATTTTTTAATATGTGATTTATTTGAGGATTAATAGTTGGCTTGGTCAAAGAACCAATGCAAAGCTTTGTAGATCATTTTTTTGTTCTTGGATGTATTGTGACAATTTTTAGTGAAGAATATTCTGAAAGACGACAAAAAAAAGAATACTCTGAAAGTAATTAATGTAGTGCGTATGTTTTTTTAAGAAAATAGAGAAATCAATATGTTATTTTTTCATATTTAACAGAGATTATCCATTTTTTTTTGTTTTTTTCTATCAATTTAATACGCTTGTTTGAGAACATACTATAATATTTAAAATCCGGAGATAGGCGCGTGCTTTAGATAGTGAAATCCAGATCGATATCTAGATGTCTTCGGAATAAAAGACGGACGTCGAAGTGGGAGCAAAATACTATTAAATAATATCGAACATACAATATCTGAAAAGAAAAAAAAAAGTAATAATACATAAATCGAGGTCGTAAAAAGATTATAATGTATTAAATAAAAGATGTCGATATGCAATATCTCAAAAGAAAAAAAAAGAAGTAATAATACATATATCGATAATTCGATATATACTGAAAATATCTTACTGCAACCTAGTTTCCAAACTCTGGAAACTATTTATATTTTACTTTTATGATTTTTTTACTCTATTGACTTTCCTCTTTTATGTTCCACGTCCCTAGTGCTTTTTATTTTTTAGTTTAAACCAAATGAAGAAAGAAAAAATCTTTTTTACGTAATTTCTTATTTGGTCAAAATATGTTTTTTTACCGTCAATAAGAAAATAATATAAATATTTTGAAAAATTATATAAATTATACAGCAGCATATTTGTGAGTTTTATTTTTAATATGTGATTTATTTGAGAATTAATAGTTGGCTTGGTCAAAAAACCAATGCAAAGCTAATTCACAATTTGTATATCATTTTTTTTGTTCTTGGATGGATTGTGATAATCTTTAGTGAAGAATACTTTGAAAGACGACCAAAAAAAAAAGAATACTCTGAAAGTAATTAATGTAGGTCATATGTTTTTTTAAGAAAATAGAGAAATCAACAGCCTGTCCACCCTGGATTGGCAATTTATCGAAACAATATTTGGCTTGGTCAAAGAACCAATGCAAAGCTAATTCACAATTTGTATATTATTTTTTTTGTTCTTGGATGTATTGTTGTGACAATCTTTAGTGAAGAATATTCTGAAAATAATTAATGTAGTGCATATATTTTTTTAAGAAAATAGAGAAATCAATGTTATTTTTCATATTTAATAGAGATTATCCAATTTTTTGTTTTTGTTCTATCAATTTAATACTCTTGTTTGAGAACATACTACAATATTTAAAATCCGGAGAAGATGTAGTAAGATACGAAGCTAATAGATTTTAGCAATTGCCTTCTGTAACATATGAAAGTGCTTTTCCTAGTTGTGACTTGAATTAACCACTTTCAAAGTCATTATTCTCATCTTCATATGGCAGATGATTTATCCACGTCTAAGACTCGTTCTTCATTCTTAAATTAAGTATTGAGTAAGTTTATCCTCTTTTGCATGTTGTAAACCATGGCCCAGAGTATCTTTGGACAAAATCGAACCAAATCATCGTACAAGGTTAGTTGTTGTTCGAATGATCTTTGAAACCGAGGAATTCATAACGACTTTTTTTTGTTTTAAAATCACAAATTGCTAATTGTGTCACTGTCAGTCATTCTACATGTTATATGAACCGGGATTTCATTTTACAATTCCAGATAAGTTGCTGCTTGATTTGATTGTCCCATTCAATTGGGATGCTTACATCGATGCAAAGCTTTAGTCCTGTGCAGTAACAGATTCAACTTTGAAGATTGTTTTAGTTCATCAAACGATTCTACAATTTCTATATTGGAACCAAGCCTTCGATTTCCCAATGAATCACTGGTTGTTTGTGAGGATTTCCAATCTGGTGTTCGTTTTGAGAGATTACAAGTTTCACACATGGAAGAAAATTGTATCATTCAAAAGGGTACAAGAAAATTGCACACACCTGAAGAATACGGAGTTAGAGGAAACAGATGAAGTATCCTAAAACCTGAAAATTCAAGTTCAAAAATAGGAATTTGATTAGTGTCATGTCACAAATTGGACACCATGGAAAGAAGAAACAATAGTTCTTCTTCCAATTTTAAGGTTGACTCCATGAGCACAAGGATCACACTTAGGCATTGGAGAAGACAGAGACAACCTATTATGCCACGGTTGCTGTGTAAACTGAGATCGAAGCAGGATTCCGGAGACCTAAGACAACTTATTCTTGGTGATATGAAGTCTCACGTGAAGCATAAGTGGCAATTACTAACAGTTTCAGACCACAAGACAAATCAAACAGATGAAATGGGTTGTTGCTACAACTTGGTTCCACATTCTGTCCTTGTTAAACCAAGGTTCATGCAGACACCGAGAATTGTATTAAAAAAGGATCCAGTGAATCCTGAATCCCTCCCACCCTGGCTGCTTAATTGGTCCAAGACTTTTCCACAAGCACTACTTACAGAGATTTTTCAGGTTCAAATAAACACGAGACTCACATCTCCTTTGTGGCATCGTAGGAAAAACAAGGCTGGCAAATTTCCGGTTTTATGATGTAGGGTTTGGTCAGTTCTTTATTGGGATCGGTTTCGTGGACTCTTGCTGAAGTTGTGTTGAGCTGTTACAATGTGGAGAAGAGAGTTTATTTTCCACACAGTGCTTGTTCCAAGCTCTCTTTCAACAGATTATACATGACCACTCAATTTGGGAATGCTCTCAACAAGGAAAAGGGAAGTTGTTATCTCAACACAGAAAGCCATCAGTCTTGAATCATTTATTCTAAAACATATTATCGCTAATCTTTTTTCAAAATATCATTAAAATTTGGTCATATTCTTTAATTGTCGCTGCGACAATAACATCAACGAAGCAAAATGGTGATATGCGCAAGTAAAAACATATCAAAACAATTATTTTGCACCGTCATTTTGCACCAATTTTTAATGGTGTTTTTAGAAAGAAAAAAATTAATGATAATATTTTTGGAGTAAAAAAATTTAAACTGCGATATTTTATCCAAAAAAAAAAATACTAACATCAAGACTTAGACGAAGCAATAATATAGCGAAACATTACTATACACACTAAAGTGGTGGTAAGCAAAATATTTGGGATTCACAATTGAAATGTCTAAAAAAATTGGAATCCGGGAGCTAGGCGCGTGCTTTAGATAGTGAAACCCAGATCAATATCTAGATGTTTTCGGAATAAAAGACGGACGTCGAAGTGGGACCAAAATATTATTAAATAATATCGAACATACAATATCTAAAAAGAAGTAATAATACATATACCGAGGTCGTAAAAATTATGATGTATTAAATAAAAGATGTCTCTATACAATATCTCAAAAGAAAAGAAAATAAGTCTTTTATTGCATGTATAAGGGGGTATGTGGTTTCAGATAATTTGGTAGTCTTTTATGTGAATCCAATGTAATGTTTTTAATATTTTGTTGCCAAATTAAGGTTCCATCTTTTCCAAATTCATTTATGATATAATCACTCTAAATTTTAAAAATTACTAATGGAAAACAATGTATTTACCAAAAAGAATTTCCCCTACATAGCAATAGCCTTAATACTAGTGATCAATAAACAAGAAGCCATCCGTGGTCGGTTATTCACTAGCCAAGACGTCATGTAAAACACGGTCCGCCTATGGTTTCACACTTACATGTATAAAATGTTTCACATACATGTATAAAATGTTTCACATACATGTAAATAATTAATATCCATTTATACATTTTCAGTTTATACATTTTTGTGTTGTGAATTCCAATCTCAAATTTTTCGGTTCTTTTTTTTTTTTTTTAACTCAGATTTTATTTTTTAAGCTATAACACTTTCCCATTTGGTTTCATCAATTTGTTGTGCTTATGTTCTTGTGTTTATGTGTATTTATAGGATTAAGTTTGTTATGAAGGCTAAGTTTAGAATTGGAAGATGAGCTCAAGTGCTTGCGTAAGGTGAATTTCAAACTCAAATTATCAAGTTATATGTCTTCTGATTGATTTTAGATTTTTGATTATATACATTTTACCCTTTGTTTTCATCAATTTGTTTTGCAGGGCCAAATTAGGACAAAGCGAAGAGAAGAAATTGTCTCAAGGGTGAAGCTTAAGCATTAGAATTTTGAAGAGTATATATATGCCTTGAAACTCAACAAACAAAGAGTTGTCTTTAGCCATAAAACGATCACATAATACTAACATTCAAAAAAAAAAGATTACTAGGTGTTTAACTGTCTCAAGAGAATCATCGCGATAACCAGTAATACTTTCATCTATGGACAAGAGAAAAAGGTTCAGCCCGTAATTCTGATGTCTATTTAGTTCTGATAACACATGCAAGAATTGTAGAATGAAACAATGGGGACCTATGCGCTTGTTACCTCCTTTTAAATCAATTATCAGAACAATCTAAACAAAAGAAACATGAAATTGGCGATACATAGCAAACACACCAACTCAACGTTTCTCAATACAATGCAACCATAACAAACTGACATTACCATACATTTACTTTATTTTTATCTAACGCATATAAAATATTTAAAGTTCATACTTATGAATATTAAACCTGGACATACGCACGGGTTTTATTTGAGTGTGTCATAAAAAAAGTACTAACATCAAGACTTGGACGAAACAACAAAATAACGAAACATAACTAGAGACACTAAAGTGGTGGTAAGCAAAATATTTGGGATCTGCGATTTGATCCGTCTAAAAATTTTGGGAATCCGGAAGCTTGGCGCGTGCTGTAGATAGTGAAATCCAGACTGGTACCCAGATGTCTTCGGACTAGAAGACGGACGTCGAAGTGGGACCAAATTTTCAACGAAAGGAGATATAACATTAATGTCTGGAGAGAGGCAGCAGATTATCTCAGTCTTTGGATAATGTTTGAACAATCTATTGTCATTGTCATAGAAGAAAAGATTCCCCTGCTTAGAAACCGCGACTGGCCTGAACCACACCTTCCGTGATCGAGGGTAAGCAACATGCACAAGACTTATGGAGTGAGTCATGCTCCATATTTCTTCTTGTGCATCGATGCACCATATCTGTAGTTTCCAACCACGATTAGAATGGGTTGAGGCTATGGCTAGACGATCCTCAAGGTTCACTACTTGGTCTGATGAGTAGCAAATTGGCGGAGGTGGGAAATCACGGAACTCTTCTGATTGAAGATCAAGAGCTAATATGCTGAAATTATACAACAATTCTAACCAGTAGATGGAACCATTCACACACGCAGACTTCCTTCTCACATCCAATACGTAAGGAGGCGGATTCAATAGTTTCCTCCATTCCCCAATGTTGACATCAAGAATCTCGCCATGAAAGCTAGAATCAAAGAACATCCTCACTACTTTATAGCTCCCATCAACTTTGTCCTTACCAAATCCCATCGCGTAACATCCAGGGGAAATATTCCACCAAAAACCTACGATTGTAATTTTTAAGACCACCAATGCATATTTATCAAAGAAGAAATTTTTTTTTTTTGGTTTATAGATTTACCGGTGAAAAGCAGGTTGTCGTAGCGGCAGGTCACCGGATCTGGGCCGGAAGGGAATCTAAGTGATTCTCCTGTGGTAGGGTTTAAAACGTCGACCGAACCTGGTAAAGGGATGCAAACCAAACCGTCACATGTAAGCGAAGGTCGTGTCGCGTCATCACAGTGTAAAGAGACAACCTCGACCTCTCCGTCACCTTCGAACCGTGACTCGGTCCGTTGGTCTCCGGCAACAAGGATTTTCCGGGTCTTGTGAAATTTCATACGCATCTCCGCGAACCTCCTTGATTCCAGAATAGATCTCCATTGCTTTGAGACGGTTTTGAATCTGAGGATTGGTTTCAAGGGAAGTCGAATGAAGATTTCTTCCAGTAGATCGGCGACTAGGTACATCGGATTAGGGTTTTTTTCTTCTTCCCCCATCTTATGTTTGCTATATTCTGGATTAAATACATATCGATATGTCAAAAAATAATAACAATATACAGCAATAGGAAATAAGATAACTCTCTTTTTTTTAGCTTAAGACTCTCTTTTCCTACTATAGTATTTAACTCTATCTCTCCGTCGCGTCTTTTTTAGGTTTTCCGATCAAATCTTCATCCAAAATTAGGGTTTGTTCGTGGGTTTTCTAAGAAAGTTTTCGTCTGGATCAAATCGACTGAGAAGAAGTAGAGATTTCGTCAAGGTTCTATCTGAAAGGGTGGTAACAAAGTAAGGAGGGTCTCGAAGGGAACAAATGTCTTCGGTTCTAGATAAAAAGATGATGAATATGTGCCTAGAAAAGATAGATCTATCGTTTGATCTTCTAGATCTTCCACAGTACAGTTCGTGTGAGAAAAACGTGCTAAGTCTGATGGATAGACTTCTCAACCCAGATTGTCAAAGTACATTGGATCTCATTCTCGATATGCCTAGGAAATGGCAATTATACGACAAGGTTAGAGGAGTGGCGTTGTCGAAAGAAAAATTTCAGTTTATCTTCAAGTACGAGCACGACTTAGAAAAAATTATCAACAAGGGTGCTCATACCTTCAATCAGTGGGCGATAGCAATGGAGAGGTGGATCGAAATCCCTCCACCTGACTACCTACAGTATATTCATGTTTGGGTAAGGATGAGAAACATTCTAGTAAATCACGATACAGTCGACTCTATTAATGCCCTCGGTGAATTCGCAGGACAAGTGAAGGAGGTAGCCTGTGACCCCTTAAAGGCCCAGAGTAAGAAGTATGTCAGAGTTAGGGTGAATTTTGATGTCTCCAAACCCCTTCGTAGAGCAAAAGTGGTTAATTTACCCTCGGGTGAGTCGGTAACAATCCTCTACGACTATGAACGCCTTCAAAAGAGGTGCTACATTTGTCAGAGATTGATACATGAGCAGGATAAATACCCAATTTACAGGAGAAACCAGCAACAGACAAAGAAAGGAGCCATCTCAAAGGGAACCATTCAACCTAAAACCTTTCCTCCTGTGATAAGTACCTCAGACCCCCTATTTGGAGTACTCTCAGAAGATCAAGTGGGTTTTGACCCAATGACAGGAAGACAAAGATCAGCTCAAGAAGTGCTGGATGGGATGAAGCAATATCTGTTGATGGCTACAGGTTCAGAGAGATTAGTTATAGAGGAAAGAGTCAAGAAGACTATCAAATATCTAGCTAATGATCCAATGGGTCAGAAGACCTTGCTGAGATTGGAGCCAAGTCCTATTGTCTCTCTGGATGTAAACAAAGAAAAATGTTTCGTCTTTAATTTCAATGAGGTCCAGAGTAAACAGCGAGAGCAGGCACCGGAAGGACAAAAACTTCTAGCTTCTGCCATTAATAGTGGAAGGGCAATGTCTAGGTTTCCAAAAGGATTTGAGACTCAGTCTGATAGGACTCCTGAATTATTTGAAGATAACATGGGATATTCCTTGGGTTGTTCAACGGAATATGCTTCTAGTCCTTCACAGGCCAGTTCATCAAGAAAGGGTAAACCCAGGAAGCGTCCCTACAAGAGCAGAAGAAGTTTAAAAAGGCTGGTGGGAGAGAGTATCCCAAGTCCAGTAGAGTTAAAGGAAGGGCTATACAAAGGTGTAGTGCAAAAAAAGAAAGGCTACAGAGGAGCTGAAGGGCACATGTAAGGCTGCTATGCACAGTAAAATTGAGATGGTCCCCATGGAGGGACCATCCAATATTTAATGAGCATTGTCAGCTGGAATTGTCAGGGTCTGGGTACATATGAAGACCTGAAAATTCCTAGACTCAGGGAATTGAGAAAAAAACACTTCCCTGATGTTATGTTTTTTATGGAGACTAAGAATTGTAGAAATCGGCTAGTAGATTTGCAAGCGTGGTTAGGTTATGATAGGGTTTTTACTGTGGAACCAGAGGGTAGAAGTGGAAGTTTAGCTCTTTTTTGGAAGAACAAAGTAAACATAGAGTTCAAGTATGTAGATAAGCACCTCATGGATTGCCTGGTTCAGTTTGAATCTTTTTCTTTTTATGTCTCTTTTATTTATGGAGACCCAGTTATGAAGAATAGACCTCTGTTGTGGGAAAGAATAACTCGTATTGGAATCCAAAAAACGCACAGCTGGTGCATGCTAGGGGATTTCAATCATCTACTCCACAATGGAGAAAAAGTAGGAGGTCCCTGTAGATCAGAGGATTCCTTCGAAGTTTTTGGGAACATGATCAAAGCTTGTGGAATAAAAGAGTTACCTAGTCTTGGCAATGCTTTCACATGCGGAGGGATGAGATATAAATTGTGGATACAATGCAAACTGGATAGGTGTTTTGGGAATAATGATTGGTTCAAAATGTTTCCAGTTGTTAGTCTTGCCTTCCTGGAAACGAGAAGCTCAGATCATAGACCTGTCCTAGTCAAGCTTTTACCTTCTCAGAAGACGTATAGAGGCCATTTTAGATTTGATAGAAGAATGCTGCATAAACCCCTCATAAAAGAAACTATCATGGTAGCCTGGAACTCCTTAGACCCTCAAAGTAATGCTTCAGTGTTTGACATGATCAGACTATGCAGAAGAGCTCTCAGCAGCTGGGAAAAGCAAACCTCCTACACTCTCTTGACAAAATCCAACAAATTCAATTTGTTGTTGAGTTAGAACAGTCTTCTGTGTACCCTTGCTTCATTAATCAACGCAGGCTAAAATAAGAATTAGTGATAGCATACAAAGAAGAAGAGACTTTCTGGAGTCAAAAAAGCAGAGATACATGGTTGAGTGAAGGGATGGGAATACCAGGTATTTTCATGCAACAGTAAAGGCTCGGAGATAATCTAAATTCCTGGAAAAACTTATTTATGATAATGGTCATGAGCAAAGAGCAGAAGCTTCTAAGGGTGAAGTGGCTATGAAATATTTCTCTCAGCTTTTTATTTCCTCTAATCCTGGAAACTTCAGTGAATTATTTGAGGGTTTTGAACCTAGAGTTTCAGAAGGTCTGAACTCCTCCTGGATTAGTCTTGTTACTAAGGAAGAGAACAAAGATGTTATGTTCTCAATCAATCCTGCAAAGGCTCTAGGTGTCGATGGCATGACTGGCTTCTTTTATTAGTAATACTGGGAAATAATAGAGGATCAAGTGACAAAGGAGGTCCAGGATTTCTTTGAGAAATGTATTCTTCCTTCTGAATGGAACTACACCTAGTTATGTTTGATTCCAAAGGTTGTAGGCACCTGCAGAATGTCTGATCTGAGGCCAATTGGTCTTTGCTCAGTTGTTTAAAAGACTGTCTCAAAAATCATGGTCAAAAGACTCAAGCAATTCCTACCTGATCTTATCCCACTTTGTCAGTCTGCTTTTGTTTCGGATAAGATGATCTCTGACAATATTATCATTGCACATGAAGCTCTGCATTGTCTAAGAACTCACCCTAGAATCTCTTCAGACTACATGGTGATCAAGACTGATATGTCAAAGGCCTTTGATGGAGTGGGGTGGGGGTTTCTAAGGGCTTTATTGTCAGCATTGGGGTTTAACCAAAAGTGGATAAACTGGATAATGTTATGTGTAACTATTGTTACATATACAGTTTTAATAAATGACCAACCCCATGGTCTAGTAGTCCCGCAAAGGGGACTAAGGCAAGGAGACCATTTGTCCTCTTTTTTGTTTGTGTTGTGTACAGAAGCTATTTCACATCTACTCAATAAATCTGAATTGGCAGGTAGCTGCAATGGGTTAAAGTTCTCATCTTCTGGACCCTCGGTTTCTCATCTGCTATTTGCTGATGACACACTGTTTATGTGCAAAGCAGAGATGGATCGAGGAAAGGTTTTTAAAAACATACTCAAGGTCTACGGGGAAGCATCGGGTCAGATCATCAACCTGCAAAAGTCAGCAATCTCATTTGGAGTCAATATATCCAATGAGGTAAAAGCTTCTATCCAAGAACTCTTTAGTATCTTTAGGGAATGAGGAACATGTACCTACCTGGGTCTCCCTGAGTGCTTTAGTGGTTCAAAGATTGAAATGCTTGCTTACATTAAGGAAAAGCTTAAGTCAAGGCTCTCTGGTTGGTTTGCTAGATCTCTCTCCCTAGGTGGAAAGGAAGTGTTGTTAAAGGCAGTAGCTTTAGCAATGCCAGTTTACGCAATAACTTGTTTTAAGTTGTCAAAAGCTACTTGCACCTCCCTGTCTAGTGCTATGGCTAATTTTTGGTGGAATGTTGTGGAAGAAAAAAGGAAGATTCATTGGGTTAGTTGGGATAGATTATGTCTCTCTAAGCAGAATGGAGGTCTAGGTTTCCGAGACATTGAATGCTTTAATCAAGCCTTACTAGCAAAGCAAGCTTGGAGAATACTGCAGAATCCAGACAGTCTATGTGCTAAAGTACTTAAGAGTATATATTTTGAGGATATAGACTTTATGCTGTCAGTGATTGGGAAAAGGCCATCATTTGCTTGGAAAAGCATTTTACATGGAAGGGAGTTGCTTAAGAATGGCATAGCTAAAAAGATTGAAAATGGAAAATCAATTCGAGTTTGGGCAGACCCTTGGTTAATGGATGGAGTCCCCAGAATACCACTAATGAAGAATATTTTCATAAACATTGACCTCAGAGTTAATGATCTTATTGATGTTGCTTCTAGAGACTGTAACATGGGCACCTTGGATGATCTCTTCTTCCCCAAAGATGTAGATCTAATTGTCAGCAATAAACCAGTGGTGAGTCAAGATGACTACTGGGTTTGGAATCACTCAAAGAATGGAGAATACACAGTCAAATCTGGCAATTGGTTAGCCAATAACATCAAGCATCATCTTCTCATTCAGGAAGCAGAAGCTCAACCATCAACAAACTGCTTGAGATATCAAATTTGGAAGCTAAAATGTCTTGCAAAGATCAAGAACTTTCTGTGGCATGTCCTAATTGGTGCATTACCAGTGGTGGATAAGCTTCTATCGAGGAAGGTCAAGTTGGATACTAGATGCCAAACATGTGGATTAGAAGGAGAGTCCATAAACCATGTTCTCTTCAGGTGCACTGCTGCAAGGCAGGTGTCGGCTTTATCAAACCTTCCATCACCAGAAAATGGCTTTGTTCATGGCTCCATTTACTCAAATTTCCACCATATTCTATTACTGGGACAAAACCCTCTGATTCCTCAAGAGCTCAGAAGATTAAACATGTGGGTCCTCTAGACAATATGGAAGAATATGAACATGTTATCTCTCCAGGAAAGACGATTTTTGGCTAGTGATTCAATCATCAAAATCAGAGATGACTCTTATGAATGGTTTTTGGCTCAGATTGTGAAAGATAATAACCAATCCCAAGGGGCAAACAGGATATTAGACCAAGAAACAAATGGAGGAATCCACCTTCTGGCAGGCTCAAATGCAACATCGGATTTGGTTGGTCAAAAGCAGCTTGCTTAGGAGGTGCCTCCTGGGTATTCAGGGACGAATTTGGCAATGTATTACTTCACAGTAGAAGAGCTTTCTCCAACATCAAGAGCCTAGAGGAGATAAAGTTTCAGTCATTATTGTGGTGTACAAAAAGTTTGAAGTCTCACCACATTGACAATGTTTCCTTTGCATCTACTGACCATGACTTGGTTAATGCAGTGCTCAGGCCACAAGCATGGCCATCTTTTAAGTTTCAAGCTCGGAATTACTGCTTGTTCTTAAAGGTTTTCAGGATTTGAGCATGGATTTGGAACCGACCTCAGCTAACAGAGGAGCATCTCTCATCGCCTTAAGTGTGGTTCAAGATTTTAGGTGTCAATCTTATGTGGCCCTACGTCCTCTGCTTGGCTGTTGACTCTTTTTGATGATGAGACACCTTTTCCTCTGTCTTAAGCGTTGTGGTTTAGGCTTAAAAAATTTTGGTTGTAAGTTCATTTTTTGGCTTGTGGCTTTAAGCTTCTGGTGCGTGGGGCTTGTAATTAAACCGGTTGCTAAGTTTTAATATATCAATTTCAGATTAAAAATATATATATATTATACACCAAATATATTCTTTACCGCAACTAATTCACAAACTTGAAGAACCAACTATTTTACTTTTATGAGTAATTTTCTTTTTTTAATGTCACACGCGTCTTGCCGGATTGGATTTCTAGAAATCCTTAGTTTGTGAGATAATCTTATTGTACTTTACTATAGAAAAACCGTTTATAATTGTTTGTGATTTTCTCATCCTCATCAGTTAGCCACTAATTAAGGCATACCAACAGTTAGGTTGTTTTGTATGTAAGGTGTGTTTTTTCTTGATTTCGGATTGATTAGGTCCGGGGCTTCACGGTTACACACAACCTAGGAATCTTTGGTGGAGTCGATATGTTGCTTACAATAGTGACTGGTCTATTTGGAATCAACGTAGATGGCATACCAGGAGTTGCAAAATTCTCCACAAGCATTTGCACTTTTTTCAGCCGTTCTCTTCTTCTCAGGTTTGGTGCAAGTGGTCGGTTGATCACGGCTCTACTCTACCTTGGTGAAAATTAAAGTTTGACGAAATGGTCAAGAAGTTTCAACGAGAAACTGAATCTCACGCTCATATTTGCAAAAAAAAATTCCTCAAAACATAGAATACACGGCTAGTAGTAGTAGAATTATATATAGTTCATGACCCGAATGGTTACGTTATCATCGGATAAAATCAAAGATGAGCTTAAAACAGTTTGGCCAAACAAATATGATTTATGTTTGTAAATTGTAACTGTTTAAACATGTAATCTTTAGAAACCCATGAATACTTTTTTTTTGGATTGTTTTTTATATTTTGAAAGTTAGTCCTCGATGAGTAATTACAAATAAGTTGCCTAACAACAAGATAAATGAGCATTGATTTCATAAATTTTGGTTCTCTTAATGTATTGATAGGTATGTAGAGTTTATAGCATTTCTTTTTGTAGCTTTAACTGGCCACGTGATGGAAACGTGACAAAGAATTTAATTTAACATTTCATAATATGATTATGAGAAAAGTGAGAATCACAAATACAATAGGACAAATGGCAACGTAACATTTTACAGATATGCAAGAAAAGCGAGTGGCTTTTATGAACGTTAGGCTAAATTATTGTATTATTAATTATTCAATTTCGTACTTTTATTTGTCTTGGTTGATATACTATATAAGTGTGAATGCGATTTCTTTAAGTTGGCCGCTAAAATTGAACATAGTTTTGCCTCTTTCCTCTGTCTTTATGCTCTGTTTCTGCTTACGTCATTAATCCATAGATTTACAATGACGTGTCTCTCTCTTACGTCACAGCTCAATTCACAGAAATCTTGAACACATGTTTTTGACTGACCCAAAGTTCCGTACAAACAAGACAGGAATACTTCTTAAATCAAAACCTTCTGATTTGTAAAGAAACAAATTAATTAAAAACAAAAAAAAAAAACAAAATGCCTCTTAAGATTGCCTCAGTCATGATCTCCACAGGCTCTTTTTGATAATCTGAGTGAGATTTCTTCTTTGCCCTTTCTCTCCACCAGCACCAAACTTGTGTGATCATCAATCAATTAGTTGCTAAGTAAAAAACAGAGCATTTCAAGACTTGAAGAAACTACTACTAAGACGGGTCTAATTGCGTTTGTGTCTCATCTATGTCTTATTCACAAGTCTTCTCAGGCTTTGTAATGCAAGTCTCCGCGCCGCTCGGACCAGGAGATTCGTCTTTGGTCTCAACAATCTCTATGCTCGCGGATTTGCTCCTTCTGTTCCTCCTCTCCTGCCAAAACATGAAGATTTGTTATGATTTATTATGAATACAGAAACATATAAACAATTAGTTGCAGCTTTGGACCATCATCATTACCTCGCGAAAAGGGTGTTCATCGGATTCAAGCATTCGCGCAACCTGACTCATTCTAGGACGTTTCTCTGCTTCAGGATCAACACATCTAAGTGAAACCAAAAGTGCACGTTTCAAAGCACTTTTACTAGGTCTAGGTTCAAGTCTTGGATCCACAACTTCTTCAGCTCTTCTTGTTCCAACCATCATCTTTAGCCACTCAACAAGATTCACCTGCCAATACACAATCCCATTCAAGATTTTCAAGAAATGAACATATTCATAACTTTTTTCGATACAATTGACAAAAGCAAGACTAATTAATTAAGCCTCACCTCATTAGCAGGACGTCCATAATCAACGGGATCTCGTCCAGTTACAGCTTCAAGAAGCAAAACACCAAAGCTATATATATCGCTCTTTTCGTTTAACAGACCTGTATTAGCATATTCTGGTGCTACATATCTGAAACAATAACCAAAATTCAACAATGATTTTCTTTGTAAGGACATCTACTGAAGAAGACAATAATTAACCATTATGGCCTCAGGAGGGTACAAAGTTTTGGACTTTACCCAAAGGTTCCCATGACTCTGGTTGTGATGTGACTCTCACCCGAGTCCAAGAGCTTGGCTAACCCAAAGTCAGAGAGCTTTGCATTAAAATCATCATCAATCAATATATTGCTTGCCTTTATATCTCTGTGGACCACTTTTGGTTCTATTGCTTCATGTAAATAAGCAAGCCTGTAAAGTTGTACAAATTGCAGACCCTTTTAATATCTAAGCATTCAACATATCCAACAAAAGCTAAACTGTTTCAAATCACTTACGCTTGTGCAGTACCAATAGTGATTTTCATCCGTGCCTCCCAAGTGAGAGTGCCATGTTGCCTCATAGCTCCATGTAGCCATTGTTCTAAGTTACCACTATTCACATACTCATAAACAAGCATCCTGCATTCCATCAGTTTTTACTTAGATACTGTAAATCATTCTCCTCCGGCAGTAGAAGTAAAGGGAAATCGAATAGATTGGTGAAACTCACCGATGAACTCCCTCTATGCAATATCCTAAAAGCCTAACAAGATTCTTGTGTCGTACATGACCAATAGCCTCAACTTCTACCCGGAATTCCTTCTCAGCTTGCCCTCTAGAGACCAAAATTGGGAAAGGATTATTAAGTAAACGAAACATAGGATTCACAAACATTAGATATTCCAGCAGAAAGACTTACAGATTATTCAGAAGCTTCTTTACAGCAACCTCGGTACCATTGACGAGTTTACCTCTATAAACTACTCCATAACCACCCTCTCCGAGCACATTCTCCGCAGCAAAACGGTTGGTAGCTAGCTCAAGATCCCTAAGAGTAAACCAGTGTCCCCAACCAAGATGAGATATTTCTGGTAAACCAACCAAAGGAGATGCTGTTACAAGTCCCCCATACTGTCTCCCAGCACTTCCAAAGCCTCCTTCATCACCGGAATGAGAACTACAAGCTCTCTCATGGTGATTTACAGAGCTACATTGACTCAGAGTATCATTATCACTAGACTTGGTTCTTCCCAAGTGAGACATCATCGTTTTTCCAGAAATTCTGTCAGTGGATTTATCATTCATTGCAATATATAAACTTTCAGGGTGAGGATTGTGATTCTGAAACCCACCCCTGTCGACTCTGATATCTTTCGACACGTGAGGTATTTGGTTGAAAGGAAACTTGCTTGAAGATCTTCTAGATTTCCGGCGGAATGTGATCCATAGAGACAAGATGCAGAGAATCATAACTATGAATACTCCAACTACCAAACAAATCCATACCCACAATTTCAAGCCTTTCAAACCAAAAAATGAGATCTTCTTCGACATTTCAGCGTTTAAAGAACTCTCAGGTGACATCTCTGGTTCTGTATCTAGTTGCCAAAAACCGTCTTTTTGCTTCTCTCTTACAACTTCGCTGTAACCACCTAAGCAACAAGAGAGTGACTCACATTTAAACACTTGCATACATCATAAAAGGGCTCAAAACGATATCTGCTTTAAAACTTCTCATTTGACATTTAGCCATAACCAACACAGAAACATACACATAAATCTCACGAAGCGATGGTTCTTTATCTTAATGAGTGTAAGTAAAAAACCATTCACAGAAACGGCAAAAAAAACGCACACTTTCATCGGTATATCAGTAATTTAATTGCGGCATATCAACAAACAAGTTATGGGCATAACGTGTCCCCACAAAAGATGGGGGTTAAGAAACAGGAGAATCCTGGCTTTTAAAACCATCGAAAAAGCATCACTTAAGTTTGAAGCAAGAGACAATTTACAGAGAATCAATCACATAACGTTATCGAAAGAAAACATTCAGAGAAATGAAAAAACGTGAGCATAAATTTACCTTAGAATGTGGAGTGACTAAGCTTTGCCCTTTTGATTACAACAGAAGAAACAATGGAGAAAAGGTTCCATTTTTATTATGACTTTGAAGCAAACTTGAGAGAAAGTGAAAATAACAACAGATAGCAAATGATGAATTGGAGATGATGATGAAGTTACTCTCGAGCTTAGCTTTGAGCCCACCAAAGCTATAATCATCTACCCAGAAGTAACTCGATTTAGGGTTATGGTAATAATCCTACAAAGAATCAGAGGAAAATCCAAAAAAAAAAAATCATAATATAACAAGGAAGTGTACATATAAATTACACGGTGATGGGTTAATGGGGAAAAGAAAAAAAAAGTTTGGTGAAAATGGTTGGTGGGTATGCACTAAAGCTGGAAAAGAAAGCTTTGTTTACAATGGAGGAAACAAGAGAGAGAAAGAAGAGAGATAGAGAGAGATTAGTGAGCAGTGAAGATAAAGCAAAGACAGTGGATTTGTCAACTGTGACATTTATAGCTAGTTGAAAAATAAAGAAGATATTTTTTCACAATTTTTAAAAAAATTATTACAAAAAAAAATTGAAGTGTATAGAGAGATAGGGGGCAAAGCACAGAAGAGGGAATTCCCAAACACAGGCTTTGGAATTTTAGGTTTTTCCATTATTTTCACTCTTCAATATACCTTTTTTTCTTGCTTTCACATGTCAAGTTTGGAATCTATCTTCTTCTTTTTTTATAATAGTTATGGATTCTATCTATGAAATTTTAAATTCATTGGTTTTACTTTAATAAATTTTCAGAAAAACAACTAATTTATTTTGAAAACTCCATCCGTTTTAAATTAAGTGTCGTTTTATGATTATTTTTTGTTCTAAAATAAGTGTTGTTTTATATTTCCAATGTAAATTTTTTCATAAAATACATAATTTAATTTATGATTAACAAAGAATAAAAGGAAACAGTTTGAAATAAAGATATATTATAAATTTTAATGTGTGAAATTTTTTTTAATGACACTTAAAATGAGACGGAAGAAATATTATACTCTTTCTATTTGCTATTAAATGATGTTTTAGGAGAATTTTTTGTTCTGAATTAAGTGATATTCTCATTTTTCAATGTAAAATTAATTAATTTATTATTATTGTTGACTGTTTGAATTTTGTAAATTGTTATTCTATTGATTAGATTATATTTAAATAAATAATAATTAATGTTTTAATTTATAAAACAATAAAGATTAAATGATTCATTAATTGGTGTTGTAAACATCATTTATATAAAAACTAAAACAGAGGGGTATATTTTGGGGAATGTTACAAGTCACAAGTAGGAAACCAATGTGCCTTTCTTAGAGATAATAAATTGAGATTAAAAAAAAAGCCTTTGATGGAGGCTTTACTTGAAGCATAACTTTTGGATAAAGTTTGATCCTCTTTTTTTTTTTAGCAAAAAATAAAATAAATAACTTCTCAGCTTTTTAAATAATTATATTCTTTTCAATAGTTCAAAAGATGGTTTTGGTTGGATATGGTAAGTCCCTAATTATAATTTAAAAAGTTAGCACTTGCATTTTGGTCGTGCTCTGATTGGTTGATGGTGGATGGGGTTACAGGCAAACCGCCAGGTTTTTTGCAGAGGAAGAATGGCCAATTTTTTTACTGAACGTTTGTTTGTTGCCGCCATGTGATCACGTGCTCCTCACGTGTCTCACCTCTTTTGAGTAAGATTCGTCCTCAGTATTATTCTCCCAACTTATGTGAATCATAATTTTATTTGAATTATGAGATTTATGAGAAAAAAATGTGATGGAGAGTCAGAAAAGAATGATTACTCTTTGTTCAATTAACAATACATTATATATTGCTTCTCCATGTGTACAATCTATGCTATTATTGACCCCCCCCCCCCCCCATACGTCAATTTTTTTTCAAAAGACATCTAATGATATATATGTAATAAAGTCATATATGGGTTGATACAAGTTGACTAGTGTCATTTAGAATCTGATCACAACTTCAAAATACTTCGAATATAATGTACAAAAGTAGTTTTGACAAATCGGACAGGAGAACAAAGATGGAGAATGAAGTGTTCAAGTTTGATGGAAAATGAAAGAGATTCGATCAATAACATAAAACCTATTATTCAATTTAAGCTTTAAACGACGTAGTTGAAATCTATTGCTAGAATATAAGAAACTAGCAAAGAATGAGTATAAAACTGTTCAAAAAATGATAATTGTAAGTGTGACAAAGAAAGAAAAAATAAACGAAAATGTATTACATTGACTTACAACTGCAATACAACTTGTACCGCTTTTTTTTTAGCCAATCAGTAAAGTAGCATTACGAAATATAATACCACTATTTTTTTGTACTATCTTCTTTTATCATTATATTTATATTGCTTTCTAACTGTACTATCATTTTATACTATTACTTCGTACCATCAAAAAAATTGTAGTATCTTGGGTTACCAATCGGACTCATTGTGTCTTTGATCTTGATTGCAGCAAAAACAGTAGTTGGCTTATAGTTAATTGATGTTATTTTCAATACAAAAACTTTAAAGTGAAATTATAAAACAAAAATGACTCCATGGCCCAATGGATAAGGCGCTGGTCTACGAAACCAGAGACTCTGGGTTCGATCCCCAGTGGAGTCGATTTGACAATATTTTTATTCTGTGTGAAGCAGTGGGGATTCCTACTTCGACACGAATTGAGGCGGTTGATATATAATAGTTTTTTTTTTTTTTTGTCCCAAATAATATTTGAAAATTTTCCTGACCTCTCAACGAAAATTGAAAATTGGAATCTAAAGAGGAACAATTAAAGAAAAAATCGAATTACAGTCTCAAATCATGGCCTTGAGTTTCTTCTCCGCTTCTCTTCACCCAATTTCGAACCAATCTTCTTCTTCTTCTTCTTCCTCTCGACCCAAACAGAGACACCTTCTTCTCCAACTCTCTCCTCCTCTACCAACACGCGTCCGTTCTGACCGGAGCGAAAACGGCGTCACCGAAAACAACAATCCTTCTTCGTCTTCTTCTTTCTCCGGTAACATGATCCGATTTCCGCTGTTTAATTCTCGTTTTTTCCCATGTCGATTAGCTTAGGTATTTCTGATTTCCAGTAAGGTTTTTTTCTGATTTCCGCTGTTTAAATTGATTCTTCGGCGATTTTCGGGAAATTGATAAACAAATTTCATTTCTGGTAATCATCTGTTCGTTTGTTCTTCTTCTTCATCTTCATCAGCACGCACACAAATAGATCTCCTCGAACAGCTAACTTCTACAAGCGACGGTATATGCCTGACTTGCTATTTACTCTTGGACTTGTTTTATTTTTCCTTGGTTTTTTTTAACTAAATCGTAGAGTTACTTAGGGTACTTGAGTGATGGTGGTGGCTCGAGGGGACTCACAATCCGTGACCAATTGGCTGGGCTTGTTGGTGACAGAGACGACGATGATTTCACCATTCCATTGGGGAAAAACCTAAAGAAAGTGAGTCCTAAATTCTTAACCATTTCTCAGAAAAGGAACATTAAGAGACAAACATACCTTAATGAAGTCTCTCAGAGGAATGATTCTGTTTTCTTTGCTACGATCGGCGCCTTTGTTATCCTTCCACCTTTGTTGATCCTTGGGATTGCTATTTTCACTGGCTATGTTCAACTCTTCCCATAAGTATATAAATTTCTATGATTTTGTCAAAAATGCAGCTATACAAGATTTGCTTGTAAATCACATAGGTTGCATAATCTTTTTCTTTGAAATCTTGGTTTCTATGTGTTGTTTGAACAAGGCATATTCTAAAGAATGAATGAAAGAAAATAGTTACTTTATGTGTAATAATCTACAAGGTTATATATCGGCACATTTTGTGGGTGCATACCCTAGCCTAGACCTCTTTGTATCATAGAGTATATGGAAATTCTGTTGTTGGTAGTTTCCGATGATCGAGAAGGAGGATTTACGAGTTCCTAGAATTGCCAAGCAAACCAAATCCTCGCTCAACCAAATGAAGGAATTCTCGGCGGGGAAATTCCAAACTGCGCCGTCTGCAAAAGCAATCCCGAGCTCAGGCAGCTGGATGTTGTTCTCCTCTACGCCAGACACGTTGAAGCAAGGATCTAGGATCGGGAAATCTCTGAACACCGGGTACTTCTCTTTCGCTTTCTCTGCAAACTTGTTTTTGATGATCTCATATGCAGGTTCCGCGAAATAGCTTAAGGTTGTACCCGAATCAATAATGCTTCCACCACCACCATCTGATGAGATATTCCATGTTTCTTCAGGTATGTCTAGAGCTTCCCCGCCGACTAGAATGGATTTGATCTGTATATAGTAAAATGTCTCCGTAGAATTCTCCTTCCCGTTCACAAAAGAAGTGAAATTCAGATTTGGGTGGTTCAGCAAATCCTTGTCTTCTCCAAAGATCAACTTGCTTCTTACATTAGTGTCGCTGTTTCTATCGACGAGGCAATAAGAAAAGGAATGACCGTAGAGAGACTGAAGCTGAGAAGAAAACGAAAGAGGTCCTCTTCCTAACCCAAGCAGACCTGAAGCACCATTGAAGAGACCTCGGTTCCAATGGCCACACCCAAACATCATATTTTCCACCTTGTACTCTGAGCTTCCTCCTTCAGTGGTCGTGAGATTAACGGTGAAGGTCTCAACCGCGAAATCTCCAGTCGTGTTCGATCTGTCTCCATACCAATAGAAATAAGGGCATGATTGGTTTTCTGATATGCATGGTTTTGGAGGGTCAGGTGATGAGATTAGGCTGCATCTAGGATCATTGCATGTTATGTTCCTGAATGAAGCAGACGTTTTCGGGTCATAAAACGGACCGTTTTGGTGGAAACAGTCATAGCAAGGAAGGCATTGGAGCCAGTTTAAATCACTCCCTGTGTCAAGAATCAATGAGAAGTGTTTCGGTGGTGTGCCTACAAGCACGTCCATGAAGTATTCACCAGAACCGAGCGTCATACCGGACTCAAGCGTCGCCACCAGCTGCCCCGGTGAAGCCTCTGGAGAATTAAACGAGTTAATCTTCGCCTTCTTGTGTGTCTGGTTCTTCGTTTTATTAACTCGTGCGTGAAGCGTCTGGATCCTTGTGAGGTCTTGGATTTTGAGATCAACAACTGAATGTGTTGTTCTCTTTGTTGTCTCTTGTTTAATCCTCCGGCGCCTTAACTGAAGCTTCACCGATTCTCCGGTATGATCCTTGGCAGGATCATGTTTTGTGGAGGAGAAACCGCAATCATTGCTTGTGGAAGAAGAAACGGAACTGACACGCATAGGATCTTGGAAATTAAACCCATAAAGGGATGAAGAGTTATGTTCATGTTTCCCGGAAAGAGTTCTACAGTCGCCGTAAAATGATGAGACAGTGAAGAAAATCAGGCCAAGAATAATAATACTCAGCTTGGTCGACATTAAGCTGCTGAGATTACTAATAAAACCATTAACGAAAAGGAAAAGAAAAAAACAAGAGAGAGAGAGACCTAATGGAATAAGATTTGAGTTATAGCCTGTTAAGGACAAAAGAGGGAGCTATAACATAAAAAGAGTAAAGGAAGTAAGATTTGGTGGAAGTCAATGGGATCGAAAATTAATTAAACAATTCGATATTGAGAGGGAAAGCCACAATATCCTGCCAAAAAAAACAAGAAAAACAAATGCAGAAAATATTATAAAAAAATAAAAGAATATATTGTTGGTGGTCTTCAGTGAGACCCGTTCAAATAAATGGAATTCTTATATCTTTTCTTTTTCAAATTCGTACGTTTTCGTGGAATTGTGAAACTCTCTTTTTAAGAGTTTGGCAATACATCAAAAGTAAAAGAAAATTTAAAAAGGATTTTTTGTTTTGCCTGAAAGATGTTTATACAAAAAATTTAACATTTATATAAATAAAAATCAAATTTTCATGCTAGGAAAATATATATCGCTATTGTCATTTGATTGCATATCAACATTCATCATAATATTATTATGATTTTTTATCAAATGATGACTTATGCATCTCATATCTAATAAATCGATATTTATAAAAAATTATTCAACAAAAACCGGACAGTATATATATTTTTCTTTCTACAAACAAACTTCTTTGGTAATTGATTAACTAGACAGATATACTGATGGAGATTGAAAGTTATAACCAAAAAAGTAAAACGATAAGGTGAGAATACTTTTTTCAGTGCTATACAAATGCATTTTTTTTTGGTAACTAGGATTACCTTTTTTTGATTTTTTATTGCTTTTCGCAAAAGCAAAAACTCTAAACGTGGCTGATGTACGTTAACCCTAACCTTACTTGTAAAAAAGAAAAATAAATAAAAAAGAAACAAAAAAGTCCAACTCAAACAATAAAGCATTTTTACTAACACGGAAAGCCCGATAAAAGTATTCGACAAAGTCCTAAAGTAGATACGTTGTATAGTCAAAAGTAAATACGATATGCGGCCCAAAATAGCTATGAAATACAGCCTAGAGTAAATACGACATATAGCCCAAAAATATATACAACACACAACTACAAATAGATACGATGCGTTGCATCACTAAACCATTTAGTTTGCAATGTATTTCTTATTTTTAAAATAAGAATTTCTACATAACACATTTTTAAATGTACAATAAAGATTCTAAAATGCAATGGATTTTGATAGCTCTTTTGATTTTTAAATGCCGTAGAAAAATCATATTTAGTTTTAAGTTTTATAGCTTTCGATTTGACTCGATTATATGGTAAAGATTCTAAGTAATAGCCACATAATTAGATCAAAATCACATCCGCAATGCGACTTTTTAGTCAGAGAAAATATATATATAGCTGACATCACTACTATAAAGATCAAATAGATTATTATACTTTAATTGACTGTAGAAGAGTCTTTCTAAGTGTATTTGACCGTGACTAAGCAAACGTAAACAGTAGTTCAAATTCTTTAATTAAAAATTTAAATTATAACGGTAGAATCTAACTCAATTTTGCTGAATTGCAGAATCTAGCTAAATTTTTTATAATTTTTTACAGAATCTGGCGGAATAACTTTAAATGTAAATGGTAACAGTTGAATCTAGCTGAATCTGGCTGAATTTTTTAAAAAAGTTAATAATAAAATAAACTTGTAAAAATTAGTTAAACAATTTGTTGTCAGCAAAATTAGTTAAATAAACTAATAAAATATTAATTTTTATATTTAATATATTTAATAATCTTATTAAACATAAAATAACAACATAATTTAAAAAAAAAAGTTGCAACTCGTAAAAAATTAAGGGTAGATTTTAGCAAAATTTGAAAATAATATATTTAATAATTTTACTAAACATAATTATCATATAAAAGTAATTAAATTATTTTAATTTTAATTGTACTATATTTTAACAACTTCTAATAGTAAAATTAGATATTGATAATTTGAATAATAATGATCTAGTTTATCTATGAGATGAGATATCCGACATACCATTCAAGTAATTTTGTAAATATATAACTTTTTTTACACAAAACAATAATTTATCGCATGAATTTATCCTACAAATAGAGAAATTAATCCAAAAATTTTGTTTTCAGTAAAATTTACGCCAATTGCTGATTTTTGTTTTTGAAAAAAAATTCCTCAAGTTTTTCCTAAAATTATATTAGTACAAACAATAATCGAATTCTCATATCCGCTCTTATCATACCCGTATTATCCGATCTATTTTTATAGATACATTTCAGATGTAATTTTCGATATCTTAAATATCTTTACCTAACTCGCATATCTACTCTTATATGATTTTTTACTCAAAATAAATATTTATATTTATTGGTGTTGGAATAACTGTTGAATTTAATTGAATTCAGCTGAATTTTACGATTTTTTTTTTTTGCTTAATTGTTGAATTTAGCTGAATCTGACAGAATTTTTATAAATAGCAAATAATGTCAATGAAATTATTGAATCTAGCTGAATCTGGGAGAATTTTTTATATATGTTACTATTTACAACCTAAATATTAAAAAAAAGATTGAGGGAAACAAGAACCAATGTTGGAAATGCACCAAATCTTTGGAAAACTTGAACTTAAAAAGTTTACAAACTTAGTAAATAAAGAAAATAAAGCAAAAGATCCGAATTTGACTTTGAGAGTTGTATAGTGTGTAAGTGTAACGTGTTCCTAACCAGACTGTGATGAGCAAACAGATTAACATTCAATTAATTAGTTACAATCCAAACCAAACATTCATTTCTAAGTGTGCACGTAATTCCAATATATTTCCATGGTAATCATTCAAATATACTTTTCGTATTCAAAAAACAAATGCTCCATGTGTTTGATAAATTAATATTTCATTAATTTCAAAAATATTTTTATAGGTGATCATTATATTGTAGCCGATTTGTTTGACGTTAAAAAATTGGCAAAAATTGTAGCCAAATTGTTTGTTTTTCTAATGTGAAAGCATCATGAATCACTAAGATAACTAGTGGGACAAACCGATCAAAACAGAAAAAAAAAAAAAAAAAAAGTATTCGATGATATTTAGTATTTACTAGTTTCCATAATTTTTATTTTATCTTTGTCAAGTTTACCAATCGCATCCATAGAAAATGTTTACAAATGTGCTGGGAAAATAAATGCTTCACTATATAACAAAAGACAATTTTCCATATCTAATCAATCGCAAATGTTTTTTTTTTTTTGCTTCTAATTAATGGTTTTAAGATGACCTTAAATTGTAATCTTGACCTTGAAACCTAATTTTCTACAGCTACCAAAACTTTTAAACATAAAATTGAATGAAGCTATATATGATTGTTACGAATCATGCGGGTCACGGGGTCGGACGAAATCATAAGTGTGTAACCACCAAAGCTACATTATTGTTACTATTATAATTATATTTACATGACATCTCTTCTACATGTGCCGTTTCATTTATTACCTCAATACCTACTTTTCTCATCCCTCTCTATAACCAAAATTTAATATCCTCTTTTAGACCGACCACTTCCACACTATTTCTACCCTCTCTTTTTTTTTTTGCCTTCTCCATAACTCCCTTATTTTTGTGCTTGTAATTATCCAATGGTTTTCACTAATATTTTACCAGTGTTACTACTACAATTCAACCAAATTTGAATGTGGAACGTAGGGTTGTGAAAAAAATAGTGTTTTTACCAATATAAATGTATATCTAATTTTATATATGTATATATATACATACATGACTGCTTTTAGGTAGATATCTGTTAATGAGCACACTGAGCATGCATGCATTATATCATATACACCTACCAAACTTCTAATTCAATAAATACTTCCTACTCTGTGCCTTTTGTTTTTGTTCTTTAATCAAATTTATATAGAGATAGACAAACAAAATTCAATGATATTTTCTATGAAATTCAAATAACGACAGTATCTAAAATTTTACTTTCTTAAAAAAACATTTGTTTTGATACCACCGAATTCGAACAACTTATAGTACACTGAAATTAACCCAATTTATATACAAGAATTCGTACATAAATATCTCACAACAAGTATATCAAATAGTAGATACTCTATATAATGTATATGTATTGAATGAAATTCCTAGGTAGCATCGCCGTCTAGCTAAACAAGTTGTTGGTATGGCGACACATAATTTGTCGCCATCAATATGCATTATTTTGACCACTCTTGTCTCCATCGCCGGAGCAAAAGTCCCGGCGATTATAGTCTTCGGCGACTCTTCCGTAGACTCTGGCAATAACAACTTCATACCAACCATGGCCAGAGCCAATTTCGAACCTTACGGTCGCGATTTTCCCGGCGGTCGGCCCACCGGCCGATTTTGTAACGGCCGTCTCTCCTCCGATTTCACTTCCGAGGCTTATGGCCTTAAACGGACCGTGCCGGCCTATCTCGATCCGTCCTACAATATCTCTGATTTTGCTACCGGAGTTTGCTTCGCCTCTGCCGGCACTGGATATGACAATTCCACCGCCGATGTGCTTGTAAGTCCACCTTTCACTTCAAAAAGACCTAATTCCGATTGGTTTCTTGTGTTACAAGTAAATGACTGTCTTGTTTTATTTTCTAGGGCGTGATTCCGTTATGGAAAGAAGTTGAGTACTTCAAAGAATACCAACACAAACTCGCCGCCTATCTCGGCCACCGGAAAGCTGCCAATATCATCAGAGGATCGCTCTACTTAGTCAGCATAGGAACCAACGATTTCCTTGAGAACTACTACACATTACCAGACAGGAGATCACAATTCAGTATCAGTCAGTACCAAGACTTCCTGATCGGCATCGCCGAGGTTTTTTTAAAGGATCTTTACAGACTCGGAGCTCGGAAAATGTCTTTTACCGGAATCTCTCCAATGGGATGTCTACCGCTAGAGAGAGTGACGAATCTTAACGATCCTTTCAGCTGTTCTCGGAGTTTCAATGACTTGGCAATTGATTTCAATGGGAGATTGAAGAACTTAGTGACGAAATTGAATAAAGAGCTTGTTGGAATGAGGATTTACTTTGCTAATCCTTATGATATCATTTGGGATATTGTTACTAAACCTGCTCTTTACGGTCTAGATGTGTCTAGCTCTGCGTGTTGCGGCACGGGATTGTTCGAGATGGGATTTCTTTGCGGCCAAGACAATCCGTTAACTTGCAGCGATGCGAATAAGTACGTTTTCTGGGACGCTTTTCATCCGACCGAGAAGACTAATCAGATTGTGTCTGATTACTTCTTCAAGCATCTCAAGAATGTGTTTCATTGATCCTAAATTCCTACTTAATTTCTTTATGAGTATATTTAAAATTTCGAACATGCTTTGAATGGAAGTGGAGAGTGCAGAGGATTGATCAAAGAAAGAAGATGAACAAAGAGTAGAGAAATTACCGGTTGCTTGAGCAACAAGAATCAGACAAAACTCTGTCTCTAGAGTGTTTTATTTTTCTATTTATTTTTGTAATTTCGTCTTAGATGTGATTTTAATATTCTTGTAAGAAGTCCGAATTAGTTACATTGTATCTAAACCTGCAATATGCTAAGTGTCATATATTACTATTACTAGTGTTGCATTATTATTATTATTTTATAAAACAAAAAACAATGGTTTGTTACTTTGTTTTATCCTAATTTACATAAACCCCGGAAAAAAAAAAGATAAACAGCAAAATTATTATTAGTGTTTAGTGTTGCCATCTATAACAGATCTAAGTTCATCCCAACTTGCTGAGTCTCCGATGAAATCTCCACCGTTGATGTTCCAAAAACTCAGGAAGTTGTTATCATAACATGTATATGTCGGTTGATTGAAACCAACGGTATGTTGGTTCCAGGAAGGACTTTGCGTTTGCGGCTGAGGCGGTGGCGGCGGCTGGTGTAGCTTGTAGGACAAGGAATCTACGACGTGTTGGCTGGTGTGATCGGAATCTAAGCTGCTTGTCTTAGAACAAGAGTCGGTTAAGGTGATAACCGGTTTTCGGTTTGGTGGTATGATGGTGGGGTTTCTGTGAGGTGTGACTCGTTTGAAGATTCTACATAGTGTCCATACCTCCTGCGGAAAACAAGACAAGACTCATTCAATTTTGCTTCCAACAGTAAAATCTGAAAGCAATTTATGATTGCGTGATGCATTTTTATATATTATGACTGTTTAATATTTTATGAAGAAAATTAAAAAAAAAAAAAAAAAACATAACTGTCCATTGTCATTGACTAAAATCCGAAATTTACCCAAAAAATTGGATTCGAACCCCTCACCAATTCTGACCATATAAATATATAATATAGCTACTCGATTACGCTTTGGTCCAAAAACAAAAATACGAAAATTAAATGATGAAATTATAGTGGTTATATTAATTTTGTTAATTGAAACTAAATATCAATTTCTAGTGGTCATATTAGTTTTATTGTTGAAAAAAAAATATATATCAATTTTTATTGGACGAAAACATTTTGGCCATTGTAATAAATGTCATAAAACGGTTGTTAAAATTAAAATTAAAATTTAAAAAAAAAAGAGCAGTCTCTTGTAAAATAATAAAAATTTAGTCGGTCTACATAAAGTTGGGCCCATAAAAAATATGTGATGTGGCTTTCTCGATAGCTCTCGTATGGAAATGTCAAACGTGCATTCGTGACTGACTTTTTAAACACGAAAATGAGAAAATTGTCTCTCTAAAAATGGACAAGATGGTTTAGCTTGATGCATACATATTCTTAATTAAATAAACCGGTTTATTTTTTTCATAAAAACAATTTGAATTAATAAACAGAAAAACAAAATATTCAAAGAAAACTCACTGCTTGTTGAGCTGGCGAGTCGGTTTTTGTGGTCGCGGGAAGGCGGAATTCGTGCATCATCCAATCGGTTTTGGTGCCTTTACCGGCTGAACCAAGGTAGTAAACCAGAGATTTCTTGAGACCGACACACTCAAGATTGGCGTAAACCGGTTTATCAATACCGGTGGCTTTCCAAAAACCTGAACCGGTGACCCGGTTAGGTCTAACGCTATTCCTGTATTTCCTGCCTCTCATGCAGAAGAAGTACCATTCCTTTTCTCCGACGCTGCTCACTCCTAATAAAATCCACAATAAATGTTATATAAATACTTTTGACGTCTTCATATGGATGATCCCATGCATATCTTTTAGTATATGAAAGTATAATTGTATCGTTACAATTGTATACTATACAACAAAAATTGACCGCTGTTTTTTCTTTTTTAATTATCTATAGTCTCGCATTTACGAAGTTTCAATTGACTAGCAAGTTGTTCAATTCATATTTTGATTTTAAAATATTTGGTATATGGAATCAATTAATTAGCGAGGGTGTTTAATCCAAATTTTAATTCTTAACCAAATAAGTTTATATCTAAGCAGCTCACAAAAAAGTTATAATCGGGTATCTATATTCGTTTTTGTTTTTATATCGTTTTGATTCATACCGGATCGAATTACACATCTCTAATTACTGAATAATCAGTGGGGAAAAAACGACAACTATAATGAAATGATCATAATATAGGATATATCAGTATATATTTATTAAAAATGATGATCCAATAAGAAGACTTACTAGGAAGATCCCAAGGATCGAACTTATAAATATCGATCTGTTTAATAAGTTCAATTCTGATGGGTTTGTTCTCTACTTTTCTTCGAAGATAAAACCCTAAAAGCTCTTCGTCCGTCGGATGAAACCTGAAACCAGGAAGTGTTGTTTCATCTTCTTCTTCATGATCCTTACCTTCACCACTCATCTTCACTACATCGATCTCTTTAAATCACCAATATTCAAGTCTCTCTGTATGAAAAGTTCTCTATACATTATATATATATATATATATAGGTAAATGTGTATCTATTTAATTATATTTTTCTCCCGTTTAATTGTTGCTGGGTCAATTACGAATGACTTTGACTATTATTATACACACAGCATCTTAATGAAAGCCCATAGTGGTTTAATACTATTATTATTAACGACTTTACCCAAATATACTTTACCCAAATATAAATAATATTTTATGTAAAAAAGTACTAGTATATATATAGGATATTTTACGGGAATAATCGTAAATAGTCATCATCATTTAAAATTTAATAAATAAATACTTTTCTACAAAAATATCAATTTATTTATCCATATTTCTTAAGGTCTTTGTGATTTAATAAGAAGATATATTTCAATTTCAATGCGATCATTTGTTTCATAATTTATTTCATCATTTGTTAGAATCCCGCGAAACTCAAACTAATTTATGTAGTGTTTGGAAAATTTAGATATTATATTTTAAAGCCTAAATTTTTGGTATTTTTCTCTCCAACATTATGGTGTTTGTAGAATGAAATTTTGTGTCTGTCGTATTTAAAGATATTTCTCAAAAACGTACATTTTAAAATAATTTACAATTTAATTTAATAACAAAACAATAAAATAGGTGTTATATCATAATTTAGATATCGGTGGGCTATATATTATTATGTAGAAAATTCTAGGGAAATGGAAAATAATTCCGGGAGATTTCAAAAATACTTCTTTTATGATACCAATTTTTAAAAATATTATTTGTTGTTGTCAATTTTTAAAAATACTTATTTTATACAATTTCATAATAAAATAGTTATGATAACAAAGAATGTTTATAAATATTTATAAATTATGTTTTAATATAAATTTTTTTTATAAATGTTTATATGCTAAATTAAAAATTAGTATTTTTAAAAAATGTATTTTTTAAAAAGAACATCACAAAAAGGAATATTTCTCAAAATTTATCAATTTAGTATACAGTGACAATATTATCGAAATTCAAACATGTCGTTATCCGTAGTTGTTACGTATTTATACAGTAATTACATCAAATTATCAGTAAACCATAAATTCAATACATACGTATAGGTGAACTCACGTGGTTTGACCATGTTATAGTTTTCCAAGATATTGAAAAGAAATAAATGTAATAAAAATAAGGTTCTCATACGAACCAAAATATAACTTTAAAATATACCTCGTTTTTTGGACTCAACTATTTTGATAGCCGGGGAGCCAAACACAAACGTCGATGGTAGACCAAATCTATTAAATAATAACCATGCTTTTATCAGCAACTTTAACTGCATTCCAAAGTGTTAGTTACATTTAGTTAGAGGTAGTCTGATATTATTACCTTTTTCTTATAATCCAAAATATTTAATAACTATTTTTTGAATCAATAAACATACAATTTTATGTAGAAAAGTTTCCAACTAAATGGAGATTAAAAAAAAAGATAACAACACAATAAATAATACTCCATCCATTTCATAATATAAAATGTTTTGGAAGGTTTTTTTTCAAAATATAAAATGTTTTCATATTTCTATACAACATTTAATTTAATTGGATATTGTGTGACCAATAGTATTTTGTATTCTCTTTTGTAATTGGTTGAATTATTTTTATTTTATATATTAAATTATACTTTTTAAAGTAAAAAAAAATTCTTAATCTCCGCATTTTTAGCTAAAATTTTTATATTTTGAAACGGAAAGAATATAAAATAGACCGAATGGACAAAACAAATGTGTTATTACGGAAAAAAATATAATGGAATAGAACGAACGCAGAAAAAATATGATATTATAATGGTATAAATAATGAATATGTTTTAACTAAAATTTTACATTTTTTAAAAACCAAAATCAATGTTTTCAAAGTTTTCAAAACAAAGACAAATTAATCAGCCTATTCATTTTTTTTAATAGATTATTGGTATTACCGCCTTAAAATAAATTTTCTAACGGTGAGCAAGTGTTATCGTTGTTGTAGTGCAACAAATAGCAAATAGTTTATTACACCTATTTAATAAAAAAATCGGGGTCAAAGCCAAAATTAATTTTCGGAATTTATAGGATGACATATATTCTTATCATTTAAAATGTCTATAATGACTAAATATTATTAAAATCGTAGAAGAAATATTCGAAGGTAATTCGAGTACCTCCAATCCCAATTTTTTTTTAATCTTTTTTTTTTGTTAAACATGTAAATATCATTAAAAATGAATGTGTGAAGTATTACAAGAACATTACCTACAATAATGGAACCTTGGAAAAAAAGATTTTTTTTTAATCTTTTCTAACATACCGTTTTCTACTTATTACTAAAATAACTCTTACAGTTGCCGACCGGAGGCTTGGTAGATCAGAAATTGGTAGCACATATTAAAGCATGCATGACGTAAAGATGACGCCTGCCATGAGTCATTAGCCACTCCACTTAACATTGTCTTACGAGAAAGTAAAATAGTTGGAATGATTTATGATTAGTAAAATAGTCCATGAAGGAAATGTAGTCGACTCGATAAAGTTATATTTGATCTCGAAACTAATATACGTTTTCTTAAACCAATAATAATTTACGTAGCAAAAAAAACAATAGTGTTATTGTATTTCGAGATTCAGTTATTTTCCATGACCATTTATTTTTTTTGGGCATCTTTCCATGACCATCGGTTAACTAAATTCTTTTTTTTAATAGCATCTTTTTTTTTTTTGTTAAATTCAAAATTCTAGCATCTTGATTTTTGCCTAATGGTTATTACAAAAATAAAAAATACAGTATATATCTATCTATGTGATAGCTAGTAAGGATGGCTTATTGATTTTCAAAGACTCTATCCACAAATCAGAAGGACGTTAAAAATTACGAATGTTAAGTATTGGGTTCTATTGTGGTAATGAGTTTTTCGTTCATTCTAATTTCCAAGTAGAATTCTCGTGTAGTAAATTAATAAAAAGGAACAAAAAAAAGCTTATAAATCACAAAAACAAAAAGGAAGAAGCATAATTATGATACAAAGCTAATGACAGACGATAACTTAGCTCTTGCGCCAAATGGGAAAGTGACCCTTTTGATCTATAATACATTCAAAGTCCAGATTTTGACTGTTGAATATTATCATAAATAATGAATAAAAGTTGCCTACAACAATATCAGTACGAATCCAATCTTCTCGGGGACATAAAAATAATAAAGGTTTTCAAAAAAGGAAGAGAGTCAAAGGAACATAATATCCAAATTTTTCAACTCTCAAAACTTGTTTTGAATTTCTTCGACATGAAAAAAGGAGAGAAACTTTGAATGGTTAATCTATCAGTATCAGGTTCCTATAAAGGGTATGTTCATACTTGGACATAGAAAAGATAAACAACAATCAAAATTAGAAAGACTGCAGGAAATTAAACGTCGGCATTTGGTAACAACAATCATCACAAGGTCGGTAGAAGCGGCGGAGCAACATATCGGTGCGACGGAGTGAATAACCGTCAATTCTCCGCCGCCGCCGCTCGCAGCTTTCAGACTGCTTGCTAAAGTGGTAGAGTTTTGTTTCTTTTGTTCCTCCGGAAATATTGGGTTTCTTTGGGCTTTACCCATCCATAGGCCCATTACTGCGAACGTCAGTGTCTTTTGTTACTGTTTACGATGACACTTTTTTTTTTCCAACAAACTTTGTTCTATTCTACGCAACAAAATCGAATTTGATTACATATACTGTAGCACCCAGACGAATTTTCAATATGTGCACGTCAGTGTATGATTAGTTGATTATGATGATTGACAAAAATATAAAATGTTAATTTAGTTAATCTGTAAAATCGATAATCATAAACTATCATCCATGTTTATTACTAACTGATTAACTATGATCCGACCCACAACTAATGATAATAGGTGATTTCAAAAATATTCTAGTCGATAAATATATCATTAGAGATTGTAGAGGGATTAGCAGTTGCCAAAAATAGAACAACACAATGGACAATTATATACTTAATTCTCCATTCACAAAAAAATATTGTACTATTTGATAACAGTACATATGCAACTGAAAAATAAAAAACATGCGTGCGGATGTATTTCTAACACAATTGGGTGCATATGCATTTGAGCGGACGTAGCACTCCAATTATTTGATACAAATAATCGAGAGAAAAAAACTGTATGAAAATATTTTTTTTATGTTTTGGTCACTTAAAATCTTAATATTTAATTAAATACAGTTGAAGTTTGATTATTATCTTCTAAAATTTGAAGACACCATTCAATATTTGTTTTTTTTGTTTTTGTTATAATCAAATATTTGTTATGTTGCCATTGTTCTGTTATTTTGTGCCGTTTGTTTGGTAATCACAATTTGAATCTATTATCTATATAAACCTTGAACTCCATATCAATTTAAATTTTCGAAATCATTTTGCTAGAGATCAATTAAGAGATATGTACATGTTTTCAAAAACAAATTAGCATGAAGTATAGTTAATGCGATGATGTTAGAAATAGAATCCGAGAAGCGGTGTGGGATGTGGTCCATTACCAGTAGGCACGATGGTCCACGAATATTGTTATTACGACAACATAATTAATTGCAGATCTAAAATGATTATGAATCAACGGGAAAATAATAGATCTTCTTCAAATTTACAACAACAAAAAAATGATTTTCTCAGGTAAACGATAAAAATATGAAGGTTATCAAATTTATATTTTTCGTATGATAACCTTCATATTTTCTCGTAGTGTGATGTTTTATCAAACAACAAAAAGTTAATATTTCTTTATCCAAGTGTTATTTCGAATGAGATTTGATAAACAACCGAGAATTATGATGTGATAAATATATCTTTTAGACAAAATAGATTAGCTTGTTTATGAAATGTCCAAAGCTTTTTTTTTCCGTCAACTTCAACTTTATATCAACCGATAAATATCGATTACAACTTCAACATCATATTATCCAGTAAATAGTTTGTAATCACGGGATATACTTTGGTATAAATCAAACGTTTTTTCTCTACGATGTGATAAATTGTGATGTGAGCAAATATAAATTCGTCACAAATTTCCTGCCTCAAATTCAATGAAACCATTAAACTCAGATAATAAATCGTACTTTACTTGCATAACTAAAAAAAAATTAATTTGAGGCATAGCGAAGAATAATAAAAGGATCAATTAGTGGGATGGCAAAAAAAAAAATTCAAGTGGCAAAAGTTTCTAAAATGAGATGGTGAAATTATGCCACATATGGGAGATTTTGTTAGATTGTATGTTTGGATTTTTTTTTGGTTATTTGGCATAAAACGTCAAATTAAAAATGATGTTCAGAAAGAAAAAAAAAAAGCCATATATGAGATATGATTTGACCAAAACACCCTCAAATCATTGTTTTTCAGAGCTTTTTTTCAGATAAGGTACAGATCAGAAAACCACCTCTAGAAATCTAGCAATAGATCTCAATCTTCTTCTAAAAGAAAATAAGATCTCGACTGGTAGGTCCCACAGATTCCAACATAATGTCCCAGAACTCGCCACGTGGCGTTCATCCCATAAGGTTGTAGTACTGTTGTCCTTACGGAATCATTATCTCCTTCGCTGTAATATCTCTCTCTCTCTCTCTCGCTCTCCTCTTTATGCTCCTGTCGCTTTCTGTCTGTACCAAAAGAAGTAAAGAAACCTCTCTTCTCTCTCTCTTCTTCTCTGTTTCTTTCATGTTTTATGAGAGTTTCTTAGCAATTTCTGGTCTCTGGGTTTATCTAGAGCGAGAGTAACGATAGAGAGAGAGAGAGAGAGTTTAGTTCCACAGATCAGGCTTCGATCTTCTCCTTCAACTTTTCTGATTCGCCCAGAAGCTTTCCAAATCTGGTCAGTACTCTTACACGGTCTTAAAAGATGTTGCTATATTTGGAAACTGTTTATTTTTTTTTCTCTCTATTAATTAACTATATTTTTTAATCCTTCCTAGATTGCTGGAATATATTAAAAAATGTTTAAGAGGAGAAGGGAACTCATGGACAGTCTTTTAATTTAATAATTTCTAAAACTTTTTATAATGATTAGTGGTGATTAAACTATTGGAGTTGGAATATGATAAAATCCTACTTTATTCTCCTCAGTATCTCTTAATCATATAAGTTATCATTAGTTCTGTTCACTTATGTACAAAATTATTCTTTTGACATGTCTCCAGAGATCTGACATGGAGCACCCAAGTTGGAATTTTGAGGAGAATTATAATTTGTCTACTAATAGAAGATCTATAAGGTATATATAATGTTTAATGATCTAATGTCTTCGTTTTGTTTTTTTGTTTTTTGTTTTAAACTATATAATATAGTCTCTGAGTGTATATATGTAGGCCAGAAGATGAACTAGTGGAGTTGTTATGGCGAGATGGGAAAGTGGTTCTGCAGAGCCAAACTCGTAGAGAGCAGACCCAGACCCAAACTCAGAAACAAGATCATCATCCAGAAGCCCTAAGATCCAACACCTTTCTTGGAGATCAAGAAACCGTTTCTTGGATCCAATACCCTCCAGATGAAAACCCATTCGAAACCGACGACTTCTCCTCCCGTTTCTTCTCAACCGTCGATCCCCTCGAGAGACCGACCTCAGAGACGGTTAAGCCTAAGGCCGGTCTTGACCCTCCTCAAGTCATGCCACCTCCTAAGTTTAGGTCAACGGATTCATCATCAGGAGTCAAGGAGCTAGGAAAGGAACAATACTCGGTAAAGACCGTTGGACCGAGCCATTGCGAGAGCAACCAATCGCAGAACGATCTCGATATCACTGTCGAAAGAAAAGATGTCTCAATGAGTCATGATCGAAGCAAAACAATCGATGAAAAGATTTACCAGAACGCAAGTTCCTCATCAGGTGGCTCCTCTGGTTGCAGCTTTGGCAAGAACATGAAAGAAATGGCTAGTGGAAGAAGAAACATCACAACAGACCGTAAGAGAAAACATATAATGGACACTGATGAATATGTGTCTCAATCAGATGTATGCTTTATTAAACTTTAAACTCATGATGACAAGTTCTTGAAAACGTTTTCTTGGTCCATTGCTCATAGTTCTTGATTATTCATAATTTCAGGTTATCGGTAACAAGTCGAATCAAAGATCAGGATCAACCCGAAGAAGTCGAGCAGCTGAAGTTCATAATCTCTCCGAAAGGGTACTTCATCGGTTCGTCGATATATATAATTACATATATATATATTATATAATTACATATATATATATATATTATATAATATAGTTTAAAATTGTGTATTCAGACAAAGAAACAGACACAACTCTGTTTTTTTGTTTTTTGGTTATAAATAGAGGAGGAGAGATAGGATCAATGAGAGAATGAAGGCTTTGCAAGAACTAATACCTCACTGCAGTAAAGTAAGTTACAAAATCGAAATCTGATATAGAGATTGATTGATTAAAAATTGAAAATTTGGTGTTGAATTTAATTTGGTTTTTGCAGACTGATAAAGCTTCGATTTTGGACGAAGCCATAGATTACTTGAAGTCACTTCAGTTACAGCTTCAAGTTATGTGGATGGGGAGTGGAATGGCGGCGACGGCAGCGGCGGCTCCGATGATGTTCCCCGGAGTACAGCCTCCGCCGTTCATCCGTCAGATGCAGAGTCCGGTACAGTTGCCACGATTTCCGGTTATGGACCGGTCTGCGATTCAGAACAATCTTGGTTTAGTTTGTCAGAACCCGGTACAAAACCGGGTCTTCTCTGACCGGTTTCCTAGATACACCGGCGGTTTCCCACAGATGCAGCCCTCGTCTCAGGTAAGACCAATACGACGTCGTTTGTTAAAGTGTTAAACGACGTAGTGTCGCTTGATATCTTTTGGGTTAGAATAAACGACGTCATTTTAGATAAGTGTAAACGACGTAGTTTGCTATCTTATTGGCTATAATTATACGACGCCGTTACGTTGGGGAGGTTTTATCTGACACGTTGTGGTTTTATATCAGCCAATGGAGATGTTGAGATTTGGTTCGCCGGCGGGACAACAAAGTCAACAGCCGTCTGCGCCGACGAAGACCACCGACGGTTCTCGTTTGGACCAGTAAGCTGACGTGGCATTGTTTTCTTCTTTTGGTTTGTTTGGTTGTTGGGGTAAATTTTCTTCTTTATTTATTTATAAATCTTATGAACATAATTAAAACGTTCAAGATGTATTATTATAGAGTACAACGTACAACTTCATTACGATATTTTCTGTATATGCGAGTTTACGTATGTTAATTATTATGTCAAAATGACATGAGATTTTTGTAATCGTATTAAAACCGTATATTTATTATGCGGTTTTATTCGTTGATAGATTTAAAAATAAAACTCGGTGTTGATAGTATATAACTGATTGAATCTCTTTCCATCCAGATGAAAATATGATAGAGATCTCAAGTTCGAACATTGTATTGGAAAACTTCTTTTTTTTAATCTAATTCTTGTCTTCGGTCCAAGAAGACTAGAGCCGAACGTAAACTTTCATGGAAAATTAATTTTAATTATGCATTTGTCAAAGTGGTTGGAAATATTTTCAAAATTTGAATTACCTCATTTCATACTTGTTGAATTGTTTTCTTGATAATCCATATCATATCACACATTTCGTTCTAAGAAGTACAAACACACTATCTAGCTCTAAGAAGTACACATAGTGGTAGATAGAGTTATAGAGATCTGGCCGGAGTTTGATAAATTATTAATTTTTTATGATGTCATAATGTTCGATTAAAAAATGGTAACCTATGTTTTTTTGTTTTTTGGCTGTTTGTTTAATTATATGGAAAAAGGCAAGTCACATGTGAAGGAGCAGATTCAATGAAAGTCATCTGTCATTTGTCAAACATCATCAGACATTTTAAGTTTTTAGACATGTGCTCCACTGGTCAGAATCTGTTTTAGCAATAATTGAGTAAAATATCTTAGATATTTTTGTGGATTGTTTCTTATTTAATTCTTTCAATTTTAAATAGTCGACCTAAGTGAAAATCAAAAACAGTCGACGTAAAAAATAGTTAATCGGCTTCAGATGGTGTATCGATGTTTTATTTTCTTTTGGTTTTGTTTCGTCTTCCTTTGTTTGGGATAGGTCTTTTCTCTGTTGGAATTTGTCTATCATATTTTGGACTCCTTTTTTTTAAGACTTAGTTTCTGGAGATTGAAGTTTGCCGGCTAACTATTTCAAAATCGTATTCCAAAAACGTATTCTACTCATGTATTCCTCCTTTTTATTATGATGAGAAAAGAACCGGATAACAAAAAAAAAAAAAAAAAATTAATCAAAAGTGAAATCTCAAAGCTTAGATTTATAAATTCGAATAGGCCTTAAAAAATCAGTCACCTATATCAATCATATTTTATTTTTCGGGAGCCATTTAGTTTTATTTTATTTTATAATCTAGTAATTTCGGGAGCATAGCCAATTTGTTTAAATTCAGTCAGTTAAATACATGTATTTAACTTATACATAGCCAATTTTCATCCGATAGAATATTAACAAAACGAAGAAAAAATATATAAGCCGGTTTTAGCATGTTCACAATCAAAAATAAAAGTTCATACAAAGGATACAAGAACACAAAAGAGAAAACTTACAAACAAGAACCCGATTAAACCAAAAAATCAAATTATAAAGACCGATTTTTACTATATTCTTTTTCTTTTCTTATAATATTTTTTTTTGTTTTTTCTACAAATTTTTAACGGATTTATTCGAAAAGGACAACCGAATTGATAGAACCATTCAACATACAAACAAAAAAAATCCCAACAAAAAGATATTTGATCAAACTTATAGATTCTTCACTGCTTACAAATCTTGTTTTTCATATAAAAAAAAAATTATTAGTATCTTGGAAGATATCTTAAGGCTAATTGATTTTGTGGTGAAGGTTGATATGTTTTACTGATGGCTTAGCTTGTTTGTCTCCTAAACCAAATTTATATTCATTTTCATCGTTTTTTAATTGCTAAAACAATAATTTTACCGGGTTATAATTACTTTCGAAATAATAATTTCTACACCAATCTTGAACACATCCACATAATCAAAGCCTTTCTAAGTATGTTTCTCTGCGAATTTATTGAATTTTATGGAATAAATAAATTGAAATGCTTTTCACTAACAAATATGAGCTGATGAAATTTGAAGATGATCGAATGTTTCTATAACGGTGATTTTTTATGTTACACTATAACAATGACTTATTTACCCCTTGCGAAACTAATTAGAATTGATTTGTTTAGGGCACAAACATGCTTCCATTGACATCTTATGGAGACCTCAACTCTACCATTGGTGTTTTGTAGAGAGGCCATAACAAGCGTAGAGATTGAGTGCGAAATGTGCATTGGAAATCAATTTTTCGTATGTCAGTTTCGTATGTGACTTTCATTCATGTAAACCATTCAATATGACTACGAAACATTGATCGATCGATATTTTCTCTGTTTTATATTATACTTATGATGTTCGAGAAAAAAAAATTCACATAGTGGCAACTGCTTGAATATATGTGATACTATAATGTTTGAAGTTTTGAATAAATGATAAAACAATCAACGTGGCCGGATTATTGTTAAGGTTTTGCCTTCAATTCTAACCAAACTCATAGCTCATAGCTACCAACATCATATTAAATAATTTAGAAACGTCTAGAAACTTTCCATTGTAGGTTTTCTTTTAAGATTAAAAATTTCTCACAGTACAAAATATTTCTTATTTGTCAGGTTCAGACAAAAAAACGGACGTGTCCTCACTCTTGATTCCGATGGACAACGTATGGTTGGATGACACGTGCTCCCCAGTGGACCACTTTGTTTGATACGCTGGGTAACTTATCGAGCGTGCGAAAAAGAAAACGCAATATTCTATTTATTGTATACTGTATATTTTAATCTAATCCTTTTTTGTAACGTCATTTTAATCTCGTCCGATAATCATAAATGCTGGGAAAACTATGGGTGAAATATTCACGGGAAGTATTTGCGATCTCAAGAAAACAACTCAATTATATGTACCCTGGAAGAAGGTGTAAAAACCTGGAACAAAATATACAACATAGACGAGATGAGGTATTTTATCCTAAACAAAGTATTTATAATGCGGACATCCAAATCACACCAAATAAAGAGCATTACCAAATCAGCTGGTATACATATCAAATCAGTCATTACAGAGTATTTTAGAAAATTCTTGCCCAAATGGAGTTTCTATCAAGCACAAGGTCTAGGGTTGATTATTCATCAGTAAATTAACCCTAAGAAAACTAATGGTTCAGGTGGAATCATTTACCAGCCATCCGATTTGAAGATGGTACGAGAGGACTCACCGGAACTGTACCAAAATCAACTTCGCCGAACCAAAGGAGACTTTGCCCGACCCAAATTGAAGATTTTCATCAGCCAATCATATTTTCTAAGGAGAATGATCGATCCAGAACCCAATTGGAACAATCAGATTTGAATATGGTTCACAAACCTCCACCCGGAGCCTTAACCGAGCCATGGAAGCTGTCCCTAGGAGAATTGGCTCGATCCAATCACCTCAGATTTGTTATTCACCAGCAAACCAACTATTTTAAAGAGTTTTATCATGAGAAATCACCCCTGGTTCGAGTTGGTTTAAGAGCCTACCAAAGAGGTCCAAAACCGGGTGTAATTAAGGAAACTAGTCCACCAAACTTATGCTCAGCTGAAGCCACGACTTGGAAATCATCTAGGACATCAGAGGGTTCCCTTTTAACCCAGGAAGTCGTCTACATTCATCCCCACGAGCTGAAGGCCCAAAACAGCAAGTTGGATATACACTTTTCTTATTTGGCCAAATTTCACATTAAAACTCCAACGGCTAGTTTTTCTTTTAATTTTGCAATTTGGTTTCTTATTTTAGGCTATTAGAATGTTAAGAAAGAGTTCTATATAAACTCAGCTCGATCCATTGTAAAAAGACACCCTTGATCATTGAATTATAATAAACGTATTGTTTCTTTTCAAAGACAAGTCTCTTTGAGTTCTTTTCATTTGAGTTTAGTGTGCGATACACCAATCTCTAGTAAAGTCACGGATTAGTTTGTTGTGTGATTCAACAAGCAGCTTCGTCCATTTAATTGAGCGAGTCAATCACTTCCCTTCCATCTCTATCTTCAATCCATCTTTCTGCGAGTTAGGCTTGGAATCTCTCGATCATTGAGTGATTTTAGAATTGGAGTGATTCCGATCCTATATCAATTCATTATGATTTAACCATTTTTATTTTTTCTTTAATTTAGAGCTATACCCTATGTACGATCCATATATATATTTGATAAAAATTGATATGAGAACCAACTATGATACCACATAATCGATATACTAGTAGGTGTCTGCTTTATTACTCGTCAAAATGAATTAGATAATTGATGTATATATAGGCTTGCTACATATATGGTTAATGGTTAACTCCGATCATCCATTTCCACCTCTCCGTGCTCCTGCTCAGCAAGACCAGTTAAAATACATATATATCTCATTTTATTCTTCGGTTCCTTGCATTTTTCCACCTTTTGACGTCTATGCTTTCTGTTATTGTGCGTGTGTTTCTCATTTAAAAAAAAAAACTATTCAATATACATAATATAAAAATTCAAATATTTAAAATGACTGTTTTAACCACTTAAATCTTGAAATGTCATATTCAAAATACTTACTAGAATGATAAACCTAAATTACTCAAATAACTTGCTAGAATATCTTAACTACTTGAACCTCTTGAAATGTCATATTCAAAATACATACTGTAGAATAATAAACCTACGTTACTCAAATATCGACACAAGCTATTCAAACTAAAATATCGATCCAATATAAGACCTAAGTATTTAAAACACAAAAAATAATTAATGATTTTTTTTTGTGGGTAAAAGTCACGATCAAACTATTTGTAAACACTAGATATTGTGTTGACAACTTGACTATTGTAGTGAAAACAACACGCCATCGTCCAAACCACATCAAATTAAAACGCATACGCAATGAAGAGGAAAACGCAAAACTCATCTCCAACTCCATTAACCAATGCACATATAGCCTCTACCCAACCGCCCCTCGTGCAAGTTGAACGGTGTCGACAAAATTTTGTTTTGTTTTGTTTTGTTTTGTTTATCACAACGGACTGGCCTATTAGCCCAATTAACTTCATTGTAGAGAAAGTGACTCAATCTCAGATAAAATAGTACCGATTTTTGATAGACTTATGAATACCACTAGATTGCGGCAAGTTTTTTTTTTGCTAAGAATGTAAATATCATTTAGAAAAATAAACGTTCAGGGATTACAAATTATTAACTTAAACAAATTGTGAAATCTAGGGTTTTGGTCCCATGGAAAAAAAGGATAAAAACATGGAATCAATCAACAATCGAATTTGCTCAAAACGGGTTGTTGCGAGACAACCCACGTCGACTAAATAGCGATAAAATCTGAAAACTCGATGGATACAGTGAAACTAAAAGACTTAGTTGGACAACATCTTGATAGATCATGAGATGCTATTAAGAAAAACGAAAGCTCTTTCATCCGGTAGCCCGTGACTTAGTCTTCAATACGGGAGGCTACAAATCCATGTAACCAACACAAGTCGGGACTACGCTAGTCGAAAAACTCTGAATCAGTCTCAACCACTACGAATATCTTCCGATAGCCCGAGTCTTGGTCTTCAACACGGGAGGCAACCATGGAACCAACACAAGAAGGAACTACGCTAGTCAAAATCACTCTCAACCAGTACGAAGATTCATCACAGTAGTTGAAAGGAAACATCAAAACCAATCAACCTTACTAGCTCCTTCGATAGCCAAATCAACGACCCACAGCCAATCCCGAGAAAACCATAACCAAACCTCACTACAAATTCAAAGCTCAACAAGCGAGATAACAGGCAACGCTAACCTAACCAACTCACGCCTAAGACAGAGCAGAGACCATCGAAAGAGACTAAGAAACAGAGACCTTACCGGAGGAAGAGACATAGCTTTTGCCGCTTTTCCATCGAGACGAAATCCATACTTAGAATCGATCAAATGGGCCACCTTGCTTTCACCGAAGGTAAATCCCCGGATACCACCACCCTAATCGACGACAAAGATTGAAACAAACCAAACCCTCACAGATCTACTAAAGCTGTAGATGAGACCCCGTCCTCGAGGGCCTCTATATCCACTGTCGTAGCTAATCTTTCAGGCTGGAAGGACCGACGATCCTTGACGCAAAACCGGGCGGATGGTGGCAGATCGATCTGGATCTGTCGCGATTCCGGATTGAGAAATCGGCGATATCAAAATCGAAATCCATGTCCGTGAAGATAGAGACGACGATCCCAGAAGAAGCAGACTCCGAGCATGAGCCATCGACGAAGAACTCAGAGGAGCGACCTCCAAACCACCGACGAAGCTTCGAAACCGGAACATAACCACTGAAAGTCGACGCAAATCGGAGGAGAGCAGATGAGAGAAGATTAAAGTAAAGATGGGGGCCTCTCTCGGCACCGGCGAGGAGTGCCGGCCACTGGAGAGACAACGATGGTGAGAAAAGTTGACCGCGACGGAAGTAAAATTTGAGAAAAGAAAAAGTTCGTCCTTAAAAAGAAAAAAAAGAGAAATTGAGAGTCTTCTCTTACTTTCTCTTTTTTTTTTTGAAAAACAAAAACTCGATTGCCTAAGTTCACGCCAAATTATTTATATACATTCTCTTCATAAAAAGCTAGATTAACTTAATTAATACTATATGACATATTATCCTTTCTATGAAACAAAAATTTATCATTTAAACTCAAACTAATAAATGATAATATCATTTACTATATATAAAAAATATAAATAATCTATCTATTTTAATTGTTGTTTTGACATTTTTCATCTAAATAAAAATTAGTTAAATGTTTGATTATTTCCTTGAATATTGAAATTCTATAATATTTTATATTTTTATTAATTTAATCATGATCAAATCCACAAATAAAATATTTCTTGATTAAAATTTGCACTGAAATCATTTATTTTGAAACAATAATATTTATCTAAAAAATATTTTATTTAAAATGGAAAGAATATACCAAAACTATAGAATATCCAAAAATATTAATTTATATTTTGTTTTATATGCATGATGACTAAATATTGTAGCACTAATTAGCAGTTAATTGATTCAAATTTCAAAATAGCAATTAAGTTTTTCTTTCTAAATATTTAAAATAATATAACATTAATAACCATTCAAAAAAATACTGAATATTAATTGGGAAAAAAATATACATTTATTTTAAAATAGATAACAGTAAAGATTTTAAATAAATCTAACAAATTATGGATCTTTTTATCAGTAAACTAATGAAACAAAATTTAATCAGAAATATATAGTCAATATAATATTAAAATTTATCAACAAATATTAATATTTAATAGATAACAATAACTAAATAAAATAAAAAATATCAAATAGACCAATAGCAAAAAGCTGAAACTTTTTATTATATATAGAAGATTAAGGGGTTTCTTATATAAATCAGCTAACCTACTTTTCCCGACTTTAGGACTCAAAGCCGAAAAAATCTGAGGCTCCGTTTCGCTCTCTCTCTCTAGAAGTCTCTTCTTTCCTTCAACTTTCTCTCTCTTACCAATTTACCTTCGTTTCGGCTCTGTATCTTTCTCGTTTCTGGGTTTTTGGTATTCTTCCTCCATTGTTTCGCTTTGAAATTACCCATCCGATCTCGCCGACCGTCGCAGATCTACGTTGACAGTGGCCGGTTTGAGTGAAAAAACAAAAAGGGGGGAGAAAATCCGGAAGAAAAGAGAAATCGCATGAATTTGTTTGGAAGCCTGATTTTTTCATCTTCGATTTCAAGCCACTTCACGACTTGTCTTTTGATCTTCATCCTTCATTTTTCTCCTCAGCTTCCGTTGAATAGTAGTAATAGTAATCGTAATCGTAATAATAATAATTCTAATAATCTCGAGAGTAATCGTTTGATCAATTGAAAAATCATGGAGTCGAGGAAAAACTCTGATCGTCAAATGCGTAGAGGTATTGTTGTTATTCTTTTCTTACCTTCATCTTGTGAAATTGTTTGTCGATTGTAATCGTTGATTGTGTACGAAGAATCTAGGGTTTTCACTCTGGGTGATTTGGTTTGTTTAACAAAGATTAAGTTTTGTTTTTTTGGGTCCTCAATTTTGCTTGCCCTCGTGCTGATTTCTCTGTCGGTGATTTGATTCCTTTGTGGCGTCTTCTTGTGTTTGGCTGTATTTGCCGATTGCCACAAGTTTATGTTTGGTACGGTAAATCGTTGTTTAATTTATTATTTTCTGGGTTTTTTTTTGGGGACCATAATTAGATGTTGCCTCAATGTTCTAAGAGGAATATGTTTCCTTAATACATAAAAGACTTAAAAAGCAGAGTCTTTTAATTACAATTTTCACAAGTTTTTCTTTTGTTAATTATCGGTGTCACAGCTAATTGCTTTTCAGCTGGTGAGAGGATGAAGACAAGGTCACCGTCTGTGATAGTGATCGGTGGTGGTTTTGGTGGAATCTCAGCTGCTCGCACTCTTCAAGATGCTTCCTTTCAGGTTTGTATTACAACCATTGCAAATTTTTAAGTTTGATGTTTATTCAATGTAATGGAAACTGTTTTTGAGCCTTCTTATGACCTACTTGAGAACTGTTTTTGATGTTCTTTGTGTGTTTAGGTTATGGTACTGGAGTCCCGTGACAGAATTGGTGGACGTGTTCACACTGATTACTCATTTGGTTTTCCAGTTGATCTTGGTGCATCATGGTAATGTCACAAGTCTTTTGATCTTCTTGTTAATTGATTGATGATTTTTAGTTTTTGGTTACCTTCGCTAACGTAGCAACATCGGTTTGTCACAGGCTGCACGGAGTATGCAAAGAGAATCCTTTGGCACCAGTAATTGGTAGACTGGGATTGCCCCTGTATCGTACTAGCGGTGACAATTCTGTCTTGTATGATCATGATCTTGAGAGGTGTGTGCTACAGTTTGGATATTCCGATATTGTGATCTCGATCCTCTATTTCTTTTTACGGCACCTTAAAAACTCACGGTGCAATTCTTTGTTTCTGTAGCTATGCTCTGTTTGATATGGATGGCAATCAAGTTCCTCAAGAGTTGGTAACAGAAGTTGGCGTAACTTTTGAGCAGATTTTGGAAGAGGTATGTCCTTCACATTCATTTGTGTTTTTGTTTTTTGTTTTTTTGGTATTATGATTGTTGTGCTAGTCTTTGTTTTACACTCGTCTTAACTAGATTCTTCTTTCGCAAATGCAGATCAATAAAGTCAGGGATGAGCAGGATGAAGACATGTCAATATCTCAGGCTTTTTCAATTGTATTTTCGAGGAAACCCGAGTTGAGGTTTGTAAACATAATGTCCCACATTTATAATTTTTATCTCTCAGTGCACCTTCTTAATCTTGGTTTCATGATCGAATTTTGGATTTTTTTTCACATCCAGGTTAGAGGGGCTTGCACACAATGTACTTCAATGGTACTTATGCCGCATGGAAGGTTGGTTTGCGGCTGATGCTGAAACCATCTCTGCAAAGTGTTGGGACCAGGTTCTTTACATTCTTTCTCTTGGAGTTAACGGTTTTATGTACACACCGTTTCTTGGTTGTCGGTTTAACATTCCAAAATATGTGCAGGAGGAATTGCTGCCTGGTGGACACGGTCTTATGGTTAGAGGGTATCGTCCTGTCATCAACACTTTGGCCAAAGGTCTTGATATCCGGCTCGGCCATAGGTAAGCTTCGCGTTTTTCGACAGTTTTGGCATTTTTTTAGGTTTTCGTAGTCATCACCTTGTTCTTTTTTGCTTCTCAGGGTTACTAAGATTTTAAGGCGGTACAATGGAGTGAAGGTAACGACAGAAAACGGGGAAACATTTGTTGCGGATGCTGCAGTGATTGCTGTTCCTCTTGGAGTTTTGAAATCTGGAACGATAAAATTTGAACCGAAGCTACCAGAGTGGAAACAAGAAGCGATCAACGACCTCGGAGTAGGCATCGAGAACAAGATCCTACTGCATTTCGAAAAAGTCTTCTGGCCAAAAGTAGAGTTTCTAGGAGTGGTTGCGGAAACCTCCTACGGTTGCAGTTATTTTTTGAACCTGCACAAGGCCACGGGTCATCCGGTTCTGGTTTACATGCCGGCTGGTCAGCTTGCCAAAGACATAGAGAAAATGTCTGATGAAGCAGCTGCGAATTTCGCCGTCTTGCAACTCCAGAGAATTCTTCCCGATGCATTGCCTCCGGTACAGTATCTAGTGTCGAGGTGGGGATCGGATGTGAATTCATTGGGATCTTATAGCTATGATATCGTGGGCAAACCTCATGATCTCTACGAGAGGCTTAGAGTTCCGGTGGATAACTTATTCTTTGCCGGTGAAGCGACAAGCTCGAGTTTTCCGGGCTCGGTTCACGGCGCTTATTCAACTGGATTGATGGCGGCTGAAGATTGCAGGATGCGAGTTTTGGAGCGGTATGGTGAGTTGGATCTGTTTCAGCCTGTGATGGGTGAAGAAGGACCTGCCTCTGTTCCGCTTCTTATATCTCGTCTCTAAATCCTCCATTATCATCACTCTCTGCTATCAAATATCGTTTACTAGGAAGAACCTAAAGTGATTTGGTTTGTCTTGTTGGGGAAACAGTAATTATTTTCTTGTTGGATCGTATAAAACTTCTTTTCGTTTATTTTCTCAGTGTTTTATTCAATAATTTGAACATTATATCCTTTGTCCTATATGACAATCCTATTTTCTTTCTCACTTGTGCTTAACTAATATAAATAATAATCTCAAAACCATATATTTTTAATTTGAAGAAATGAAGAGGTTAAATTGGACATGAAAAGAAACAAAAGCGCTGGTTATTGTAATTATGAGTATCTTGAGGGGTATAATGATAAATTATCATCAAATCCCCAAATTCAATTTTTAGGTTGGAGAAGAAGATAAGAAGAGTAGCAGAGAGTTATATCCTCTCAGACTTTCTTCTCCGACAATGGCGATGGCTATGGCGGTTGTTTCTTTCCCATCTCTACTCCACAAAGCAACCTTATCTTCCTCACTCTTCACTCCCACCTTCCTCCCATCGAAACCCTCTTCCCTTCTCACCAAATCATCTTCTCCCAAAACCAAACGACCTTTCGTAGTCTCCATGTCCATGGAAGCTGGAATCGGCGTGATGGGGTCAAAACTCGGAATGATGACTTTCTTCGAAGCAGACGGTACCGTTGTTCCAGTAACTGTCGTCGGATTTCGCGAAGGTAACATCGTAACCCAAATCAAAACCCTAGCCACCGACGGATACGACGCCGTACAAATAGGTTACCGTCGTGTCCGCGACAAGAAGCTGACGAAACCAGAAACAGGTCATCTCCAAAAAGCCGGCGTAATCCCGATGAGACATCTCCAGGAATTCCGGCTAACAAACGTCGAAGGATTCGAAACAAATCAGAAACTCGTGTTCGATGAGATTTTCAAAGAAGGAGATCTCGTTGATGTCGCCGGAACAACGATTGGGAAAGGGTTTCAAGGAGGAATCAAAAGGCATCATTTCAAGAGAGGTCAGATGACTCATGGGTCGAAGAGTCATCGAGCTTTGGGATCGATCGGTGCCGGGACTACTCCGGGAAGGGTTTATAAAGGGAAGAAAATGCCTGGAAGAATGGGAGGAACGAAGACGAAGATAAGGAAGCTTAGGATTGTTAAAGTTGATAAAGATTTGAATGTTGTGATGATCAAAGGAGCTTTGCCTGGTAAGCCTGGGAATCTTCTCCGTATAACTCCGGCTAAAATCGTCGGAGTTAATATTCCTAAGAACTAGTTGAGAGAGTGACTATCTTTTGTTTATGTTGTTATTATGCATTTTCTTTTGACTTGTGTTAAATTTGTGTTATGGAAATTGCGGAAATCTGGATTTTTTAATCGAATTTGTAGAATCACGAAATCACAGTTTCGTGTTAGAATTGCGGGTTTTTTATGGTCGGAAATCATGATTCTTACGTTAATATGCTTGAATTGCGATTTGATGCGGTGAAATTGAATCGCGATATTGTGTTTGAATTGCGGTTTTCATGTCAGAAATCACAATTTTCATGCTAGTGTTATTGAATTGCGATTTCATGCGGTAAAATTGAATCGTTAAATTGTGTTAGAATTGCGGTTTTGATGTTGGAAATCATAATTTTTGCGCCAATATTACAAAGATTCGATGTGAAAATTGTGACATCACATAATTGTTTCTTGTCATTTTTTTATAGACCTAAATTATATACTTTAACAAAACTTCAAATTGAAAAACCATATATTTAAGTTTGAAGAAATTAAGAGGTTAAAATTGTACATAAGATGATGAAAGAAAAAAATGAACATATAATAAATATAAAAATCTTTATGATGGTTTTGGGATTTTAAAGAATGGTTGAGAAGCTTTCAATAGGATCAGATTCTTCAAGCATAGAAGCAGCTTGGAAGCAATCAGTAGCATCAGCTATGCGTCCATCGTACTTATGAACCATTCCTAAGTAATACCAAGCTTTTCGGTTTGTCGGATCGATCCTCAATGCATCAGAGAGCAAGCTTCTTGCCACCGGAAGCGTTGGCTGATGATCTTTCCCTCTTTCAGACAACAACGCTCCAACCGCTACTTTGCAAGGAACCGATGATCCGTCTAGTAATAAACCGTCCAAGAAAGCCGCTAACGCGGGTTTAAACTCCTTTCGTCCTTCCCACATTAGACCTGATCATACCAATGATTAAAACCGAACTGAGCAAATTAAGAAAGGGACTTTAAGAGATTAGTTGAAAATGGGTTTCTTGTTCTTGCCTTCTGTATGCAGCATTGAAGCAGAGTATTGTTTCAGCTCGCCGGCTTTTTTCAGACAGACTTCTACATCGTTCCAATGCGAAAGGCTTGAGTAAAGATAGGCTAAGCCATGCCACACTTCAAACTCATTCACTTTGTCTTCCTCCATCTGTTATTTGTAAAAGGATTAAGAAAAGGTTTTGATGATCTCGATAGATTAAGAAACAAAGGAGGTTTGGAAACCTGAGAAAGAGTTCTGAGGGGTCCGAAAGATTTCCTTTGCGCTTGAACCAACGCAAGAAGGTAACGGTAAGTCTCAACGGCTTCTGTTGGATTTGACTGAGAGATTTTCAGCTTTGCTTTAAGTCTCAAAAGAGGTCCTTGATCCCACTTTGCGGTTTCATCTAAAGCAGCATCGGTCACAACCTCAGCTTCTGAAAACCGTTGTTGAGCCGACAAAACAAGCGACAGAAATCTCCAGCCTTTTAACACCGACCCTCCAGTTGCATCGATGAACTCTTTGGCGTAACGGGACGCAGCCTTTAAGTTCCGTTGCTCAGCGTATTGAACGCCTAACTCAAAGATCAAATCAGGATTGTTGTGCTCAAAAGCTATAGCTCCATCTAATGCTTTCAATGATTCTGATTGAAGCCGAGATCTTTCGAAATCCGATGTGGGAACTTTCGCTTGTTTCCCTAAACAAAGTCCTAACATCCTCAAACCGACGCCTTTCAAATGCTCATCCATCCCTTGAGCATTGTTTATAGCACTCTGCGCGTAACCCGCACCTTCTGCAGCTAAACAAGGCTCTTCACTGCAAAGCTTAGCAGCTAACAAAAGTGCCACGAGATCATCGGGTTGTTCGTGTTTATGCAGAGACTTTCTAAGAAGGTTGACCGCAGCACTGCTTTGACCCGCTGCACTATAAGAAAGAGCCAAATTGTTCCAACGCTCAACACGGCTAAACACACCAGGCATTACTTCTTCGAGCTGCTTAGCGAGAACCGAAGTCTGACTACATAAAGATAACCCAAATGTAAGGTGTTCGATCACAGACGGATCCCATTTCGCTTTCCCGAGGTTGAATTTCTTTAAAAGAATCATCAGAAGAAGAATGGCTTCTTCTAAGTTGTTTCTAGGTATGTACGAGCCCTCGATCTGAGAACCTAAACTCGGCGGGCTAGCTTCAACTCCAGAATGTAGAAGAAAGACTGCAAAATCTTTCTGAATCCTTGCACAAGAGTCATTATCGAGATTCCATTGGCTTAAGAGCGCACGTCTATAAGCGGATATCGCTTCTTGATAATCACCAGATTCTTTCCATAGCGCCGGAAGTAACTCCACGGCGTGGCTAACCGTTTCCTGAAGTTTGGTATCCACTTGAGCATCCGGTATCCCTTGCTGGAATATTTTCTCAACAGAATCAAGAACACTTTTGCATTCCCGTGCAGCCTCTGCAACAAAAAACCAGCAAGGAAAGATTCATATTTAAAGACTGTACCAAGATTAAGGCCTCATATTGTTTCACATTTTCATTTTTTCATAATATTGGTTTTGTAAAGTGTATTATGCGTTATAATATGCTGTTATAACGCATAATACACTGCATTAAACGTAAAAGGGAATTTTACCGGTTATTCTCCCAAGTTTTTGAAGAGATTTGGCTTTCAAATAGATAGCTTCGAGCACTAAGCTAGCAGCATGCTGAGAAACCGATTGCTGCGGTTCACGGGGGCGGTTTTTCTTAGTAGCCGGTTTCTCAGGTGGCACGGGAACCTGTAACCGCTGGATGGCTGCTTGAAGATCAATACCTTCAAAGACACGAAGTGCACCTTCTAAATTTCCTCTTTGGTATTCCAATCTTCCAAGAAGTGCTCTTGCTTCCTAAAACCATAAAAGGAAGCGAAATCGAGAGACAAATCCTTTCTTATAAAAAGTTGGATTCATGGAGTTGGGAAAAACCACAAACAAACCTCGAAATTGAGAGATAATCCTTCTCTCAAAGAAGATTCAGCTTCTTGGATATTTCCTTCATCAAGCTTTGCTTCGACTTCAGTTGTTTTCATACAAATCCCATTTGCACATAGCTGTCTGATAATCTCATCTTCCCCGTTCTCGCTAAAATCCGCGGATTGATTCCCGAGCATTGTTCACCTTTCCTGTCTCTCTCTATCCTTTCAACACTTGAAACATCAATCCACCATAACTAGCAACTGCATCATTTGGAACAATAAATAAACTCATTACCACAGTAATCACACCGACTATCATTGAGTTTAGTAAAACGCAATTCCCTTTGCTCACAAGATTTCTAAGGCAGCCAAATCAAAAGAATTGAAATCATCATTATCTTGAAAGGACCCACCAAAAATGTAACCTTCAAAGACAAAAACAAACCTTCCAACTTTGTCATCTTTCTGACTTTTTTTTTGTTTTTGTTTTTTCACTAAGGAATCATTACCTTAAACAATTCGAAACCACATTCCTTTGATGTGTTCTTCAGATCAAAAATATATATTCTGATAAGAGAACATCCAATTCTTGTTTGAAATCAAAGAACAACATTGTTCCAAATTCAACAAAAAAATTGCAATGTGGGTCAAAATATAGAAGAAACAAATCTGTCAACGCCATTGTTTTTTTTTATAAGTTCCTAGTAGATTTTCAAGAGACACAAACAATGATGAAATTGAATCTCGCAGATGTTTTCGAAATCGTTTTCGTTTCGATCAGAAAACAAACCCAATTTCGTGGAAAAAAAAATGTACCGTACCTACGATCATTCGCTTCATTGTTCTTCCAGGAACGCCGATCGAATCAACGAAGAAGCCAAGAAGAAGAAGAAGAAAGGTGCACCGACGAATTTCGCGGATCTGAGCACCGGGAAATAGGAAAAAGTCAAAATGTGAATCTGTGTTTGACGAAAGAGAAGAAGAGAAGAAGAAACAAAAACAAAAGGTTGTTTTCCGTTTGATTGTTGTTATTATTAAAAGAGAGTGTCTGTGTTAAAAAGCGAACGGAGTCTTAGGAGCCGTACGTGGTTCCGATGTTGCACAACGTTAACAGAGAGAGAGACAAAACACACAACACAAACAAACGCCTGTTTTGTCTAAAACTCTCTCTCTTTGTAATTTCGTTTGTTCACCAAGGGTATATTGTCATTTCGCTTTAACTAAACCTTTTAGTTCTCTAAGAGAGTTTCGTTAGGCTCCCTTTTATTATGTAAACAACATTAGTGGGAAAACGGCATATTCCTCTATGAAATAAACAGTTTCTGATTATTTATACATTACCTATTGACTAATGCAAAAATATACATGAACTATCGATATATTTGAATTTACTACATGACATTTTTAAAAATGGTCAATTCCAACAAAACCGTAAACGGAGTGAATTTTCCATTAACGGTTGCTGATGTGGATGACAGGTTGAACACAGTTTTCGTCTGATTTAAAATTTATTGAATTAATTTTTTTTTTTAATAAATATGACCAAAACAACGTCATTTTGGTTTTAATTTATTTTGGAATGGCTTAGCATGGATCGAACCCTGGTGGGAGGCACATATGTTAGGAGACACTACCACTAGGACAAGTTCGAATTATTGATCAAATGTCAATTTTAGATGTACTTAACAATTGTTTTTTGACGTCTTCTTCTTTCTTCTTCCTTCTTCGTCTTCTCCGATTTATTCCGGTAAAACCTGTTGCCACCACTTTTCTCTATCTTCGAGTCCATCACGTTTACGTCTTTCCCGAGCAAACTCTCTCCACTGTAAGCCGGACCGTACAACTCCTCGTACGCCGTCGCGATTTTCGCCTCGGTCTCGTCGGCTCCTTCGTCGAAGTATGGTGGCACGACGAAACCCTCCGGAGCAATTGGTGGGTCGAATACGACATTTTCGGTTATCTCTGGGTCTGGGTCCTCGAAGAAGATAGTTTTGGCTTCGCCTGAGGAGGCCTTGACGAGAGTGAGATTTGAAGGGCGTTTGAGGAAGGAGAAGGAGACGATGGGCTTCGAGGAGGTGATGCGAGAGGTGTGGCTATGGCTGTGGAGGGAGCGAGAAGAGAGAGAGAGGAGAGAGCTGATGCAGTCGCCATTGAAATTGGGATTTTGGATGAAGGAGTGAGTATGGAGAAAGGCTCATCCAGCAGAACCAGATTGGTAATAAATTAAAATTGAGAAGAAGATGAACAAAATCACGGGAAGCGACGTGACTCTCCGATACCCAAGCATGTACTCACTCATATCGTATTTCAATCACATCGGTGGCAACAGGCTTTACCGGAATAAACCGAAGAAGACGAAGAAGAAGATGAAGAAGGAAGAAGAAAGAAGAAGACGTCAAAAAACAATTGTTAAGTACATCTAAATAGACATTTGATCAATAATTCGAACTTGTCCTAGTGGTAGTGTCTCCTCACATACGTGCCTCCCACCAGGGTTCGATCCATGCTAAACCATTCTAAAAATAAATTAAAACCAAAACGACGTCGTTTTGGTCAGATTTGTTAAAAAAAAAAAATTAATTCAATAAATTTTAAATCAGACGAAAACCATGTTCCACGTCAGCAACCGTTAACGAAAAATTCACTCCGTTTACGGTTTTGTTGGAATTGACCATTTTTTAAAATATCATGTAGTAAATTCAAATATATCGATAGTTCATGTGTATTTTTGCATTGGTTAATAGGTAATGTATAAATAATCAGAAACTGCTTATTTCATAGGGGAATATGCCGTTTTCCCCAACATTAGTCCTCCTGAGTAGAGTTGGTAGAGACAAGGGACAAGTTCAATAAGTATCTGTAAGGCCCAGTTTTTGAGGTCTAGAGAGGCCCAATATGAATGATTACGAGTCTCCCATCCAAAAATGCAATAATGCATTTGAGAAAAATGAGAAAAAAATAAAATAATAATTTTACTTTTGTTTCCTGCAGCAAGTTTTTGATGATATGTATGTGTATAAATGCAGTCTGCGTACAACCATGTGTTTAAATATAGCTTTATCTCTCAGGTATGACTTTCCGTCTTTCAGACCTGCTTGTACATCGGCTTAAATCTTTCCATGTATATGCAATGGGAGGTCATATAAAATCACGGTAACCGATATTTATGCACACATTGTATTCTTTACACTTGTCCCTTGCAGTGTACCAGGACATATTCTAGTTATGAGAAGTCTAGTTCTATCTGAAATGTTGTAGAAAAATCTTTGTAGTTTAGGGTCAATCTGGATGCGGTGTTGCTGTTTTTAAATCTGTAAATGACAATCTTGTTGGATATGCTATGGCAATTCTCGAACAAGATTTTCACTTACAGATTCAAGAACAGTAGCATCATCTCTAAATTGACCATGTTTTCTACATCATTTTAGGTGGAACCATACCTCTCAAAAATGGAATATGTCAGTCAAAATCAACGCCTACGAGTTAGGAAGTTGTACAAAACCGCGGGAATGCAAATCAAATGCAAAAAGATTGGCCTTTTTGGTGCAAAACAAAACAAATGAGAGTTAACAGTTAGCACCAATTGATGAGTGCACTATTGTAACGAGTCGCATAAACATGTGTAATGGTTTGTGTTTGGATTTCCGGAAAATATCATCATCGTATACGTTACTGTTTTGTAATACAAGTAATTTAAATTCAAACATGAGCTCTAATCCTAATTAACACGGGATTTGACAAGAACATATTTAAAAAAGGACTCTTGGATGTGGAAAAAGTTTTTGAAGTATCGAGATATAGCACAAACTTTCACCCGAGTGAAAGTACGAAACGGAGAGAACACTTCATTCTGGTACGACACTTGGCTGCCAATGGGGGAGACTATATGACATTACGGGACAAAGAGGATTCATATATATGGGTATCTCAGCCTATGCTACAGTGGCATCGGTGCTCCGATCACATCGAAACCGACAACATAGAGTGGGCGTGTTAAATGGTATAGAAGCAGAAATCACGAAGAAACGTCAAAGATATAATCAGCTAGAAGAGGATGTAGTCTTGTGGAAAACAGCAGAGAATAAATATTCAAAGAATTGCTTTACGAAACAGACTTGGAAGTTGATAAGGAATCAACCAAGAAAAGAATGGTATCGAGGGGTGTGGTTCTCAAATGCCACACCAAAATATGATTTTTCACTTGGTTAGCTATCCACAATCGGGGATAAAATGCTAAATTGGAATTTTGAGCAGAGTTCGGCTTGTGGATTTTGTGGTCAAGAAGAAACAAGGACCCATCTCTTCTTCTTCTGTCATTTTTCAATGCAGATATGGCAACCACTGGTGTTGAGACTTCTCTCCGGTGATTATTCATCGGGTTGGAAAAAATTGGTGAAACTTCTTCATATTTCAAATTTTGGAAAGCTAAAGCTCTTTCTCTTTAGATATGTTTTCCAATCGGCTCTATATCATATTTGGAGAGAGAGAGAGAAATAATCGTTGTCATGGAGAGAGGTACCCTCCACGGTTGCTCGCATTGATAAGAATGTGCGTAATAGACTGAATTCCATTCGAAATGCAGGAGATAATGCTTAAGATGAAGGCATGGTTATGTGGTTTGCAGCAACAAACACATAAGGAGATTTAGTCAAGCATAGTTCTTCGCCACGATTAGCTTTTAATTAAGCTGCTACTCTGTGTACTCATTTAAACTAGAAGTCACAAGCATTGTAAAAACGTTTTTAACTGCATAATAATTTTACATTAATTCAAAAAAAATATATATCTAAAAAAAAATCATGAATCTCTTATTACACACGAACAATCAAGCAAAAAAACTTTTAATATTTAAATCCTCACCGCTATCAAAAATAGCAACTGAATATTCTATAATCGACATTTCGAATCCTTGAAAATCTTTCATCAACGGTAATTAAAAACTTTTCAATCCATCGTAGTTCGGAACAGTGTTATATGAAAGTTATTCATCAATAATAATCTTTCTATCGATTCATAAATTATTCGAATACAAACCAATCATCAATTGTCCAAATTAACAAACACACAAGTCCATCACAACTTCGATATAATTAATAATTGAGAATTAGTTTTTTCTATTTAATTAAAAACATCTGTTGATAATTAGATTGACTTAAAAAAGATGAACTTCCCACACAAATACTCAACACAATACATAACACTGATACATATCACATACCATTTATATTTTTGGGGAATTTCAAAAATATTATTTTTGGTGTATCAATTTTCAAAAATGCCACCATGAGTTGTCTATTTTCAAAAATATCACTTATTAATGATTTTTTTAAAACTCTAAATCATAAAATCATAAACTTTAAAAAAAAAATTTGATCCCTAATAAACCCTAGAAACTAAACCCTAACATAAAATAGTTAACTCACATATAAATAATATTTTAAATAATATAATATAATTTGAATGACATTTTTGAAAATATTTTAGAAGGATAATATTTTTCAAAAAAAATCATATATTTCACACCAAATATGTGTTTCTTCTTCTCTTTAGCTTTTGCCAGTAACAATCAGCAGCTTCTTATTGGATTTTTCTATAAATATATGAATGAGAAGAGTGTTAGCCACTTTTGCATTTCCTGTTAAATGATATACGTTCACATAATAATCGACAGATTTAAAATTGCAAGCTTGGCTTTTGTTATTCATAGAAAATTAATCAACTCAACATACATAAAAACACAAATCACTGATAGTCAGTCCTTTTCACTCTCCTTTGGCATTTGGAAACATTTAAAGCTTATGGTAACTCGTAAGGTCTCCATTGATTTGTCCTAACTCAAAAGTATCACAGTTAGTTCTTACGTGTAGTCAATCATCACATCATCTGTAATCATATAAAAAAATTTATCTATCAAAATACTTCATTTTAAAAAAATATCAATATATATATATCGATATTATAAATAATGAAATCATTTATTTATACACAGACCAAAATCCAAACTAAATTACGTTTTTTTTTATTATCAACAACGTGCATTATGCTAAGTTTCAAAAAAAAAAAAACAGGCATTGTGCGGATTTAAACTCGGATATTAGGCGGATTTAAACTTGGATAGTGATATAATGACGATACTAACACAAATCACTATGCTACATGTTCTAGTCAATTTTTTTATTTTTTCTTTAATGGATCAACTAATTTGAATTAATATGTAGTATTATATAAGTACATTATTGCGCGAGTTAGTTATGCATGCATTTATTAGAAAAGACCTCTCGACTTAGCAATTATTAATATAGATAATATATAGATGATAGACGCTGTCTTAAGTCATTCGTAAGCTCAGATGCATATATGAGTTTAGAGGCATACTTATCCATGCTTTAACGTTGATTAATATAATAAACGGTGGTTATGTTCGTTTTACACGAAACGGTGTGATTCATGTAGAACAAAATGTGGTTATGTTCATTGTAATTTGTGTAAAACTGTCGGTGCAGAAAATATTTTAACACGGTGAACCAAAATGGTATAAGAAGCTAACCATATTAAGAGTGACCAAAACATTCATACAGTATATATGTAATTGTTTATTAAATTTGTCGATATCTAATTTTTCGTGACACATAGCAATGCGATTTGTTCGCTCCTACAAACACCCACCACTCAGTATTTCAAACTATTATTAGTCTCTTAATCCCTGTTTGCAATAGGTCCACCTTCTCGTTTATCTAATAGTACTAAACAAGCAACATTAATATCGAAGAAAAGTAGCGTTCTAAAAGATTATTTGAACCGTATAATTTGATCAACCCAAGTATTGTGATCTTGAATTAATGTTCTATATACCATTTTATTCTTTGTTTACAACAAAATGTAGTACGTTTTTTTTACATATTCTTTTTACAAATCCATCAAAGTTAAACTCTCAACAATAATAAAGAACAATTAAACAATAAATTAAATTATAGATCTATTTGCTAATATATTATCAAATCCGTTATTTTTGTTTTTTTATTTAAATTAGGTTAATGCGATTTTTTATTATTATCATCAATTCGATGTCATCTCTGAATATAAGATGTAAGTATGTTATATAATACAATGTTTTATACCTAAATCAATTTAGTATACCTCTAATATTATTGAACACAAGTGGTTTTTTTCTTTGTTCTCCCAATTACCGCTGACAAATGGGTGAGTAGTGGTTACGTCGTGTCGTTGAATCTTCTTTGAGGACTACATAAGATGGATCCCATTGTTTTTGTCTATTTAAATTTGGCGGTATCATCATCCAGGCACAAAACAAAATCACGCAATGTTTTATTATTTCTCCATATTAATTAACAATGAAACACATTTTTTCCAACAATTAACATAACGTTAAATTTAGCAGGTATATGTTTATAAAGTTGGTTATTTTCTTTTGGTTTTTATTTATATTTTTGTCACGAAGCATCTTGGATTTTTTTTTTTCATGCTTGTTTAAAATAAAATAAAAATTGCTAACTTGTTTTCTCTTGATACACACCTTCTCCGTTTCTTTAGATGATGTTTTAGAAATTTTTTTTTGTTTCAAATCAAGTGATGTTTTTATTATTCTATGCAAAATTAATTGATATTTTATTGTTTTTGAATGTTTGAATTCTGCATATTGTTTTGTGATCGGTTGAATTGTGTTTAAATAAATAATAATTGACGTTTTTATTCAGAAAAAATTAAAAATTAAATAATTTTTTAATCGGTATGCAAAAAATTTAAACTTCATTTATAAAAAAAAAGGAAAAAGTATTAAAAAGATAAGTCGCATTTATATATATCATTGGGAATTTTGAGTTTTTTTTTTATGGCGGAGAGTTGTGAGTTTTATAAATATATAGAGACACATACAAATACCGTTTTAAAATTGGTAATACGTAACATCCATATTTTACAGTTTACAATAATATGATTGAATGGTTTGGGAAAGTTACGAACTTGTACGCGGTTTGGGTTTGCTTTAGAATGTTTCGCTTTTTGTTGGTCAATAAATAAATAAATTTCACTTAAATGTTGCATGCATATAGATTAACCTATATCATGCATAAATTAAATATACTAAAATAATTATTCGCAAAAATAAAGCACATACATTATATATACGTAGCTCTATGATTAAAAAGCAGCAAATATTTGTGTATTACGCACAGTCTGGCAATGTTAAAGCCTTTTTTTTCCGTTCCTTCACCCTTAAGGTTTACGTTTAAAGAACCAACTTCATACAATATCTGGAATACTACTAATCAGGATCAGTTTTATATATAAAATAATCTCTATTTCATGAAAATTTGCAAAACAGCCATTTTTTATTTTTCTAATTTACGATCTTCCTAAATTCAGGGTCGGCTCCCCTACTAATGCAAACTATTATTAAGCATAATTTTGTAAAATGTGAATTTGATTGTATATCGCTTGTAACTTCCTCTGTCTCCTAAATTTAACCAGAAAATAAATAAATAAATCCAAAAAACCAAATTCTTACTTACGCTATAAAATAAATTATAGATGTATTATGTTCAATAAAAATAAATGATAGTTTATAAATCTTCTGCTGTAGAGTAATTAATTTCACTACGGATAATTAAGATCAAGCTTGGTAAAACATCAAATGTTCTGAAACAACACAAATCTTTAAAAAGTCATTAGTTATCACACGATGGAAGAGATTAGATTAGGTACTGTCTTATTATACAATAAAGGTTATATGGATGCATTATAGCTTAACATTTCGGAAATAAATTACAAGTTTTTGAGCGTTATTCATTGTGGTATATGATTTTGCTCGAAACTTAAGAGTCGTGTAGTAGTAAGAAACAAAAACACATTGTCTTGTGGTTAATATGGTCAGGAGACGGAATTGGAGTGTCACAGTGCTCCAAGTTTGATCCACATACCATGCGAAACAAAAACACATTGCCTTGGACACCCATACGGATATGGGCCATTGCTTTCGGCCCATTTGCAAAATCGGGGAGGGCTATCTGTGGGTTGCCTCTCTCCTAGAGGATTAATCTGGATCCTTCCATAGGCCTAAGATCTATCCCTGAGTCATAAAAAAAAAAAAAAAAAAACAAATTTTAAAAATAATAACGAACATAAAAATGAAAGTATATATATACAAGTATCATTAAGCTGCTACTACTACAACAGCTCGCAAATCATTAAGTTTCATAACTATAATGGCTTCATCATCATCAATATCAAATAAAGAGATTCCAAAAACACTAATGATTTTGCTTATCATAAACTTCTCATACCTAATTCAAACTACTTCTGCTGTGACCAACTCCAATTCCAACTCCCACTTCTCAAGATTCTCGAGACATCGAAGCTCATCATCATCAAGAACCAAAACAAGGGTTTCTCGCGTCGGTCCAACAAAGTATGAACCATGCTCTCTTGGCTCGTTCTCTCGCCTTCAATCTCACTCTTTCTCATCGTACCACACAAATCCACATGATTTTATATAATAAGATTTTTTACCGATTTTCTTCTATATAAATTTGCTTTATGCTTTTAATTTTTTTTACGTCGGTCTTGTAAATTGTATTAATTTTAAATTCAATTAATTGTTGAAAAAAGAGGAAGAAGCATGCACGTGTGAGAAGAATTGAGAGGTGACCCACTCCCGTATAATTTGCTTGCAAAGTTAGCTCTCCTTTTGCATGCTTTCATGATTTTGTTTTTCCCCTTTTCTAGTAACCATTTTTAGTTTTTTTTCATTTTATTAATTTTTTTTTTTTCGGCCGTGTGTGTCAATATTACTTAGTTACGACCAGGTTCTGATGTAGCGTAACAGTTCTAGTGTAGAGTACCATGACTGAAATATGATCTTGCTGAATACATCTATAAAGATTATTGCTCTACTGAATTTCTCTATTTGTCATTATCATGTTCTTCATTCTTCGTTTCTCTGTCTTTTGCATTTACAGAGAGAGCCATCGAGGATATTATTTGAATCGTTATCGAAACAACTACCAGGGAGTGCAATGGCTGCGTTCTGGTAAAAAAATAACATTGACAAGTCTTTATCAACACTAAATCATTGTTCTATGCTCGTTTCAGCATAAACTTGAATTGTTTCTTGTCTGATGCCAAAAGTTATAGCAGGTATGATGTTTCTGTGTCTTCCTTTTCAAGGAATGTACATGATTGTGAATCTATCCCATCTCTTTAACCAGTTTCCTGACGCATTTGCTTACCGTAACTGACAAATAGAGGCAAAGAAGATGCCAAGAGATATTATAAACAAGGGTTAACATCATTCTCTCTCTCGTTTTTCCTTATATCAATTCATACATCTTTTCTATTTTCAGTTCTTGTCTCACTCCGATTTTTTTATTTTCTCACTTTTCCATCATGAAAATCCAATTCTAGATACTGTTACCACGATGGATATTATTACACAATCCTTCGTTTCTAAACCAAGACTCTTTAGCACTGGAAGAAACACTTTTTGGTATGGTTTTCGAATACGAAAACTAGCAACGTCTATTCCTAATGTTAGCTTAACCAGTGTCTTGTTCATGAAGACACTAGGAGGAAGACTGTTTGCCTTTGCCTTGCGGATCGAACTTGTTTTCAAACGCAGATCAAAATCCACGACACCTCGGTCCAAGGCATTGCGTATCCATTGGTCCGTAAGTTCGCAACTGATAAGACCATCTTGACATTTTAGTGAGAGTTTCTCCATGGAATTGCAAACAGAAATTGTTTTATCCACGAAATCCCTGAAGCTCTGATGAACATCTTTCCTCTCTCTTTTACAGTCGGGATAAAGTAAATCAGAGTCGTCAAAGAGATGAATCATCATCAATGGAAACAGATCCCTCCACCTTTGGGAGAGAAGAGATGTAGTTACAGCTCGTTTAGTGGGAAGAAAGGACAAGATCTGAGCAAGTATCTCATCTGGAAGAGAGCTGATGGCATCTCTAGATCCAGATTCCACCTTTTTGGCTTCCACGAGACACATAGATCCAAGCCCTCCTAGTATAGTTAAAAAAAAATTGAGTTGAGATCAAACACTAGGTGTACGAGTGGTCTGATATAAGAAGATAGCAATTAGGGTTTTACGCTGTTTCTCCTCTTCTTCCCAAGTAAACACTGTGTATCCACCAAGTAAACCCTAAACCAATTTGGCAGTTTTAAAGTACCAAAATTGGGCTTCATGGGCTTTTCAGTGGACTAATAGGATCAAACGCAAAAACAGTGGACTCACGTGAACCTTTTTTTTTGTTTGTCAAAAGGGAAAAGATACAAAGTCGGAGCTTGTACACAAACCCCAAGAGTTTAGTTGGTGAAAAACATTATATTCCCGAAAACAAAATTTTAGGAAAACAAACAAAATTACCTACTAACAAACCAAAACTAAAGCTAACGGGAAAAATCCAAAAACGAAATATATAGACACCGATTTAAAATTGATGACTAAACGAACACATCTCAACGTCGAGGTTCTGAAATTTTTGGGTGATCCAAACAAATCAAAGTGGATAAAACGAATTCAACCAAACGACTAGCGATTTTTCCTATAACAAATCCAAATTACCTTCTAAAATAAGTGATTTAAGACTTCTAATCCGATAAGAAATAACCATGACTAATCATCAAATTCTCCACACTTTTTCTGAAAACGACGATGTCAAAAAAGAGAAATGATTTTTGAACGCCTAGATAATTAATGATTTTTTTTTTACTCAACAACCACGTAAATTTTTAAATAAAATTATTTTAAAACAAATAAAATTTATTATAATTTTTTTCTGAATTGTGCCGACAAAAAATATTTGAAAATCATTAATTGTGTTTCATGGTATAAGAATGAGGCCTTTTTTATCTAATCTACGAGAGCTTCGAATACCTAAAACGTTGTCCGAGTTTCTCCCCACCACTCAAACCTCATATCGGTGGTTCCGATTCTGCATATGACAAAATTGCTTCTAAATGTGACGCGATTTAAGGGAGTTTAGGCGTTGTGCAAATTATAATCTCATTGGAATCCACTGTGACTCGTCAGTATGTGAAAGAAGCTCGCCAACCATTTTTACCAGAATAAGAACCGTCACTATTTGATCTTTCACAGCACTAACCTCATTGTTCTCGCGAGTAATGAGTGAAATCCTTCCTATAATGAGATGCTCTATATTTGTAGGTAAATAAAGTCGGTCGAATTATGATATAGTTTGAATTAAAATATAGTTCTTTGCATTAATTGCAATATGATGAACCTCCCTTTTCCCGTGGGACTCCCTTTGCGTCTTCTTTTGACCCACGAAACATGGGCTGGCCTTTTCGAGCTTCCTCTGATTTAATGGGCCGAGCTAGATTCGAGTTGGGGCTTCAAGGAGGGAAGCATCCCATCTCCAACAATAAGCCCCCAACTTCATCGAGCGAGATGGGCCGAGTTTCAGCGGATTTTGCATATCATTCTTTGGCCCGACCTGAATCTAGCTCGGCCTGATTTCCCGGGATTTGAATCATTTGCAAAACTTCCAACCATAGCGTAGGTGTAGAACTAGAGACGTCGATTAGGTCTAATGATGATGCCTCGATAACCGTCACTTCCTCTATATGTTTAAGTCTCACTTCTCATTCACTCCACTTCCACTCCTCGATTTATATAAATGTAGCGCTTCTCTCTCTATATATATAATTCATATATTTTGTAGTTCATAGCTTCTCCATTGTTGCACCACCATGTTCTTCAGATATTGCGGCCTGATTTTCCAATCTGTTTGAAGATTTACGCTTTTCCAGTAAATCTTCTTCGTGTTCTCCATCCTTCTTTTTCTCTTTTTCTACTTCGCCATTCTATAATGTCTTCAATCCGTGGGGATTCCAGCGCATCAACTTCTCGGTTCATGGGACTCCAAATCTTTTGAGTTCGACATCAAGTGCTTCTCTGAGCGATGAATTGGCTCGTTGTAAGCTCATTTCTCGTCGTGATGGGAGTACCGAAAGCACAAAGATCTCTATTCCCGAGATAAGGGATGAAGAAGATCAAGAGATGCCTCCCTGATCAGCTGGTACGGATCCTTGGCTGGTTGTGTCATCGTCGCTTAATCTGAATCATGATTGCACGACATCAACTGTAGACACATTAGCTGGGATGGTTTCTTCCCGTGGCATGTCTACCAACCTGGAGTTCGTAGTACCTAATCCGTTTCAGCGCCCATGGACTCCTCCGAAGGACTACTTTTGTTTGTACAAATCGTTTTCACCACATTCGGGTTGTAGTTACCTCTACCAAAGCTCCTTGTTAATTAATGTTCCCGACGTGGTATTGCTGTTTCTCAGCTGGCTCATGCTGCAGTTTGCAACATGGTTTGGATACTCGTCCTGGCTACCGAGCTTGGCGAGGCGGTAGATTGTCATTCGTTCGAGCAAATGTCATCGATTAAGAAGGATCCGGACAGTCTGATGCTTTTTTATGTCAATATAAAGCAGAAGTTCAACCTTTTAATTGGTCATCCCAGCAAAGTGAACGACAAGCACAAGAGTTATTTTTATGTGAAAATTGACGAAGCATTTATTCTTTAAGTCGGTAGAAAATATAAAGCTGAGTATAACACGGCCATTGGTAGTTTGTTGGCTTGTCTTGACCATTTGCTAGGTTCCTGATCCACTTTCTAGCCATCTTTCTTTATTATTTCAGTTCGTCATCCTATTGGCAAGCATTTTCCTATGAACTTTAAACTCTTTGTTTTTTTTTTTCATCTATTATTTAACCAAAATTTTCATCCTAATTATACATGAGAACAGTTTAATTAATTTTCCATTTGTGATTGTGGTGATAATTGAATTGTTGCAAGAAAATTATTGGATTAGTAGAGTTTTGATGTTCGAAGATATACTTTTAACATGCGTAAAATAATTTGAAAAGTATGATGTATATATATTATATATGTGATTTTTTATGAATGTTGATGTGATAGAATATTGAATAACTAATCTACGATAGAATATTTTTTTAGATAGTAGTATAACAGAAAAAATGTTTTTGACGGGATCTTTGGACGGATCTCTTCGTAACGGGTTATAAACGATTTGAGCTTCACCGTCAATTTTAACGGAAACTTCATAGTCTCCGTTTGCAGCAATTGAAAAATTTCCAAAAAGGGAATTAGGGAGCCAAACTTTTGGAAATAAAATATAGATGACGACATGTGTCTTCGCCTCAATCGAACGGTTGCACACCTCTCTCGTAGAAACTCGCATTTCTCATATTTTTCCCGGTGATTTCATTCTGCTCGCACTTCAACCAGAACGAATTTTGATCTTCGTGCTTCAACCTGCAAGTGCTTCGATTTTTGAGTTTTGAGTAAGCAATTACTTACTAATTGTTGATGATTTTGTTTTTTGGATTTTTCTCGCTCTCTTGCTTCTCGTGATTAGTAGGATCGTCTGAGTGTTCTCTTATTTGCTCGATATATGCAAATTAAGGTTTTGTAATCTTGAATCATTTGTATATGTTGTTTTTTTGTTAGTGATACTTTGGTCTTCCGGTGATTTCATTCATCGTTTCAATTATGTTTTTCGATGATCTTCTTCGGTTTGACTACATTCTTGTCTCTAACCGACCGCACCAGTTACTCTAGTCATCTTTCTCTTCTAAAATAAAAACATAAACTTGCAAAAATTCTCCAACTGAATTTTTAATGAGATAGAAGTTGTAGATGCGGTTTTGGCACATGACGCTAAAATTGATGGTAAATTGAAGAATTGGGGGAAAAGACCAGGAATTTAAAAAGATTAGAATAATTTTGGTCAAAGTAAAATTAAATAGCTTGCACATATGTACTAATGTTTTGTTTTGATTGGTGTTGAGGTGTCTTTTTAAGAAAACAAAAAAACTTATGTGTCAATTCTCTGAGACACTCTAGTGATTTTATTGTATTGAGTGACGATTGATTTAACTTTGTCCACTGATTTTTTAACAAGTAAATAAAAGGACGAAGAGATGTCGAATCTCAAAAATAAATCGTTTCATTATATGGAAAAAGAAAATATTTTATACTTATATTTTTTTTGTGTGGCCAGAGAAGCCTTTGGGATAATAATAATAATCACGGATCTTCGGGAAAATTAATTACTTTAAACTTTATAGTAAAGATGTAATTATTGTTTTACATAACTCAATTTGTGTTAAAAAGTTACTCAAGTTAGTGAGTTATTCTCTAGTTGGGATTTTGTTTTTGTAAACCAAGGAGGCAAGAAATTAAATTCGTCTGTTTGGTGTTCGGTTTTCAGAACATAGTTTATTTTCTCCCAATTTTTTTTCTTTTCGGGTTTAACTAGTTTGAAATTTTATTGTTGTTTTCTATTTCATGCGTTGGAGCCCAAACTCGTTATCGCGACTTTTAGCTAACATACGGTCTTGCAGGGCTCTTAAGCGGGATGTAGGGTAAAGGATCACGCATCGGTTTCTCTTGAAGATTTTTCTTTGGATGTTGACACTTGCTCGATACAAGGGGTGTCTGTCTCTTTGAAGATAGGCGTGCAACACGATTACACGAGTGAACGGTGAGAGTATCTCCATGACGATTGGAATGTGTGGCCCTGAAAAAATTTCGAGGCTGAAATTAGATTCGGACAATGGAGAATGTTAAACGTGTCCAACATCGTTTATGTATATAAAATTTACAAAATTGATATTTGAGAAAAAGTTATATTGAAAGTTTCTCACGTTGTGAAAACTATAGAAAAAAATTAATAATAAGTGATGAAATGCTTACAATTCATTTTTCATCAGAAGAAAAATAATATGTCGACTTAGAAAATAAAAATAAAAGTCAAATATGATTAAAAAATAAATAAATCTAATTTAAATAGAAATATGAGAATCAATTCGTCAATATTTTGAAAAAAATATATAAATATGAGTAACTACATAATAAAAGGTAAACATAATTCAAATAGGAATATGAAAAATTAATTATTTGAAAAAATGTGACAAAATTTATTTGAAAATAATACAATATAAGAAAAAATAGGAGAATAAAATAAATAACTAATTGTTAGGTTTCTCTATTACTGATTTCGCATCGATTTTTTCAATTTTATTTTATTTATTTTCACGGGTGATCTGATTTTATTTTTTATTTTTTGTGTTTAGTTTTTCCCGAGTTTATAGAATATTAAAAGAGTAACAATAATTCAAATAGAAATATAATAATTAATTCATCAAAAATTTGAAAAATAGATATATGAGTAGCAAAATAGTAAAAAGACTAAAGCTAATTCAAATGAGAATATGAAAACTAATTATTTGAAATATGTTATAGAATTTAATTGGAAATCCGATAATAAAAAAATCAAAATAAATAAATAACTGTTAAATTTTTCAATCAGTGGTTTTGTATTAGAGTTCTCAATTTTTTTTACGGATTATCTGATTTTGTTTTCTATTTTTTGTGTTTTATTTATTTTTCATATATTATAAAATAATAAATTATAAATCCGCATATATACGGATCCTAAATCTAGTGTTTTATAAAGTCACACGAACATCCACTCTAAAACTAACTTTTGAGTGAGTTATACATATCGGCTTGGTAAAGGGCCTTTGATTTGATGGCTCTTGACAACATATGTCACAAGGTCAACAACATTTTGCACAACCATGCGTAGGTTCGGTGTTTGGTGGTGCGGATCCTGGACATGACATGACGTTTTGGCTTTGGGAGTCCCAATGGCATGGTTCGATTATTATTATTATTATTTTCATCAAAAAACACCAAATTCATTTATTAGATTTGCGGAAAAATAACATTTTCAAAGAAAAACTAATTCGGAACCGACAAACATACATGGAAAAAAGAGGTTTCTCGTGCTCTTGCAGTCTTCCGGTGATTTCATTCATCGTTTCAATTTTGTTTTTCGGTGATTTCATTATGCTTGTGCTTCTCGTGATTCGCAGGATCGTCTGGGTTTTTCCTTATTTGCTAGAGATATGCAAATTAGGGTTTTGTAATCTCGAATCATTTTGTGTATGTTGTTTTGTAAGCGATACTTTGGTCTTCCGGTGATTTCATTCATCGTTTCAATTTTGTTTTCCGGTAATTTCATTATGCTCGTGCTTCAAACAGCAAGCTTTGATCTCGTGCTTCAACCAGCAAGCTTTGACTTCAACATGCGAGTTTCTCGCTCTTTTGCTTTTCAGGACAATGGAGCCTTCGGTTAGTCTATCTATATTCCCAAATGAGCAATGCTCAATTTGGTATTGTCTAAGGAGAAAGGAACTTGGACATCAGTTCTGCACAGTTCAATATGAAGCTAATTCTGGTCCAGAGAGCAATTACACAATCCCACCCCATATCTCCAACATCCATACATATGAGATTTAAGACATGCTATCTTCTTTTTTGAAGATACGACAATCATTTTTCCAAGACATGTTATAGTTTTTTTTTTTAAAACCCAATCAAATTAAAACAACTAAATTTTTTACTAATTGAACTTCCCAAATAATAGGAAGAGGGTTGGAAATATTATAAGTCATTTTAATACCTAATCTACAACACCATCCCTATATATAATGATTTATATACGAAAACCCACGTAGAAAACTCTAATAAATAAGATCGGAGTTTAAAATATTCGAGATTATATAAATATTTAGGGACAATACTCCATCTATGACAAATCAAGGTATTAGACGTATAAAACTATGAGAAATCGGTACTGAATTGTTCATATGTTGATTCTTCAACATACTTAATTCGCACATGTTGATGCCAAAATTGTCAACTTGTTAAAGGCTGAAAAAGAGAGCGGAGTTTCTCACATCCCTCAAGATTTGTTTCAAATCCTTCCCTGCCAATCAAGTATAGTATTATATTATTTACCTATGTCAATTTTATTTTCCATCTTATAACATGTTATATAGATTATTATAATAAACGTTTGAACCTCATTACAAATATGTTTAGTGTTGAGTTTTCTCAAAGGGAATGTTATTGTCAGTGGCTGTTCATTGGCTTGGATCAGATTCTTAAATTCATGTTGGATTTCAAGTGGATATGAGCTAGTAGCAAGATGATCCGTGAAGTGATATATTGCATTTTCAATATTTTTTTCTTGAAAACAAAAAAAAATGAAAACTCCACCAATATTCAAGTCTGAATCTGATGGAAAACTCCGTCTATGTGAAAATTGAAATTTGGAGCTGGACAGAAGAATTCCTCCGAAATTTGAACATCAATATCTAATTCTTCGAATATATGTCACACTATGATTTCAATATATCGAATCCGAATATTCATGTTACGAATCTATATTAGATGTGTTATTGTGTTGCCATATGACATATTGAGTGATTTGGTTCGATTCATGTAACTTCTTCATCTACGGCTTTTCAAATTTTTAAGACGGACCTCATATATCATATACAAAAACCAGATATATCTACTAAAAAATCATAACAAATAACAGAGATTACAACATTTAGAATGGTAGTTTTAAAAAAAAAAAAATTCAGAATGGCTGTTAATTATAAACAAATTTTTGAAATATAAATTATAATTTGGGAAATTTATAATGGTAGTTTATTTAAAATTGTTAAAATATTGATTTGAGATTTAAGCCATGCCATCCATTTTATGGCATTTTTCATATCAAGTCATAGTTTTTTTTTTTGGAAATCCAATAAGATTAAAATAACTAAACTTTTTTACTAAATGCACTTTCCAAATAATTGCAAGAGAATTGGAAATATTACAAGTGATTTTAATACCTAATCTACAGCACCATCCCTATATATAATGATTTCTATAAAAAAAAAAAAACCACGTAGAAAACTCTAATAAACGAGATCGGAATTTAAAATATTCGAGATTATATGAACATTTAGGGACAATACTCCATCTATGACAAAAAAAGATCAAAAAATCTTTGAATACATTGTAAAGATTGCAAAGATCTTTGCTCTCTCCTAGTGAAACCATCTTCTATTTCCTGTCACCATCTAGAGACCATGTTCAAACCAAACCAGTAGCTGAACAAGAAACATGCATCTACAAAAGAGACAATAATAGAATATATATATAGTAACTAAAAAGAAAAGATTTAAATGAAATAAAAATATACTCTCTTCTTCATTGAAGCTTGACTTTCCAGTCTTTGCCCAAGGGACTCGATTGCATTTTGTATCCTGTTGCCTTCTCTCCTTCGCACTTCAAGAGACGGCTCGTGTAAGTTTTGAACCCAAGTTTGCAATCGAAGGAGCTGAAGGAAGAGACATAGCTGCACATTCGATCTCATCTCCATAGACAATCAATCCCGCACAAGTTGCAAGACTGGCTCCAAATGTCACCAATGGTAAAGTACCAATCCTGCAACATCGTCGCCCGGAAACCATTACCGGGTCAGAAAAACTTTGTGACGGCGCAAGGACGGATCAGAACTCCGGAATCTCGATTCAAAACTGCAAAATTGATTGTAGGATTGTAAAAAACTGAATTGATTGTAGGATTGTAAAATCAAAATCAAACTATGTGAAATTATTGGATCAAAATTATGGACTGTGGATAAGGGCTTAGCCCATTCATTAATGGTTTTGAAGCCTGTAAATAAGTGAGGATTATAGAGTTTTTGAAGCCCATGGTTATAGACCTATAACACATACTAATGTTGGATTATGTTGGTTTTTTTGTCAACTTATTTTTTGTTCTTTCTGTTAGTGAAAAAGACGAAATTTGTGTGTGTATTCGGTAGAACGAACGAATTAATTGTGATCTTTATTGATTTTAAATGTTTTTCGGTTAAATAATTTTGGTCAAATGGTTGGTCTATAAATAAATAATATCTACATTAGTCCAAATTCCAAACTATTCAGCTACATGTGTTTTGAGTTTTTCGGAGATATTTCATGTATACGCCAAAAAATTATCAAAATTATGTAAGACGCGGATTAATTTGTATTAGGATTAGGAAAGTTATTCGTTAGATTCATTTTGATTTGGTATTTATTTTGATTCGATCTAAAAAATCCGGATATCTGTTATGAATAAAAATGGAGCAAATAGTAAAATATAGTATCCGTCTAAAGCGGAGCAAATCACACTAATTTTAAAAATCCAAATATCCGCTCCGATCCGTATATTACTTATATATACATATAATATAATAGGTTTATAACGTATATTTACATTTTTAGACTTTTTAAATACATTTGGCGAAATATTTATAGTAAGAATAGATAGATACTAGCTTTTTATGAAAATATTTTTTTTTCTTAAATAAAAAACACATGTTTCATTTTTCACCATTTTAATCTTCCACTTTTCATTTTTATATAATTATATCGAATAAAATTAGGTAATTTAATATATTTATTCTCTAATTAGTTTAAATATTATATTAAAACAATTTTTTAAAAACAAATATGGTGTTTTAATTATTATTTTTTGTTTAAAATGGATATCCGCGAATATCCGGATATTTGCAAATATCCGAAAAAAATCTGGATATCCGTAATTTCGGACCAATGCAAATCGAAAAATTAGATATCCGACAAAAACAAAACGAATCATAAATACTGTAATTTTTCCGGATACCTGCTCCGTGCTCAACACTAGTTTGTATATCAAAGTGTGCACATGTTACAAAAATTGTATGTTTAATTGTTAGTTGCTAAAAAAAAAAAAAATTCTTTAACTATGAGTACGTAGTTTAATTACATTATTTTATTTTAACAAAAAAAACTACGAGTAGTAATTTAATTTGTATGTTTTGGTCTTGTGGGCATGTATCATGAAAGGTGTCAAGAAATATATTTAATTACAGTTTCAGATTAGAGATTTTCTTGTTCAAGTTTCTATTTGATACTAGTAATTTATCTACATTTTTAACATATTGCATGCACATGCACTTCCGGATGTATAAGCAAGCACTGGTTGAAACTTTTAATTTGTAAGTGATTGAAAAATATAATATACTCCCTCCGTGAGGTTTTAGAATTTTTTTTTAATTTATTTTAAGTGATGTTTTCAAATATTTATAGAAAATTAATTATGTTTTTGTTGTTTTTGATTTTTTAAATTCTGCATATTATTTTATTATTGGTTAAAATTTTTTGGAATTGATAATAAAATATGTTTTATTTTATAAATAAAAAATTTAAATGATTTATTAATCTATATAAATGTAAAATTTCATATAAAACAAAACAGAGAAATTAATATTTTATTTTGTATGAGAGCCTTACCAACTAACCATAATTGAAGAATAGTGATAAACAATAATTAGACGTTTAAATGAAAATAAAAGAGTTAATTAGGAAGTGGTCTTCGTTCTGAGTATTTAAATCTTGCCTCTCTAACAATAGGCAAGATTGGCCCACCTTTTATTTTTCCACGGTTCCATTTTTTTTAAGTCAAATACACAATCAAATAATGAATTACATATAATTATATATATAATATATATTATTGATGTGCGTGTGTATATATATGTGTACAATAAATTTATCCCACGTGCAAACCTTTTGTTTCTGTCCGTTTATTTAAGTTTTAAATAACCAACTAAAATTTATCTGGTTAGGAAATCCGAACATGTTAATTCCAGTACGATCTTTCGTAGTGTCGAGTTTCAAACTCATAACATGGTATTTCGATTCACTTGTCATGCGAAACAAAAATACATTATTTTGGACATCCACACAGATATGAGTTTTTGCTTTAGGCCCATTTGCAAAATCGGGAGAAAGAAGAGAAAAGGATTATCCGTGGGTTGTTTCTCTCTAAGAGATTAGTCTGAGTCTTTTTATAGATCTATAATTTATCTTGAATCATAAAAATTAAAATTAAAATTAAAAAACATGGTCTTTCTCTTTCAATCTTATTTTAGACCAACGACGACACCTGATCTTCTATCCATTTTATTTGGACTTTTCTTTGTTGATTTTTAGAACAATTTGTTTGAAACCAAAACAAACATATTTAATCACTATTCAACAAATTTCTGTTTAAAAGATACATGTAAGATAATGTACAATACAAAACTTGGACATTTCTTCAATTGTAGCTAGGTGGGTAGTTCATTATGGTGTTTTGGTTGTTGAGAATTTTTCTTGCTAGTCAAAACTAGAGATTAATCTAGTTAATTTTCAGTGTTTGTTTTTCATTCGGTTTTGGTCGATTTCCTCGAATTTCCAACAATTTGTGATATCTATTTGGACTTTTGTAAACGATTTAAATTAACAAATACATCACTATCCAACTTCTTTCAAATAAAGAGTTTTACGGAAAAACCTTAAATTGTGGATATAATATTTTACAATATTCATAATTTAGATAATTGTTCTCCGAAATGATTTAGTGGTTTGAACATCTATTTACGGTTGATAAAATAAAATGTTTTACAATATATAACATAACGCAACATATGTGTATTAAAGAATCGTATATATAATCTTCAAACGGAGACAGTACATGGTTGAACAGTAAAAAATGCGTACAATCTACATATAAACTTTTGTTATTTTCGGACCATTCCTTCATGCATGCACCATAATCTTAAACGGTACCGTATATCTAATAAATCAAGCAGAAAATGTATGTATTTTTCGGAAAGAAAAAAAAAACACTAACACTAGTCTTGAATATTCATGGACTCATGGTTTGGTTCATCTGACTTTTATACTTTTTTGTCTTTGACGTTTGGAAAAAAGAAAGAAAAGAAAGGGAGCGCCGTCATGTTATCCACCGGAGAAAGTATAACGGAGCCACGTCATCAATTACGGAGACAGATTCGCCGACAGTTGTAACGTCAAGCTTAATTAATCAGCCGCCTTCTTTTTACAAAACGTAAAATTAAAAAAAAATTAAAAAAATCTGATAAAAAAGGAGGCGTCAGTGATGACGTGGCTTTTTCACACGTTTCCGATTATAAAACGTGAATACGATAGTCGATAGAAGTACTTTTCTCAGTTTCACATTTGTCACGCTATTATTACTGGGCCAATAGGATTTGTTCTTTTCTACTTTGTTTTACATCTTTGATTAATTATTATAAAGTTATCCCCCACGACTAGTTATTAATTGGAAAAAAGATTAAGAGGAGAGAATCAAATAAAACGAATGGTGTAGTTAATACTAATGAAATAATCAAAACAAAAAAAAATTAAAAAGATAAAGATAATTGAGAAAGAAAAGTGGGGGTGGGTAAAGGCCATAGCCATGTGCCTTCATGTGGTGGTTGGCCCATTAGTGGGCCCACTCTACCACTTCTTCAACTCCTTCTTTTAGTTAAACAATTAACTCCTTATTATTTCATCTGGTTTCACTCCTAATATATATCATTTTTTTTTTTTTGTATATTGTTATATTCCCGAAACTCTTTAAAACATATTTTTGTGATATAGATGTATAATTTGAAACCTTATAGAAAAACTGTGAGATTAAAGAGAATTATGGAGCTGTTTTTTTTTGTTTTTGTTTTTTGTTTTTTTCTACGTTTTGGAGCTAAATTTTAAATAGGGGAATATGATAATGATAATGATAATGATAATGATAAAATACAAAATAATTAATGGCGTGAAAAATACGTCCGGCGGGAAAGCGGTAGGGAGAGAGTGATTAACACAAAAGAGATGGGACTAATGCTAAATTATAGCCTTAACCAAACACAAATCGTATTCCTCAAGTCTCTCTTCTCTTCTTCTTTTCTTTTTTTCCTTTTCTTGTTCTTTTGGGATTTTAGAGAATTGCCCTTTCATGTGTTGTCTTTTCTTAATTAGTTACTATGATTTTGTGTACGTGTATATATATATATATACATATATAATGGTGTGATCATCTATATATTGGTCAAACCAATTGAATTATCTCATATACTATACGAAAGGATGGAAATATATTTATATTTTGTTCTTGCTCTCTTGCATGGTGAATATAAAAAAAAATACCTTTAATCACTTTTTAGCACGTTTTATCTTGATGATGAGAGCGGCGATGGAGTTTAACACTCTCTCGCCCAAAAAATCATAGTTGTTTTTTTTTTTTTTCAATTGAGTTACTTTTCGAACTAATTAACGTATAGCTCAAACTCGGAATCGAGTAAACATCTTCAATTGGTTGTTTTACGAGCGTAAGAATTTTGTTGAATTTTGTTGTAAGATATCATATCAAGCAAGTAATTAATCAGTTTTTTGTTATTTCTTTTGCAATGAAAATGAGCTTAGATGTTTTCTAGAATCATTCCATCTTAATCGTCATTAATTGTCAACAATGTTTACATAAATACATACATATTAGATAAAATATATAGCGCTTACCTAATATTATCTATCATAATCGTCTCTATTAGCTGTTCACGTTAATTAATCCATACGCATTTGTCACTAAAATTAACCTTTTTATAAAAACAAACAAATAAACATAAAATTGTGGTTGGAATCTTATTCCATAATCTGATGTCTGCTCCTAATTGCTCCTTTTTCCGCTTATACAACGCAATGAACCAAAAGAGCTTAATTAATTTGCGTCTACGTAAACATCATCCGAATTATAATATTTTTAGTTGAGCTGTATACTTACATTAATGCTATATATATATATATCCAAAATAGCCAAGTTCTGTTAATCTATTGGCATCACCTTTTTCTTTCAAGCCAAAACATCGTTTTCCACTAAATGCCCATGAATTTATTCAAAACTTTATAACCCTAGCTAGGTGTATATTATACTTATCCGAAATACATAATTTTTGCTATATAAACTTCATATTTCATTTAAAAATTCAAACACATAATGATTTAGCATATCTAATTATCCACCAGTAAACAATCTAACCGCAACAGACGAATCTCCAAAATTTTGATATTATACAATTTTTTTTCATATTTTGCTATTAAACCCCCAAACATTAAATATAGAACTGTATTTTTTTTTTGTCACCATTGAAGAAAACTACCACTTAAACTTCACATTCTCATATTTTAATGCAATTAAATTTGACGGGTCAATTAATCTCCAAAATTCAAACTTTCAAAAGCTAATATAGCACATCTAATTTTCTTCATCTCTTCATCTTTTTCTTTTCAATTACAAAAATAAATATTTAAAAAAAAAACATTTTAGCTCTACATAGACTTTAAAGAGAATTTGAATAGGTGTGTGTCTTGTGACATAAAAAGCCATATTTGTAAAAGAAAAGTTAAGTATAAGGAAAAATAAACAATTTGTTCTCTCTCTTTCTCTCTCTCTCTCTACACCTCCCCGTCATTTATTAACCCTAATATTTTGTCATTCTTCAAAAAAAAGTTTTATAAAGGTTCTCAACTCAAGTTTCTCTCTTCTCTAAGAACCCAAAACAATGGCCTCTGCAGACAAAGCCACAAACACAGACGTCCCTGAAAAAGACGTTTTTGCCCTCCACTTCCTTCAATCTCTCTCAAATCTCAAAACACAAAACCCTTTTAATTGTCCTGACAAAACAAACGATCGTGTGAAGAAGATCAAGTTGGCTGCGTACGTGTCCATGGCTAGAGCAGCCGGAGGGACAAGCCGGCTATGGAGCAGAGCCCTCTTGCGCCGAGCCGCCAAAAAAAACAACAAGATCGAAAGGTTTCCAAGGATGAAGAAGAAGGTGACGTGGCAAAGGAGGAGGAGGAGGAACAGGAGTGCTCCGGTGGTGGAGGAGGAGGAGGCGGCGGAGAGGCTGAGAAATCTTGTTCCGGGAGGCGGAGGAATGGAGACGTCAAAGCTGATGGAAGAGACGGCTCATTACATCAAGTGCCTTAGTATGCAGGTCAAAGTCATGCAGTGTATTGTTGATGGCTTATCTACGAAATGATCATGAATAATCATCATTATCATCTTTGATGCATATAGAGATACGACACACAAATAGTATTGGAATATATATGGGGTGATCATGACGCATATATATGTGTGTGTATATTCTTATATGTATACATACGTGTAAGATAGGATACATATATGAAATGTGTGGATATGTATTAGTTGATAAGCAACGAAAGATTTTTCTTTTCTTTTCTTTTTTCCTTGGAATTTTGATAATAGGGGATTTTATTATTTATCATGCTATGGCCGGTTTAAACATTAGGGTTTGGGAACTTGCCGTTGGAGCTATGCACTACTTCTTTTTTATTTTATTTTATTTTTGTTTCTTTTTGTAGCTATGCATTATTTGGTTCCTACTCTGGATTGTAATTCATGAAGGATGTTTCTATGGGTGAATTATATATTTAGTAAAATATAAATTGTAGTAATTAAAATGATAATTACCATAAATTATACATTTTATTATCAAAAATAAATAAATTATATATTTTTAATTTATATATTTATACATATATGATTGTCAATTTTTTTTAAATATAATATAGATAGCAGACAAAATTTTTAATAACGATTTGTTAGAATTTTCACACATTAAAAATAAATTAATGCTTAATTATAAATTCATCATTCTTTGTACCTAACAACTTCCCATGATTTTAAACCAATAGTAATTTAATAAGTTATTTTAATCAATATTTATTGAAATTTGCAATTATAGAATTAATTATGCATAGAAAATAGAGAACATACTTTTTTTGAAACATTTTTTAAAAGTATCTAACAATTAGAAACAGGGAGTATATTTTATAAAAAAAAATTAATTAATTGATTGTTATATTTAACAAGTGTCACAACATTTGAATATTATTGGTAACAGAATTTTGTAGAAAAATTGTTTTTACTTTTTTTATAACTCACGTACACACTAAGGATTCATGCCGGATTAAATTCAAATGATTGATAACACAATAACATAGTTAACAAAGATTACTAAACTACAAAACTCCAATTATATTTCTTTCTAATCACATTTTTCGTTGGAAGCATCATCTACACACCGTATAATATTTATGGAGTTGGTCATATTTCATTCGATTGTCCTACTTTATCAATAATTATATACGTACATGTACATAAATAGACTAGTTGGTGAATTCCACAAGTACACATCAAATATTAATTCGTGCATTTGTTTTCGTCAGTATTTAATTCCAACAGAAATTATATTGGACAAACTTTTTAAGTTTTATGGAATAAGTAGAGACTATATATTTCCGAAAAAAATAATTAAGAAAATGGAATTTTGCATTACTTTGAAATACTACAAAATGATGGTTACTGGAGAAATGTGAGTATGAGAATCCAATAGAGAAGGTCATAGACTCTATACAACATGTTTTTTGTTCTCCACAAAACAAGAAAAATACGATGTATTACAGTTTCCCATTGTGTCTTGAGTTACTTTTGGTTTCCGATTAACTTTAGATTTGCAGAGAACTTACATCAGCTTTTGTCCATCTCTCGCAACGGATTAAATCTGCTAAGCTTTGCTCGATGTTCTTGGGAAAGCTGATCTGGTTTGATTTGATAACATGTCATGAGATTGTTGAATCATGTTATTATGCCTCAGGTAGAGGATCGTCCGGTGTGTGAGACTCTGGTTCTTCGATACCGTAATTCCATAGTTCTTTAAGCTCTCCTCTTACCAACCCCAGAATCACGGCCAAACCTAGAGAGAAACACATATCAAGTTTTGTTTGAAAACGATGGACAAGAACAGATGGAGGAAGAGAAACTCAAGCTTCTGGTTTTACCGAGTGTGCAGGGAACGATGTATAGTAGCGCAGGCTGGCCATGCCCGTCCATTAGATACAGACCTAGATATGTCAGTAACAGACCTACAAAACAGAACCAGAGGAAACTATGTTTCAGTGAAGTTTTCAAGATTGAAAATGTGAGCAGCCGTCTCAATTAGCAAGTCAATTTATGGTTACTTTCTTGTCGGAAAAACCAAAATGCTTCGGATATGTTTGCGAAGTGAGTAATGTATGAACTTACCTACTCCATAGCCGATAGTCAACCAAAGGAAGTAGCCATTTGATATTACCCTCTTTTTGATCTTGTCATATCTGAGACCAAAGAGAAGAGCAAGACTTAAAGTCAGAGAGAATTGAGCAAACATAAGAGAATCCCTGATGTATGGATCGAGAGATTTGGAAGACGAAAATAAGGTAAAGATGGAATTTCAAGTTTGTTCTTTGAAGCTCTGGGAATGTAATTGACTCGTACCTGGAAGCAAAGGAAATGAGCAAACCGGGAAAGAGGATGTCCCCAAAACCTATCATGTCATAACCACCCCAAGGATCAAAAAACCGAGGAATCCTTAGTAGCATTGGAATGGACTCCCCGCTGCTGCTGTCTCCTTGGGCAACCTATACAGAAGCGAGATCTCATATAAGAATATCAACTATTTGAACATGTCCTGGTCTCTTGAATTACACAATTATCAGAATCAGATATCGACGGTTAGTTACTGAGTTATTTGTGTTAGCAGTTGACAAAACAACAAAGAAACTAAAACCCCTGCAACTTAGCAATGATGTAATGTGATGGAGACTAAGATATTCCTGTGCCACAAAAGCAAACTGCAAAGAAATCAATGATCTTTCCACCTTTTCAAAATATATCATATATCTGATAAACATTTTATACATTTGCCACAATAAGTTTAGAAACGTAAGTGCTATCAGATAACAGGCCCAAATCTAGTGTAACTTAACCTGGATAAATTGATTGCAACTATAAAGGAAAAAAAATGGACATTGCAAGAGAAACTCACCACAATCATAACACTCTCGTGAAATATCAATGGTGATATGAAGACCCAGAAAATGTCATAGACAAAAGCGCAGCAAAGAAGTACAGTAGCAACCTGGATTACAGAAAACTATCAGCATAAAACAGAGAACCATAAAAACTCATAGCAGAATAAGCCAGATTAACTACCTTGATGTTAGGTAATCGAACCACTTGCAAGGCTGTGATCATCAAACAGATGCCCTGTCAAGCATATGACAATGAATATTTCACATAAAGCAACCAAGGAACTGAAAATTCTCTACACAGCCTCTAACTTTAGGGAGAGAGGAGAATATAAAGTAAGTTGAAAGATAAAGCAGTCATCAGAGAACTAATGAGAGGAATGATTTCTAAAAGCATTGAGTGCATGAAGAAAGAGAGCTAAAAGAGTTACCAAAATGTCTTGCCCAACCCAAGAATACGATGCGTGCCGTTTTACAAACCAGAAAACAGCAAACGCCACACAAAATATATTCACCAAAAGCGACATCAATGACATTGTCCCAAGCAAAGGGAGCTTCACAGTTCTCCGACCAAGATGTCTGCATTTTCTGCAGGCGGATCATAACATATAATCCGTTAAGAGATCTAAACCAGAAAAAGAGAAAAGTGACACAATCAGGAATATTTCAGAACACCTCAATATAACTGCCATAATGATGTTATGCATACCCTGAAAACAAAAGCCACTTCATTAAATTGACGGAAATCAGCACATATACATTCAATTCAATCTGAATGTTCTATACAACTTCAAAACCACTGGAATATTAATGAAATTACCTGCATCCCGCCGATGCAGAAAAATATGGTCAGCACCCATACAAACCATGATGACATGAAGTAGAACAGAAGCAGCAGAAAAATGGAGGCTGTTACAATAAAAAATACAGCACCGGTGACACTTATATCAAGGATTTCCTTCTCTGAGTCATCTTTTCTGGTCGCAGCACTAGAAAATTCCTGGAGAAAATTAAGTTTAACTCAATCTTCCTTCTTCAAAAAGACATATCCGTAACTCAACATCATAGCAGCCACTGACTCAAATACATTGAAGTCTCAAGTTTAAAGAATTACAAGAGGCTACGCAAAGTATATGGGAAATGTACACTAAGTATATAGGATATTAAAGGCAGTTAGTTGTAAATGATATGAAACCATAGCACGCAAAAGAGCTTAACAGAAAGTTTATGGTATATCTACCAATGGACACCAAACAAGGACTTGAAGATGGTAACCTTTGCTAATATGCTGTAAGCTTCATTAGCTTGGTCAGGATCTGTAAGCTCTGACCACAGTGATGCAACGACAACAGTTCCAACAGCCATGAGCAATAAAAATCCTGCTGTGAGGTCCACGACAGGACGATTTGGTGCATACAACAAAAGCTCAACTGCATCATAAAGAAAATGGAGTTAGCCTAGAAGAGAAGGTTTACAAAGAATACTAGATGCTCATGTTGTAGAGGTAGATCATCAACAAGTCAACAAGCATATTTAATGGCTGCAAAATCACAACGACTCACCACTCTTTTTTTCTACCATAGACCTGTTGAGAGCATCCCCGCTTGACTTAGAGATCATTAAGACAGGTATGCTAACATTTAAAGATGTGTCCTTTTCCATACATCCCATCTCATCAAGATCTGACAAAAGATCATTTGACTAGATTAGATGATACAAAGCTACGAAACACACACGAAAATTCCAATCCAAAAACCGTATCGAAAAAACCAAACCTTCTTTATCATTAATGACCAACAGAGCAGAAGCACCAGCTGCCTCGGCATGTTTTGCCTTCTCTGTGAAAGCACAATTGCCACGGACCGACAAGGCAATATGCCCATCTAACTGGAACAACAATGCAGAGAGCCAATTTAAACCCCAAACAAGAAAACAACAATGGAAAACAAGAAGAAAAATAGATACTAACCCTGGAAGAGAGATTGGAACATGCGTCCAAAGGATCTACAAAAGCAGCCGGAAATCTAACGCTTTGATCAGCACCAGAAGGCAACGATGCTCCAAATTGAGCAGTTAAGCCAGTAAGGAAGTCACCTTCAACCCCATCAACCCAGTTTAAGACTTTAACCTGTATTAACGAGGGAGAAAGATCAAAGAAGAAATTGAAAATCAGAAACGAGAAAAGTGAAATCGATCAATCAAACTCAAGTGAACATTAAGAAGCAAAGAAATCAAAATCTGAAATTACCATTTGAAACTTATTGGTACAGCCAGAAGTCTCGAGGCCGGAATCTTCGGTCCAGGACACATCGTCTGCCGCCGCTACGGAGAAACATAGGAGAAGGAGAAGCACAACCACGGCGGAGCATTGGTGACGACGGTGGCTCCTCGGATCAAACGACGACATGACGCAACACCGACGAAACAAATCGGAGAGAAAGGGGAAGAAGAAGACAACGAAGATGAAGAGTTGCGGTTAGAGTCTTATAGGATATATCGGACGGTCGATTAATTTTCCTCTAAAATTTGCGATTAATTTAATAATTTATTAAGTGTTAATTAAACCACACGCCAAATTTTAAATCTTTTAATTGATTAATAACAAAATTAGGGGGGTACTGATTTTTCGGTTTAAACCATATAAAATTAATTATAAGTGATTCAATTTAATTAGATTTGTTTTTTTTCGGTTTTATTGTTCAATTTTTTTTTCTTTTGGAAATTATTTTCCTCGATTAATTAAGGCTTAACATACAATATATTATTTATTTCGAAAAGAAAAATAATAATTTCCCAGCTACTTCAAAATTATTTTGAGATGAAATCAGATCCTGACGATCTATTTGACTTGTTTAAGACAAAAAACCATTAGAACAGTTCAGCAGAGAATTATTGGCTAATTAAAATTACAAATGTCATCATACCGACCGGTTTAAATGTTTGTCTTTAATTATTTATTTGATGAGCTCAATTTATTTATTTAACAATAAAAAAATATACCAAGGATAACTAATAATTAGGGGAAACAAATCTTTTGGTGATATAAAATTACAAGAAATTTAAATTTTACCTAATTTAGATTTCCTTTAATTATTTATGTTTGGTTTCGATAATACATTAATCATATTTTTCCCAAAACAAAAGTAAAAGAGAAAAAAGAAAAAAAAAAGAAAAAAGAAGGGAAGGAAGGAAGCGCAAAGAAAATAAAAGAAAGGCTTTTTAAAGAGCAGAGAGATCTCTTTCGTTAAGAAACTTCTCTGACGTTTCTCCACCCAAATCCCAAGCTTCCTCTTTTTTTGTTTCTTCCTTCTTCAAATAACTGTTACTAATCTCTCTCTATCTCTCCCAAGTTTTTTTTTTTGGTCGGAGATCGAGAACAGGGAGACATGGCTCCAGCCATGAAGATCGTGTTCGGTCTCTTGACATTTGTCACTGTCGGAATGATCATCGGTACTCTCTCTCTCCCTCTATTTATAGTCGACGCAAATTATTATGTCTTTGTACATTTGATTTCGCCTTTCGATCTTCAAAGTGTGATTTTTTTTTTCCGGGTTTAGATTCTAGTTCGAAATTGGGGTGTTTTTTCATTTATTTGGAGACGACTATGAAATTGACTTTAAGAGAAATTGAAAACGGCTTTAGTAACTCATGGAGATTGTGTTTTTTTCTTTTCATTTCCGGAATCTGCAGGTGCCTTGTTGCAATTGGCCTTTATAAATAGATTGGAAGATTCGTACGGTAACTACTCTTTCTTCCAGATGCGTGTTTACTTGTAGATACAGATGTGTGTTTGGAAATACAACTGCAAATATGGTTTACATATTGTAAGTTTTGAATGTATTTGATTCTTGGCAAATGTCTGTTTATGTTCTTGCTGGAATTTAGCTGGAAGTAAAGGTGACGTGTAGCTCGTCTGTAAGGAATTGAGAGGACATTGCATTGGAAACACTATGATATCGCGGAATTTGCAATGTTTTGATTGTAGTTTATGCTAAATATAATGAAGATAGGATCTTTTTTGATGTTCTGTTGCTTGTTTTATTGGGGTTTACTTCGATTTCTCAGTACCTTCTCCTTATTATTTCAGGAACTGGATTTCCATCCCTAAGAGGGCTTCGTGGCCAGAACGCCCGTTATCTTCGAGGTTCGTGTGATAATGACTAGCCACAAAATTATGCTTGTATATAGTTTAACACAATAAATTCCATTCTGAAGTATCTGGGTCTTAGCTTTAGGACAAGACTATTCTTGAAGAGCGTAATTTGTGGATTTTTTATGATACGGAAAATATAATGACTAGACTCGTTTGTTTTCAGATGTTTCCCTGTGGGCAAATGACAAAGATGCAGAAATGTTACGACTTGGCTATGTAAGTCTATCATATCCATTTTGCAACTGTTTTTCCTTCCTCAGGGCCAATCTTTTTGCTTCAAATTTCTTTTATACGCCTCTACAATTAAAAGAAATGGTAAAATGAGAGATTTCGTAAATATTCTATCCCTTTGTGAACTAAAAAATTACGCACACATGTTTAGTTTTTGCTCTGTAAAATCAAGGTCCATTCTGTTTGCTTCCAGCTAATGCTTATTTGCTTTAGTGCAGGTCAAGCCTGAAGTAGTCAGTTGGTTCCCTCGGATTATTGTGCTTCATAACTTTCTAAGCTCGGAGGTATATACAAGGCCTTAAATTAATGTTAGTTCATTGAGTTAACACGAGGGCAATGAGTTAGCTGGTCGTAGAATAGTCTGTTCTTGCTGATGTTAGGCCTTAAATTAGAGATGGAACTTTTTCTTATCATCTTCATTCTAGCCAGGATAAGATAAGATTTGAAAGAGAAGCAAAACCTTGGCTCAGTTCTAAGAGCATTATCATAAGAATTAGCAAATGGCTTTTGGTATTTTTTTTTTTGTCTTGCCGTTAACATCTTTTTGGTTTCTCCTGATTTGTATATCTGCAGGAATGTGAATACCTAAAAGCAATAGCCCGGCCTCGCCTTCAGATTTCCACTGTTGTTGATGTAAAAACCGGAAAGGTACTGGACAATACCTTCCTTTTCACTCCCTAGAAATTGAGATCTAGTGTACACTTGTTGTTTAGAAGAAGTAAAATTTCTATTACCTCCACTCTCTGCCTTAAGATTGTTCTATTGTTTCAATCAAACATACGCGAGTAGAAATGCTCTAGTTATGCCGTCAAAGTCTTATCGATTCTCTTATAACTTTCGTCTTGCTTAGGGAGTTAAAAGTGATGTGAGAACAAGCTCCGGAATGTTTCTAAATCACGTAGAAAGAAGTTATCCAATTATACAGGTAAGTCACTCTCTAATATCTTAAAAAGCTCTGTCATTTCGGTCAACTGGCCTTTATTGTAAATTATATTCCTTTTCTTTTGCTATTAGGCAATTGAAAAGCGAATTGCAGTCTTTTCTCAAGTACCAGCTGAAAATGGGGAACTCATTCAAGTCCTTAGGTGCGTGCACAAGTGCAACCTTATTATCTATTCAAAATGAAAGCAAATAAATCTGTTTTCTTGATTTGATGAATCAAAATCTGCTGCAGTGCAGATACGAGCCGAAACAGTTTTACAAACCGCATCACGATTACTTTGCTGACACTGTAAGTCTTCGGCTCTTTTTCATTTATATATCATTAGTAGGTTGGTGGAGGAAGCTCTTGCTCTGATAAACGTAAAAAGACTACGCAACAGTGTTTAGTTCGATTGGAAAGTGAGTTATCTTGTGTGTTCATCGTATTTCCTCGTTTCTTTTCTTACGTTTTCCACAGTTCAATTTGAAACGCGGTGGTCAGCGCGTAGCAACGATGCTTATGTATTTAACTGATGACGTTGAAGGAGGAGAAACTTATTTCCCTTTGGTATACAATAATTACTTCCTCTTGGGGGTCTCTTTAGCTCTGCAAATTGTTTTCATTCAATACACAATTGTTTCTTCTTTCTTCTGTTACGCAATTTTTTTCAGAAAAAAAGAAACCAATGTGTATGTATATCTCTCTCTTTCTAAATGCAGGCTGGTGATGGTGAATGCACTTGTGGTGGCAAAATCATGAAAGGCATCTCTGTGAAACCCACCAAAGGAGACGCAGTTCTCTTCTGGAGCATGGTTTGTTTCTTCAATCTCTCTCTCTCTCGGTCTCGACACAAACATGAATCATCTGGACTGCTTTGTGTTCAATCCCGTCTCGTGTCTTGTGTGATTCAGGGACTCGACGGACAGTCAGATCCGAGGAGCATTCATGGAGGATGTGAAGTTCTCTCTGGAGAGAAATGGTCTGCTACTAAATGGATGAGGCAAAAAGCTACTTCTTAAGGGACTTCATAACTTATTAAAAAACAAAGGAACCACAGGGACTTATATTGAAAATTGTTATAGAATCTCAGAGTTTTGATTTACTCTCTTTTTGACCCTTCAATTTTAGAATCTATCATTTACATACATATGTATTTGGAAGTGTTTTCACTTCTCACCCCAACAAATCCTTGGTTACTGTAGCATAGCGTGACATAAATATTCATGAAAATGTTACAAAATATTTAAATATTTCCCTTTACGAGAGTGGCAGTTTCGTAAATAAGAAGAACAGAGTGAATAGATTATATAAACTTAAAAATCGCATTTTTGTTTAATCGTTTCTCACTGAACGGCTTGACTTGCTTCCATCTTGACCACATCGAAAAACCATGGCGGCTTCTCTGCAATCAGCAAACCCTACATTGTCCCAAACCCTAGCTTCTCCGAACAGATCTTCTTCCTTCGCTTCCTTCCGATCTCCATTTCTCAGATTCGATTCCGCCTCCGTCCGTTTCAATTTCAAACCCCTCGTTTCGAGAGAAGCATCCTCGGCGTTCGTCACACGCTCCGCCGCCGAACCGCAAGAGAGAAAAACCTTCCATGGTCTCTGCTATGTCGTCGGTGACAACATCGACACTGACCAGATCATTCCCGCCGAGTTTCTCACCCTTGTCCCTTCGAACCCAGACGAGTACGAGAAGCTCGGTTCCTACGCGCTAATTGGACTTCCAGCTGCTTACAAGGAGCGATTCGTTCAGCCAGGAGAGATGAAGACGAAGTACTCCATCATCATCGGCGGCGAAAACTTTGGATGTGGATCATCCCGTGAACATGCTCCGGTTTGTCTAGGTGCGGCGGGAGCTAAGGCAGTGGTGGCTCAGTCTTATGCGAGAATCTTCTTCCGAAACTCTGTGGCCACGGGAGAGATTTATCCGCTTGATTCGGAGGTTAGGGTTTGTGATGAGTGCAAAACCGGGGATGTTGCTACAATTGAGTTGAGGGAAGGCGATAGCATTTTGATCAATCATACGACGGGGAAAGAGTACAAGCTGAAGCCGATTGGTGACGCCGGACCAGTCATTGACGCCGGAGGTATATTCGCCTATGCTAGGAAAGCCGGAATGATTCCATCTGCATCAGTCTGATTTCGTCGTCAGGTATGATATAACAAAACTCGTAATTGGGTAAGTTAACAATGATCCTGTGGAAATGGTGTTTAACGATGATCTTCAGGTTCTCTGTTATGTAGTGGAAATGGTGTTTGAGATGAGGAATGTTGATAGATTTGGAATGAGATCGAATTGTAGAATAATCTGGGAAGCTTGAGATTGATGCAAAACATGGTTTTTTTCCTTTCCTTGTTGTCAATGGTTCTCATAAAGAAGATTGTTTTCTGGTTACGTGTGAAAAGATGGTGTAGTTAGGAGCCAAGTCGTTGATTTTCTTACGAGGATGATAATGACTCGTCTAGACAAGTTTCGTTCTTCTCTTCACTAAGATTTAGTTTACCACTTCTTATGTCTTCGATTAGATGCAAAAACTTAGAGAATCTTTGGGTTGTAGTTGTTTGGGAGTATTGGGCTTGTGTACAAGTGTGTTTTTGGCTGATCTTTTTCGTGTTTTACCATGAGACTTGAGTGTCCAATAGTAGAACACAACATCCTTCATTTTGTTTTTTTCTAAGACGCTTTTCTTTACCATATTTGTTTTGCAGCATGTCCATGAGAGTTCTCTTACCACCCAAAGGTATTTCTCAGTTTCCCGTCTTCCATCGTGTCATCCAATAAAAAAGAACATATGTTTCTGAGAGTTTATGAACCTAACCTATGTTTTATGAATATATGTGACTATGAGTTTAGTCTTCAGTTTCAGTTTCTTCTCTACACTTGGATGTTTCAGCTGGTAAAAAAATGCATAGTTTCCTATTCAAAATAAGGTGAACGTTACCTCTTAGCAAGTGTAAGTTGTGAGTTTTCTCATCTCCTCTTCTTATCAAATCTTCCGGTCGTAAGAACAGAGTCCGAGTTGATGTCAGGTTATACCCAATTCTAACACACTTTGTCAAGAAAATAAATATAAAAATCTTTTTTTTAGCATCAGCTTCTAGAGTCTAAAGTGATGATCTGTGGGGGGTGGAAAAAAACACCTTTTGTTTCACCGCGACCTACCCTAGTGTCTCAAAACGCACGTTTAGAATTTCTAAGTGGCACATCCGTAAATACAAGGGTACAAACGTTTTCCTCTTTATAATCTCTTTGTTTTCGTTTCTCTGCTACTCACTAGACAAGTTTGATCATAGAGCCAAAAACGATGGCGTCTTCTCTTCCTACTTTGTCTCGACCCATAGCTCCTTCATCAAGCAAACATTCCTCTTCCTTTGTTCCCTTCCGATCTCCTTTCCTCAGATTCTACAGTTCCACTTCCTTCATTCCCTCCTCTCTCTCCCTCACTCCGCGTGGCATCATCCCGTGTGCCGCTAGCTCTGCGGGATCCCAGCCTAACGAAACTCTAGCCAAAACCACCTTTCATGGTCTCTGCTACGTTTTGGGAGACAACATAGACACTGACCAAATCATCCCAGCAGGAGCAGCTTGTGTCTTCCCATCGAACCAGCAAGAGCGTGACGAGATCGGCGCTTTCGCTCTCTCTGGTCTCCCAAACTTCCACAAAACCCGGTACGTGGAGCCAGGAGAGATCAAATCAAAATACTCAATCATAATCGCCGGAGACAACTTCGGTTGCGGATCGTCACGTGAACACGCTCCTGTCTGTCTCGGAGCAGCTGGAGCTAAAGCTGTTGTCGCGGAATCCTACGCGAGGATCTTTTTCCGTAACTCGGTGGCTACGGGAGAGTTGTTTCCGCTCGAGTCAGAGGTTAGAGTCTGTGAGGAGTGTAAGACAGGAGACACGGTGACCATCGAGCTAGAAGATTGTAGTGGTTTATTGACTAATCACACGACCGGGAAAAAGTATAAGCTCAAGGCGATTGGTGATGCGGGACCGGTTATTGATGCTGGTGGTATCTTTGCTTATGCGAGGTTGATGGGAATGATTCCGTCATTAACCTAAACCTCGTCCATAATGTGTGTATGCACAACTCTTTCACATTCAAATATGTGTGTTTAGAGCTCTTTATTCTCGTCTTTTTTCTCTTTTTTAAATCTAAAGAATAAGAAATCCAAAGCAAGTAGATTTTGCGATATATCAAAAATGTGTGCATCTTTACCGATATTTTTAATATAAAATAACTATGATTGTGTTTGCATAAATATTTTTAGTTCGATATATAGATTTTGCGATTCAGCAAAATTTCATCAATCACACAATTCTTGAATAATATGTTAAAACTCTTATCATTACACGATTTTTAACTAAATAAAGGAATTACTTTGGCATATTTATGCAGTTTACCAATCGGAACCGGTTATGTCATCTCATTTTGACCAATTTTGTTTGGTGATTGGTTATTGAACGGTTAACAAATCGGTATAAAACTAACCGTTTAGCTCTCTCGGTTTCAAAAACAAGACATCGCTAAACCTAAATTTGCGACTCTCTTTATAACGCCGCTTTTCTTCTACATTTGTCTGTATAACTCAGAAAAAACATGGCAACCTCGGAGGTAAAACCCTCCGCCGATAAAAGCCCTAAACAAATGCGGAATCCATCACTGGGCCCGAAGAAAGATTTGAAGAAGAAGAAGAACAAGAAGTCGAAAGCTCTCACCTTTGATAAGACCCTTGAGAACGACGGCGATGAGCAAATAGATTCGCAACCGGCATCGGCTTCTGAACAGCTTAGCTTCTTCTTGAATCAGCTCGAATCCGCCATTGGTGTCCGTGTTTCTTCTTTAGAGCTCGATCCCATTAAAGGTTCGTGCTTTGCTTTTTATACTAGCTCGGTCTCTAATTTATGATCAATGTTTTTAAGTAATTTCTTATGGGTTTAGGGTTTAAGATCCTAAAATACGAGCTTTGATGTTGATTGGGCTTATCAGTAGATTGTCTTGTTGATTGCAGATAAGTGTATAGCTGAGTTATCTCAAAGATTGGAACAAGATGTAAGCAACTTGGGAGAGCATATAAAGATGTCTTATGGGTCTTCATGGAGAGAAACTCTTTGTGAAGGAGAGCCAATTGAAGGGAATGTTGATCCCGGAAACCCATCTGTTCTCGTTATTAGCTTATCTGCTTTGAGATCTTTGGAACTTCTAAGGTATCATCGTAAATTGTGTTCTTTTGATTTGTTGCTTGATTGAATGCAAAGGTGTTTAAACTACTCTGTTTTCTGATATGTGTAGGGGTTTGCATTCACTGACTAAGCAATGTCCAGCAGTGAAGTTGTTCTCAAAGCATTTGAAGGTTGAGGAACAGGTAGTGTTCTATTCTTACAAGGATTCGTCTTTAGAGAAGCATGCATATAGAGAAAGAGAACAGAATCGGAAACATAGGTTATTAGATCTCAGACAGAAATGAATCATGCGTTTCTTCAATTCTTTATCGAATCTCTCGTGTGGATGCATGTTTCTTGCTTCTGTAAAACTTTGGGATATGATGACAAAATACGAAATCTCTAAGGCTAATGCTCTGCAGATAAAAAATGTATTTGCACGTCAGTCTGATCTCATTATATGTAGCATTAAGAATTAGTGCATACCCATTTATTTCATCCATTTCTTATTTATTTCATGTTAAGGACTTGGGAAGTGATGATAAGATATATCGATTTGTCATAGGCACATGCAATGCTGAACAAAATATTTGCACGTCAGTCTGATCCCATTATATAACGTTTAAGAGTTTGTGCATATTCATGTAATTCGTCCCTTTCTTTGTTTCATGTTAAGGATTTGGGAAGTGATGATAAGATATATCAATATGTCATAGGCACATGCAATGCTGAACAACATATTTGCACGTCAGTCTGATCCCATTAATGCATATACTCATGTTATTCATCCCTCTCTTTTTCTTTCCTTCATGTTAAGATGCTGGGAAATGATGATGAATATATCGATATTTCATAGGCATTATGCAATGCTGAACAAACTATTTGCACGTCAGTCTGATCCCAGCTCTTGTTTTTTGCATATAAAGTTCTTGGTAAAATTCCAACACCATAGCCTTTCATTTTATCTTTCCTTGTCTATTACCATAGGGTTGGACTTGATCTTGAAATCTCTTTTGATAGTAATGTTTTCAATTCTGTCTTTTGTATATGATGATCAAGAAAAAAAGATTTTGATGGCATATTTGCCGATGAAGCAATCTTCATCCCTTATTTCCGAAACATCCACTGCTCTTAAGCCATTTTCAAAATTCATCTTGTTCAAAATCTTTGTTTGTGTTCTCAATTCTGTTGTATATTTCTCAATGTTATACGACTCAAATTATTAACTCAAGTTCACTGTGGTTGCAGGTATCTCTGTTGAAGAAACGTGTTAATATTGGGAGTGGCACACCGAGCAGGTTAGTAAATTTGATCATTTCCCTGATAACTTCATATTCTTCTGGCTCTAGCTCCTGATTCTCCTCTTCCTTCTGTGTGCAGAATCAAAAAGCTGATCGACATAGAGGCATTAGGGCTTTCGCGTTTAGATATGATTGTGCTCGACATGCACACAGATGTCAAGGGGTTTTCCTTATTCACATTGCCCCAAGTCAGGTTTGTTTCTCCCCTCGTCAACAGGCTGTTCCCATCATCAAGCTTCACTTAATACTTGTGAGTTAATTTTCTGAAAACAAAAATCTTGAAATTTTGCAGAGATGAGTTTTGGGATCTGTATAAGAACTGCTTCCACCAGAGAGTGTTAGAAGGAAATCTACGTATCTGTCTGTACGGGCCAAAGCCACCAGCTTCAAAGCTTAAGAACAAAAAGAAACAGAGACGAAACAAACATTGAACAAAACAGGATCTTGCAATGTTTAATCATGAATAGCTTGTGAGAGAGAAACGATGTTGTGTTAGTGTACTTTTGGCCCTAAAGTAGTGCACTAAGAGATTCACTGAAAAAAGAGGATCCTCCCAAAGTCAAAGCAATGAAAAAAGTTTATTCTATCTTATATAAGTTTGTGTATATATATCCCCTCTATCTATCAGATGTTTGTGTAATTTGGGATTGTGGGTTTCTCTCCAATAGATGGTGGGGAAGAAGATCCCACAAATGCAGAAAATAGTGGAAACACCACCCAAAGAGCTTCTAGATGTTTGACTTTAGAACTTTCCATTAAACAAGAAACACTTAAAGTAATGTCTTTTTAGTTTGTGAAAGATGATGCATATAATGATCCCATTATAACATACTTTTAAGATAATATAGATTTCTCACACTGCTTGGCTTTTTTAGGGTTTGATTGGTTCACCTGCTACCATCCGCAAATGGGTAGTTGCGGTTGGTAGCGTTTGGCAACAATCATAGAAACTGCTCCATATCGCTCCGTACCATTTTATATCGCTTGGAATCGTTCTAAATCAAAAGCTCTTTTCCACGAGCGTTTGCGGTTGCGGACAGTTGCGGGTGGTTGAAAAAATATATATATTTTTTAAAATATTATCTTAAATAATAAACTAAAATTTACAAAAAAAAAGTTATTTAAAAAAAATTACTTTTTATATCAAATATTATCATATAAAATTATTTACACTTGATATATATTTTATTTAAACTAAAATAAACTTGTAATTATTAAAAAAGCTATTGTAAAAATACTATTTAATTATTCTATGATTTATTTAAAATATATAATTTTAATTTTTATAATAATATATTTTTGATTTCAATTTTTATTTTAATAATTATAAAAAATGTTATTGTATATATATAAAATGTTCCAAACATCTTTAAAATTTTTATTTAATTATTCTATGATTTATTTAAAATATATAATTTAAATTTTTTATAATAATATATTTTTGATTTCTATATAAATTATATATTATGTGTATTTTTTTGTAATTTTATGTAAATCCGCACCCACTGTAAACTAGTCATAAACGTCCCGCAAACGCACCCGTTTCCAGCCGTTTTACCAGTCATATAAATTATCCAATAATACTAGAAACCGCTACCGCCCGCTTTCGCAAACTCCCGCAGCCGTATCCGCTGCGTGTAAACCAGTCAGGTCCTTAGTATACACAGTTCTGTCTGAATTTTTGTTGCTTGTGAAGGCACCTAAATTTCATGATTAGTCTAAATTTTTGTGAGTATTGGTTATCAATTAAAAAATCCACGAATTATTGGGTATTTTTTTTAAAATCATATATTTTTTCCTAATGATTGATAAATAATTTTATTGTCAAATTGTGGTGGTGTATTAGATGTGATTTTGGTTTCTTCCATATCTTATGTCTATCGATAGATATTCAAGGTGTGATGACGAAAGGGTGACACTTTTTCGTTGGCAAAAACGAAGAAGAGGATGATACATTTTCTTCATGGAATTATATGTTTAGGCAAAAAGTAATTGATTCGTGAAAACAAAGAATTTGGAAGATGAATAGCTCTTTTTATTGATAAAAAGTAGGTAGCAAGACAATAAGAATCAAGACGTTTAACAATCAATTTATGAGCTCCGGTTGCTGGTGAGAAACTGATTGCTTCTAGTCTGCATCTAGCTTTTTGCTCGTTTTGTTTTTCTCTGTACTTCTTCCTTGTGTTTTTGTTTCCCTTTTTATAAGAAAAATATTGATGTTTCTAACCCTCATGGGATTGGGATTAACTATTAGAATCTTTATCTGATAAGGTCGATCCCGGATTTTTAAGTGAGGTTGACGCTTAATTCCTAATAAGATGAGCTCGATCCCGACCTCTCTGGTGAGCTCGACCCTGATTTTTCTGGTGAGGTCAATGTCGAAAATATTCTGTTGTCTTATCTACTCTTTTCTAAAATATTTTTTCTTTTTTCTTAATTAGATTTGTGTTAGATTTGACCTAGTCAAACCTTAAATTAAAATTACACCCAACATTTACACATCATGTTAATTTGTTTCAAATCCTCTATATTACACCTCGTATTTTAATCATTTACGATTTAATGTATGATATGTTCATTATTAATCAACCACAACAACAAAATATAAACTACCTAATTAAATATGCTGATTGGTTGATTCGTAGAATTGTTGGGGTTTTCCCACACAATGGTTTTATTTTGAAAATTTGTGTTATTAACTTGTTTACTAACCATGGGGAATTGTGTAAATTTTATTAGATAACTTGTTGATTTGTTTGTGAAGGATATTATAATTTCGTAAATCTTTCTAATTCTTTAGTACTATATCTTTGTGTTATGGCTTTAAGTACTCACCTGTTTCATAATTTTTTAAAAAATAATATGATATATTTTACGTCGAAACTCTGACTAATAAGTTTAAATAGGATTTGAATATTTGCCTAAATCTACATATAAATCTTTCACCACTCTGACTCATCCATTAGATTAACACCGCTCGATTTTCACTCAACTGCTACAAACCATTTATTAAAAGATTTAACATTAGTATGATTGCAAATAATGATTTAACACTCACGAAACAAAACAAATTTAGATAAACATACCCAAGATCACGACAGACACTTCTCGAGACTTGACCCCAAAAAAAATCAAGCTTACGAAAATCTATCTAGAATAATGTTTTGAACTCTAAACATAGTATAGAAACTTCTAATTAAATCTCTAAATCAATCACTTAACCAAAAACAGTTCCATATTATATCGTAAACAATTAAGAATTAGATATAGATGACATTTTTTTCATATTTTTAGGTAGCCAACTGGTAAACTGAAACGAGGAAGTGTGTAATAATAATTGGATGTTTTTTTTACTTTTTTGCAATTAATTGGATGGTCTTATATATATTTAGGTGGGTCCATCTTACGCATATGAAACAATATAATTCCTTGCCAAAGGAAAAAATAATATAATTCACTGGCATTCAGAAGAAAGTAGATAATTAATGACCATTTTATCTAAAGCACACGTCTTGCTTAGGCATATTAATATGTCATCTTTTGTTGCATTAGCTATTAATTGAAAGTGATATACCATTTACTTTTTCTGTTCTATTTATACTTAATTCATTTTTTGTTTGGTTGAAAATTTATACTTTATTCATCAACTAACAATCACATTTAAAATCTATCAAAACAAATAACAATTTAATTTTATATATTACTTATAAATTTCGTATAATTATAAACAATTTGGAAATATAATAAAAAGGGCTATATCACTGAAAAATATAATGATCTATTTAATATAAAAATGTGGTTTGATTATATTTAGACCATTTTTGCATTTGTTGAACAAAAAATAAAATACATTATCAATGAGTTATATGCGTCTTTTTTCAGGATTCCAATGAGTTTTTCATATGGTTAAAAAATAGTTTACACGTTTATTAAATTAGTTGGTACATCTAAACTTCATATTTGATCGTCTAAAACATATACAATTGATCTTCTAAATCGTTTGCATGGTTATTTGTTTGAAGTAAAACAAACAAACAAAAATGATTATGTTGTTTAAATTTACCGTCTAAAAGTAAAATCGTGATATTAGATAAACGTGTAACACTTAAACGAGTGTTTAAATCGTTTGTTGAACAATGTATGTAAACCAAAAGAAGGTAATATTTAGTCTATAAGAAAACAAAATTCTATAAAATTGCAATATAAAAAAGTAAAAAAAGATGATAACTACTAATTCCATACTTAAGTGTTAGATTTGACAAGGTGATCAAACACTTAAGATTGGATGTCAATTGATCTTTCATTTAACACTTTTTTTTTTACCACAAATGTAAAAAAGAGAAAAGCAGATTCGATTCTTCTTTTTTGTTCCTAATTATCTAAACAAAAAACAGTCATTGTGATGATGGCCAAATCATTTATATTTGGTTTATATCGAAAGTGACAACTTATTGGCAAATATTCTGATTACGTAAGCATGAGTCATTTATTATTTATTATCTATTGAATTAATTGGTTTAATAACCAAGCAAAAAAAAATTCCTATAATCTAACCAAAATTCCCATATCATCATAACCACTCATTTTAGAAGTTTTGGTTAGATTTTAAATTTTTTTTTTTTTTTTGGCTATCAAGCAAATTTATCCTTATCTATTTCTATAAGTTATTCCCAATATATTTCTTAAATGCGAACGCATACTTTTCAGTTTTGGTTCTTAAACCCAAAATTTGTGACGTCAAGATTACATATGTGTCTATGTATGCAAAAGTGGCACGTGTCACGTCTCTAAGTTACACGTTTGCTAGTAGAAGGTCTAGAGCTAATCTCTTATTTATTAACTTTCGAACTGGTCTTCGAGGTTAATCCATAAATTTGAGGATTATTTGAAAGTTTCAACGAGATTGGCCAAAGTAAAATAATATATTTTAAAAGTTAATCTACATTGTCTTATTCATTAGCTTAAAGTTAAAGTCTAGTACTTTTCACTCCATTAGTTAACTTATAACTAACCTTTTCACTTTGTATTATAGAATCCAAATAAATTTAAATATATATATATATATCAATCAACCCAGATAACTGAGCTAATTAATTTTGTCCGTAATCGAATCAGACATGTAAACTGAATTGAATATATATATAAATTTATGTTGATGTAATGACTAAATGATTCATCTTGCTAATTTAGATAAGAATTCGAGTTTTTTCACTATGCTTCTAATAACAATTAGCCATTATTATTGACGTTTTAAATGGCAACAAAAAAACTCAACTATTTACCGATGATCAAAATTATTCTGAATTTTGGTGTAAATTATTTCACCAAATTATGTAAAAGCCTTATCCTTGTTTTTGTGATAAAGTAAAGCCTTATTCCTTGTTTCAGAAATCTATATTTTTTTGTTAGAAAAAATTAGCAAAGATAGTTTAAAAACGAATTTGAGCCTTCTTAAATTAAACAAAACAAGAATCAATATCAATATAACTTGATGATGAATAATATAATCATATTTATCAAATTTTACATTTTAAGAAAATAGTTATGTTATATGTGATTAATTAGAAAAATAAAACGACATTAATTTATTAAAACCAAAAATTTTGCATTACTTTACGAAAATTCTTTTCAACTAAATTATATATTTATTAATTCTATCATTCAAATAAAACAAACAAAACGTTGTTAATATATTAAAATCAATGATTTATGATTGTTATAATTTTATACATACGAAATATTTTTTGTTATGCGATTATATATTTGACTATATCACTTATAGAGATAAAAAAAAAGGATATGAATTTATAAAAAAAAAAACTTGTATACACAAATTGCTTATCAGAATTCATAAGACGTCAAAGCTTGGATCACGATGACGTGAGCATGACAAAATGTAATCACCGTTCTGGTTCCAAACAATGCGGCGGTGTAAGCTTTTTGAAGCCCATTAGGGCCCACAAACCTTTCAAAGCCGTCTTGTTCCTCTCTGTCTCTCTCTCTCTATAAATAGCCACACACAAATCACAAAACCAAACACACACAAACCCAATTTCGTCTTTCACAATCCATTAACGACAAAAAAAGGCGACGACTTTAGTTAGTTTATGAGAGCTGCGATAAACAGAGCAAATTTGTTCTCGTTTGGGTTTATCAAAAACATCAAATCCATGTCTTCTTCTTCTTCCCAAGATTTTGCATCAAGATCTGTAATCAAGAAAGTCTTCGCTAAGCTTCAGAAAGAAGGCGATGGAGCCGTCGTTAGACGTGGCATTTCCAGGTTTGTTTTATTTCTCAGGAAAATTTAATGCTTTTTTCTAACTCTGATAAATTTTCTGAGTTTTTTTTTTCTTTATTAATTCAGGAGTGAGCAGAAGTTATTAGATCCTTTCTTGATGTTAGATGAATTCTCAGGTAAATTCTTGAAACTCCATTTGAAAGCTGCCATTTTATTTATCCATTAAAAAAACAGCCATTTTATAATATATCCATTCAAAAATTAGTTTTTGGTAATTATCTAATTTCTGTTTTTTTCTTTCTTTGGAGCAGTTTCGCCTCCGGCTGGATTTCCTGATCATCCTCATAGAGGTCAAATAACCTATACATACATACATAGATGAATTAGAAACTTTGTTTCATGATCTAACATTTTGTGAAAATTATGATGAACAGGTTTTGAAACTGTTACATACGTTCTAGAGGTAATTAAAAAAAAAACACACGTTTTTTTGAATTTTTAATAAATATTTGTAATTATCTTATTCGAATTTAAAATTTTATCATAGGGAGGAATTACTCACCAAGATTTCAAAGGCCATAAGGGTACAATCTATGCCGGTGATGTTCAGGTCGGGAAAAAAACATGAAAAATAAAAATAAAAACAGAATTAACTGTTAATTATTCAAAAAAATCCAACGATTTTAAAAAAAAAAAACTAAAAAGTTTTTGTCTTTTTAATATTTTATTTTACAGTGGATGACTGCAGGAAGAGGAATCATTCATTCTGAAATGCCTGAAGAAGAAGTTAACAAAGGTTTACAGCTTTGGATCAATCTTTCCTCAAACGAGAAAATGTAAAAAACAAAATTAACCATTTACAAAAACCTATAAATATTTCAACTTTCTTGGAGTTTCTAAACCGGAAATTGATTGATTCCCGACAGGATCGAGCCAAATTACCAAGAACTGTCGAATTCAGACATACCAAAAGCAGAACAAAACGGTGTCCAAGTCAAAGTCATAGCAGGAGAATCAATGGGAATCCAATCACCTGTTTACACAAGAACACCTACAATGTTCCTTGATTTCACTCTCGAACCAGGTTCTCAAATCCACCAGAACGTTCCCGAATCTTGGAACGCGTTTGCTTACGTTTTAGAAAGCGGTGAAGGCGGTGCGGTTTTCGGCTCTTCGAACGCTTCACCTGTTTCAGCACACAATGTTGTTGTGTTCGGACAAGGGAATGATGGTGTTAGCGTGTGGAACAAGTCATCTTCGAAGAAGTTGCGGTTTGTGTTGATTGCTGGAGAACCGATTGGTGAACCGGTGGTTCAGTACGGTCCGTTCGTGATGAATACTCAAGCTGAGATTGATATGACCATTGAAGATTATCACTATGGTAAAAATGGTTTCGAAATGGCTAAGTATTGGAGATCACAACAATGAGAGAAGGCTAAATAATAATAATCACTATTATTTTCGTTTTTATTTTATTTTATTTTCTGTGTGTTTCTAAATGGGACAATAATAAAACTAAACATGTTTTCGTTACTTTTTGGTGTTTCTTTGGCTAAATTTGTGTGTGGGAACCCATTAAATCCGAGGCTGACTTTTTTCAGTTCCAAGCTAGTCATCATTATTAAGTTTTTCCACAAATTAATTTAAATTTTACAACTGTTCATACTTATTATGTTGACATATGAAGAAAGCAAAACACACTTTTTGTGATTCTTAAAATGTGAATAAGACATAGACGAAACAATTGTTAAATACAAAACGCGTATTAACACGGTGAAGTGACATAGACATGATTGTTACTTTATGCATCTTATATTAAATTTGATTGCAAAGTTCGGTTGATGCATTCTGAACTTATTTTGACAATTTTGTTACTAATTTAAAAAGTATTTTTATTATTTTTAATCTTTTTCTGCTAATACATAAAAATATAAAAAGTTTCGAAGCTGATAAAAATACTAAACAATGATTAAAAACCAAGTTCAGATCTACTAACGTAAATGGCGTTGCCACTTCTATAGAATTTTTGAGTATGAGAATTCGATTTTTTACGGATTGATGAAAAAATGCCAATAAATCCGCATAAAAAAAAAAGGAAATCAAAGACAATTTTTATTATTTTGATTCAACATTTAATATTTTGATTTAAATATGGTGATAAAGAGTGGACGCAATGAATACACGGACTACATTGCTTCAACCGCCACATCTATTTGAAGGTGAGGCTCCGAATGGAGATGTGCGGAGCGGAATTGGTACGGAATAAGACGAATTTGAGTGAATTTGAAACACCGAAATTCAAAATTGAAATAATTTTTGTTTTTTTATCGTTTTGTACATTAGATAATAAATTTGCGGGCCACGTAACCAAAGAGCAATTGGAAAAATATCAAAATTGATTTAACCCATAAGTTTACAAAAGTTACAAGTAGGAAGTAGAAATGAGAAGATAACAACTTATACACTGACCAAACTTCTTGTCCAACTTGCTAACACTTTCTGTTGTATTCAAAGAAATTCAAAACACTTTTCTCTCTTCTTCTTTTACTTCAATTGAGGACTAAAAGAATAATGTCTCTGTGTTTCTATAAGTTAACCGGCAACACGATTCAACCCGAAACCAACCCTCAGTACAAGAGAAATCGGTACAAAGATGTTACCTCGAACAGCAAGAAAATGTCTTTGTCCCTTCGTTTTCGTTCTTGACCAAGCTAACCCGGTTCACGGTTAGTTCCTCTTTGTAAGAATCAGAGTTCAGTTGCTTTCGACTAATGTTGCTATAGATCTCGCGAATAACCATTTCGAAAGCCGTCTTTACATTGGTCGAGTCCAACGCGGATGTCTCCATGAAAAACAAACCTTCAGACTCTGCAAGATTTTTACCTTCCTCAATGCTCACCGCTCTTATGCTCTCGAGATCACATTTGTTTCCAATAAGCATTTTTGCTACTGTTGTATCAGAATGAGCTACAAGCAAGATTCATCACAATCATCAAACTAATTTAAACCCAAAACATTAAAAGTTTCCACAAGTAGAGATGCAAACATGCCAAAAGAAGAATGCTGATAATTTCTTCATCACATTGCTCTTTCCCTTTCAGTTTGATGATTATCATAAACCTAAAGAAGATAAATTTGGATTTGATTCGAATCAAAGTCTTATCAAGTTATCATAAATCTTCAGATCTAGAAAAATTCTCACTACTACCATCATCATAGGAATGATTCTATTCCAAAATTCACACAAATCCGGTGACTACTCCAATCGAAATCAACACTCGATTTACAGATCTCACTCAAAATTGAAAAATTCCAACGAAATCCCAGAGAAAACAAAGCAACAAAAGAGTCGAATCGAGATCGAAAACATACTGTTGAGCTCATCGAGCCAGCGACCGACGTTCTCGAAAGTGGAGCTACGAGTGATATCGTAGACGACGAGTGCTCCGACTGCGCCACGGTAATAAGCTGATGTAACGGCACGGAAGCGTTCCTGGCCGGCGGTATCCCAAATCTGAGCTTTGACTTCCTTGCCGTCGATGACCATGCTCTGAGTCTGAAACTCGACGCCGATCGTTGCTTTTGAATTCGGATTAAACTCGTTCCGTGCGTAGCGTGTGAGGAGATTGGATTTGCCGACGGCGGAATCTCCGATGATGACAATCTTGAAGAGATACTCTTCACCTCTCTCATCATCGTCCGACATTTTTTTTCGTCAGTCGCTTCTTCAACTTCTCTGCTCTGTAAAGGCTTTGTTCGGGAGAGAGAGAGAGAGAGAGAGAGAGAGATTTAAGGCTGTTTAGGAGCGCAATAAATGTCACTTTGCGCATGAATTAGATTTCCATCATTTTTTTTTTTGCGAAATACTTATACAATGTTTAAAAATTAGTTTTAGTAGATTAACGACGTATGTCTTTTTTATATTTCTATTTTTAACACGTTTATAATATATAACTGTATCAGTTTTCAAAAACGTCAATAATATGAATGGAAAAAAAAAGCGAAATCATGTTTTGAAAATGTGAAAAAATGCTGTACCGTTCATCACTAATGGCAAATTTGAGTTTTTCTTTTTCATTTTATCCATTTATAATAAATTTAAATAGTTGTAAGAAACGAGATATAGATTTCTTTTAAATTTGTCTATTTTGGGCTTGGCTAGGATGTTAGATAAACAGTGAAATAGTCGAATGATTTAATAGCATAAACACTTGAACCGAATAAAACGCTAAAAAGCCAATTTTAGTAGATTGATGATATTTTACTTTTTTAGTTATATTTTTCATACACAAAATATATAGTGGAATTACTTTTCGAAAATTTGATGAATGTTTTGAATGATAAAAAATCACGGAATTACGTTTTCAAAAACTTAAAATGTGAAAAGATGCCATCCATCACATTTGTCTAAAATGACAAATTATTCTTATTTATTAGCAGACACACATAGGTGGCCATAAAAACAAAACACATATAGCTGTATATGGGGTTTGTGATGAGAGACATAAACTAAAATTGTTTTAGATGTAGAGAAATTATGGGATTAATTTGTATAGTAAAACAAATGGTTATTGGCTCAGGGTGGATTTTCACATATCATTTTCTCAAAGGATATTTTTTAACTTTTTTTTTTTTAATAACTAATGATATGGTTATTGTAACAAATTTAGTTTAAATAAGGGTCTTCTTAATGAATTTTGTCTAAAACTGATCTATAAACACAGAATATTCCGTATCTTTGAATGAATTCACAGACCAAAACGTAGGATCGATCATCGAATACTATACACACACATCTCTTTCAAATCTCAAATATAATGTGTTTTGTTCTAAGCTAAATCAACTAGCTTTTTCAGAAAATTCGATTGTTCGAATTTAAGTTATTAAATATAAATTGTAATTAAGGTCAAGATTTTGAGAGTGTGACAAAACCAGCCTTCATTAATTCCTCACCATCACTTTCTTTAGACCTCCAAAATCATATATAATTGAAATATTTTGTTTTGCTGTGTTTCTTTCTGTCTTTGAATTGCTTCTTTAATCTCCTTTTCTTCTATACCTTCTTGCGTCATATTTGAAAACATATAATCATCGCTTCTTGCATGCCCCACAAGTACATCTCTCCATCCCCTTTTCCAGTGACTGCACATAACAAATAATCAACAAAAATAAAAACATCACTTAAACAAATAATGGCATTGTGAAATATTTTGAAATCTCATTAGTTTCCATTTGTATGGCTTTATGGACTTCAAGTTTAACTCTGTTATTTCTTCATATATATACATTATATAAGACCAAACATGTGAATATATATGGGACCTCAGAATCAAAGGTTGGCCTCAAACACGACGCAGACAAAGTTTCTAAAGGTGAAAAAGTTTATAGTTGTCATGTAAAGATTGATTCATGATTTTGATTAAGAAAGATTGATTCATGATTTTGATTAATTTAACGCTATTCCACTATATTACCATTTTTTCAACATACCATAATTTAGTTATGGTTTGGTTTTAAAGTAACATTTTCTCAACATATATAAGGACCAAGGACGCACCTCTACTTGGTGTTGGAGGCCTTTGATATGTTCAACAGCCAAATCTAACATGTCTGCGTAGCTCGTTTGCTGCCAAATTTTACGAACCGTAATTATAGATACGTAATCTCCTATAATTATACCAAAAATACAATAAAGTGTAACTAATATCTCTAACCTTATCCATATTGGGCACCAGTTCTTGTAGCTTCTTAAGCTTCCCGCTTATTCTCGTTCTTCTCTCCTATGATATACACACGCAAACCAAATCTTGTAACTTTATTATACTCTTCTCTTTGGTTTTCAATAAATTTATTTTTTATGATTATGTATATACTTATGCAATAGCCATTGTATCAAAGTAATAGCATAAAACTAACCCTTTCAGCGATACTGCGCGGGTGAGTCGCACAACCGCGCTTGGCCCTAACCTTACAAGGCACTGAGTCCTCTGGGATGTTCATTATACTCTCCATTCTCGCCAGTTCAAGAGACGTTTGCGGCATGCTAAACTAAAGGATCAAAACCATATCTAGGTGAAAATAAATATAACCACTTAATAATCTAAACCAACATTTAAAACTTTATACAAAAATCAATTGTTAGCAAAGGATTTGTGAAATATATATATATATATATATATATATATATATATATATACACACACATAAACCAATCATAAACCTTTTCCAGGCTATTTATATGTATCACACAAAACCACTCAACATACATGAACTTGTGACATACATTTTTATTGGCATTTATTCAAACGTGGAATCCTATTGCTAATCAACTTTATGGAATTGAAATCTGATCTATAGATTTCATATTATATGACGACACACTATAAATATCATTTATTAACATATAACTTGTGAATCATATATATGTAGATCAATCATCAACCTTCTCCAAGTTTATACAAACTATAATACACAAAAGTACAAAACCACTCAACTTTGGGCATATGCATTTCCCCCCTTTATCTAAGAGAGATTCCAAATATTATGAACTTTATTGCAACTTTGAGCATATGCAACTATTTTTCATTTGTGTAAGCAGAGGAATAATGTCCTACACAATAAAATCTCCATCCCGCCGAATACTATTTCCAAATGCATTGAGCGCGAGGTTAGAAACTCAATCTCAGCAAGAAGATGCAGAAAACAATTTCGCAATTTAATGTCCTTGTGGCTAAGATGAAGATGATCTTTTAGGTTTCTCCGAAACGTAATTATACTATCTTGTTTTTTTTTTTTTTTTGGCAAGGCAGTATATTCTAGTTTTTGCTTATTGTAAATTCTATTTTCAATTTATAATGATATTTACCTTTTATCAAAAAAAATGAACTTTATTGTATAGAAAAGTTGATGTAAGTAACATTCATAATAAAAATTACATATAATAACCAAAAAATTAAAGAAAATACCTGAGTTTCTAAGGTGAAAAAGTCGGTGGTCTTGGACCGTTTTCCGGGTTCATCAATGGTGAAACTAATATGAGAAGACGAGTTGTCCCAATTGTTATGATCATTTCCAAAACTCATACTCGTCGATGCGACACCGTTTATAGGCGCCGCAGCAGCCGCTTCAACCTCCGAGATTCGCGGTAGAGAATTATGTTCTTGATGACTACTACTACTACTCCCGCCGGAGAATCTCACCTCAGACTTCAACCTCGACGGCCCTCGCTCTCCTCCTCCTCCTCCTCCGCCGTATCCTCCGTTTGGCCGTCCTAGAGAAAAACCTGTTCCCTCTTCCATCAACAAATTTAGATCGAAAGAGAAAGAAAGAGATATAATGAAATGTAATATAGGGTTATAACTTGTTATATCTCCATATTTTAATAACCAGTATGATTATTAAAATTATAATACAAGATAGAAGAGAATGGGTCTTCGTCGAGACTTGAGAACCCCTTCCTTTTTGTTTTCTTTTTTTTTTTTTCTTTGTAGAGAACCCCTTCCTTTGTCTCTACTACTTAATTTTTTTTTATTTATCGCCAATATGACAGAGAATAACGATTCATGAAAAGAATCTTAGAAATATTCACTATTCGAATTCCAAATACTATTATAAATAAATTAGTATGTATTGTATATAATAATGCAAGAGGGGTAAATTTTCTTGGGGATCGCACATGGATTACAGTGGAAAACATAAACCGGACGGATGCAATGAACCGAAGATCAAATTGCGGAAAAATAATATAAATTATTACTTGCAACCAACAATATAGTAATAAATCGATTATTTATAATGACAAGAGGCGTATCCAAAAATCAAAATAGTGACTATGATAAAGCCATGTCAGCAAAGTGGGTCCTCATGGCTGCTTTGTCAGAAGAAAAAGAGCAAGTGGGTTGGATAAAAATATTGCCAAGTGGACTACATACTTTTATTTATTTTTGTAATGATTCGTTTTTTTAATATATACTTTTGGCAAGTGCATGTTTTATATTACATGCTATTTGCATTAGATTGCATTATTAAACTATACAACTTGACTCTCTTGGAAATACGTATTTGATTATTCATGCATGTATAATGTATATAAATACGTGTGTATACATGTATATATGTGAATAAGATCGACCATGGTTTCTCCAAAGAGAAGATGAAAGAAGAATGTGCTAATAAAATATATAGATAGATAGATTAACCATCAACCAAACAAAAAAATCTATAGGTAGATATTTTTGATAGCTAATGTGATTTCGATTTTCAGGCAAGTGGTCGATATTATAGTCGTTAATTAATTAGAAAAGCAAAAGTCGTATCCTTTTATATATGGAGGGAAACCAATAGACAATTTATTGAAGTCATCGAAATAAAATCAAGATTACGTGGTTTAGTTTCCAGGAAGTCAAAATTACGTGGTAGACCGATTTACTATCGGATATTTAGGTCTCGCCAAATTGTACGACAAAAAAAAAATTTGGTAAGGAATTTTTCGCAAGTCCACCACATATAAAGTATTCGAGTCGAAGGCGTAAATGATGCGCAGAGTTTACACACAATAAAATCAAACTTGATGTTGTAACGAATTTACGTCACTAGCCATAGATGATCCAATCCTATTGTACCACCACCACACACGGTTGTGTTACCAATTTATTTACCGACTTGTTTATCAATGTAATAACATACTCTTTCAGTTTCTTAAATCGTACGTATTATGATTTTCACATATTTTAAATTTTTTGTCGCAACACTAAATCTAACGTTTCTCTATTAATTTAAATGATCAATTTAAATAAAGTTTATATTCTATTAATTTTAATTGATGATCTAAGTAAACCAAAAAAATGAAATATTAATTTTATAGAACATCTCAAAAATATATTTTTCACAAAATAAAAACTCAAAACATTTAACTCAATGAATCGGAGAGAATACCAATTCTTAAAATATTCTACCTATGTGTATTGAAATCCTTTTGGGGTGTTTAAATGTGTATTGTAATTTGCATATCACGTCGACTATAAATTCAAATTAATTAAGAGGTAAAAACTTAGTAGAAAAAAAAGTATGGGGTTGAAAATGTAAGAAAGAAAAAAAAGTTACCGTTGGGATCAGTAGTGGTAAGATGTTGGTCATAGAATCCGGCCGGAGAGCTTCTGTGTCGGAACAAAGAAGAAGAAGCGCCGGGATCCGAATCGTAGGAAGATGGGTCGCCGGAGAAGTAATGACCGACGACGTTGGGATTGTTCTGTTGCCTCGACGGAGGCGGTGGATAAGGCGGCGGAGGATTGTGGTGGGTTTTAGAGCCGAGAGAGGAGAAATCACGGGTGGCTCCGGCGGCTGAGTCATATCGATTGATGTCTACGTCGCCGCCGCCGTCTGGAGCGGTGGACTTGGAGGAGGAGGAAGGAGGAGGATACATAGTTTGTTTTTGGCCGGAAAAAGAAAAACACTACAAAAGTTAATATAATGGTTAGGGGAAAAATCTAGAAGAGAGTCTTTAGAAAGAAAAAGAGAGAGTAAGAGAGATTATGAGTAGTTTAATTAGTTAATATAATAATCCAAGAGGGTTACTAATTATAGTTAGGGATTGTTAAATTTAATTAATTAAAGTAAGGAGAACAAATTAGAGCGAAGGCTTGTGGCCTGTTTGTGCTTGACGAAGAGAGAGTCTACTACTCACGGTCCCGTCAACGCACGTGCACCTCACGTGGCTGACAGATGGAAGTTTGACGTTGTTTTTTTTTTTTGTTGTAGAGGTTAATTAACGTGAAGTTATTTTGTCGTTTTATTTTTTTGGTGAAAATATAACTTTTTGTTTATGGAAATAGTGAAGATGTTGGTTGGAGATGTATATAACTTATGATTTTTAAGAAGTCGGATTTGAATGGTAACATATTTAAATAGTAGTAGTAGTAACAGAGTTAACTGTAATAATTGAGTTAATGGCAATAAAAAATTCAATAACATTAATGATGTGATTAATCCCATCTAATGATCACCATTTTAACTACATAATCAAGTTTTAGGATTAGTCAGCCAAATTTTCGAGTCGGATTGACTGAAATCATATAAAAAATATCGGAGTGATCTTGATCAAACTGACCATCATAATCATCAAATCTCAACGGCCATTTACCAAGTCTCCATGAAAAATTCACCCATTGATTGATTTTATTGGATAATCAATTTTTTCTTTTTTAACTGATTTGTATTTATTTGTTCTCCTTGTCCAAACTAAGAGTTCTCTATATAAATATAGGCCATCATTTGAAGTTAAAAAGAAATAAAGTTAGATAGTCATTCAACTCTTTTTTTTTAAGAATTCTCTTGGATTAATTTTTTTGTTCGTTTTGTCTTGGGTGGATGTCTTTGGCTATCCGTGGAATATATCACAAACCCTTCCATAACTCGTGCGATCAGAACACATTCAACCCTCAAGTTTAAGTGGGATTATTGCAATGTACTATAGATCTGTCGTTACAATCATCTCGGGCACATCAGAGAGAATTCAATGATGGATTATACAAGTTTGGGTGAATACATCGTCAAGTGGGTCGTTAAGATTCCATTTTGTATTAACAGGGGAAACAACTTGCTAATTTACTTGTATTTTTATTATGGTTTACAGATAGTCGGATGCTTATAGTTTATTTGAATAAAAAGCTATCTTTTAGTTCATGTTTTAGTCCATCTCATTGATCCAAGACAGAGGTAGACAATGACAAAAACATCCATTTTACATTTATACGATTAATTGATATGATACGAAAAACAACACATGTACCTTTTTATTAAATTATGGTGAACGTCCATAGATTAGGATTAGACCACATTTCTGTTTAAGATGAACAAGATTCAGTTTTAGTATTAGTCTGACACGAAACAATACCCACATTTATGTATACTCAGTTTGTTAAGTGGTTTCACAAATTGAATAGGCTATGTATTCAATCAACTATTTATAGTGATTTGATCTTTGTCAAATTTAAAGATAATTTTAATTTTTGATGGATTTAGAAATTAAAAATTTGGCTTTTATGTATTTCTAATTAAGAAACTATCTTAAAACACCCTAGAACTAATCATTAAAAATGCTTGATAAATATATTTCCAATAACATAGATTTTAAAATATTTTGATCAATCACTGGTTGAATAATCTTTTTTTTTTAAGGTATTTACAAACTCTATAACCAATAATACTAGAATTTAGATAAATTTCAAATTTCATAATGGAAAAGCACAAACTTTTCTGATTACTGTTTGCAACTTCCAACATTGTTTTTGTCGTATTTAAACGGGCCCGAATCCTTCGGCTGCGTAATATCGGGCCTAAAGAGCTAGCCTATTCGAATTAACTCACTTCCAAGGCCTTTCTTCATTTCTTGTTCAAATATATTTTACCCTTGTGTGTTTGTTATAATCAAATTTGGATGGGATGTGTAACGACTAGCTTCGAATAATCAAGTATGACGGTGTATAAAAGTTTTTTTTTTGGTGAAAAATGATTTGAAAATTTATGTCAACAATGTTCATTTTTTTATTTAGCTAAAATTCTAATGTTTAATTGTGTTGATGTAAAAATATATTAGAATGGTGAAATAGTAAGACTTGTTTTTTGGTGTGTGTATGTTCTATCAAAAATAAGAGACAAAAGATGCAAATCTTAACCTCGTGTCTATTCGACACGCCACGTAAAGATAATTAAATGAACATATATGTTTTCCTTTTTTTTTAGTAAAACATATATGTTTTGTTAATAAACAGAAAGAAACACAAATTATATGTAGACGCTAGTTAATTGCCGATCAATCTTTTTTTTTTAAATAGATACCCGATTATATTGATTTCAAGCTCATTACAGAGGGAATGTAATAACCCTTTTAGGCAGAAGCCAAGTCCATCATAAAGTGAAAAAGTACAGCCAAAATCAAAAAGGATCAGAGAACTATGGAACACCTTGGAAGGATTCAAACCATAAGTTTCAACTTAACAAACTCTTGTTAGTTTTAATAAAAGCTTCATTAAAGATAAGAAGAGTGAGTTTGTTCTCTTAAATACAAGCATCATAACCGATAAACTAACATGAACCAAACCAACATAAACGGAGCTCAATAACCGGATGTATATCATCTAATAAGCTCAACTTATTATTAAAGATAGATGTGAGCATTCCTACATGGTTGTGAGCGGTTTATGTTGATTATGGTATTGGCCTAAACACATGGTTGATTTGTGTGGTATGGGTCAAGTGATATTAGGTAGAAGCCCAACAAGAAACAATCAGGTTGAAATTCAAATTGTGAGGCTGAGGATATTGCTCTGCGTTTTTATTGTCATGTTGGAGCTTTGACTGCAATAACAATGGCATGTGCAGGAAGTTAGACGTCAATTGACGTTAACGGTAAAGTAGAGTATATATGTGACAGGTACACAGAATCAGCAGGGAGTGAAAGAGCGTACGATTATTCTAGAAAAATAAGAGAATAAAGAGGGGTGAGAGAAAGTGAGGGTGAGAGTCATCTTCTTCTTCTAGCTTCTGATACTCTGTTTTCTGGAATTTCTTCTTAACGTGAGTGACGTGAGCTTTGGATGTGTGATTGTAAGCTGATTCTCTGAGTTACTGGTTATGAGCGGTTCTATAAGCTCACCGAGACGTACTTTGACCGGATTTGGTCTTGGGAACTCGTAACTCTCTGTGTCGTCTCTCTCTGCTTTCATATTTTTATAAATCCTGAAACAGAACAACATAAACACTTAATCAATCAAGGATAATATGGGATAAATCGTGCAATCAAGATGAGTATTGAAATTTAAATCGCTATGGTAACCAGAAGGTGTCGCCCAGTGGTTTGTTTGCCAAAGCATGTTGTCTCTATGACCTGACAGTAACACAGGAGGAACAGAGGGTAAGCAAGACCTAATCAAAGTTACGATGGGATGTCTTCCTCTAGGCAGCAGCCATAAGTCTCCGGAGATTGCTTCTGAAACAGTTGCCAAGTATGTCGATCAATCTATTTCAATTTCTCAAATTGAGAAAATTCGGTTGGTCATGTGATACGATTTTCTGACATTTGCTTTTTGTGAAACCTGTAAAGAAAATATGTCATCGGTTTTTTTTTTTTTGTATGAAAGAAAATATGACCTCGTTTTTAGATCTTATACCCAATAACAAAGATACACAATCATATCGAAGTGGTAACTTTGGATTTCAGTTTGATTGCATTTGTTTCATATTTTTTAATCAGCTTTGTCCAAGCTAAAATATGTTTTTTTTTTCTTTCCATTTTCCATTTTGAGAAAAAAAAATCAATTTGTGGGATAACAAAAAAAAAAAAATTAGACAACTAACAAAACCACTAGATCTAAGGGCTATGATTTTGCACATGAGAGTTTTGGTTAGTTTGCTAATATTTTTTTTCTTTGGCTATCCAACCCAATTTCTCTTGGAGAGAAACTAGGTCTGGACAATCGGAAATTTCGGTCCGATTCGGTTCGGAATTTCGGAAATTCGATGTATTCAGTTTAAGAAAAATCTTGCCAAAATTAACCGAATTAAAATTTCGGTTCGGTTCGATTTGGAAGTGGTAAAACTCTGTTCGGTTTAGGCTAATAAAATCATTGCCGAATATGAACCAAAAGATTAGAAGTTCGGTTTATTCGGTTACGTGAGTTTAGTGAATGGGCCAAATAAAGACAAATTGCAAGCCTAATTACAAATAACACACATCATTTTAAATAAGCAAACCAAATTAAAAAGAAATTGTAAGCCCATTAGAGATCAATTGCTAAAAAAAAAAACCTGCAATTAGGTTTTGCAGAGAAGCAACAGCGACTCTTTCGTGAAACAACGGAGCGGCGACATGACATAAAAATAAAGGCCTAGACAGAAAAAATTTCAACGATGAAGATTAGTGGTGGGATATCCGACGAGATTATACAGAATTAGGAAGAGATTGTTGGGCGTAACCATCGACATTTTTTTATTCTGATCGAAAGAAAGAGAAAGACTAACATTAGAAGAAAAACATTCGGGTTAGTGGAAACCGATCGGTTTGGAGGCTCCCAACCGAACTGAACCGGTTACCGAATTGATTTCCATATGTTGCCGATCAGTTTTATCACATAAACCGAATTCGAACCAAACTAGCCAAAATTTGGTTCGGTTCGGTTCGGCTAATTCGGTTCGGAATTTATGCACAGGCCTAAAAAAAACCAAACAAAAATTTAACTCCAATACAAATAAATATGGTTAATTAAGCAAATAGCCAAAATACAGAACTTAGTTAAGTAAATGATCTTGTACTTTTTTATTAGGTAGATAGTAATACTCTCAAGTGAGTTTAGTGAAAATATATGGAATCCGAAAGCGTAACGTGTTATGCATTGTGGTCATTGTGGTTCATCGGGATATAACACACTCAAGTGTGTTAGAATTGGAGTTTCGATAAAAATGCGGCCAAGGAAGGTTTCAAAAAAGGCAGCACAAGTAGTGACAGAGAGTGGAGGTAGGCCAAGTCAAGCAACACAAATATCAGCTACTAATTAGACTTGGATATGGATGTCGGTTTTAGGAGTCATAAAGACAATTATTATATTTTGCTTTTTGTTTTGGATGTCGATTTTCTAGGTTTTGGATGCTGATATATCATGGTTTTTACCGGTTTTCAAATATGATATTCATCGTTTTATCGAGTCTTTTCTACGTTTTAGAGTCTTTTCGGGTTGAAATATGTTTGGATGGAGTCTAAGGCATAAGGAGTAAGGAATGGTTGCAAACGGATATGTGAAGATGCATTATCTTGCGGAAAGGTCGGAAGTTCGGCACTCGTTAAATAAGTTTCCACCAATGGATCGACCTGAAATTTTGACACAAGATAGAGCGCCGAGTTAGCTTTCATTTGCAAGTAACTTTAGATCATTCCAACGGTGCGATCGAAAGTTATGCAAGTTTTAGTGAAGAGGTGTCCGTCTGGCGAGCAAAAGAAACATGTGCAGAAAAAAAGGAAATTTCAGTTTTTCCTTATTGGGCTTGGATTTGCCATAAATTTCGACCATAACATTATTAGACCTATTTATATGTTATTTTTAGCCATTGTTTAGGCAACACTTTATTTTCTACACAAGTTTTTACAAACACTTTCTATTATATTCAGACTTTTGGTTTTCTGCAATTTGTAAGCTTTGGGGAGACGAAACTCTGACTCTACATCTCTTGAGAAGATTTCTGAACCCTTTTAGAATTCTATTTATTTGATTATGAGTTTTTCTTCATCTCCTTCTTGTTTCTTTGCTTACATGTCTGAGTAGTTTTATAGTTAGGTTTAGGGTTTCAAGGGAATTTATGAATCACTGAATCAGACATAGATATGGATTTATCATCTTGTCTTCACCTATCGTTGTTCTCATTGCTTGGATTAAATTGATCACTTAATCTCTGATTTAGGGTTTAATCTATTCATCAAAAATGCTATAGATTGCTTGATAGAACATAGGTGAGCGAATTGTCCTTAGCCAACGAAAGCTGATGTTAAGGCAATTTGTGAACATATCAAACCTGCTCGTTAATGCTTGTTTAGAATTCTAAGATCAAACGACAGTTTAGATTCTTAGGTTGCTAGATAAAGTAATTGATACCACGAAAGTGGATTGGTTAAACATTCATGTTTGAGTTTAAGACTGCGCTGATTATTCCCTGAATAATTGTCTGGTTCATGATCTCTGAATTCCTGCGAATTGCCCTTGACCTAACGCTTGTTTTTAATTGATTTTTCATCCTTTTTAATTTGCTATTTCGTTTCACATCATAACAACCACCATATTATCATCTTAGCTTAGTTTCATTCATAATAATTCGTAGTGTGATACTTGGTTCTCGTGGATTCGATCCCTAAATACTACTTCGTTTGCTGTGCACTTGCAGTGATATTTTAGGATTAAAACTCTGTGTATCAAGTTTTTGGCGCCGTTGCCGGGGACCAATCGCGTTACCTTCGAATTTTTGTTTGAAGTTTAGACTAAGATTTACTAACTTTCTCTCTTGTGTGTTTCAAGTTTATGCAAAGAAGAAGCAAAAGAGCTGACAACCTTTTCAACTTCAATAACCAGGAACTTGCAAGGTTAGAGAAAGAGAACAGGAAGAAAAAGTCGAATCAAATCACAATGGGTGATCAAATCGACAACGAGGCGTTTGCTACTGCAGCTGAGGTTCAGAGGCTACAGGAGCAGTTGCAACAGTTGCAGCAACTGCAACTGCGACAACAACATCAACGACCGCCTGCGATTGGGGATGCAGACACTCCCCATACCTTCTACCAGAACAGAGCTGCTATATGTCCACCAGCCATTGCAAGGCAGGATTACGAGATCAAGCCTCAGATGATCGGATTGGTGAAGCAGCATGTGTTCCATGGTCTACCAGCTGAAAATCCGATGGACCACATAGAGAATTACGAGGAGATCTGCAGCACTACTAAGTCGAATGGGGTGCCAGCTGATTACATCAAGTGCAAGCTCTTCCCTTTCTCCCTGGCAGACAAGGCATCGAGATGGCTCAAGTCTCTACCTCCTGGATTGTTGACCACTTGGGATGAATGCAGAGCTGCTTTCTTGGATCACTTCTACACCAAATCCAAGACGGCTTCGTTGAGGAACAAGATCACCACCTTCCAGCAACATTCTGGAGAGTCCTTCTGTGAGGCTTGGGAGAGGTTCAAAGAGTATCGCAGAGAGTGTCCTCATCATGGATACTCGGATGGGCAGATTCTTAGCATCTTCTACGATGGAGTCGAATGGGATTACAAGAACGCTCTCAACGCTGCTAGCAATGGGGATTTCATGACTCAGAGTAAGGATGGAGCCTACCAATTGATTGAGAACTTGGCTGCAAGTTCCAACAATTGCTGTGCGGAGTATGATAGGTGAATTTGCTATTGAGTCTCAGAAAATCGACAAGCTAAATGAGAAGGTGAATTTGCTATTGAAGGCGTGTCAGAATCAGAGGGGTGTGCAGTTTTGCGAGAATGGAGCAGATCCAGTTTTCTGTCAAGAGTTTGCCGAAGAAGGGGTTGAAGAGTTGCAAGAGGTGAACTATGTGAATGGACAAGGATTCGTGCAAAACAGGGGTTTTAACCAAAATTACAGAAATCACCCGAATCTGTCATATCGGAGCACGAACGTCGAAAATCCACAAGATCAAGTCTACCCACAGCAAGTGAACGTTCAGGGTCAACAATTTCAAGGAAAACCAACCATGCAAAACACAGGCGTTCCTGCTTTTCAGGGATTTTTAGGACAGAATGGCGTGCAAAATCAGGGTTTCCAGAAAAACTTCTCTCAGGGTTTTCAGGAAAATCAGTTCGTGCAAAATCCGGGCCAGAACAGATTTCAGGGAGAATTTTCATAGAAACAGCCGTTCAACAACTTCCAACCGACGACACAAGCCCCATTCCAAGTTTCTACGAGTTCCGCGAATGACTCTCAAGAAGAACTCAAGGTTCTTATGCAGCAGCTCTTGCTCAACCAGCAGAAAACTGCTAGCGAGATCAATGTCAAGGTGGACAGCATGTACAATGATCTCAATGGTAAGATTGAATCTCTCTCTACTCACGTGAAGAAGCTTGACATTCAAGTAGCTCAAATCTCGGCATCAACCAAGCGACCACCAGGGACTCTTCCAGGAAAATTTGAGACAAATTCCAGAGAGCACTGCAGTGCAATATCAGTTCAGAGTAAGATGGAGATTGAACCAGCACCGCTTAAACCAGAAGAATTAGAGGCACCTGCAGAGTTATTACCGTACATCCCTAGAATTCCATACCCTCAAAGACTGAAGAATCGTATTGACAAAGGGAGGCTAGCTGAATTCAATAAGATGGTGAAAGAGCTTTCTCCTGATATCTCATTTGAAGATGCATTTAGAGGCAATCCTGCATATCGGAAGTTTGCTAGAGATACCAGAGAAAGTCTCACAGTTGTCAAGGCCCTCTTTGTTGAAGCAAGGAATACACCACTTCCTATGAAGATATTGCCTAAGGTGGAAGATCCTGGGAAGTTTGTGGTTCCATGCTCTATTTCAGGAGTTGAATTTGATGAATCTCTGTGTGATTCTGGATCTTCTATTAATCTCATGTCTAAGGCTATTGCAGAGCAGCTCGGGATTACTGAGATGATACCTGCTCAGATATCTCTCAAGTTTGCAGATTCTTCCACCACGATTCCACATGGCACCATTCATGACTTGCATGTTCAAGTAGGAAACTGTCTTGTTCCTACTGATTTCCAGGTGGTGGAGATGATTAAGGATTCTAATATGCCTCTGATTCTTGGAAGACCGTTTATGGCGACAGTGGGTGCAATTGTGGATTTGCCTAATAGAAGAGTCTCATTCTCCAATATTGACAAAAAGATCTTCTACAAAGCCATACCCACTAATGAAGCAACCAAAATTGCATCTTGTGTGACCATTATTAGTGGAGAGAAGTTGCTAATCGAGACAACGAAAGAGCTTGTTGCTAAGAGTGAGGTCAAAGAAGTCCTGGATGGAGACCCTCACATCGTCAACAAGGAAGCCCATCAAAAGAACAAGGCCAAGGAAAAGGTGAAGAGCCAAAGAAGCAAGGGAGATTCTCATATGATTTTGGTACCTCTGAGGTGTGTTGGTGATACGATTGAGTATAAGGTGAAGTGCAAAGGAAGTTCGAAGCCTTTCTCCAAGGTTAGAGCTATTCTCACTCCAAAGTTTAAAGAGAAGGGTGCAGAAGCTGTGAAGGAAATGTTGAGCAGGGTTCTAGAGTTTAAGATGGCTGATCGGGGAACTTGTTTTGGAGTAAGTTCCCATGCTCATCTTCCTGACTGATACATGAGACCGAAGTCAAGCTGATGACTCAAAACAAGCGCTTTGTGGGAGGCAACCCACCGGTAAGTATACATACTTTATTTTTCAGTTATTTTCTAACTTTTGGTTTTGGTTCTAAGTGTTTCAGGTTTCTTTTCCAAAAAAAAAAAAAAAAAAAAAAACCGTGCAAAAACGGGGCAGATCGATCAATCCCTCCTCGGATCGATCGATCCGATTTGCCGAAAATTTTTGGATCGACCTACCAGCATCAGATCGATCGATCCGTGCAAAAAAAAAAAAAAAAAAAAAAAAAAGTTTGCAGATCGATCGATCCACGGGGCACAAAACCACCGTAAGTTTTCAGATCGATCGATCCAAGTGTGGATCGATCGATCCGGACCAAGGTACGTTTTCTATGCCAAAAAAAAAAAACAACTTTTCTTTTATTTTCATCTTTTGAGTCTATTTTACCTTTCTCTTGATTTATTTTCACACCGGGACGGCGTGAAGTAAGTCTGGGGGAGGGTGTTCATCGTTTACTAACACGATTTTCTTTTGTTTTCTCTTTGAGTCAGTCCAAGATGTTTTATTGAGTCAAAACTTTGTTGGGAATGATGACTTTTCTCTTGGTTTGTTGTCTGATTTTTCTATCTTAGTAACCATTATTGCAGAATCCATTCAGATTTGACTAATGAAAAATCCAAAGACTGACCAGCTAACTAGAGACATCCAGATTTGCAACAGAATCCACTAAGCCCGAACTAATTTCTGTGCTCTTCCTTTTTCCTCATCAGACGTGATTGATGCCAAGGGTCTGACTCCCTGTTCGTTGCCTGACAAACACATCATGTGTAAAACATAATGGTACTCCTCTCCCCTATTCTAAAAAATAATAATGCAGAAAAGATGAAATGACTTCCTCTTGGGTAAAGGGCTAGGAAAATTTCCTGTGATCCCATTATTTTACTTTGAGAGGAATGATCACACAAGGGTTGGAAGCGAGGTTAGGAAAATTTCCCGTGATGCCATTATTCGCCCACGCCCTTGAAACGGAAAAAAAAAGAGAAAAGAAAAGATGAAAACAAAGAACAAGTCTGGGGGAGAGAAAGAGTACCAACAATCGTGTGGATGGTTGTCATGGCATTGGACGGGAATGAGTCTATAAGATTCTTGACATTGAGATCACTGATGAGACCCAGCAATGAAAGGCTTATGGACAACGTTGTGAAATTGTGGGTTGAATCTGGAAGGTTGTGAATGTCTGCGGAGAAGTACATGGTGGTTCGATTGAGATTGGTTTTGCAATATATGGATTATGAGGTGAATGGTCATTACAACTTTCTAAAGAGAAGGTGAGTTCCCGTGATTTTCAAACCTCGACTCTATACTTAGTGTTTGCTTGAGGACAAGCAAAATGCTAAGTCTGGGGGAGTTGATATATCATGGTTTTTACCGGTTTTCAACCATGATATTCATCATTTTATCGAGTCTTTTCTACGTTTCAGAGTTTTTTCGGGTTGAAATATGTTTGGATGGAGTCTAAGGCATAAGGAGTAAGGAATGGTTGCAAACGGATATGTGAAGATGCATTATCTTGCGGAAAGGTCGGAAGTTCGGCACTCATTGAATACGTTTCCACCAATGGATCGACCTGAAATTTTGACACAAGATAGAGCGCCGAGTTAGCTTTCGTTTGCAAGTAACTTTAGATCATTCCAACGGTGCGATCGAAAGTTATGCAAGTTTTAGTGAAGACGTGTCCGTCTGGCGAGCAAAAGAAACATGTGCAGAAAAAAAGGAAATTTCAGTTTTCCTTATTGGGTTTGGATTTGCCATAAATTTCGACCATAACATTATTAGACCTATTTATATGTTATTTTTAGTCATTGTTTAGGCAACACTTTATTTTCTACACAAGTTTTTACAAACACTTTCTATTATATTCAGACTTTTGGTTTTCTGCAATTTGTAAGCTTTGGGGAGACGAAACTCTAACTCTACATCTCTTGAAAAGATTTCTGAACCCTTTTGGAATTCTATTTATTTGATTATGAGTTTTTCTTCATCTCCTTCTTGTTTCTTTGCTTACATGTCTGAGTAGTTTTATAGTTAGGTTTAGGGTTTCAAGGGAATTTATGAATCACTGAATCAGACATAGATAGGGATTTATCATTTTGTCTTCACCTATCGTTGTTCTCATTGCTTGGATTAAATTGATCACTTAATCTCTGATTTAGGGTTTAATCTATTCATCAAAAGTGCTATAGATTGCTTGATAGAACATAGGTGAGCGAATTGTCCTTAGCCAACGAAAGCTGATGTTAAGGCAATTTGTGAACATATCAAACCTGCTCGTTAATGCTTGTTTAGAATTCTAAGATCAAACGACAGTTTAGATTCTTAGGTTGCTAGATAAAGTAATTGATACCACGACAGTGGATTGGTTAAACATTCATGTTTGAGTTTAAGACTGCGCTTATTATTCCCTGAATAATTGTCTGGTTCATGATCTCTGAATTCCTGCGAATTGCCCTTGACCTAACGCTTGTTTTTAATTGATTTTTCATCCTTTTTAATTTGCTATTTCGTTTCACATCATAACAACCACCATATTATCATCTTAGCTTAGTTTCATTCATAATAATTCGTAGTGTGATACTTGGTTCTCGTGGATTCGATCCCTAAATACTACTTCGTTTGCTGTGCACTTGCAGTGATATTTTAGGGTTAAAACTCTGTGTATCAGATGCCAAGTAATCTGTTTTGCGTTTGACTATGTCATTTTTTTGTTACTTTTGGCTTAGTCAACTCTTGCTTTCGGCTTAATCAAAACTAATATTTTAGTGCTACTTATTCTCTTTTACATAATTCGACCAAAAGCATCGTCAAACCAGATTGTCGAATACCTCACCATTCAAAATACATACCAAACACAAACAAATTCCATCAACAAACTCCTTTTATCGTTTTAACAATGCCAAGATCATTACCTTAGGATGATAAGGTAGAATATATACACACATTACTAGACCACACATAATCATGTTTTTTAAACTATGTAGCTCATTCTCACAGCAACTGACCGTAGCTTTCATATCTCCAATATCCTTCTCAAATCCGTGGACAAAAGCTTTGATCTCTTCGATGTCCTTCTTGTAACAATTCACAACAGCTTCACAGGTTCGAGTTTCACATTGCAAGGTACCAATCTCAGTTTCGCAAGCTCGTACACCTTCCTCTAAGCTTCCAATGCCTCCTTTAAGATTCTCAACCACCCATTCAACATCTTCCATCTCTTCAATCATTGATTCATCAGTCCATTTGAACAAATGAAATGTGCCCTTCAACCAAATGAAGACACCAAACTGTAGCTTTCAGACTACAATCAATTCATAAAAAAAAAAAACAGTTACCTCTTGCTAATTTTCGAATTTACCTTCTCTGACCCATAAGGACAACAATGGAAAAGTCTACCCGGATTTTGAACCGTTTTTGAAGTTCTGATAATAGAACTTTATCCACATCTACACGTTCTCGGAATTCCTCTTTGTTTTTCGGCTCCACGGTGCCTCATTACATTCATCCCTTTGCAATTTGTGTTCAAAATCGCTTTTCAGAAACTTATAAATAAGTCGAAATTTTCAGAAATTAGATAGCTTATAAGTAAACATACATGAACTCGAACCTGATGAAGACATCTGTCGTCAAGTGAACTGCAGATTTGTCGAATTCTGAGGCAAGATTTTGAAAACCCTAAATCCCTAATTTGTGTTTTGTCGCGAGGAAGAAGAAGAATATATCATCAATGAACCGTCGTTTTATTTATTTATCTTGTGTAGCATTTTTAAAACTATACGACGTCGTATATGATGTGGCACCCGATCCATCTCACGTGGCATCCGACTCATCATCCGTTAACGGTTTTACTAAAGCTGTTACATCCAATTGTATATTTTAGCCAATCGTATTAGTTCATGTCTATTTTTTGAATTTTATATCAATTTATGTATGAATTCGCACATGTATGCAGTTCATGTCCGGCATGTAACTGTGGCTAATTATTTATGTATGAATTGGTTGTTTTCCCATTTATCTATATAATGTTATTAAAAATATTATTTATTTATATTTATGTTTGATGTGACGTGTTTTCTTCAAAATTATATGCATTAAAAAAATTGCATGTAATTTAGCCATGCTATCGCAATGTTCCAGTAGGTGTTTTTTATAATGAAATTGTGAATACATGAATACATAGTACAGTAAAACCTCTTTAATTTAATAATATTGGAACTTAAATTTTTTATTGATTTATAAAAATATTAATTAATCGATAAATTAATATTTATTAACTTATAAAAAGAAACTCTTTTAATCAATAATTTTCTAAATTTTTCTTTAAATGATGATGTTATATTAGTGAATTTAATTAAATTTATTTGTAAAAAATGACATGCATAAACTTTTAATCTCGATTATCGCAATAGAATGGATGTTAATAGCATACTGAACTATCTAGATTATAATTATACACCTTCATGAGCTCAAAAATTAGAAGAAATTGTGGCTAGCAATTATCTTTAATGTTGATGATGAAGCCGAAGACTGATATATACTATGATACATTTGGAAGAAATTACGCATAAAAAATCAATTATCGCGTCTAGAACTCTTCACTAGTTTTAAGTATATATCGAGAAAACAACAATAAAAATTTTTTATGCAATAAACAAAATTAGAAATTAATTTCAAAGAGATTTTAACTTTAAGTAAAAATAAACAACAGTAAAATCATATTTTTGTATATTATCTTTTAGTTATGTATACATAAGTTTATATAATTATTAATTTATGATATTATTATGTATATTTACATAGGGATTTCTAAAAAAATATTATTTTATTATTTTATTGAAATTTGTTAATTTTTATACTATTCGACTAGAAACTGATAAAATTTATTAATTTATCATATTTATTAAGTTATCGAATAGTAACATGAAGAGCCTTTCGACCGAGCCAATCCAATCGAATCGAAACTTTTAGATAACTTTATCTTTCTTATATAAGTTGGTTAACCGATTTATATTTTTTTGTTTTCTATAATACATATTACATACACATATATGTGTGCATGGCCGTCTAAGAGGGGTGGCAAGTGGAGCCATCGTACAGGCATCAGGCGATTTTTTTTTTTTTTAAGGAAAAAGGGTCCAAAATTTTATAAAAAAATATTAAAAAGTGCCCAATTTTTTTTGCCTGGGCCCTAAACAAAACTGAGACGGGCCTGTATGTGTGTATATGCAATGAACAAACATATGATATCATTTTGGTAATCATGACTAAATTTTATATTCATAGCTACAAAACTGTAAATTAAATTCTAATAGTAAATTTAATATATAAGTGATTACATAACAAGAATCTTATTATGTTTAGCTGTTTCCAAGGCCAAAAAATAACATGTTGCGATAGGTGAAACCGATTCGCTCCGTATTAATTTTGGTTTAATTCTAGTGTTTAATTCTAGTGCTTAGTTCTAGGGTTTCATGAATTTGGTAATGGATCAGACAGATCATGAATGGCCTTATTTTGACAAAAAATATGAATCCGTTTAAGTCATGGGTTAATTTGTCCATTAACCCATAAAAAAAAATATTTAGACAAATAACCAAAAATCTCATATATTGCATAATCACCCCCGCTAATTTTAAGATTTTTAATTATTTATCTAATTATTATTGTTTTTTTTACTATTAGGCAAATTAACCCTTAAATCATACTACATACAAATCTTCATATTTTTTATCTTTTGATTTTTTCGTCTACCACAATATCCCTACCAAATATCAGTTTTCACCAAATATATAGCTATTACAAAATTCACAAAACTAATTATAAAAATCTTGTTATCATAAAAAATTAAAATACCCGATTAAACATGTGAGAAAAAGTTAGAATCTATTAAAATTACAAAAAGTTAAGAAAATAGCTCACATAAATTAAGATATCTTTGAGTTTACTTTTTCAGTCATTTTCTTAAAAGTATCTTAAATTATTTACATAAAGTAAGAAATCAATACATTGGTCTAGTATAATAAGAAAGCTACAAGCATTAGTACTTATTATAAAGAATCGCATGTAAATGAGATTTAGCCAAGATTTTAGTCATTAATTAAGAAGAAAAGCTTCTATAGCATTAATTGTACTAGAAGTCTAGAACCCTATAAAGATAATTAACTTTAGCTCTAGAAAGGAAGACTCTAAGCTTTTTTTCACGCCCTTTCGTGCATAGCCACGAAGGAGATATACTCTTATAGTCTTATGTAATTAATACTCTTATTATCTAGATTTTGCTTGCAGCAGTTGATACGAAAGTTGTTATCACTGCGATATTTGGTTAATATAGTCATTGTGGTATGATTAGTACGATTGAAGTTGTATATCAAAATACTCAATAATGAATTAAAATAGTTAAATTAATTAATAAGATAGGATAAGAAAACGAGAACTACTAAATATTTAGAAGTTAGAACGTTCAAAATAATTTTAGATAGGTCAATCAGGTTATATTAGAAACTATTTGGATTGAATTTCGAGTCTTCCATTGAGAGCATCAGGTAGAAGTTCCATCTTCTAGAGAGATGAGAGACATGTCCTATCGTGTTGCCTTCTCTGGGAGACAATCTTGCTTGTCGGTCGGGGAACGGTAATATCTGCACATATAAGACAGTCATAAAGGACTTCCGGAAAACGAGAAAGAATTTCCCTTCCGAAGGCTCTCTGATGCCCAAGTCACGCTATCACTGAAGAACGATTTTATTCGGGAAGTGTGAGTAGATTTAGTTTGATGCCACGTCCGATGATCATGGTTATTGTCTGATGTTCTAGTATGAAAAATGGGTGAAGAAAGAGAGATGTCCCAGGGAGAGTGGGTTTGGAATTCTCTCCAAAAGAGTTAGGTCTTGTAGGAATGCTCCCGAAAGAGTATCCCGTTGGTCGTGTCGTCAGAACATGTTTGACTCCTTCTCCATCTTCTCACTGGAGCCTTCATCTCTACACATGTGACTTCGAAGGCTTTGCTCTCTGACTTCGGGCCCTCGCCAGCTCGACCTCCTCTTTTGGAGATCATTTTATTTAGTATTTATATGAAAATTGTATTTGCTTTGAATCCTAGTTTGGCCAAGACGTCTTGTGTTGTCACGTCATCCATGCTTTTCGTAGACTAACTAGCACTATTCTGGATGGTGGTAGGTGAAACTGATCCCCGACTAATATGTCAGGGACACCCCGGAGTAAGTATACTCTATCACGGACAATTCGAGAGCATGCCTACTCTACATGTTTCTTGCTTACGTGGGGGCTTTTTAAAGGGGATGTAAAACTATCTCCAACAGAAACATTAGAAATAGAAAGAAAAAAGGTGTGTAAGAAAAGATAGAAAAGGGAAAAAAAATAATAACGAGAAAGACAGGTTACGAGAGGAAACGAATCTGGAAATAATTTTATCTTTGTAGTTCACGTTTTCCTCAACTTTCTGACAACTGTAAGATGCTGTATCGTTTTGTTAATTGGATATTAAGAACCTAATTAAGCTCTGTTAATCTGTCATTTTCCTAATTTAATTTTCATCCATTTGTTTTTTCGTATTAGTTGACGGGTTATTTTTCAAGTAAAACGAGACTCGTAAGCAGCAGCAAGGGTGTGTGTGTGTGTGTGTTTTTGTAATTTCTTTGCATATTTTGTTATAATTCTGGAATACGTTTTTATTGACGACTTGGAACATTAACTATGTGAAAATATTCTGCACCGCTGCACGTAATAGTTAATCTCTTCAGCGGTTTATTTTTTTTTAATATGAAATTTACCTTGATAGTTGAAACAGTAAGGATTATTTTCTTTAATTTGTTACAATTGCTTATAAATATCTTAATATCATATTTTCGTCCTTTTGTGATGATAAAATGCAAAAAAAATCAATAAATTCAAAAATTTGCATAGAATAGTCAACTCCATGTGATAAACCCGGTGGACCTTTAGTTCTTAGTTTACAACAGTACGATTAAATCATCACGAATGTAATAATTTAAACAGTAATTAAAGATATACACGTTTAAAATATCGTATTCATGTTAGTAACACCAAAAATTCAAAAATTTGCGTTATAGAGTTTATAGTAATTATCTATGCGGAACCACTATTACACATGTACATCGTAAATAACGTTATTGGGTTTCATTTTTCCCTTTGGATTCTCCTATTGGGTTTTCTCTGGAAATATATATATTGCTCTTTGTTTGGTTAACGAAGGATTTATTCATGGAAAATCTTGACAACCTAACCAGATCAATTGGTTAATCTCCAAAACTTGTCGGTTAACTGATCTTACTATATTTAACTAATTAATTTCTACAGTATATTATATTGCAAAGAATATTCATCGAGTCGATACCTATAAAGAGCATCTTACTAGCTAGGAGCAAATTCCAAGGTAGAGGAGCTTAGTTTATAAAATTATAATAAAGTAATACCACCTTCTTTATCATGCATTCAATAGTTTAATTAGAATAATGCCAAAAATAATGAAGATTTTGTTAAATATTTAGCAAGAAGATAAAATAAAATAAATAAATAAACAAAAACCAAACAAATAGAGACCGAAAGATGAGACATATGAGGCTGCTGTCCGAATTACGCCGCCGTGGGGTCCCTTAGCCCACTGTTAAAATCACCATTAGAAAATGACTTACGCTAGTTTCACTCGAAATTTTAATTTTGTCACTTTTTGTTGTTGTTGTAACTTCAACATCTTGTTTGCGAAATGACAATATTTTCAGAGAAATTAGATAAATGGTAAATGATGTAATATACACTGCAATTAAATGGTGTCGAATATTTTTTATTCTGATTTTATCTTTCATTTAAAATGTTACCAGACACGTGATTTTTTCTATTATATGTTGCTTTTTCAATAACATGTTATTTTATTTTGTGGATGTCTAATTTATCACATGTTATTCTAACAAACTAAAATTCTAAATCTGAAATTGTAACCCTAGTCATTATTTAATAATTAGACGTTCAAATAAAAAATAACATTTTATGAAAAAAATCATTCAGTCCAATGACAGTAAAATGAATAATAAAATCATCAAAAAAATATGTATATCATATCATTAGTTTGTCTTCAAATTTTGTCCCTCCCACCTAGATATTCTAGAAACTAACACCATGTTTAACAAAGTAGCAACATGAATCAAATCGTTTTAATCTTATAGTTTTCTTATATTATTCATTTTGGTAATGACTTCTACTAAAAGCATTTTTTCCACTATATTCATAATTTGTAGGATTTAGGATTGATCGGCCTTTTGGTATTAAAATCTTAAGAAAAAGAAAATGATCACATGTTTTAAAACTTGGGTTTCTTAGCTTTTTTTTATATGCTTTCACATTTGATCTTTCATGGTTAAGTAGTCTTTTATCGTGATGTTTGTTTTGATTTAACTCGAATTGTAGTTTTGGGTTTTCTAGTTTTTATTTCTAAGACTGCGAACCTATTAATTTTTAAACTTTGTTTGTGTTTTGGCACAATCGTATATATTCTGAGGATATTGTAGTTCGTCAGTTTAGATTCCGAATATCTGCTGATCTGTTGGCTTAGTCTTTGGAACCGTTTATGTTAGCAGTCTACTTTTATAGTTCTTGTCAAATTTAATTTTAATATATATATTTCAGATGAAAAAAAAATGTTTTAAAACCTGAAAATTAAAAATTGATAATTGATGGCTGCTGATTGCTTGGAGGATTTGGCAACAAAGTCAAGTCAGCCAAAAGAAGTAACCGGTTAAGCCGGTGGCATCAAGAATGACTTGACCGAAACGTGGCCATGTGACGTTATAATTAAGCAATGTGGAAGTGAGCATCAATTATATATCTGTCTTTACGAAACTGTTTGAGCACAATATATCCAACATTTTGTTTTTTATTGATTGTCGAGTCATATTTGTTGCCACCTTTGATTTTTAAAATACCATTTTATTTTGTAATGTTTTAAAAAAATGTTGTGAATTATATAACTTCGGAGGGGTAGACTTTCAAATTTTTGTGGTCTTTCTTTTCTATTTTTCGTAGTAATGATAATATAATATAAAACGTATTTTTTACTTCGTTTATTTGAAGCATATATAATCTCTGAATTTGTAAGATTTTTTCAAGTTTTGGGACCAATTTACTTTAGAGTGGCACATGTCTCCGGGCTCACTATTATTTTTTATTTTATTTTCTTACCTCTCAAAATAAAAAGTTTACTCTAATATGAAAATTTTGTTGGTCGTATCCTAAACAAATTATAATTCTTACTCTTAAGATAAATTGTAAGAGTGTTGCACGTATAGTAAGAATATGTGTGGAAAATATATAGTTAAACTATTTTGTAGTTTTATCGCATTTTTCTTTACAACACGAAAACAAACGATATATTAACAAGATTACAAATTCAACAAAAACTACTACTATGTGACTAACAAACCTCAATTATTATACTGTGGCAAGTGGTAACCAATATCAATTAATATATATATATATAATGGTTTTTTTTGTTAAAGTAATTATATAATGGTGACTACGGTATATACATGTAATTATATAATGGTTTTTTTTTGTTAAAGTAATTATATAATGGTGACTACGGTAAACCAACACAAACAATATTATAGATATATTGTTGTCAGTTAATCCGTCCGTACATATATGTAAACATCGGTCAAATTTCAAGTTTGTTATGATGTTGAGTTATTTAATTCAAGCTTAGAAAGCGTCGGCGAAAATTATCTAACTTATAAGATATACTTGTTGTCTTTGTTGCTCTCTTTGGATAATTGAATCGTCTGAGTTGTGTTTTACAACTAGTCAAAATAGCATGTTAGTTGAATAACTATTGTTAAGTACGTAAGTAAATAAGTAACATTTGGATTAATTAACTAATCTAGTGGCATATTTATAGTCTAATCATTTATGCGATGGACATTATTACGTGTACGTCCACGCATATAGTTTTGGATCATTTCGCGTTGAAAAAAAAACTCACAAATCAATATGTCGATCACTATTACTAATTAACGGTTGTCAAACCCTGGGTGATTTATAATACAAAATTTTATAACAATTAACAATGAAAATTAATTTTTAATTACGCAGAATTAGTAAGCTATAATATTGTCAAGTGTCAGCCGTCGGTGAAGACACGAGGCAACTTCAAATTTGATTTTATATGTATTAATATTTGACAGTTTCTTTCCATGAGTCTTTTTTAAAGACTGTCTAATTTTGACTTAATTAATGGACCAAAAATCCGTTTCCGCATAAAAAAAAAAACTAAAATACATAAACGCTTCCGAATTCGTACAGACGTATATGCTTTTAGGGAACTTTTATCTACAAAAGATATATACGTACGTATGTAGAAATGTATATACGTGTGGTTTTCAAAGTCGAAGACAGCTACGATATTTGAAATCTCTTAAAGGTTCATCTTTTTAAAAACATAAACTACTTGAAAACTTTAATTAGCATAGAGACGTCTCGAGCCTATTAAGCTTCAAAATGTATTATAATTAATAACTATATTTATATTATTAAATGCAAAATTAAGCACTTATCTTGTACTATCATTTTTTCTATAATGATAATTATTGTATAGAGGGACTAAAGCTAATCATTGCCTTTGAAAAGTATACGAGACACTATTTGACATATGAATAAGATAGTTATAATTTTTTAATTGAAACCCTGATTTACGACAGGAGAATATTACGTGACATGTGGTGTTAAATAAATATATATTCCTTTTTTTATGTTTTAAATTTTTTATACATATTAAAAAAATAAATTAATACTTAACTATAAATGCATTATATTTTGAACTAAACAATTTTCCATAACTTTAAACCAATAATAATTCAGTAAAATCAATTAATATATTTTGAAATTTACAATTCATCATTATATTTTTACTAAAAAAACATACAAAAAGTAACCAATAACTTTTTTTAAAATAATTTTTGTTCTAAAAAAATGAAAAAATATTTTTAAACAATTCTTTTGTCGTTTAGGGTTTCGATGGTAGTTTTCGCTCACAAAACCATTAAAATATTATATTCACAATCAGTATCGTCTTTTTACATGTGTAAGTGAAGCGATCGAACATAGTCTATAATTTAGAAGAACTCATTAACAAAATTAGTGATGTTTCAATTAAAATTTCTGATAAAAAATAAAGAAAACAACTATATCTATATTGGATTTTTCATAATTATTAACAAGTTAATATAATATCATTTACAAAATATTTTTATTGTGTTTATACAACCAAATAAGAAATAAATACATTAAGGAGTAATTAGCCTTGATATTAATTATAAATTTGGGAAAGTGGACGTTGGGGGATTTAATATGAAATTGGAAGGTTATTAATTAGCCTTGTTCTAAACATTGAGAGAACCAAACATTTTTTTTAGCAATTTTTTTAGAAAATTATTGCAAACACATTTTCTTTGTCACAAAGAACAAGAAAAAAATGGATTCACAATCATCAGTTTGAGCCATTCGAAACATAATTTCAAGATAATATTTCTCTTATTTGTATACTTAGGGATAGTTTTTTCTTTCAATTTTCTTATTTAAATTAATTAATTATTTTCTATAGATTTTTGACCCATGACATCTTTCATGCTCACATAATAAAGACGTTTTTACAGTATTTTATATATTTTAAATCACAAAAAATAACAAATATGTTATATTATAGATAGGTTTGATGTGTTCATATCTATTTTATATTTTTATTTTATTTAGAACCTTTTGTTTGATTCTTTTCTTCGTTACAATTTTTGATTTTATTGTATACTTTTTTTTGGTCCAAACTTTACTTTTATTAAAATTAAATTTCGGGCTACGGTAGAAAGAAGATAATCTTCTTTGATATACTACAATGAGCCATACTACAACAGAATTAAAAGCAGATAGATCTTCTTTTCATGAAATATTGACAGCGGATTGGAGACAAATCTCGAATGCGTCGATAGAACTTTCACAGCAAAATAAGAATGTTGGGATTTAGTTACTTTGATATGTGACGTTGAAAAACAACCTCTACCTCCGGATTTCGTCGAAACAAGCCTGGTTGCATCTTCTGACCCCGTGAAGACCGCTATACAAGATGACAAAACGGCAAGAGAGTTGAAAAATTTCCTCGATATTGAATCCGGGGACGAATCGTCTTTCCTAGAAAAGAGATATGATGTAACGGTTCTCTCTCGCAAAGGGAGGAAGGTGGAAATGATCTCTTTCTTAGAGGAGATGAATATGGAAATGATCTCTCCCTGAGAAGAGAGGAAGTTGATAGGATAACCTTATCCAAACCATTGGCAGACATGTTAATCTCGGCTATAGAACACCGAAATTTAGGAGGTACCATGGACCTTGATGGGTTGTAGGATGAGCTAGATACTGTTAAGGCTGGGTCATATAAAGGATATTGGGCCAGGTCCACAAAGTTATATCGCATGTAGGAGAAACATGATGTACTGTCGGAGAAGGTGTGGATCCATCGCTGAAACAGAAACCTTGAGGTGGCGAGGCAGGTCTCGGCGGAGCCGGAAGCAGAGGAAAAGCATGTTGGCAAGCTCGGCAAAGGCGAGGGTCTTGCAGACGGCAGATGAATGTTGAACTCGAAGATTGAGGTGAAGAGACTGGATTCGGCGGTTCTGGTGGATCCGACGGCTCCGGTGGGTGGCGAAGGTTCGGTTGTGTCAGAAGGGTCAACCACCGTAAGTGGGAGAGAGTTTTTGGCAGATCGAATTGATTTGCCGTCGCGGAGAGAAGAGGCTGGAGAGCATACATCAGAGCAAACTCAAACAACGAGAAAAAAAAAGTTCCGAGTAAATCGGAGTAAGGGATCTCGCCGGCGGAAAGCAACCGATGGAATGTGAAAGCGATTATTCGGACTAGGCTTGGGTGAGCCCGAGAAGGTGAGCATTGTTGATCAAACGGAGCTACAGTCGAATGAGGATCGATGGTGGATGAGTCTAACCCTGGATTCGTCAAACGGTTGTTTCGTAACTCGAGCCTAAAAAAAAACTAATTAGGACGAACTTTAATCTTTAATTAACTAAATTATGATTTGAGTCATTTTCATTTTAGTTTGGATCTAATCGATTGAATTGTCCAAATTAAATACCCTTAAATTCTTTTTTTTTTGATAAAGGACCCTTAAATTTTACATGTAACGATGAAACAAAAACACTTAACAATGGAGGTATACTATTATTTGGTAACTAGATAGCTATACTCCAACACGTTGATTTACAAGTAACAAATGATTAATGTTTTATTGTCAAGTTTTATTTATCTAATCATGATCAAGCATGATTAGTTCAACTGATTAGAAACAATTCGAGCGTACTATAAAATTCAAATTGAAACCTAAAGCTATATGTACCATATGTTTATGTAGAGGACTCTCTTTTAATCAAATACATATTCTGATATCTAGTGAGATGAAAATATGGTTTAAAAAATTGTGGTATTAGAAAAAATAATCATAACAACTACAAAACTTATGTTTTCTGAGTAATAGAAATTTAGTAACTTGGAAAAAAAAAAAAAAAAAAAAAAAATCATCACGCATAGCATGGTGATGGGAGAAGGGGTGTGCAAAAACTATCTTCATAAGTGTGGTCCTTTTCTTAAATTTTTAAAAATCTCAAAGGACATATTAATAAATACTGATCAAGTACTAAAAGAAACATATCAAATATGGCTTTAGAGCTATGAATCCAATCTGTCTCCAATCAAGTACTTCTCTTGCCTGCACATGATCCCTATACTTGTGTCAGATCTCTGTAAATTGTCTACAGTTTCTGAAAATATATAAGAAAAATTATAAAATATTTTTATATTTAAATATTGACATTCAATTTTGAGAAATTATCTACAAAACTTTCAAAATTCCGAACACTAAAGTAGTAAATTCTAGTACGTTGTACGTATAAATCAATGTAAATACTAAATATCTACAAACCACAATAACTTAAAACTGTGTCATATTGATACGTTAATAAAAACATTTATTAAACGATTCAATCTAAGGCAACTACCACCGAATATTCCTCACAATTAATCGATTTTTGGTATCAAACTTGAATTCCAAGAAATTTGTCACACTCTAATTACGACGTTTAGTAATTTTTTGGGTACGGATTGCATGCTAATTTTATTAAGACTTTGCAACTTGTGTGTTTTATATACATCTACATAAAAATCAAAAAATTAAATGACATATACAAACTAGGGCTGTTACAAGAAAATTCTAGATAAACATTACCAAACCCAAAGATACTTTTAATTCAATATTTCCCCTATAGAGTTCTTTCGTGGCACGCCATTGACTAATGACTAGGGAATCCTAAAAACAATTTGAAGTGTGAATTGATCCTAAATTACTATCGGGTAATTAATTTTATTAAAAAATGTAGGGTGACTAATTCTCTTTGAAATTAAAGAAAATATAAACATTAATTATTCTGCTGATAATTAATAATACTAAATTGGGTAAAAAAATGCTTTTGTTTTGTTTTGATAAACGTAAAAAAAAGTTCCGCATTAATATTAATCTTTCGATGAGAAATCCTACAATACTTGAGGGTTTGGCGCTAGGTAACAGTAACAACAGGGCAACTAATTGGCAAATAAAAATAGCATGTACGAAATTGTTAATTAGTGATTAATAATATTATCATGGTATCAAATTTCCAACGTTAATTTTTCTCTGATGTGACCCTAAACTTACCATTGACGACTCTGCTACTTGTGAAACTTTTTACGAGATATTCATAATGGACATTACTGATAAAGTTTCTTTCTTATATACTATTTTACATGGACATTAATTGACGGATACATGTGACCAATTTAAGTGAAGAGGATTTAAACAATTTTATCATAAAAATTATACTTTTAATTTTAATTTTGGCCTACAATAAAAGAGAGGAATCCTAGGTGTATCACAACTTGTTTTTTGCCAAAAAGTGTTTATTCGCCCATGTGCTTTTTTGCTAATTCTTCTTTAGTTTTAACCACTCTTTAACTTTATTAATTGATATGATTAAAATGTTGAACACAAAAAATTGTTAAAATTATAGAAAGATCATAATTTGTTTTTCTGCTAAACAAAGAAAGATCATAATTTTGCAGAGAAAAAGATCAATAACGTAAATTGTTTATCGAAACGAAAATCTATATATAAGTTGTCCCATCACAAATGTATGTATCTTAATATCTATATATAAGCATATTAGAACTAACTATATTTATATATAATATGCATTTTTCGAACTAACCATACGAGCTCAAACTAATTGACCAGTCTTTAACCTTTTTGTTTGTGTGATATTTTCCAGCATATATATGATTTTTGTAAGGAGAAATATATAATAATTGATGAGCAGCTCAAAATCTGACAAAGTTTGAGAAATGCAAGTTTTATACAAGAGGTGGAGCGAAAAACCGAAGTACAAATTTTCTGCTCCTTCTTTGGGAAACATAAATTATTATACTTTTTCACGACATAAAATATTATTTCTTTGCACGATTTAAAAATTTCAACCTACATTATGCTTGCAATTTTGTAATTATTCCCGCCTTTTATCTTCATCTGTAGCTCTGTCTTTTATTGTCTTATGTATATAGAAATGGTTGTGTTTGTGTGTTACAGAAGAATTTCTAAATCTGAAAAACAAAAACAATATGATTTAGTTTTGAATCTTTTGATTAGGTCTTTATATTAATTTCTCATGTGGTAGTCCTCTTTTCTTCACATTTCATGTGGTGGTAGTTCGTGAGGTGCCATAATGCCATTAAGTTAATTGTAATTTAATGTATCATAAAAACATGAGTAAAAAAGGTTAAATTTATTATTATTATTTTTTTTTTTGGTCGGATGAGGGGAGGTTAAAATTATTTTCTTTTATGTTATTACTTATTACCATTTTTTAGCTCTCATAGACCAGGAAAAAAGCTGCAATGCCACTAAGTTTAATCCCACATGCTATATTTCTCATAATTGAGATTTCACATGCATTCTGTACTTATATGTCGTTATGTTCACATAATGGGAAATTATACATATACATAAGACTGTTGAAAATTTTAAATATACTGTATAAGAATAGAGAATATTGGTAAAAAAAAAAATTAAGAGGAAATTATCGTCCGTCGTTTATGGACGATAAGAAAACAAACACGTAGTCACGTACACGATGTAGAGAATTTGTAAAATAATAAACACAATTAATTTTTTTAAACGGAACTAAAAATCTACATGGTTTATGATAATACTATTATTACAGTCGAGAAGTGTGAAGCGAGTCGACGCGGTATTTTACACCGAGTCACAACACGCGACCACGGATATATTAAAATCACATTTTTTCTGTCACAAATCAAAGTCGTTGTTGTTAATTTGGTCTAATGTAGTCTAGTTTAATTGAAATTGGTATTATAACTCGGTTTCATCTTCAAAAACAGCTGTCTTCCTATTGATTGCGAAGGTTTTCTTATGTCAGCCATTTTAGGACATTTGACTTTACTTATAATCACCCTTTTTCTATACATTTTTTGCTTGTAAGGTTTTAATTACCTTTCTATATGTGATGTAGTTTTTCAAAAGCATTCAATTTTATTTACTATATATTTACAATTTCCATTTCTATGACTTTGAAAAATTAGGAACGTTCTGGCACCACATTGTAATATGCATGATCGGAAAATTTGTGGTCCTCTTCCCATCAATTTGGTGCACCAACAAGTTCAATTTATTTTTTCGTGTAATAATTTATTTTGAAATATTTTATAGCTTTCTGTTGACTGTATACGATTTTACATAATTTTAACATTTACAGAATGTCGGTAGAAAATAAAGTATATTATCGAAAATGATTGTGGTAGATGTCATAGTGATTAACATAGCTTAACAAGCAATCCAATAGTAGCATATATTTTAAAATGTCTGATTATAAATTTATATTTATCAATTACAATTCATTTTGGCTTATTTCAATCGGGTGGTTGGAGATTAGTTTTCTAACACAGTGGAAATTTCCTCTTCTATTATTTTTGTTAATTATAAAACTAACAAGACCAATAATTGCCAGCTAATAGCGAAATTAAAATAACAAAACAATAGGAATTTTTTTTTAAAATATAGAAAAGATATTGAATCGGTCCCTTATGAACAAAGCCCACCTCCAACGACTACTTTTTCACTATAAAAACAACTCTTTTCCATGCAGAAACACAATCAATCACTTCTTCTTCTTCTTCAAACATTTTCTCCAATTTTTTCTTCTTTTAATAATTTGGAGAAATAGTCTTAGCCGGCGGTGAAAATTATCCGGTGAAACAATGGCGACTCCGGCATGGAGTCATGCCAAGGGTCAATGGGTAGTCGCCATTTTGGCGTTACTTGTTGGCTCGGCCATGGCTACCGAACCTTACTATTATAGCTCTCCTCCACCACCGTATGAGTATAAATCTCCACCGCCTCCGGTTAAATCTCCTCCACCTCCTTATGAATATAAATCTCCACCACCTCCGGTTAAGTCTCCTCCACCACCGTATTACTATCATTCACCGCCGCCGCCGGTGAAATCCCCTCCCCCTCCTTATGTATACCACTCTCCACCACCACCCGTGGAATCTCCTCCTCCTCCTTACTATTATCATTCACCACCTCCTCCGGTGAAATCTCCACCACCACCTTACTACTATCATTCACCACCTCCTCCGGTGAAGTCTCCTCCACCACCATACTACTACCACTCTCCGCCACCACCAGTGAAATCACCACCTCCTCCTTATTACTATCACTCTCCTCCTCCTCCGGTTAAATCTCCACCACCACCGTACTACTACCACTCTCCACCTCCTCCGGTGAAGTCTCCACCACCGCCATACTACTACCATTCTCCACCTCCTCCGGTTAAATCTCCACCACCACCGTATTATTACCACTCTCCACCTCCTCCGGTGAAATCACCACCACCGCCTTACTACTATCACTCTCCTCCTCCTCCAGTGAAGTCTCCTCTACCACCGTATTATTATCACTCTCCACCACCACCAGTGAAATCTCCTCCACCACCGTACTACTACCACTCTCCTCCTCCTCCTGTGAAGTCTCCTCCACCACCGTACTACTACCATTCTCCTCCTCCACCGGTCAAATCCCCACCACCACCGTACTACTACCACTCTCCTCCTCCTCCGGTTAAGTCTCCACCACCACCATACTACTACCACTCTCCACCTCCTCCAGTTAAGTCTCCACCACCACCATACTACTACCATTCACCACCCCCTCCGGTCAAATCACCACCACCTCCATACTACTACCATTCACCGCCTCCTCCGGTGAAATCTCCACCACCACCATACTACTACTCATCCCCACCACCACCAAAATCTTACCCACCACCATACTACTACTCATCACCACCACCACCACCAAAGTCATATTCACCACCGTACTACTACTCATCACCACCACCTCCGGTGTCATACCCTCATCCTCATCCACATCCACATCCACATCCACATCCACATCCACTTGTCTTCAAAGTTGTTGGTAAAGTGTATTGTTACAGATGTTATGACTGGACTTACCCCAAAAAGTCCCACGATAAGAAGCATCTCAAAGGTAATTAAGCCTTCCACGTGTTCATTAATTAATTTTTTAGTTTAGCAAATTCTTTAGTTAGTCACACAAAAATCTTATCTAGATGATTATAAGCTTAATTATAGCATTTAAATAACTAGTATATATGTATTGTAAAGTGGTAGTTGCATCTGTCTAAATGATTTTTTAGTGGAGAACAGAAAACGATTAAGTCAAGAAAAAGACAAGAATCTGTTATCGACTGAAACAATCCAAAGAAATCGAACAAGCAAAATCGATTTCGTAGATACCAACTAAAAGGACATAAAATGATATCTTTAAATTTTAATAATTCGTTTTTGTCATATAGGTGCTGTTGTTGAAGTGACTTGTAAGGCCGGTGACAAGACAGTGAAGGCATACGGAAAGACCAAAATCAACGGTAAATACGCAATTACCGTTGAGGGATACAACTACCGTAAATACGGTGGCGAAGTATGTACGGCCAAGCTTCACGCGCCGCCTAAGGGTTCGCCGTGTAACATTCCGACAGATTACCATTTGGGTAACAAAGGTGCGAAACTTCATGTGAAATCGAAGACTAAGTACGAGGTTGTGCTTTATGCCAAGTCCTTTGCTTATGCACCTAAGAAACCTTACGGAGAATGTCACAAACCGGCTCCTTACCATCCTCCTTACTACTACAAATCTCCACCACCACCTTCTCCGGTTTACTACTACAAGTCACCACCACCGCCAACTCCGACCTACGTCTACAAGTCTCCACCGCCGCCAACTCCAACTTACGTCTACAAGTCGCCGCCTCCTCCAACACCAACCTATGTTTACAAATCACCTCCTCCTCCTACCCCAACATACGTCTACAAGTCTCCTCCACCACCAACTCCGACCTATGTATACAAGTCACCACCACCGCCAACTCCAACATACGTTTACAAATCTCCACCACCGCCGACTCCAACATATGTCTACAAGTCGCCGCCTCCACCTACCCCAACTTACGTGTACAAATCTCCGCCACCACCAACCCCGACTTATGTCTACAAGTCACCACCTCCTCCCACCCCAACATACGTTTACAAGTCTCCACCACCACCAACCCCGACTTATGTCTACAAATCGCCGCCTCCTCCTACTCCGACCTATGTCTACAAGTCCCCACCTCCTCCTACTCCAACATATGTCTACAAGTCTCCACCACCACCAACTCCGACTTATGTCTACAAATCTCCACCACCACCAACTCCGACCTATGTATACAAATCACCGCCTCCTCCTACCCCAACCTACGTCTACAAGTCGCCACCACCACCGACTCCAACCTATGTTTACAAATCACCACCTCCACCTACTCCGACCTACGTCTACAAGTCCCCACCTCCTCCTACTCCAACATATGTTTACAAATCACCACCACCTCCAACTCACACTCCTACACCATACTACTACCACTCACCACCACCACCGGTCAAATCCCCTCCACCACCATACTACTACCATTCACCACCCCCTCCGGTCAAATCACCACCACCACCGTACTACTACCATTCACCACCCCCTCCGGTCAAATCACCACCACCACCGTACTACTACCATTCCCCACCTCCTCCGGTGAAATCTCTTCCCCCACCTTACTACTACCATTCCCCACCTCCTCCGGTGAAATCTCCTCCCCCACCATACTACTACCACTCCCCACCTCCTCCGGTGAAATCTCCTCCACCCCCATACTACTACCACTCCCCACCTCCTCCGGTGAAATCACCTCCTCCACCATACTACTACCACTCACCACCCCCACCGGTGAAATCCCCACCACCACCATACTACTATCACTCTCCACCTCCTCCGGTGAAATCACCTCCTCCACCTTACTACTACCACTCACCACCCCCACCGGTGAAATCACCACCACCACCATACTACTACCATTCACCACCCCCTCCGGTCAAATCTCCTCCTCCACCGTACTACTACCATTCACCACCCCCTCCGGTCAAGTCTCCTCCTCCACCGTACTATTACCACTCACCTCCCCCACCGGTGAAATCTCCTCCACCACCGTATTACTACCACTCACCACCTCCTCCGGTGAAGTCACCACCTCCACCTTACTATTACCACTCACCACCTCCTCCGGTGAAATCTCCTCCACCACCGTATTACTACCACTCACCACCTCCTCCGGTGAAATCACCACCTCCACCTTACTACTACCACTCACCTCCCCCACCGGTGAAATCTCCTCCTCCTCCCTACTATTACCACTCACCACCTCCTCCGGTGGAATCTCCGCCACCACCATACTATTACCACTCACCACCTCCTCCGGTGAAATCTCCACCACCACCATACTATTACCACTCTCCACCTCCTCCGGTGAAATCTCCACCACCACCATACTACTACCATTCACCACCCCCTCCGGTCAAGTCTCCTCCTCCACCATACTACTACCATTCACCACCACCTCCGGTGAAATCCACACCACCACCATACTATTACAACTCTCCACCACCACCGGTCAAATCTCCCCCACCTCCCGTCTACATCTACGCTTCTCCCCCACCTCCCACCCATTACTAGGCTCATCAAATTCAACCAAATTTCCCCATTATTCAAGTAAGTCCTAAACCCTAACATACTTTCAGTTTACTCCATATCCGTTTCCATACAACTTGTTCCCTAAAATCTCAAATTTCTTCTTCACAGGTTTTCTTTTAAAAAATCGAATAAAGGAAGGGTCAAAGTCAACGAAGAAGAGAAGAAGTGAACCAAATAAGGATCGTCGCGTGGAAATCAAGAACAACACATCTCTAACAACGATCCACATCACTTCATCTTCTTCAATGTCGCTCATCTTCCACTTCTGCATCATCATCTTCGCGTCTTCATCAAGTCGAATCGTATCAATGTCCCCTCTTGTTGTTAAGTGAAAAAAATGGGTTTGGTAATTTATTTGTTGTGCATACATTTTTATATTTTCTTTAATGTAATGAGAGACTTGTTAGCAAAGTTATAAAAAATGTTCAGTTTCTTCTTTCTTTCGATTGTTCGATATTAACATGCTATGTTTCTATTTTGAAACTAGTTAAAAACTTAAACGACATTCTTTTGAGATGGGGACGACATCGTTTCGATCTGCTCCTACAGACAGAAAGTTATCAATCATCATTGCTTCAAACGTTGGAAAGTGGAAGTAACATCTTTTCGATCTTATTGGCTTATTGATTAAATGTATTATACGTAGTAGTCAAGCATCACTTTCATTCAACTAATTTCTACCTATTTTTCGATATTCAGCAACACTGGATTAAATCATTTAAATTTGTTGAAAAAATATCCAAATTAATTTACATTACAATATTTTTTTATATATTTTTGAAATGAATTGATATCAAACTTATCCGTATTGGATTCAATTTAAATTAGTTTATAACTTTATATACTTTGTTAATCAACAAAATCGAACCAAAAGCACATGAAAACCGGGGGAGTGAACAACCAAAGACACGTGTTGAATAACTGGCTATTGCCTAAGACTCGAATTTAGTGATTGTAATTTGGGCTTTGGGATAGCAATAGCTGAGTTGACGAGGCCCAATTGACGAAACATATACTCCTCCATTTGATAGTAAAAATGTTTTTAACTAAAAGTGTGGAAATTAAAAAATATTATTTAATAAAAAAATATTATTTAATATATAAAATAAAAATAATTCAGCTAATCATAAAAAACTGCATAATATTATTGGTAATACAGTATTTAATAAAGTAAAAAGTTACATAAAAATATAAAAATATTTTATATTTTTTAAAAAAGTCACCAAAATATTTTATATTATGAAAAGGGAATATATGCCTAATTGCCTACGGTCTTTTTGGTTGTCACCGTCAAAATTGTCTATGAGAATACGACAATTATCTTTGTTCTGTTTATTGAAGCTAGGAACTTTATTCTTGATTTCGATAGAAATTAAATATATGATTTAATTTTTTTAAAAATAGTTTCCTATTTAGAAAAAACATAAAGCATACTTCTTACAAAAAAAGAAAGCATAACTTTTTATTTCCAAATTGTATATGATGAGAGACTATAAAAATGCATATATATGTTTTGACATAAAAAATACTTTGTTATACTTAAAATTCACCTAGAAAACGTGCTCAGACCGAAGTAATAATTATGCTAATCTAATTAAATAACACGAAAATGAAGAAGAAACAGCTGTGATTTCAAATGAACATACATATATATATGATTTGGGATCCCTTAATATTCTCCGTGTTAGATGCGCTGTCTTATTATTATTTTTTGATTTTTTTAATTTTTACTTTTATTTTGTTTGATCATTTATTTATCTATTGAATTTTCCCTTCTGGCTGCTGTTTTCTTCTATCTCTCTCTCTCTCTCTAAACCCGAAATTTTAGAGAGAGGAGCGAAAGTGCGAAAGCCAAACGCTGGTAGAGGAGACCATCTCCACCCTCAATAGATCGATAGAGAGAGAGATCACAAGCTTCCTTGTTGCTTCGCGTTTTTGCTCAAATCTATATCGGCGTTTCTTCTTCTTCTTCTTCTCCCTCTTCTCTGTGCCTCACACAGATCCACGATCCGATTCTGGTCAAGTTTTACATTTCCGTAGGTACGATCTAGCTGTTTTTAAGAACAGATTCATGTTTACGTCTATTGATTTTAGCTTTTTGTTTGGATTTCATTAGATCTATGTTTCCTTTTTTTGAATTTCCGGTTGATTTTGTTTGTTTTCATCTAGCTTTTGGTTGTTGTGATTTGATTCTCCCGACGAGCTTAGAGGTGATAATTTTTGTTTGCAGATGTTTATTAGGGATTTATTTGCTTAAGATCTGTGGAAGCTGCATTTTGAATTGATCGATTTTTTTTTTTTATTGTTACCGTTTGAAATTGAGTCTGCTTAGGACCCGGATTTTGATCTGACTTGTTCTTTTATTCGTTTGATTGTGTGCTACCTAAACTGGGAGATTTTGTTGCGAGGTGGCGTTTTTCACTTCCTTGATAATGTTTAGTTTGATTCTAAAACGAAGAAAAAATTGATCATGGTCACATCGTTTTGCTGATTCATTAGTGTTACGTTCCTCAATTATATGATTTGATGCATACACTTGTTTTATTGGTTTCATCTTCTTTTAACTTGATGGTTATACGAATGCGAGGCTATGCTGAAGAACTATTCATTGTGAATGAACTTTGTTTTTTCTTCTTCTTGTTCTATCCTTTCATGGTGATAGATGTCTTGTTTGAAACAGTTGGCAGCTAAGGTGCTCATACTAGTTTTGCAACAGACTTCGTAGAGGGCACTTAACAAATTTGTTTAAGAGTCAGTTATTTCCGAGAACACATACGAAGATGAAGAAAGTCTTCGGTCAAACTGTCAGAGACCTGTAAGCATTATAGTGGCTTAAATGATATTCTCAAGGTCAATCGGTGTGTGGTTTGTTTATTTTTTATTAACGATGCTTGATTTGATGTTCTATTTGTTTAGCAAGAGAGAGGTCAACAAGAAAGTGCTCAAAGTGCCTGGAATAGAACAGAAGGTAAAGGATGCTCTTAGCTTCTTCTCTGTTTTTGTTTTTTTTTTGAAATTCTGCTGAAGCCGAGATTTAGGTGCTGTTTTCTGATCTGATTATGGCTGAGTTGATCACTTTCATTGATTTTCTTCCTAAAGGTTAAAAAATATGAATAGATAAGCTTATCTTGGTTGCACTCCTTATCTTGCTAATCTGGTTATGGGAATTTTAAGTGAGATGTCCAATATATTTTCATATTGTTTCTGACTTCTCCTTTTTCCTCTTCAGGTTCTAGATGCTACTAGCAATGAGCCATGGGGTCCACATGGATCTCTTCTTGCGGATCTTGCGCAAGCTTCGAGAAATTAGTAACTACAGCCACCTTCCAACTGCTCTATTTTGCTGTAATTATGACATTGGATAGGAATGACAACAAATGTTACTTCTCTTGCAGCCATGAATACCAGCTGATCATGGGGGTCATATGGAAACGCCTTAGCGACACTGGAAAAAACTGGCGGCATGTCTATAAGGTAAAGAATATAAATGCCTTGCTGGGTTATTTATTGTTTATATTGCTGCAGCAGTGAATGAAACTATTTCCTGTTCGTTTACCTCTTGAATCCACTTCAGGCTTTGACAGTTTTGGAGTACATGGTAGGCCATGGGTCAGAACGTGTTATAGACGAGATTAGAGAACGTGCATATCAAATTTCGGTAATGACTACGCGGAGTAAATTATTTTGGAAGTATTCAGCATCAAGAGAATCCTTTTGTGCTATATCTCAGCAGTTGACTATCTTACATTATTTCCATTTTCCATGTGGCAGACATTGTCTGATTTTCAGTATATTGATTCCGGTGGTAGAGATCAAGGAAGCAATGTTAGGAAGAAATCACAGAGCCTGGTGGCGTTGGTTAATGACAAAGAAAGAATAGCTGAGGTCAGACAGAAGGCTTCTGCTAACAGAGATAAGTAAGTTTGCTTGTCATTGTATCTTTTTCGAATTGCTGGATGATTTCCTCTCTGCTGTAGTCTCGCCGGACACTTTTTTGATTTCTGGTTGCTAGTAGCTTTACAACTGTTATTATGCCTCCTAGTAGTCTATCAATTTGTAGTTGTGGCATTTAACAGTAATAGCTTCTGACTTTTGAAAGTTTTTAATCCTCGAGAGATAAAAAATGACATGTCTCTGGATCCATTCAAAATATGCTTCGGTAGCTGAACATATCAACCTGGCATTATTTTCACAACAGGTATCGCAGCTCAGCACCAGGTGGGATGTATAAGCCTTCAGGAGGATATGGGGACAGATATGATTACGGATCCCGTGATGAAGAGCGAAGTAGTTATGGAAGGGAAAAAGAATATGGCTACAGGGATGATGATAGAAATAGTCGTGATGGAGATCGTCATTCCAGAGACTCTGAAGACCGGTATGGGAGAGATGGTAGCAGGGATGATGATTACAGAGGAAGGAGCAGAAGTGTTGATAACTACCAATATGGGTCACGAGGTAGGAGTTCAGACAGAGAACGGGCGTTTGAGGACGATGGCCATACTTCATCACGGTATGTTGATTTGAAGTTTTAGCTCGCCTTTAGACTTGAACTAAAAAAGAAGCGAACAATTTTGAGGATTAATCAACACCGTTGGATGGGATATTTGATTTTGAACAGTAACTTAGCTGTCCTTGATGTCAAAAAGCATGTTTCGAGCATCTTCTTAGCCTAGTTCCACTTATGCAATGAAACATTCCTCTTTATTGTGTAGGGGTAGTGGTGCTCGAGCTGATGATAATTCTCAGGATGGGAGGTAATTTCTGATGTATTTTCTGCTGAAGTTTGGTCCTTTTCTTATTGTATTAAGTTTTGTGGACTTATGTCAACTCATATCACCTTCTTTCGGGATTATATGATAGAGGGCAGCTCCAGAGGAAGTTTTCCGAACAAAATATTGGTGCTCCACCTAGTTATGAAGAAGCTGTCAGTGACTCACGCAGCCCTGTATATAGTGAGAGGTGATAATTCTCTGCTTTGCAAAATGAGATCTACCTTGGTTTTGTTGGTTCTGATGAATCTTTTTATGCCAGGGATGGTGGGGAGACCCCCCAAGTTGCTGCTCCAGGAGCTGCTTCTCCTCCTCCCCCACAAGTTGCTGCTCCAGTGGCTGCTTCTCCTCCTCCCCAACAAGTTGCTGCTCCAGTGGCTGCTTCTCCTCCTGCTGGAAGCAACACAGACAATACTGTTAGTTTTGTTAATGAATCACCTCTTCAGAAAGTTGAGACTTTTGATGAATTTGATCCACGCGGTGCGTTTTCAGGTACAAAGTTCTCGAAGTTTGCGACTCTCTATAGTTCTTAGTTAGTCGTATCTAGTGATTTTCTTAGTTTTGTTTGCCTTTCAAACTCCTCGAGATTAATTTTCATTGTTTAGAAAATCTTATCCAATAAATAGTTCAGTGAATGTTTTAAGGCACCTAATTGGAGGATGTATGATTGCATTCTTATGATCAAACTCTGCTTGTTCTGAGTGTGAGCGTTGTGTTTCGTTTCTTTTCCAGCTGGCCCTCCAGCATATGCATCTACTGATGGTGTTTCAGCTCCTCCAACAGTGGCTTCTACGTCTGCTTCTCCAACCTCAAACAGTGTTGAGATGGACTTGCTTGGCTCCCTTGCAGATGTATTTTCATCAAATGCATTGGCCATTGTACCGGCTGATTCTACCTCTGTTGAAACTAATGGACAAGCAAATGCTCCATCGTTTTCTACATCTCAGCCATCAACTCAGGTATTGACACAGGGCTTAAGCAGTTGTACACGAAGATTTTGATTGTTTCTTATGAGGATACCTTTTTTTCTTTGTAACATTTTGATTATTGCTGATTAAAATTTCCCCCCATTGAACAGCCATTTGATGACCCATTTGGTGACTCTCCTTTCAAAGCCTTCACTTCTACGGACACCGACTCAAACCCGCAGCAGAGCTTTGGAGCTTCTTTCCAGCCAACACCACCATCCTTCGGCTCAGAAGTCTCACATCCTGATACTGCTCATAACTTTGGCTTTGGGGACTCATTTTCCGCCAATCCTGATGCTGCTGCTCAGAATGTGCAACCTCCATCAAACTCATCAGGTTTTCCTCAAGAACAGTTTGCTACATCTCAGAGTGATTTTGATATTCTTGCTGGCATTCTCCCACCATCTGGGCCACCGGTTTCAGTCCCTCAACAATCGGGTGCCTCAATACCAACATCTCAGTTTCCTCCCAGTGGAAACAACATGTACGAGGGATTTCATCCTCAGCCGGTATCTACAGCTCCAAACATGCCTGGACAGACTCCATTTGGACAATCTGTACAACCATATAACATGGTTCCTCATTCACAAAATATGACTGGAGGCACGCCGTTTCACAGTGGAGGCTACATGCACCAGCCAGTTTCAGCCAGTTACACTCCTGGAGTAGTAACTTCACACCCTACAAGCGAAAGCTTCCTTCCACGACCTGTTGCTGCCACTTCATCGAGCTCACAAACTCCTTACTCTACCCCCAATGGACCAGCTGGTCAGTTCATGGCACACCAGGGTCATGGAATGCCGCCTTCCCATGGTCCCCAACGAACTCAATCCGGGCCTGTTACTCTGCAAGGGAACAACAATTTCATGGGAGACATGTTTTCACAAGCTGGACCAACAAGCTCCTTGACGTCATCGTCCTCTCATCCAGATCTCACACCTTTAACAGGAGCGATTGAGATTGTTCCTCAGCCTCAGAAAAAGTTTGAGCCAAAATCATCAGTCTGGGCAGACACTTTGAGCAGGGGGCTCGTTAACTTTAACATATCTGGACGTAAGATATATTTTCGCCACAACATGTGAAAAAAAAATCCCGGTTTTGAGCAAACTTTCTAACGTCATTTCTTCTTTTCTACTTATGTGCAGCTAAAACAAATCCATTGGCAGACATAGGAGTTGACTTCGAGGCGATCAACAGGAGAGAGAAACGGCTAGAGAAACCGACAAACACACCAGCAACATCGACTATCAACATGGGTAAAGCCATGGGATCAGGCACTGGCTTAGGGCGTTCTGGTGCTACCGCTATGAGACCTCCACCTAATCCAATGGTGGGCTCCGGCATGGCCATGGGCGGGGGGATGGGTGGTGGTGGCTATGGAGGTATGAACCAAAACCAACCCATGGGTATGGGAATGGGACCAGGCATGAACATGAACATGGGAGGATATGGCCAAGGCTATCCGATGCAACCACAAAACCCTGGGATGGTCCCTGGTCCAAACATGCCTGGCAACAACTACAATCCGATGATGGGTCAAGGCGGCTACAACCCTCAACAACCCTATGGTGGTGGATACCGGTGAGATCAAGCCAAAGATTTACCCACGAGACTCAACTTGTAAAATCAAGAACGGAACACTCTCGCTCCGTTCTGCTCTGTGCTTCTCTTTTTTACCTCGGGTATGTAATATCAGTCGATAAAAGTAGTCGGATTGGTCAGCCGCTTCACGGAAGTACTCAGGTTACATTATTCATCCCAGCATCCCGGTTACTCGGATTTTCTTCACTGTTCTTGCCTTAATCTTCACTCATCATTCTTTTTATCTCTTTCTAGTGTGGACCAAATTGAGAGCCTGTTGTGAAATTTGTACCGGTGAGAGTGGCAAACCTTGCTCGGGTCTGCCCTTTTTGTTATATGCATATAATTTGATATATATACACATTTCTTTCTTTTTTGGGGGTTTCTTGTATTGAAGATGTGTAAGACATTTTCCAATCACGGAACAAATAATAATATTTTCATTCTCTCTTTTTACAATTTTTTTAGACTGTATTTACTTCTTTATTCGCTGTGTCATTCTAAAAAGACTTGGATTCTGTCACCTCCAGTGTCTTTAAAATCTAATAGAAGTTTTCCTCCCACTTCATCTGCTGCGTCGTCCATCAATTGCTTTAGGTTCACGCCTCCTAAAGCTGCAAAATCTCATGGTCTGTTAATAATTAACTCCGCCTAAGAAAAGCGAAACAGAACAAGAAGACAACGAATGAGGACAGAGTTTTTGAAATACCTGGAACAATGTTGGTGACACCTTCCAAGAATCCGGCCTGCTCAAACCATAAGACAAGTTTTTGCATCAGTTCAGACAAAAGAAGAAAATGGGTTGCAAAAAGTAAGACTTACCGGGATTCTGACATCGAGTTTCTCAAACCCATCGCGTCCAATGATTTTGATCCTCAGAGATCGTGACCAGATTCTTGAAAACGGGTTTCTTGATTCATTATAAACCTCAGGTGTTATGACTTCAACAATCGGGTCATCTCTCTGTTCTGATTCATTTTGAGCCACTCGTTGATTACCATAGACGCTAATACTGCTCGCTGATTAAAAAGGGAAACCGATACAGTTATTGATCACTATCTCCCAAAGATATACAACTGATTTTTTTTTTTTTTGTCTCACCTCTATCTGATGATGAGGTAGCGTACCGCTTCTCTTCCTCATGGTATGTGTCAGAACCCAAAATCTCTTCGATTTCTTTTAAAGACGGCATGCTTCCTGGTGGAGGAATTCGACCACCCTTAATCGCCAACAGGGCGTCCTGCAAGTGTTCCACATAGTTTAAGTCTCTTGGCCAGCACGGTGAGGGTTACACGTTATTGTCAAAAAGAGGGTGACCTGCATTGCTTGAATAGATACTCCAATCAAGGATATTGGATATGCCACTAGCTTATATCCAATCTCTTCTAGCTCAAGTGGGTTTAGTATTGGGATTTTCCCTCCGCTTTCAAGCGTATTAGCCTACACAAAGAGCGCAAAAATGTATCTTCACATATCTCCCGGCAGTATCAAGATTAGATAAATAAGAGTAATTTCCGGCGCAAAGTGAAGTTACCAATTTAGGAACTAGTGGATAGACATTGCAGAATGATTTCATCTCTTCTCTAGAAACAAGAGAATCAATAGAGAGAACATCTGCTCCAGCATCTGTAAAAGCTCTTGCCCTACTGAGCGATTCCTCCAGAGATATCGCTTCTCGGGAATCAGTTTGAGCTACAATGACAATGTCATAACCACTCTCTCTACGTGCATCAACCGCAGCTTTAATACGCATCACTGCTTCCTCTCTAGAAACCACTCTTCTCTCACGCGTAATATCGCCACAACACACCTGATCATTGATGATAATTCCTGCAAATCCAGCTTTGATATATCCCTTGACAGTTCTCTTAACATTCATCACATTACCGAATCCATTGCCACCGTCTCCAATCACTGGAATAGATACAGATTGAGTGATTTGTTGACCTTGATCGACCATTTCTCCATACGAAAGGAGTCCTTTATCCGGTAAACCAACCCGAGCAGCTGAAATTGAGAAACCTATTTGCATAAACAGATATCAGCAAAAGAAATATATATTCCAAAAGATAGAAAAACAAACATCTTTCATTTCCTATTTCAGAGAAGCTAAAAACTGTTAAAAGCATTGAGCTTTAAGCAGAACACAATCAACAGTAAAAGAATATCGATTTCGCATAATCAGATCAAATTGTTTGATCTAACCGATTATACATCATTACCAGTTGTGATACAGTAACGAAACCCAGCTCGCTCAACGAGTTTGGCACTAAGAGCATCGTAGCAACAAGGACCCTGAAGAACACCAGGCGATTGCATAACCTCCCTTAGCTTCTTCGCCGGCGAAGATGATGGCTTCGCGTTTCCCGAGGAATCGGAAACTGCTGCGGTGGCGTTAATGGCGCCACGAAATCGTCTCGAGACAAAAATGGGTTTCGCATATAATTCTCCGACGGAAAGGGTAAAATCCGAACGGAAAAAGCTCGATTTAGATTGTTTATGAAGAATTTGAGGAGGAGAAGAGATGCAAAAGCTTAGTGACGCCATTGAAGGACTCACTTCTATTCGGTAAAAGAAAAACAAATTTGATCGAAAACAAGAGAAGTTGGACAAACCGAAAAGTTTTAGCTTTCAGGTGGAAGAACCAGACCGAACCAGACCAAACCAGACCGAACCAGACCGAACTTTCCAACTAAAGCGTGTCACGTGAGTTTCTTAGGGTTCACGTGATCATCTCCTATCTTCAATAATATCGGCGGATTTCAGAAAAAAAAAACAAACTTTTTCTTAGCTTCGCTCTTCTCTTTCAGCCGATTTCGACTCACGTCAGTAGCTCAGCCGTGCATCGTCGGTCTCAGTTTCTTCATCCATCTTTGAGACGTCGATCAGTAAGCGTTGATTTTGATTTCGTGGGTTTTGTTCTAAATTTTCAATTTCATTGGTTTTTGCTATGTTTTTTTTCAGCCTTTGTGATCTTCTAATCTTCTGGTTAATTTGTTGTTGATGTTCTCTTTCATGGGTTTGCGATTTTGGGTCTGTATTGGCTTAGTTCAAGCTCCAAATAGATACAAATTGATTGGGTTTTGCAGCAAGATTTGTGCTTTATGGGTTTGGAATACTTTTAGAGTGAACAAATTCTAATATGTTTTTGTTTTGTTTTCTTGTTTATTGTGTTATTTGCGTATAGGTTAGTTTCTCTATCTGTCTGCAATGGCGACAGACACTGTTGTGCAAGATCAGAATAGTGTGCCAATGGATGCAATAAAACGAAGGCTTGATGTTGCAAAAGCTCAGCTTCTTCAACAACAACAAGAAAAGAATGAGAAAGGCAAGAAGGTAACTTCTGATGTGGATGTCTCTTCCAAAGAAGAAGGTAAAGCTGATTCATTGCCTCTTTTTGATTCTTGAGTTAAAATAGACGATTGATTCTCATTATAAACTTTTTTTTTATTGTCTAGTGATTGTGATGGGAAATTTGGTTTTGTAGATCTCAAGGAAGATGATTTTGTTGCGTATGCAAGATTATCCCATCCCGTAGATGAGAATTTGTTGGCGACTAATGTTAAGGTAAAATTTAAGCTGTTGAGGAGAGTGAATCACTGTCTTCTTCTGTATGATTTGAGATAAAGTTGCTCAATGTTTTTTGTTTTTGTGTGATTCAGTTATCTAGTGCAAAGGGAACTATAGTAAAGAAGCTTTTGGATAACCTCTTTCGAAGTGGTGACTGTTCTCAAAAGTACTTGCAACGTAATAAAAAGGCGGAGCTGGAAAAGGACAAGGATAAATTTATTCTTCTTGACAACTTTGTACAGTCACGTTCTTCGGCCTCGGCTTCTAAAAAGGCATCATTGAAGAATTCAAAACGTTCTAAAAGCCATATGTCTATGAAGCGACTTAAGAAATCTGGTGCTTTGCATTTGCCTCAAGATCTCCAAAAGTGAGTTCTTCTTTTTTGCTGTCATAGAGATTGAACTGGCTCAGCTTGTGCATCTGACTCTGTTGTTTTGGTACATTTGACAGACTTTGATTGTTTACTGGTTTACTTGTGTTTGGAGTGCAGGTTTGATTTGTTTAAGCCAATGCATGGTATGTGGGAAAGTTACATGATGCAACTCATCAAGGTGACCGGGGGGTAAGCTACAGCTACTTATCTGATTACCGAATTACTAATTCAAAACTATGTGCTTTTTAAAAGGACGAAATTGAGGGGTGTAATGTAGCATTCACAATCATTTTAAGCTTGGTCACCATTCTTAGACAATCTAACTTTTTGCAGGAAAGCTCAATTATCCCCAACTCTTCTCTCAGCAGATCTTCATGGTGCTTTCATGTTTGGTAATCCTACGTTCTTTCACAAACCTTTAGTATTAGGATCGGTCCTTTGGTTCCCACTTTCAAAAATCATCTTCTCTGTACGCTTGATCACACCTCAAAAATCATCTTGTCTGTACGCTTGATCACACCTTAAAACTAGTCCATGAACTGTCCGAGGAATATCTTTTGTTCCTGCTAATCAGTTGCTTAAAACTAGTCCATGCAACCTATTTTTTACTTGTCACAGTTGCTGAGTGCAAGATAGCATCACTCACTGGTGTACAAGGCATAATGGTGCGCGAGACATCCGAAACATTTGGAATAATCACAAGAGACGACAAATTCCGAGGTATCCACCACATGCTAGCCTTTAAAACTTCTCACCAATATATATTTATGATCAATGTCCAAAATCTTTGGTCTCCTCAAAGGCTTAACTTAGTCTGCTTATTAAATCTGACACAGTTGTACCGAAGAAGCTCTCTGTCTTCATCATCCAACTCGACTGCTGGAAATTTACATTACTTGGAGACAAGTTTACTTCAAGAGACAATATTCTTCAGCGTTGATGCTAAAACGAAGCTCGCTGTATTTTCTTTGTTGCTAGTAGTAGAAAGCAACCACCATTGATGACCACAGAGTTTCACCAAGATTTTGCTTAGGCCTCCTTTAAAACCTTCTTTATTGTACCCAACATTTTGATCTAATTCTTAATTTTTTTAATACTTTTGTACTAATACTCCTCTACTGTGAATATACAAGTTTTTTATTACATAAAAATTGAGTTTAAATATCTCAAAAATGGATATGGAGAACCAGAAGGACAAAAAAGAAGTAGTTTTTTTTATTGGAGACAACAGTACAGTTGAAGATTCCACTTCAGACAACGAGGTAAGTCATTGACTTCTTAACTTTCAGTAATGATACTTAACATCATTTGTGCTCTCTCTACGGCTCTGAAACCTAATTGCAAAAATTCAGACAAAAAAAAGGAGATGAATCTATTACAACATTTAGCCAAGCCATGTCCTAAGCGTCTATTATTCTTCTTCACACCAGTCTTATTCTTCTCTCTCTATTACATCTTCACTACTATCAGAACAATCACCATCTCTTCTTCCCAATATCCTCATGACCATCCTCCACAGCTTCAAGAACCTTCCATATCCAATCACTCCTCTCTTCCAAAACCTTTAGAAAACCAATCATCATCTTACTTTCCACTCTGTCCCAAGAACTTCACCAACTACTTGCCCTGCCACGACCCATCAACCGCACGACAGTACAGCATTGAAAGACACTACAGGAGAGAGAGACACTGTCCTGACTCATCCCACGAGAAGCTCAGGTGTTTGGTCCCAAAGCCCTCTGGCTACAAAACCCCTTTTCCTTGGCCTGATAGTAGAAGCTATGCTTGGTTCAAGCACGTTCCATTCAAGAAACTGGCTGAGTTTAAAAAGACTCAGAACTGGGTTAGGCTTGAAAGAGACCGCTTTGTTTTCCCCGGAGGCGGGACTTCTTTTCCCGGTGGCGTGAAGGACTATGTTGATGTGATTATGAAGTTTTTGCCTTTAGCTTCTGGGAGTATCATGACTGTTCTAGATATTGGATGTGGAGTGAGTTCAGTTACATGAATGGACACTAAAACTTGATTAATCTTTGATATTTTGACTGCAGTATTAGTACTTTCGACTGATTTTGCTTGACGATGGATTTCATCGTGTGTCAGGTAGCGAGTTTTGGAGCCTTTTTGCTCAACTATAACATCTTGACAATGTCCATTGCACCGAGGGATATACACGAGGCTCAAGTTCAGTTCGCATTAGAACGTGGACTCCCTGCGATGCTTGGTGTTTTAAGCACTTATAAGCTGCCTTATCCATCGAGCTCTTTCGACATGGTCCATTGTTCTAGGTGCCTCGTCAATTGGACTGCCTATGGTAATGTGTTTTGGACCCTTTTGCTTGATTCACTCTGCTTCTGATACTGAAAGAGAAACAACATTTTATCTAGATGGGCTTTACTTGATGGAGGTGGATCGTGTTCTACGTCCTAATGGATACTGGGTGTTGTCTGGACCACCTGTAACATCAGTGGTTAAATCCAAGAACCAGAAGAGAGATTTCAAGGATTTGCACAAGGAGATGGAGCAACTAAATGATGTTTTTAAAAGACTTTGTTGGGAGAATATTGCTGAAAGATACCCAATTGTCATATGGAGAAAGCCTTGTAATCATTTTCAGTGTAGACAAAAACTAAAAGAAGCTCTCAAGTTTCCTGGATTTTGCTCTTCTAGTGACCCTGACGCTGCCTGGTGACTTTACTTTCCCCAAAATCTAAACTTCCTCTGCATCTTCAGAAGCTGAAGCTCGGTTTCGTGACATCTTTTTTTCTGTTTTCTCATGGACAATAGGTACAAAGATATGGAGCCATGCATCACTCCTCTTCATGATGTCAATGACACACACAAGACCGTTCTGAGAAACTGGCCCGAGAGACTAAATCACGCGCCTCAGCGAATCAAAACCGGATCAATACATGGAATGGCAACTTCCAGCTTCAAAGCTGACACTAACCTGTGGCAGAGAATAGTTGTGTACTATGACACTAAGTTAAAGTTTCTCACCAATGGAAAATACAGAAACATAATGGATATGAATGCTGGTTTAGGCGGTTTCGCTGCAGCATTGATCAAATATCCAATGTGGGTGATGAATGTGGTTCCATTTGATCTTAAACCAAACACACTCGGTGTAGTGTTCGACCGTGGCCTCATTGGAACTTACATGAATTGGTAAATCACTCAAAACGTTTCTGATAGTATCCATTTTGATCTCTCTCTCTTTTATGCCGTCTTTTCGGTTTTTTTGTAGGTGTGAAGCTTTCTCTACATATCCTAGAACCTATGATCTGATTCATGCCAATGGTGTGTTCAGTTTGTATTTGGATAAGTAAGATTTTGTCTGTAACTTGAAAAACTTTGATTTACATTTTTGTAATAAATGTGTAATTGGTTTGTTTTTTGTGTTTCTTGTGATAGATGTGACATTGTTGATATACTCTTGGAGATGCAAAGGATTCTTAGACCAGAAGGGGGGGTTATAATACGGGATCGTTTTGATGTTCTTATCAAAGTGAAGGCTATAACTAATCAAATGCGATGGAATGTGACAATGTATCCAAACAAAGATAGTGGTTTTGATCATGGAGCAATACTAATTGTAAATAATTCAGTTAAATAAAAACCCTTTATGGTATTAGTACAATACTTCAAATTGTTGGTTTGGGTTTAATTGAAAAATTTAAATAGTTAAGAGAAACATTTGGAATTTTTAAAGAAAAATGGACCCCGAGAAAATTTAATAATAAACACGTAACGACGTTATGTGACGGTGGAGACTTGCCGACTGGAGAGTCTTAACGACGTTATTTCTTCCTCTGCTCTTTATTCGTCGTTGTTGTAAAGCTTCGAAATTTCTCTTGCTTACAATTTTGTGTTTGTTTCCTGGATCTCTGTTTCTTTCTCCTTCGATTTGATAGGCTTCAGGGTTGATCGGATCCAGGTAGGGTTTTTGGAATCCGTTGTTTATTTCACTGAATTTAGGGTTCAAGGTTTTCTGATTGATCGTCAATAAACCCTTTTGATTTGGATACTATTTGATTGATAGATGGAAGCTCTGTCTTCTCTTATATTCAAGGGCTCTGTTACAGAAGCCATATTTGAAGCTAAAACGCAGAAGAAGCTTTTTGTTGTCTACATCTCTGGTAAAATCATGGATTTTTGGTAATTCTTGTTGAAATTCGATTATGACCTGAAGATGAATAAGGGATTTGCTTTCAATTTTTAGGAGAGGATGAAGAGTCAGATAAGTTGAACAAATTGTCATGGGCTGATGCATCGGTAAGGTTTCTCATTCTCTTCCTCTATGATTTGCATTCTTAGTTACATTGAAAATGCAACCAATGCCATTGTTCATTCATAACATTGTCGTGTGTTTCCTAGTAAAGGTGGCAGAGTCGCTGTCGAAGTATTGCGTTTTATTGCATATCCAAGCTGGAAGTGTTGACGCCACAAACTTCTCCGCAATATGTATCCTTTCTTTTTATGAGAGAACTTAAGAAATCTGATCTAGTTGTAAAGCTGTTTCTCTAGATTGTATAGTAAATGCCGCGTTTCAACAGACGTTCTGTAGGATCTGCCTTGTAGGTTTGCAATACGAACATGTCCCTACCAGCCGGAAGAAGTAATGCTTTCTAGCCCGTTTGGAATCTTTTCTGCTATGTATAAGTTTATCTCTCTACCTGGCATATCCATCTAGGACTATACATTTGTGTGCGTGTGTAATGCAATGCAAGTTCTTTTCTATTGATTTTCTCGAGGCAGCAATTTGAAAAGAATAGGGATCCTTACATCAGTTTCTAGACCCATATTCATCTGTTCCTTGTATAGCTGCCATTGGATTCAGTGGTACACAAGTTTGGAAAAATGGTAAGACCGTATGTATTTTTAGATAAGAGTATTTACACGTTATAGTCAGGCGGAACATGCTCAAGTTTGGCTTTCATCCCTTCTATTTTTCAGAAGGATTTATTGCTGCTGAAGACCTTGCATCCAGTTTAGAAAAGGCGTGGGTGGGACTTCACATCCAGGTACGTGGTAGATACTTCTCTTTCACTTGTGATGTTGTTTATCCTTCTATACATTTTTTTCGTTTGATGGCTCTTTCTTGCTTACTAATGCCTTAGACATTTCTCATTTTCAGGAAACAACTGCGAGTATCTTTTCAGCAGCACTTGCATCACAGAACTCAGCGCAACCTGCTTCTAATGTTGTCTTGCCTTCTGAAGGTGGTTCTTTAGATGCAGCGGTTGCATCTCCATCAACTGCCTCTAGTGTTCAACCCTCAGCGAGAAAGTCAACGGTGACATCTGCATCAACAAAAGAAAACAATGATGGCACAGTTGCAGTTAAGGTGAGCTGAAAGCATTTCCACATTACTTTAGTTCGATGTTGTGCTTACATGGTGCAGCCTTGTTCTGAAACAGGGAAAAAAATCTACTGAACCCAGTAATTTGTGTGATACTACCAACAATCAGCCAGCATCTTCTGTTGATGGAACTAAGGCCAATGTTGAACATGGAGCGGCAGAGACCCCTCCGCGTGTGCATGCAGAAAAGGAGCCAATTCATCCTGCATCCCCAAGACCAAATAATGATAATACATCCAGCGTTCGGTCTTCTATCGATAGAAAAAGGAAACAGGGGACCGTGATAAACAAAGCTGATAATGGTTCAGATGTTAGTGGAAGGGACACTAATTTAGCAAAATCTGTTGGTACAAAAGAGGCCATAAAGCCAAAGGATGAAGGAGGAGAGGAAGAGGATGGAGAAAGTTCCAAAAAATCATCTGATGTTCATTTAAACATTCGATTGCCTGATGGCGGTAGCCTTCAGGAGAAGTTTTCTGTGACAAGTATATTGAGAATGGTCAAGGATTATGTGAACAGTAACCAAACGATCGTACTGGGTGCTTATGATCTTGCGGTTCCTTACCCTCGTAAGGTGTATAGTGACCAAGGTAAGTAAAAATCTCCAATGCATCCAATATAGTTAGCCAGTTTCTTCTTGACGGAAGATGATGTTTTCTGCCATTTTGTATTTTCTGGTGAGGTTGGGTTGGTGTAGATATGTAACTCCATTAGTCTCGATCTCTGCAGATTTGGATAAGTCTCTATCCGAGTTGGGTTTGTTCGATAGACAAGCACTTGTAGTGGTTCCGCGTAAAAGAGCAACCATCTATCAAAGAGGACCATCTTACTCTGAGTCTAACAACAACACAGACCCTGAAAACCTTAACAATGGCGGTTACTTTGCGTATGTTAGAAGATTGATGTCTTATGCAAATCCATTTTCATACTTTGGCGGCGGTACTGCCAACGCATCAAGCTCTGGTCCAGAACCTCAAAGAAGTATGTGGGAGTACGGAGAGCTCATAAAAAAAATTCTATTGCACAAAGTCATGTAATTGCTAATATGATTCTCTCCTTTTTCTGTCTCTAGGACCGAATCCGGAGCTGAGAAACAATCTGGCGCAAGCGGGCTCCTCGAGTAGAGATCCATCAGAAGGTAGGAGCCATGTTCGGAACAGGAGACCAACCGCTTCTCAGATTGGAAGTAATATCCACACTCTGAAACACGATGAAGAAGATGCTCCGTTTGGTGATGGAAACGCGTTTTGGAACGGAAACTCTACACAGTACGGCGGTGGAAACGGCGGAGACAGTAATGATAGGCGATGAAATGACATAAATGTTTGATTTGAACAATAATGTTTTTGCTTCTTTTGTTGTTGTTGAGTCGAGTATACATCACTCTTCGAATATCTTTAGATTAATATATATATTTTTGTTAAAAAAAAAAAAAAATTCTAGCAACAAACAAATAAAAAAAAGTGAAACACAATCACACCTCGACAATAATGGTAAAATCTGCAGAAAATCAAAATAATGAGGCTTAAAAACCAGAAACATATATTTGAATATAAAAAACCTAGGGTGTTATTTAACACTAACCTCGATTACGATGTTAAAACCTACCAAAAGATAACAAACGCATAAAAGATAAGAAAGTAAAAATTATTTTGATAGAAGAGTGGTGGAAAGTTAGATATTAGGCGGCACATAATATATGATACACTTCGCCTTACCATTATTATATAAAACAGGATGTGCTCGGATTTAACACAATCCGAATTGCGGGATACGAAGCCGATGGTTCAAACCTGCTGAAAGCACTAAACCATACATCGGATTTAGCACAATTTTGGTATCTTCCTTTTCTCTTTCCTAAATTTTCTGTAACAAAAAAAAAAAACAGATAGCTAAATTTAGTTTAATTTGTGTGTATTACAAAGTCGGGAATTAAGTTCTTTGAGGAGACCTTTAAGGACCGAAGCATAGAAAGAGTCGTAATCCCAGTGGAGATGACAAGACCTCAGCTAGAAGCTTTTTTAGAGTTCATCTACACATTTGGCAATTTTTTCAATCACAAATTGGAAGAACACCACCATGCATTCTACGAGGCTGGACACAAATACGAGATTATTGCCCTCAAAACACTATGCCGCATTGTATTCACCGGCTCCTTAAACAAAGAAAACGCAAACGAAGTCGCCTGGATAAGGAGAAACTCACTACGACGAAGTCAATTAAACCTTTTTTATTTATTTATTGTTTGTTTGCTTGTCCATTTCATAAAACTACATAAACTATGATTATTTTTATTTCTTCTATTTGTATAAATATATAAGATTTTGTGGGTTTTCCAACTCAAACCAATTGGTAATGAACCATATTGGTCAATTTCTTTTACATATGGTTCTAGATCCCATCGAATTAATTAGTGAAGGAATTCTATGATTCTCTCTAGAATGTGAAAAATGTTAATACGCCATGGGTTTTTTTAAATTGAATCTCACGTTAAGATCGATATATATGTCGTATTTGGGCCACAACATGTCCTACTTAGACTAGTTTATTTAACAAACTGAGTTTTGATATATCATGTTAAGTTTTACGAATTTTCAACTCAAAATCAATTGGTAATAATAAATTAGTGTAGATTCCATGTACTTTTGATGTGGGATCCCAATAATTCTCCATATCTCTTATGTTGATTTACATCGCCGATCGATCCTAATAATTCTCCATAGGTCTTTTTACTTACTATTCAACGAGATCTAAGTTGACTTATCTTTTTCTTCTTATTCGGATCTAATTTCAATTCTTATGACCATCTGGGTCATGATTGCTAGCCAACTGTATAAAAACCATCATGTTGGACATTCACGGAAATGTTTTTTTTACATTCGAAATCCTACACTTGCTTTGTAGTTTTCCTTATAAATCTTATAGAATAAATATTAGTGAGTTGTTATTTGATATTGAGATCGCAACAAATATATATATATATATATATATATATATATAATAGTAACATAATGTTAACATCCACATAACATAAAAGTTTTTAAATCCAATTATAACACGTAAAAGAACCAAAGATAAAATGTTATATATGATTGTACAAGAAGAATATCAGAAATCTAAAGAATATTTTTCCACTCAGGCTTCATTTTATATTTGGAATAAATCTAAACCTTAATCCCATAAACTTTTAATAAAACATCTATACTCTAAATTGTAAAGTGGAACCTCATAAATACAGTGGTTCCACGTGAAAGAGCGACCATCTATCAAAGAGGACCATCTTACTCTGACTCTAACAACAACACAGACCCTGAAAACCTTAACAATGGCTGTTACTTTGCTTATGTTAGAAGACTGATCAATGTCTTATGCAAACCCATTTTCATATTTTGGCGGCGGTACTGCCAAGTGCCAACACATCAAGCTCTGGTCCAGAACCTCCTAACCATTGTTGAGCTCATAACATCCTTTCTAATGCACAAAGTCATTTAAGTGCCAATCTGATTCTCTCTTTTTTGATGTCTCTAGGATTGAATCCGGAGCTGAGAAACAATCTGGCGCAAGCGGGCTCCTCGAGTAGAGATTCAATTAGAAGGTAGGAGCAACGTTCGGAACAGGAGACGAACCACTTCCCGGATTGGAAGTAATTAACATCCATACGATGAAGAAGACACTCTACACAGTAGGGCGTTGGAAACAGCGGAGACAGTAATAATAGGCGATGAAATGACATAACTTGAAATCTGTTTTCAGTTTTGGGGACTCCATTGTACTCTCTCGTTTACTTTATATACTAACACTCTATCAAACATATACATTTTCGGACAAGATTGTTTGACCAATAAATTAATGTTTCCTTGTCTTTAGGCCTCTTGAGAGTGGTAACTAGATGTGCGTATCTGGTAACCAAAACTGACCATCTATAATGATATTTGCAACTAAAAGCAACGTTTTCTTGTTTTCCAAGCAACTACAAAATGTTTGATTTTTTGAACAATAATGTTTTTTGCGTCTTTTGTTGTTGAGTCAAGTATACATCACTCTTCGAATATCTTTAGATAAAATATATTTTTTGTTGCCACTTTTATTTCCTTGGCCGCCGCGTTGCTCTTCTGTCTTCTTCTCTCTCTCTCTCTCTCTCTAAATCATTTTCCCACGTCTTCCTCTCTGCCCAAATCAGAGCCATAAACAAACCCTAGATAATATATACACAAAGAGAGAGACTTTGAAGGTATTCTTTTTTCCCCCTCTTATTATAATTGACCAAATTTGGAATGTTTGTTCTATTCTTGATCATATGCTTCTCTGTCGCTTCCTTTTGACGTTTTCTTTCTTTTCTTAGCTGTTTCTTTTCCCTCTTCCTTTTATCTTTTGGGTTTCTATCTTTTTTTCGTTCCTTAGTTATTTGAGATTCCCATTTTTTTGTTCTTCCTAAATTTCCCGAGTACCTCGTCTCCCTTCGTCTCTGCCTCTCATTTTGACTCGTCTCTCTGGTTTATTGCTCGTCGATCGTTTGTTTCTAATTTGCCTTTTGTGTGCTTGATTTTCCTGATGGATCGTGATTTTCATCGTCGTGGTCAAGTGGTAAGCATTATACAACGCAAACATCCTTCAAATTGTCTAGTTTTTTTTTTTTGTTTCTTCCATTGAGTGTCTTAAGATCATGTAAAGGTGTTAGCTTTAAGGTCAATCTCGATCAATGATCATTAAATTCAATGTGTATCTTGGTTGGCATTTCGGAATTCATTTCAAACATCTAGATTTCTTAATGCGATGGAAATCTCGATACTTTGTTGTTTTGATGGCAGAGTACTCTGTTTTCCATTTTAGAATTTCTTAGAAGCTCATTGAATGATGATGATGTGACTTTTGCAGGCGAATGATCGTTCACCGAGCAGCTACTTTGTTCGGTTAGATAAACCGAGATCTGTAGACGATCTTGATATAGGCAAGAGAGGGAAGATGCGTAGGTGGCTGTGCTGTTCTTGTCGTGTACAAGAATCTTACCCTTCAGCTGAACATAACCGAGTGAAAAGCCCTCCTGCTCGCCACCATGACTATGGTAACGCTTTGAACATTGCCTTCTTTCTACTTCAACTTGTGATTTCTTGTTTTAAGATGTTAATGGTGTTGTATCCCTTAAGTATCACTTACTCCTGTAACAAATGGGTATCTATCAAAATTTCCAGTGACTGGTCATGTTCGTAGCTAAAATCTGAGAAATTGGGTAGCATACACACTCGATTTCTGCCTAAGAAATCCATCTCCTATTCAACTTTCTTCGCTTTTGTAGGACGTCACAACAAGAAACCACCAGCTCCTGTGAAGCCTTCCGTCTTAAAGGAGCCTCCTCCTATTGATGTCCCCGCGATGTCATTGGAGGAGCTTAGAGGAAAGACTGAAAATTTCGGATCAAAGGCCTTGATTGGGGAAGGATCCTACGGAAGAGTGTACTACGCAAACTTGAATGATGGGAAAGCCGTGGCTGTGAAAAAGCTTGATAATGCATCTGAACCCGAAACAAATGTGGAGTTCTTAACTCAGGTCTCAAAGGTTTCTAGGCTGAAGAATGACAATTTTGTTGAGCTACTTGGTTATTGTGTCGAAGGACATCTTCGTGTCCTCGCGTATGAGTTTGCCACAATGGGATCCTTGCACGACATTTTACACGGTATGAAAGCTTTCTGCTCAACATCAATCTAACTTGGGATGGATATTGATCTGACGATAAAAAATGGACTAATTTGATGTTAAACAGGGAGAAAGGGAGTCCAAGGAGCACAACCTGGTCCAACACTTGAGTGGATGCAACGAGTCCGAGTTGCAGTTGATGCAGCTAGAGGATTAGAATACTTACACGAGAAAGTTCAACCTCCCGTTATACACCGAGATATTCGATCTAGCAATGTGCTTCTTTTCGAAGACTTCAAAGCCAAGATCGCTGATTTTAATCTGTCGAATCAAGCTCCTGATATGGCTGCTCGTCTTCATTCCACTAGAGTTTTGGGGACATTCGGTTATCACGCACCAGAGTAAATATGCTTCAAAATCAAAAGCTCGAAACTTTCTTGACTCTTAGTAACTTTCTACATTTTGGGGTTTGCAGATACGCAATGACAGGACAGCTGACACAGAAGAGTGATGTTTACAGCTTCGGAGTTGTGCTTTTGGAGCTCCTAACTGGGAGAAAACCGGTTGATCATACAATGCCTCGTGGTCAACAAAGTCTTGTCACTTGGGTAATTAAGTTACTATATTGTTCTATTGCTTTCTGATATTACCAAATCAGTTCTTGGATATATACAACTTTCTCTGTACATCAAAATATTCAGGCAACTCCAAGGCTGAGTGAAGACAAAGTGAAGCAATGTGTTGATCCAAAACTCAAAGGAGAGTATCCTCCTAAAGCAGTTGCAAAGGTATAAAAATTAAAAACTTCCTATTCATTTGTATAAATCCAGTGAACACTACTTGAAGCTAAAACTTGCGTTTTGATGGTAAACGCAGCTTGCAGCGGTTGCAGCGTTGTGTGTGCAATACGAAGCAGAGTTTAGGCCAAACATGAGCATTGTAGTAAAAGCTCTTCAACCGCTCTTGAGGTCTTCAGCAACCGCTGCTGCTCCTCCACCACCTCGAGCTTGATTTTTCTTCTTTGTGGTTCATATTTGATTCATTCATGGCTTCAAGGTTTTTCGTTGTTTTCCTTCTTCTATTTACATATATAAAATGTAAATGGGTTATTAAGGAGGAGATGGTGAGTAGGAATTGAATTTGAGTTGATGGAGATGGATTTGTGTTAAATGTTTTTGATGGGTAATCTTCTAATATTTGTTTGTTCTTTTACTATATAAGCTGATTCATGGAAGATAGTTCGAATGTACCCAAACTTATAACAAATCTTTTCTGATTCATGGAATTATACAATATTATTCATAATTATACATTATTTAGTAGCTTTTGTTCTTCATAGTGTTACTCAGACACTATACTAAGAATAAAATGTTTCAATAACTTATGTCATCTGATTAAAAATCATTCTGTTACGTTTATTATGAGTTTATGACACGTAGTGTTTGAAATGGTTGTCCCCATTGTTTTATATTCTCACTAGAAGTTGAAAAAATCGGTGTAGAAGCAATTTAATTACCAGTGAACCAAACCCAGAGCCTCGGCCGCGCTTCTCTGACTATCTTCACTGCAACACATTCCAACAAACGTTTTCAATAGAGACTGACGTTCTTCAAGCTTCATGAGTTTCTCCAACCCTCTTGCAACCATTTCCATCTCAGCCTGAGGATCAGTAAACAAGCGAGGAAATTTTGTGAAAACATGGGAAGTGAAGTAGAGACTGACTGGTGAAACATGAGAAGAAAAAGCACATACAGAGTACTCATCGGGAGGAAATATGCGATGAATGAGGCATATTTTCGATAGTTCTGCCACTGATTCAGAATGTTTACCTTGTATTTCCAGAGCCTGCATTAACATGGAGTTTGCTCAGAAAAATGTATTCTTTAGTGCTACAAAGAATAAGCATTTTCAAGTTTGCGGTAACGAATAGACACTAGAAGAAGGATAGTAAGCAACCCAAGCTTGTAGAAACCATGAACGTGTGCGAGCAGCAACCGCTGCAGAAACCATTCTTGCAGCATCTATCTTTGCAAGCCCAATGTTCTCAGCAAGCCCAGCAATGAACTCTTGGGCATCTTCACTACAAATCTCGACAGACAAAGATTCCCAAGGAGCTCTACAGAGAGTTTTCAAACAAGTTCAGAATCATACCAAAAGACAAACGAGTAGAAGCAAATTAATAAGTAAAAGGTCAATAGAGAGACACCTGCTGCAAGCATTTAAAACAAAATCAATAGATGTTCGGTAAAAGGAATCTCGGGTGTTTGTTGGCTCAATAGATACTTGTACTCCAGCAATCCTACATACTCTACGCAGCTGTGTATAAATTTCATAGCAACAAAAAAGGAGTAATCTAGTTAATTCAAATTCGCTCAAGATAGTTACACTTGCACAATCGAGTAAAAAGAAGAAAAGAAACAAATACTAACTTGAATGATATCATCATCCGTAATGTCTTTTCCACTGGTTCTGTTATCGACGATTGCTGGAAACTAAACTAATAAGTTACATTTATAGAACGAAACCATAAACACACAAGTAATACTAATACCATTGAAAAAACGAAATCTTTCAACTTTTAGAGCTTTCTACCTGGAACAAAACAGACAGAATAAATGTCTAAACAAAAGCTTGCCGGAAAACAAAAAATGAGGACTTTGCAAGAAGATTACCTCGAACGAGTCTGTTGGCTACTCTTTGATAGCCCACTTTGTCCACATCCAAGCTCTGGCTAGGCAATGAAGTAGGCCACCATTTGGGCAACTTACTCTGAGCTCTGAGCTGGAGATTTCTTGGGATAGAGTTACTTGGAGAATCTTGACCAGAAGAAGCTATGGAGCTCTTCGAATCTCTTGAAGATGAACGAATGTTGTCAACAGCTACAACCACTTCTTTCCCACCAAGACTCCTATCTCTCCTAACTACTAGTTTGGGTTTACCTTGGAAACTACCCTTAAAAGCCGATCCTAATTTCACCAAAACCCTAATTGCAAAACCAAATACGAATCCAATCACAACCACACCTCCGACGAACTGCATAGTTGATTTCTTGCACGAGACAACGATTCTTCGGTTATCGTCGAGTGAGATTAGAGTTTGCAAGTCGGAGAGCGCGTCTTTGCCGGAATCGAGAAAGAAATGGAAGCGGGAAGTAGCTAGGGTTGAAATCCGGTGAACGTCTAGGGTTAAGCTGAGACTTTGGTCTTCGGCTCCGGCGGAAGACGGAGTAGAGATGGTAAGAACATTGCCGTCGCTGTGGTCGTAGGATGGGCCATTGGATTTCCGGTTTCGGCGAGGACGAGAACGACGGCGTTTTGGAGTGGAGAAGGATAAGAGAGGAGATTTGTAGATTTGAGATTTGGTGGCGAAGATTCGTGGGGAAGAAGAAGATGAAGAAGAACACGACGAGGTGGTCATGTTCATTGTGTGATTGTCCCTTTTTCGCTTTGTGGACTGAGAATGAGTTAGTTTGAAGAGCTTTGGTTTGGTCGAACCGACCGGTTTAAGCTGGTTTGGAGTAAACTCTCTAGATGACTCAGAGGCTTTTGAGATGATATTATAGAGCAAAAGAAGATTATTTTAAAAGTACATATAACTATGAAGAGTTTGTTTTCTTCTATCTTAAAAAGAATACATGTTTTAGACTTGAATCAACGAACTTAACTGACTGACTCTTTGAGAGAATTGCGAGGCGGCCAAGGAGTCGCTCTCTCATATGAAGTTTATTGCATCGAATCCGGGTAGTATGCGATCTGAATTCCCCCCCTGATGTCTAAAATAATCTTTGGAAAAAAGAATTCTCCGAAACAAAATCCTGCAACGAGAAAAGGAGATGCAGATGACAACTATAAACATGGGATGTTTCTTCGAATCAACTAGCATTCAGGTATTATTGGACTGATCCACGTTTTCTGCGACTTGGGTTATTCCAGCTTATCCCTTTTTTGTTTTTATGTCTATATAGATTTGATATTATGATGTTGTTGGAGGACTTACGCTAAGATAGATTTATCTAGGAAGAAGTGGCTCTCTGTCATCGGATTCAACACGGTGACTAGCCTGCAGAGACAGAGAAGAAAGACGAAACATCATTTCAGTTTAAGTCGGAAAATTACAAGGAACTGGATTTCACAGAAAATGGAAGTCTGTGTGTGTGTGTGTGTTCTTCACCTCTTCATTTGCTCCTGCTGCCATGTTAATGAATGAGTCTTTAGCCCTGAAGGAAATAACATAGGAAGAAAAAAGTTATATATGATTTATACGCGGGCAACTGAATCTCACACTTGAGGTTTCTCGAAAAGAAAATTGCAGAAAAGAAGAAGAAATGCACAGGGCCATCGATGTAAGAGTTTAGAGAACGATGACATGCAAAAGAATAATGATCCATAAAAGACACACCTATGCTCATCCTTAGTGTTAACTAATTCTACGTTCCCGTTCTGTTGCTCATCTTTGGCTTTTGAAAGGGGTGAAAAGAACTGCGTCAAATAGGAGTCAGGAAAACATCAGAGATGGAAAAAAGAGGTTCCTTTCCGTAAGTTAAATTGATACACCCGGAAGTGGTTTGCATGCATTTACCTGGTGCATCGAAATGAAAACTATTGAAATCCCCAGAAGAAAGTTCATGGTTAATACATGTCCAAAGAGTGCTGCAGATGCTATGCCAGTAAAAATTGTGGCAACCGTGGATGAATATTTCTTCAAGATTGTATCTGAGAACATACAAAAATGGAGACAACTAAATAATGTATCCATGAAAACAATCTTACTGCAAGGTTTTTGCTCGTGTATATATAGCAAAATCCAAAAATTTCCAGTCTCTTGAACCACCACCGAAACCATCCAGAAATAATACCCATAAATTAAATGAATTTAACAGAACTTAATGTCATTTTACCTGCATATTTGAAGAAAAAGGAGGATAGAATCCCTTGTGCTGCGTTGTTCAGTATCAGAAACACGGTAGCCCTAGAATGTCCTTGTAGGATGTCAAAACTGCCAGGACCTGTCGATATAGTGGCAAAATTGTTAGTAATGCGTCTAACAGGATTTTAAGAATCTTAAACAGTTATCATATTATTCTCTGCCGTGTTAAAAGACCCATACCTTTATATATAACAGTTCCTAGTATTCCGAGGAAGTTGAATATCGCACCATAACCGTAGAGAAATAAGTTCTGCACCAGGAAAATTAATGTTTTATACTCAGAATACATATAGAAACAAAAACAAAAACAAAAACAAAAGAAGATAGCATCACAGAAGAGGATCATGGTCCTAGAATTTGACATCAGCAAGACCATACCTAAGATGAGGAACCACATTACTAAGAGAACTGACTAGACCAAAGAACAGAACAAGTTCAACAACACGAGTCAAAATTTATATTCTAAACAGTAACTGACCACAGTGTTAGCACAGCCAACTAGACCATAGAACTGAAAAAAAAAAGTTCAAAAACCCAGGCCAAGAGTTCTGTTTTTATCATAAACTGCTACTGAGATACACAGTTTTAACCAACAGTTACAAGCAACGGCCATCACAAGCCTTCCTATGTTACTACAAGCCTCTCATTTCTCTGATGCTATGGAAAAAACTAAGTATCAGGATTAGCTAACCTGAAGATAAATGCTTGTGTCATACTGGCTCTTTAGAGCATACTCGTTGTAGACAGATGCCAAAGATGGGACAGTAACCTGCAAGATGAAGTCCCGAATAAGCCTCTAACACGAATTACAACTTTCCTTTGATGCAACAATGGGTGAACAAATGTATTAATTACAACAGATTACGTGCATGGAATCACTTCCATACTAAATTCTAAGTAAAGCAAATATAAGTACCAAAAAATGTAGCTTACAAAGATAAAGGTACAGATGTATGCACCCGTAGCAATTGGGACAGCCATGGTAGTAGAACCTTCAGGAAGAGAACGCAGCTGATTTACACTAATTCCTATCAGCAACAGAGCAAGTGCTTCCCACTACAACAAAAAAAGTCAAACATTTAAAATCCCATCAAAAGTAGGAGGTAATGAAGGTCAAACAGGAATATCCATAATAATATGTCTGATACCATAAAAAATCACACATACAGTAACCAAAAATAATTGAACCTGACCTGTATGATGGAAAACCGTCGCTTCATTATCATCTTCAGTAATACAGCAATCACCAAAACCTTTAGATTGCTGAGCATCTTCACAGTAGCAGGATTGAAATATAGCTGGCACAGTAGAAAAGTGGATTGCTGTGTGAAACTAAAACAGAAGAAAGACAGAAAGATAGAACCAAATAGTAGCCTAGGCGGCTAAATACATACAATAGCCGAGCATAATGTAACTATGTTGTAAGCAAATGTTCAGTGCAACTTTCACAGCAGACTCAAACATCTATCACCAAAAGTTTAGGTTCCTGACAACCCTATTAAAGAAGTCAAACTAAGTCCATAGCTAATGGCTCTGCTTCTATTCTGATGTTAGATGAAACCATTGCTGAGTTATATCTGCAGCTTAATTAGACCAAAGGATACATTCTTGCCAGAAAGCTAAAACCTTTTTACAATAAACCTTAGAACAACTAAGACAATTATTCAATTAAGTTATATCCACAGCTTAATTAGACCAAAGGATGCAAAAAATGAAAAATAAGAAACACATGTACCTGCATTGTGAACTTAAGATAGTTATTAATGGCATACAACCCTGCCGGAACAGCAAGAAGCACATTATTCCGAGCTGCCTGCGAAATAAAGGCTCGTGTTACTGCTTGCACTATAAATAGTAAGCAAATGAACTCGGAAGTTTCAAGTTTAATAGCAGGAACTAATTTAAGAAAACAAAATATAGTATTAGATGGATCTAGTGGTGACATAACGTCTACATTTCAAACAATAATGCTTTGAAATCCAGATGTATAACATACACAACGCTTACTAGACATTGAAAGACGAAGAAACTAATTCGAAATCTGAGACTATGCATACTACAATCCTAGTACAGCATCTTTGACAGTACTTCCAAATCTCTTAATTGCCAAGAAGAGGTACCTGGACAAACGTGGAAACAGATAGAAGAGGCTTCTCTCCAACTTTTTGGTGCCTGGCCTACAATATTACCACAAAAACTTGAGTATTAAAAGGGCGACCACTTTTCCTAGGTAAAAGCAAGACACACGTGAAAGAATCAAGCAACTGTCTATATGCACAAAAAAATGTGAACCCCATCTCATTCCATTACTAGTTAATCAACCTCAGCACACCCACCATATAGATACATACAGAAAAGGAATATGACTTTATCCCTCTTTAACAACCTAAGCAATTGGTTTCATGTTTTAGTGCAGAAGAAACATCTACCAACTACTTGTAAATGCAAGAGAGAAACTTAAATGGCCAACAAACGGAACTGATATTTCGCAAGAAACTGAAGTCAATTGAGAAACGTACCTGGATCAGAAGCATGACAATTGCAAAAATAACTTTAGCGATTTCTGTCAAGAAGTTGACGCTAATAGGACTAAAGTTGAACTTTCCATCCACCTTCGACATGTACACTAAGACAGGCTGTAAGGGCATAAAAAAAGGCAAATTTTCGATAAAATACGATGGTATATGATTCAACAGTGATACGATAATATTGATGGTAATCACAGATACATGGATGGTAATAGTAATATTGAAATCGCTAGTGTTTTAGCCAAGATAATTATACCTGTAAACCAACTAGCATGCAGTCACCAACTACCAAAAAGACATTGAGAGCTCGTTGTTTTGAGGATACTCTAATCTTGTGGTTGTCATACTCATAAGCCCTCGCTATAGCTTTGCTACTTGGAGAAACCAACCTTGAACGACATACGCTACACTCAGCCATCCCAAGCTGACAAATTCTAGACTGAGCTAAACCTGAAAATTAAACAAGAGAAGCAATCAAGAAAAAAAAAGAAACTTCATCTAAACACTTGGAAATGAGAAAGTGAAAACCCACCATCAGATCTCAAAACCCAAAAGAAAACAACAATGTAATAAGCTGAGAGCAGAATCAAAGCATAACTTGTGGCGACATTGTAAAAACAAACTCAGGAAAGAACAAATCAGAACCAGATCGATCGAACTAACCTCAATCGACCAATAAGATCAGCTCAACAACGCATTCCCTCCTCCCGCGTAAGATCCACAAGGAATTCGATACTCTCTTTCTCTTTATCCAACCTTCCTTCTCCTCTATGAAAGATCTAAATTACAGAAATTCAACAGAATCTACGACTCTCCGAGAGAGAGATAAGGAAGAAGAAGAAGAAGAAGAAGAAGAAGAAGACGAAATCCGTCGGTCGATTGAAGTGCGCTCTTATTCTCTCGCACGACCCAATTTTTTTTTTTTTTTTTTTTTGCTTTGATTTCACAACACCGTTTTATTGCGTTTCTTTATAAATAAATTAATAAAAAAACCAAAACATAACGAAAAATTAAATAAGAACAAAAAAAAAGATAAATTATATTTTCTGTCTCTTTCTTACGCTGACACTTGGTGATTGTGACAGACCAATGAGATTTTAGTATGAGTGGTAATGAAGCTTAGTGAAGCTGACGTGTCATGCGGGTGATGGAGGGTGGTGAGAGTTCCCGTAACTATTGTATCCAAGTTTTGGCTTTTTGGTCAAATGTTTCTTTCACTTGGACTTGTTTAGATTTTTCCTATTATTTATATATATAAAAACTTATTGTTTGTTTGTTTGTTTGTTTAGTTTAGCTCTATTTAATGGTGGTTCGTAACTTAGTTTAATGTTATTTAGTGGTGGTCTGGAGTATTTAACGTAAACACGAACATTAATTGATTTTGTTGTCTTGTATGAAATATCTAATTATAGGAGATCTTAATTAATTGCACTATAGAAGGTTAATTCATTCATCAACTTGTGCTGAATTTAAAACTTGTATATTTGTCTTTTTATAATAATAATATAGAGTACGTACTAAACTAGCAAAATTCTTTGGAGAATTAAAAAAATAAAAAAAGAAGATGATTTATTTTGGATGTTATATCCCTCATGTGAATTAGTTATTGGTCGAGAAACTAAATCTTTTGTGCCAAGAAAAAAACATGCCTTGACCATTAACTAATTCACATGAGGGATATAACACAGTTTTTTTCTTGATCAAAGGATATAACAAAGTTTTATCATCTTTTGTGACAAATGAGAATATAACCCTAGAAATATGTGACATATACGGCAACATCTATATTTCTCTTTCCCTAAAACAAGATACACACAATTTGCATGCACTTCCTTGTAGAATTGTAGTTGTAGACAAACATTTTAAAACAAGTACACAACGAATGTATTCACACTTTATAAACGATGCGTATAAAATTGCAAATGAAGTTTTCTTTTTGATAAAACTAGGGATCAACCTCCAAGTAATCTCAATTACAGCTGCAATGTGCATGACCTAGAACAACCAAAAAAAATACAAAGTGTCAATTAGTACACATTTTCACAAACAGAATAAAGAAAATTCAAAGCCAAAAGCTTACAGTTGGAAAAGTGTCATTAGAAGATTGTGATCTATTCACATGGTCATTTGGGTGCACACATTTTTCACCACGTTTACGACCAAGAATCTCAGCTGCTCTATTAGCAATAACCTGTGTTTGTGTCAGAAACAAAACATAAACACAAAGTCTTGTCTTCTTGTAAGATCCTAAGAAAACAAACCTCAAAGAAATTATATTACCTCATTAGCATTCATATTACTCTGAGTTCCACTACCATACAACAAGTGGGAAATGATCATTAAGCTGTCTTCTGCTACTCTTGTGCAGCTTCCATAATCGCTTCCCCAATCATTGGATCAAGACCATATATACTCCATGTTAACCTAACATCATCATCTATCAAAGTGACACCCCTATTCAAACTCCAACATTTAGCAACGACATTTATTTGTTTTCTTATATGTTCAGAATTCTCAGTTATTTCTACAAAATACTTGGAACGCAACCGGGAAAGGCAATCCAAAATCTCAGGTATGTTCTTTCGATAAAATAACTAAAAGCGTAGAAATATATTTATATCAGAAATAGATGCCTCTATTTGCAAATATTCCCATGTAATCAGACGGGCCGTTTTAAAGGCCCAATAAGTAGGATTTTAAATGTCAAAAGTTTAAACTTTAAATAAAAGCCCAACCTTTTTTGTTCTTCTTCTCGCTCGTTGTTCGATCTCCCTCGTCTGGTTTCGTTTCCAAAAGTAAGCTTCTCTACGATCTCGATTCTCATCCATGTTTTTCGATTATAGAAACAGATTCATAATCTCAATTTTTATCGTTTTAGATTAGTTTGGATCTAATAGTAGAGTTTTTAGTTTTGGGAATCGAAATCAATATGTTCTAGATTTACCTTTTTTAAAAAGATTCTCTCTAGCTAGTATTATTACGTATTTGATCAAAAATCAGATACACTTGCCTTAAACAAGAAACAATTAATATATATTTACCCATATTCATTTTTTTTGTTAGACCAATCAAGCAAGCAAGCCAAAAAGAAACTAACTCCAATGGATTACACTGTCGATATGGTTAGCGAAAACGAATACTAAATTCGATATAATCTTTTTTTATGTTTTTTTTTTCTTATTGATAGAGAAATGTTAATGCTCAATTACTATCATGCGGAGCTGTGTGATGAAAGTGAACAGAAACTGCGAGCTTTGTCGGCAAAAAGTCACTGAAGTGATGCATTGTGTCAACGGTACGTTTTCTTCTTCTTTTTGTTGATAATGGATTCGAAATTAGTGCATATCTGATGGGTTTTTTTGTTAATGATTCTTTGTTATTTTTCAATTTGGCAGTAGTTTACTCAGTGGATGTCGTGGGAGAAGACAACTCAATCAAGCTCAAGGCAAGAGCAAACCCTAATATAATTTTGGCGGTTATTGAACGTTACGGAGAACACGGAAAAATCTCTAATCTCCGTTTCGACGGCGAAGTTATGAACTTTCGCGGCAACGGTTATTACGGCCAATCAGGCTTTTACCTTCCTTCCAACTCCGCCGGTTATTATCCTCCTCCGCCGCATGCTTTCGCCGGAAACTATGGTTATCCTACGACGAATCCGCCGCGGCAAACGGAGGCGCGGATGAATAACCAGAATACAGAACCTCCGCGGCCACCGGCAAGGCCGTTTCATAGTTACTCTTACGTAGAACCGCCGTATTGGCAGACGAGTTCGTCGAGTGGAGGAAGGTGCGTGATCATGTGATTGTGACTCTGTTTGAGGAAGAAGAAGAAGTTATTTGTCTTAAAGCCGCGTTTGGTTATATTCGTGATTCCTAATCGCTGTTTTTTAAAATGCGATTGCATTGCGTTATAGACGTGGATTCTGGTTTTGTTTTGTTTGAAGAACAGTTAAAAATTAAGACAAATTGTTGATTGATGGATACTCTATATGTTGAGCAGAATAAAAGTTTGCTATTATGGTGTCAACATTTTTTTATATATGATTTGATTAGTTATGCCGTAACTTATCATGTATTTACAATGGAGTCATGAGATAAATGAATTGCTTTCTTTTTAAAGTATAGTTTAGTTTTATATATGACTAAGAAACAAATCCGCGAGGAAAAAATGAAATTCATGAAATTAGTATTACTAATCTTTTTTTAACAAAAAGTTAATGGAAAATAAATTTTCTTACTTTCATCTTCTAAAAAAAAGAAAAAAACTTGCATCTTCTAAAAAAAAGAAAAAAACTTGCAGTTTTTAAATTCATAATTAACCCAAACATAATTTCTTTACCAACCCATTACAAACATAAGAACAAATTTGCATTGGAACTGTGGTCATTCTATTCTCAATAATGCATGTTTTGTTTTGCTATGCAAAAAATATTAAAAATCAATTAACTACAATTTATGCAAACACTCAGACAAAACCAATTAGAAATTAATAGAGTTTAAAATCATAAGAGAAGTTTTAAATTAATTATTTTTTTGAATTGAATGTAAAATTTAATTCAAATCAAATCCCTTTTTACAATAAATGCCACAGTATTTTGAGAACTAAAGATTTAGGAAATGATGAAAACAGAGCTTAAAACCAATCTTAAAAACAGAGGAGGGAAGCTTTGGTTGATGTGAATTAGCGTGTTGACAGCCACAAATCCATGGCCTTGGTGAAAGCATGGTTTCCCGTATTGCGGATGGAATTGATGCGGTTGATAACGTTCTTATCGATTAGCTTGATTAGAGATGGAGTTGGCAGTGCGGTCTATTCGTGTCGCCGTCGATTTCTTTCTCTCTACAAGTGGTACACGGTCGAATGGAAGGCATATCGGAGCAAGAACAAGCTGTATCGAGGTCTGTTTGATGTGAGGAGAGTGATAATGTGATGCCAGGTCGCTGTGTAGTTTTTTTTTTTTGTTTTGTTTGCTAAACAGGTCGCTGTGTAGTTGGAACGAAGTAACTTCGAGTTGATTCTTTTCCATATTTCTCTCCTGAGATGAAACTCAAAGAAAATATGGTCCCTTGATTCCTCTGCATTGCCACAAAAGCTATTTTTAAAATTTTGATGGCCCAAGCCTCTATCATCATTATGCGTCATTGTTTTGACCTATATGTAGACTTTTTGTTAAATGATAACTTAAATTATAAGAACATAAACGTAAATAAATAACATGAAAGTAGGATGAAATAATGATGGAAAATTCTATAGAACGATCAATACGACTACTGGAAGAATAAAACCTATACCTTCCTTTCGCATGCTTTATCCTACCATTGCAAGTACGATTATATAACTTTCGCAGATTGTGAATGTGTTCGAAGAGCCTATGCTTTTTTATGTATGTAATTTTAGAAGTTGCACACTCTTTACCAAGACCGTCTCTCATCTACCTCCATTACGCTGAATTTATATAGACATGTTACTGCGAATAATCCTTCATAGACCTATTATTCAATCGGCATGATTCGCCCTAACCATTTTTCTCTTGTTAAATCCCGGAGATATGTGATACAATTCCATGTTTCGTTTCTCACGAGGTCCTATCACCTCCAAAAACCATTTGATAACATCATAGAGTGGTTCTTCCTTTCTTAACTTCCTCAAAAGAGTCACGAGACTCTATTGCCCGATACCAGAGATCAACATCTTTGATTTTCCTCACAAATCTTCAATACATGTCTGATCCTTCCCTTACAATTCATTATTCTATTTATATACTAAACCTCTCTTCTCTCATGTGTAACCCTTTTCTTTTTCGTCTTACTTTTCAGACTCATGCTTCACTTTCAGCTCAGAATCATTTACAGCTATCTTAGCACCATAGTCTCCACTTTGACCATTCTTCTTGCATACATAAGCCTTCCACATCCTATCACCATCTTACCTTGTTCTTCATACCAAATCATGTCTCTAATGCTATAAAGTTTCCTTTATATGGAAGATGTGTTATGTACCAACCGTACTACAAATCACCAAGTATTCGGTGTGAATAGATGACATATTTCCTCCCTTTTATTTGTTGGTAGAGTTTGTTCCAAATGATTAGGAATATATTATGTAAATGTCATTCTTGTATAACTGAGATCAAATCATTACAAGTAAGAGAAACGTTTTCTTGTTGTTTCTTATGCGCTAGTTGCTGCAGCTTCTTCAGACAGTAGATCACCAACGCTAGTTGGCTACTGTCTTCTCCTTTATGGAGTTTGTTTTCCTCCCAAATTATTAATTTGTGATTAGTGATATATGGAGCATTGTATTGAAGGCGAATCTGCTTAGAGCAGATGCGAAGACCCTAATCGTGTCTCGTTCAACAATAGATGGTGATGTCTATTTGGCCTCAACGACCATAGAGGTGTTGATCCCTCTCTTAGTGGTTTCGATCAGGAATTTGTATGTCATTTTTCGATTATTATTTTGCTTGAACTTATGAGTTTACTTTTATCCCCAAGGCTCTATTTGAGTATTTGTTGCTTTAATTTTACCATTTGCTTGATCAATATGTTGATTGAGACTTTGGCTTGTTTAGCTCTTTGTGGCTTTGTTGTATCCTTCTTTAGTAGAGGTTAAACTCTTTTATTTCAATGAAATTTCGGTTTGACCACAAAAAAAAAGATACGAATTTTGGATTTTTTTCCAGAGATTCCAAAAAAAACACAGAAAAAACAAAACATAAAGATATCCAAAAAATACCAATATCTAACGGTGGTAAACACAACGATGATAAGAATCCTCAGGATGGAGACGACATAACCGTAAGGAGACAAGATTGAATCGAGAACACCGCATCTAGTTCACATCAATTGTTTTATTTTTGTCATCAAAATCTTTAAAAGAGAGAAATATCGAAAGAAATAAAAATAGCAAAAGAGAGAGATATCGAAAGAAATACCGAAATCTGGTTTGTGTTTCCTTCAATAAAACTTCCGACTACTTCAGACTTTTTCAGATATCAACTCTGTCGTATTCCACCACCGACGCTGATCAAAGCAGATCTGATTACTTGTACCAAAACTTCCTAACTTATGAAACAAAAATTCTATAAATTTTGTGTTTTATGAACGATTGTTCCAATATATAAAAACACATAATCACAACTTTTCATTACAATTTTGAAAAATCACAACTCTTGATGGAATGATCCTCAACATACCTGTTCGGGTGCCTTTATCAACATATTTGTTTTTGTTACAAATCAGTTTTCAATTTGGTCACAATATTGTTTTTGTTCAGTCACAACATCTTTAGTCACAATTAGCCCCTGGACTAAACCAAAGCAAAACGTATTTGGGGTGAAATTTTGTAACCGAATTGGACTGAAATTTGTTTATAACTTAATTAATTTTATTAATAATTTTTTATACCAAAGAAATTTACTCAAAACTGAACCAAAACCGAATTTGGTTCAGAATATATTCAACGCTATATATATACATCCATATTTCCATTAATATATCATTGAGGCTCTGTGAATGAAGTGAGAATTGAGACGGATTGTATAAATTCGATATCCATCATTGCGAGTCCAATAGATTGGTTAGTTTTTAAATCTGAATTAGATTACTTTAGTAAGTTTAGAGGAGATTTTGAGGATTTTAGTCTAGTTCATATCTCTCAAAATGAAAATGTCCGAACCGGCTCTCTTGTAAAATAATTCGAACAGAGGTTATTTTTTTCCATAAGACATAACCGGTATGATTAGTTTTATAGGACAATCACCAAACTGTTTGCACTTGATCTATGGAAATCGTTGGAAAAAATTGATTATCAATGTATAATTTCTTAGTTCTATTAAAAAAAAAAAAAATCAGCTTATAATGTAATGTAAACATGAATGATCAAAACCGAGTAAATTAAGAAAACCAACATAACCAAACCTAGCCGAATAATTGAGTAACCGGGAATGTGCATCTGTACCGTAATCACAATTTAGGAACATTTTGAGAATTTCAAAGAAAAATTGTTAAAGAAATATTATGGAGTGTGCGAATTCGTCATTCATCGAGTACAGAAGAGAAGTCGAAGCAATCGAGGTTGATACCACTGAACCCTAATCTCGAAATCGATCCTCGATTCTTCCCTCTAACGAAGCAGGTACTTCTCCGTCATCAGCCGCGACTGCGATTTCTCCAATTCTCGTTTGTTTTCTGCCTTTGTTGATTCATCTGAGTCTTGTTTCGATCGTCAATTTCTGGATTTGCTAGAAGTTTCTTCCTCCAATTCGATTTGAGTAGAAACATTTCTCATCTATGCACGGGTCGATTGAATTCGATAGAAGACTAGGGCTTTGTTCGGATTCGGGCTTACTGGGGTTGAAATTATCTGTCGAATTCGATAATGGTGGCATTGTTTTTTACTAATAGTCTACGAAATGTATGGCCCTTTTCGATATTCAAAAGCAATGACTTGATGGAATCTATGGAGCTTGTTCACAGACTTTCAGTGCCTGAGAGTACAAAGAACTTTGTTTTTGCAATCAGAGTCCCCGAGCATGATTCCACTATCTACATACTTTCTGCTCAGAATTTATCCGAGAGATCAGCTAGTGATGCCGTCTGTCTTATACGGGAAATCCGTCCTGACGCTGTTGTGGCTCAAGTGGATAAATCAGCTTTCGGAGAAGCTCAAGTTGAGGAGAGTGTATTAGGAGATGGGTCAAGCGATTCGATCCCCACATCGGCTTTTAAAGTTCTTATACAGTGTTTTGTAGACAAGGTTAACAAAGAAAAGTATGAAAATGTTGCAGGGATCTTGGTTTTGAGGGAGATTTTTGGGACTAGTTTTAACGGACATCTATTGGCTGCCAAACGGGTTGCTGAGGAGGTTGGTTCATCGTTTATGGTACTGGAATCTCCTTTTGTCAATATCGCTGCCATGGATGTTTCCTCGGGAGAAGTTGAGGCAAGAGGGAAGATGCAAGGTCTAGCTAATAGTCTCATACCGCAACATTCTGGCTCTGCTGTATTTTCAAGCTCCAGAAGGTTTCTGATAACCAATGATGTACAGGAACAGATGCTGAAATTGTTATCTCCGCATATCACTCAGGTCAATAAAGAGCTTAGCCCATCAAGTTGTGTTGCCAGTGGAGTTTCCAATGAGATACAGTCCGATAGTCATGAGATTCCACCATTTGCTCAATCCATTTATTCGTTGCTTGTTGATCTTCATGACATATTTAACAATCTCCCATCTATTGGGAAAGCTCTAGCCAATGCCAGAAAGATGTTGTCTGATGTAAATAGAGGGGAATCCATGGATACAGAGGTTATTTCTGAAGTTTATCTTTTCCAGATTGCAGTTGAAGGTCTAAGAATTGCATTGAACAATGCTGGTCGGCTACCCATTAAGAACCTGGGAAGTTCAAGCCGAACCGAGGTTCAGTTTTCGCAGCTCTCTTCTGAGGACAAATCTTATGCACTCATGGCAGATCTTCTTCGTAGCCAGGCTAAAAAGTTTAAGAACATAGTAGCAGTAGTAGATGCAAGTAGTCTCGCAGGTCTTAGAAAGCACTGGAAAACTTGTGTTCCTCAAGAAGTCAAAGATATGTCTGAGCAGATGGTGCAAAATTTTGATGATGACGAGAAGACTAATGACTCGAAGTTAAAACGACTGTTATCTGATAAGCCTGTGGTAGCAGTCGGTGCAGGTGCAACTGCTATCTGGGGTGCTTCATCACTATCAAAGGCCATTTCTGCTTCTCCCCTCCTCAAGATTGTAACTTTGAAAGTCCCGTCTTCATTGAATCTGTTCTTGACACATACCCATAAGGCAATGACATTTGCATTTACCAAAGTGGCGGGTCCATCAAAAGTAATGGCACCAGGTTTTGCTAGTTCTGGAGCCAAATCAACATCTTTGGTTAAAGCATCTTTATCTGCCGAGAAAATCAGAGCAGTAACACATAGTATTATAGCTTCTGCTGAAAAGACAAGCTTCTCTGCCATGAGACTTGCATTCTATGAGATCATGCGGAAAAGACGAGCAAAACCTATCGGTACCTTACCGTTGGCAACATTTGGAGCCAGTCTTGCAACTTGTGCGGGGTTGCTTGTCTATGGAGATGGGATCGAATGTGCAGCTGTGTCTCTTCCTTCAGCTCCTTCGATTGCAAACTTGGGTCGAGGGGTTCAAAACTTACATGAGGCGTCTCTTGAAGTTAGAAGGAGAGAAGGCAACAGGATACAGAGCGCAATCGAGTCCCTTAGGCAAAGGCTGAAGAAAGTCAAGCTTCAATGAAGAAGAGAGTATATTTTTACTTCATTAAAATCTCTCTCTTAGTTACTGTATATATTCGATTGGCTCTTTTGTAGATACATGTTTCTTGTTCAGCTACTGGTTTGGTATGAACATTCTCTCTAGATGGTGACAGGAAATAGAAGATGGTTTCACTAGGAGAGAGCAAAGATCTTTGCAATCTTTACAACGTATCCACAGATTTTATGATTTTTTTTCATGGATAAAATATTGTCCTTACTTGTCTTGTCCCTTCATAACTAATTACAAACAGTTTGTTAGTGGCTTTCTTGTTCCAAATGTCTATATATAATATTCGAGGTTTGAATCATGCAAAATAATCCCAAAATCTTAAACTCTAATTTTTTGGGGGGGGGGAGCTTACATGCACATCAAGTGCTACACTCACGAATATTATTGTATGTACGTACATAACATGTAGTGTACGACATGCATAAGATATGCTACGTATGTATATGTATATACATACACGTTTAAAACCATATATAACTATAAATGTCGAAACTACAATAAAGATCTAAAAATATAGCAATATGAATGTTGAAAGATAGCTAAAAAAATCATACTCAAGTATAAAATCACTATGTCACATGGTAATAAATATTTCTGACAATTTATAACATAAAACAAATTTAAATTTTTTAAGTCAAACTCAGGATTAGTCACACAGTAGCTTGATATTGAAGCATACTCACGAGATAGTAAAAAGTCAGAGTTGAACAAATTCTCCTCCCATTGGAATATAGCTTTGTCTTCACTGATTCGAATTAAGACGATTAGCCAATCTTCTTATTACTATATTAGCCTCCGTCGATGCCATAATCCTAGATTGATAATCAAAATAAGAAAGAAAATGTATACAAAACCCAATGAATAAACAAGAACTATCGTATTTCAATCCAAATTATGAAAAATCTAAATCCAAGACGAAACCGAATGAAAAAAAAACCTCTGTTTGCTTTCAAGTTTCATCCCATTTTTTTGGTTTAATTAAACCACATCAATGTTCAAATTATGTGCAAAGAATTAACTGAAAAATAAATTACAAACTATTGCTAGTGATAAAACTATAAAAACAGACAAGATGTAAGCATTCAAAATGATAATTATAAGAGTGCCAAGATAAACAATTACAATATTGATATTTGAAAAAATTACGGGAAGTGAAACTTGGTTTTGCAAAAGCAAACTATCTCGTAATGATCTTTTGGGTATTTAGTGTGGTGACAACAAATAAAAGTTTCTCTAATGTGTTTATGTCGATGTAAAATTCAAGAATTGTAAGATAATTGTAAATTGAACCTAAATTTTTTACAAAAATATTAAAATAAGCAAGAAAAAATGTCAAAAAAGTATATACCTTTAAAAATGGACAAAGACAAAATAATATACCTTTCATTAAAAACTAAATACTTTACTTTCTATTATTTTAGGGGAAAAAATCTACTATTTTGCCAAAAAAATAATGTATTTACAAAAATTCCAAAAAGGGAAAACGTTCATTTTAATCACGAATTGTGCGTTTTGCGCCAAAATAAATACAGACTTTTGAATGAGCCGGAATAGATACAAACTCGTGTTGACTCGGCCACATTAGATACAAAATTAGTCAACGTTAACAGTCGTTTAAGAGACGTTAAATGGCGTTTAATGTCGACGTTAAATTAAAACGCCATCGTTTTAAGAACAGAAAAACAACAAAAAAAACCGGGAAAACGGTCATTTTAATCACGAACTGTGCGTTTTGCCCCAAAACAAATACAAACTTTTGAATGAGCCGGAATAGATATAAACTCGTGTTGACTCGGCCACATTAGATACAAAATTAGTCAACAACAGCCGTTTAAGAGACGGCGTTTAATGTCGACGTTAAATTAAAACACCATCGTTTTTAAAAACAGAAAACAACAAAAAACCCCAAATCTCTATCCTAAATCCCTAATTCCTTCTTCCTTCTCTATCTTCTTCTTCCTCTCGATTCCGACAACTCTATATCTTCTTCCTAAATCCCTAATTCCTTCATCTGCTTGTGGTGATAGCAGAGGTTTTGTAACAGAAGGTAATGACTCCGGAGTATGTCTTTTTATCAACGAAGAAGATAAGAAAGAGCTTTCGAATCTCGTCACCGAATTATTTCCCAGAAAACCGATATTTGGAGACGGTACACTACTGTAAAGATCAATCGACTGCCTACAAAAATAACATTACATAAGAGATCAAATCAACCAATAATTCATATTCCTCTTAGCTTACAACGTTGTGGAAGACACAAAGGACCAATTTGAGCAAAAAAACATAAACTTTGTGGCCAAATCACAATTAATTGAAATGGGGGAATAGAGATAAACCCGTAACTCTGTGGCCAAGCCGTAGTGTAAAAGCTAGGCTTACTGTGTTGTTCATTTTCATCATAAACTTCAGAAGAATTCGAAAGTAGATTATTGGGTCGAGATCCAACCTTCTTATAAAGTCAAACAGTCTCTGTTTATGTGTGTAGAACAAGATTTGATTCTTCTTTGCCTTGCAATGAAAAAATATTTGTAAGATTGTCTGAATCGAAGAAGATAGAGAAAGAAGAAGGAATTAGAGATTTAGGATAGAGATTTGGGTTTTTGTTGTTGTTTTCTGTTTTTAAAATGATGGCGTTTTAATTTAACGTCAACATTAAATGCCGTTTAACGTCTCTTAAACGGCTGTTAACGTTGACTAATTTTGTATCTAATGTGGCCGAGTCAACACGAGTTTGTATCTATTCCGGCTCATTCAAAAGTTTGTATTTGTTTTGGCGCAAAACGCACAGTTCATAATTAAAATGACCGTTTTTTGGTTTTTTTTTTTTTTAAAACGATGGCGTTTTAATTAAACGCCGTTTAATGTCTTTTAAACGGCTGTTAACGTTGACTAATTTTGTATCTAATGTGGCCGAGTCAACACGAGTTTGTATCTATTCCAACTCATTCAAAAGTCTGTATTTATTTTGGCGCAAAACACACAATTCATGATGAAAATGACCGTTTTCCCAATTTCAAAAAGCACTATACTGTTTTTATCGAAGATTTAAATACTCTAAGAACTATTAGTAAAAATCAAAGCAGTTGAAATTGAATCCATCATTAACCATATAGTTTAAGAATATCATTCGCATCCCATCGCGTCCATAAAGTGAATCCATCATTAACCATATATTATAAGCATCGAATTTACTTGCATAGAATGGGGGGGGAGAGAGAGAGAGAGAGAGAGAGAGAGAGAGAGAGAGAGAGAGAGAGAGAGAGAGAGAGAGAGAGAGAGAGAGAGAGAGAGAGAGAGAGAGAGAGAGAGAGAGAGAGAGAGAGCATGCATATCTCTAGTTTCCATTCAAGATCAACACTGGTCGTCATGGCTATGGCTAGACGGTCTTCAAGGTTCACCATTTGCGTTTCCCGTGGGACTCCAACTCTCGTAGTAGGCGGAACAGAGACATTAAGGAACTCTTCTTTGCGAAGATCCAAGGCTAGTATATTGTAACCCCTCCCTCTCCCAATGTGTAACCAGTAGATCGATCCATTCACACAAACCGATTTCAATGCCTCATAGACCTTGTAAGGAGGTATCCTCAATTTCCTCCATTCACCAGTTTCAACATCAAGAATACGACGTTCCACACACTCATCAAAACACATCCTCGCTACTTTATAGCTCCTCGTAAATTTGTCTCTACCGAATCCCATGATCCAATTTCGCGACCCTGGTCCTGAAAAGTTTAATTTTTTAACTTCAAATTGACCCATCAACGCAAAAAATGAAAAAAACCAAATATCTATGATAGATTTTACCGTTTCTTAATCGAACTGGATCTGGACCGTAAGGGAATCGCAGGAGTTGTCCGATCGAGGGGTTTAAAACGCCGACACAATCTTGTTCGGGGATGCAGACCAAACCGTCGCAAGTCATCAATGGGCGTGTGGCGTTGCAGTGAAGATAAACGATCTCTTCGTCTCCTTCGAACCGTGACTCCGAGAGGAGACTCGGTCGGTCGCCGCAGTCGCAGTTGTAAGCAGCCAGGATTTTTCGGCTCTTTTGAAGACTCATACGCCTCTCCACCAACATTTCCGATTCCAGGATTGATTTCCATTGCTTTGAGACGGTTTTGAATTTGATGATTGATTTCAAATGCAGTCCAAGAAAGATTTCTTCCAGAAGTTCGGGAACTATATATGTGCATCGAATTAGGGTTTTTTTCTTCTTCCCCCATTTTTGGTGCTTATCTTTTTGTGTGTGCATGGTTCTGACAAATTTCCCAATATATATAATTATATATATCAAATGATTAGTCGAAGATTTGAAATTTCCGTATTATGTTTTAGGGCCATTTTATTTTATTTTATTTTATTTGTCTTCTTTTGGATTGCCCTTTTTGTATATTGTTATTTATTTAAAATTTGATATTTGTTATGTATATGCATATTTTAACATAATTATAAATTACAAAGTTTAGAAATACTAACTATGGTTCACTACTTGGTCTACCGACGAGCAAATTAGGGGAGGTAGGACATCACGGAACTCAATTCTAACCAGTAGATTGAACCATTCACACAAGCAGACTTCCTTCTCACATCCACTACGTACGGAGGCGGATTCAGAAGTTTCCGCCATTCCCCAATGTTGACATCAAGAATCTCGCAGTAAAGGTTAGGATCAAAGAACATCCTCACTACTTTATAGCTCCCATCAACTTTGTCCCTACCAAATTGATATAGCGCATCTGATGCAGTTAGTGGGATTGTAAAGATAGTACATCTTTAGTGGGAGCTGCTAAAGTTGTTCCCCTTATTTTGTTTTTTGGTTTATAGATTTACCGGTGAAAAGCAGTTGGTCGTAGCGGCAGGTCACTGTGGAAGGGTTTAAAACGTTGACCGAACCTGGAACGGGGATGCAAACCAAACCAAGGAAGTCCAAGGAAGATTTTTTCCAGTAGATCGGATTAGGGTTTTTCTCTTCTCCCCCATTTTTTCTGATCGTCGATCAGCGATAAGTATATGCTATATGGGCCGTTATTGGCCCATATATATCACTCAAGAAGGCAAATTACCATTTGTACATTTTAATTACAATTCATTGTTACACGACAACAATTATTAAATTACCAATTTTAATTAAATTACATTTTCATTACAATTCGTTGTATCACTCAAGAAGGCAAAGGTGTTTTTTTTATAACATTTTAATTAAATTACTTTTTTTTCTTAAAGGCAAAGGTTATAACAATAATTAAAACTAAGAAGGGGTTATTAAATTACCAATTTTAAAAAGATTTGATAGAAATAAAATTTCTAACATTGTAATGGACTTTGAACGAACTATAAATAAAGAATCATAATGAATTCCTATTAATTTAGAAGATTATAAAGAAAATATTGCTATAAGTTTTTATAAGCTGTAATATAATTAATTTATGTTATTTACATAAAAGCTTATCAAAATGTTCAGAACTTTAATCCCATTTTTGTTTGTCTTTGGCTGTTTAAATATCTCATAAAGGCCTGGCCGCTTTAATCCGCAAGTCATTCAATTTGTTTACCTGTAAAAAAAGAGAATCAAATTTTATTTTTAAGTCAAATATGCATTCGTGAAATTTTTTTTTTTTTTTAAATCATCGATATTTTCTAAAAGATATTTTATAATAAGTTCTGAATTTTACCTTTCTCTCCGAAATAAATTGTGTCGCCATGTTGTCCAAACAAGACTTACTTTGTAGCAAGTACCAAGCAGCGCTATAGCAAAGAATTTGTTTTCTCCAATTGCACGACCCAACTCTGCTTTTTAACAAGATGATAAAACATTAACAAAGAATAACCAAAGATTATCCAAACAACAATATGTTCACATGCTCACCTTTGCCCTTGTCGAGAACATTAGTAATCGATGAACTCATTATTGAACCACTGTTTTGGTAAAGACTCTCTTCCTGTAAATGAAATAAGACACATGCAAAGACATTTCAGTTCTTGCATATATGAAACATGCAAATACAAGATTAGTAGTTAATAAATGACGCATACTCACAATCCGTTTGCGGTTGTTCATAAGTTTAATCAAAGAGAACTCAAGCTTTGCTTTTGCTTCTTGTGAGATAAGTTCCCATATCAAAGAGTATGATAGAAACCTCCCACAGGGTGTGTATGGACAGAGTAGATTTAGGTCGCCATTAAGGACTTTTGATTCTATGTATTCTACAAAAATACAGATGACAAGATTTAGATTACACATAAACTCAACACAAAGTTAAAGGCAACGGAGAAACGATACCTTTAATGCATGGTGCGCATGTATAGTGGCCACACCCTAAGTTTTGGCATTGAGACATAACATCACAAAGACGACATCGAATCTGAAATTTAGAGCAAACCAATAGATAGTGTGAAATCAGTATTTGTCAATCAGTATTTCTCACAACTTAAAAGACCAAAAGTAAAAAAAACATACCAATCTTGAATCAAATTCAGGATTTGTCACAAAGTAATTTGACAAGAAGTTATACTCGGAAGCGAAATCAGAATTGAACTTGTGTTCATTCCTATCGAAATTAAGAATTCATCAATGGTAAGAAAACATAGTGAATTTGAACAAATTATATCTCAAAAGTAAAAATGATATAATATACCAGTCATAGAACACAAGAAGAACAGCAGCACGATCCTCACTGATTCGGAGTCGACTAGCAAGTCTATTGATTGATTCAAGAACCAAAAGAAACTGAGTCTCATTGTTGTTCTGTCAAGAGAAAACACGAAACATAAATCAACAAACCGAACAGTAATCCAAACGAATACAACAGCCATCACAATTGCCAGAAATTGAACTGCTGATCCTAAACATACAAAAACTTCTATTGAATATGCAAGAATCGGAACCAAGAATGAGAAATAAAAGTATACATTATCAAAAGCTGTAAAAGACGGAACAGAAGGGAATAATATACAGACGAGGCATAGAACTCGAATTGGAAGAAACGAAAAATAAAATGCCTTTTTTGTTTTTAACAACAAATAAAATGACCCTTTTAAATTCGTGAATGGGAAGGAAAATTGCTTATCACTTAGACACTTGAAACTTATTAAATAGGTCAAAAATAAAATAGAATAGAAGTGATTAGTGAAGGAGAGGACACATGAGAAAGTGAAGAGAAATGAATTTTTGGGAGAGAAAAGGTTAATATATCCTCTATATTAAAAGATGAACATTGGAGATCAAAATTGTGTCAACATCACAATTTTTCTCAATTTTTTTATTTTTTATTTAATTAATTAAACTCTTAGCACTATCCTAATTGCTAAACAATTATTTTTCCAAACAGCACTAATTCCATAATAAACTTATCTACATTCCCAAACAATTAATATATTTACTAATTTACTAATTGTTTACTGTCAGTTTATATTTATACCGATATATATACCAATTTCTAATATAAATATACGACTATTATCCAAATAATTTTTATTTAACCGACATTGAAAGACTATGAATCCGAAATTTACCATTACATTCAGCATTTTTTTATTTTTTATTTAACATTAATGGTGCTTCATTTATTTGAGAAATATACATTATATATTAACATGATATAATGAAATTATTAATAACTTAAAAATAATATGATTAGTAAAAAAACTTTTTTACAAATATACCAAACCAATATTGACAAAAACATTACAAAACTTTACAAATATATTTTAATATACTAAAACATTATATATATAAACTCAATTAAAAAAATATATATTTTAATCCCGTGCATAGTACGAATGGTAACTTAGTATATATATATATATATATATAGGGGAAAATATTCTCAATCGGGTTTAGGCGCATATTATTATTTACTGATTTTCCTTTCGTTTTTTCAATATCCTTTTTATCATCATATCTTAATTTTGTCAGTTTTAAATATTTAAAAAAAAAAAAAAAAGACGACAAGAAAAATATTTCAGAAATAACATGTTCACAAATTTTTCTAATAATTAATTCTATTCTGATGATATTTTATTTCGAAGGTCAAAAAGAGAAAAAAACTTTAGGACTTCATCTTAGACGATATCTCTAAGATATATATTCACTATTGCATACACTAAAAATAAAATTTGAAGCTTTGTGTTTATGAAAAATGGTTGTGCTAAAACTGAAATTTATATGTGTCGTTGTCAGTAATATGAATAAGAAATGATTAATAAAAAATGGTTGTTCGATGTCTCACCTCGTTCATTTGGTCCGACCTTGTTGTAAGTGCTAATATATGATGTTATGCGTGAATGATTAAAATGCCGATTTGGTTTTTGAGATTAAATTGAATACTCACAAACGATGGGTCTCATCCCTATTTATATTAAAAAAGATATCTTTAAAATGGATGATGGAGATTAAAACAATCTAAGGGCTGATATTGAAGATATGATCATAATTGCAAAACTCTAATTAAGGTTGGGGATTTATAGGGATTGATAAAAAAAGCAAGATTAATTGAGGCGGATCTTTTGATATTTCTTGTAGAGAAAGAGAAAGAAAAAAAGGTGTTAGAAAATATCTTAGAAATCTTGCGAAATTAGTCTTGAACTTTATAAAGATCCATACATGATCATATATGGATCATATTATATAATAATAGCACATGTATATCTCCTTTTCAGATGTACACCTAAACAAACTAAACAAAATTTAGTTATATTTAAAATATTCATTTAATACATGCCTATACTATATTTATTGTTACATTAAATTAATACTTATTATGAAAACGTTTAAATGGAAAAAATAATTTTGTACTAATTAAAGGAAATTAATAATATTAAAGCACAATACTATAAAAATATTAAAGCACAATACTATAAAAATAGTAATTTAATGGTAAGTTATAATTTAAATAGTTTATTAATAATATTAAAGCAAAATACTATAAATTAAAATCTCGGTAATAATAGTAATTTAATTCGATTTTAACCAAAACATTGTAGATACGATGGCTATATTTAAAAAGTTAGAATATGTTCATGAGTTTTAGAATGTTAATATATTTTAATTATTATAGTCAAAAATCAATTTATATATGTGTACTTCTAAAATTTTAAACAAAATAAAATCTAAAGATTATTTTACATTAAATGGGTCATGAGTTTTTGCATATTTTTAGATATGCAAAATATAATGAAATTAACCTTTTCATATTACAAAATGTCTACCTAGGTTAAAATAAAATATTACATTAAACTTAAATAAAAGGTTAAAATAACATATACAGTGCATATATGATATGAATTATATCTATTGTTACCTCTTTAATATAAAAAATCACAATCTGATAATTAAAAAAAAAATAAACGAACAAAAAAATTAAACAATAACGTGATTTTTAATAATATTATAATGTTACTGTTGGAAAATTAATAATTAAAACTATTTTTTAACCACACTACTAAATTTAATTAGAAAATTCAATCCTGATGAACAAAAGTGTTATCAACGTTTCTAATATGAGCATTACGATAGCATGATAGGTTTAACTTCTATTTATTTTCATTAAAAAAAAAGACACGTGTTTAAATTTTTATCTATTTGAAAATTTTGAATGTGTTATGAAATTTTTAAATGTTAGCAATTTTAATCATATAATTAGGGAGTTCTCTCTCTATTTAAGAGGTCCACCTAAAAAAATCAACAATTTTACATTAAAAATTATTTTGAGATAATCATTTAATCCATGTTTATTTATTATAAATTTATAATTATAGTTTTTATGCATAAATCTAAAAGTTATATAAAATTTATAAAACACAAGAAATTAAGTGTAATGGATAATAATTAAAAAAATTTATATATATATATATATATATATATATACATCAATTTAATAAGCATGAAATAAAATTTACTAATTTTAGGATATAAGTAATTAAAATAATCTATGAAATATATGACTATTATAGATTTGATTGGTACTTATAAAATATAATTTTTAAATTCAACAGAAAATATTAGATTTGTAATTGTTCATTTGAATTTTTTGAATGAGTTTAAAAAATTTTGAGTGTAAGAAAATTTTAACTGATATAATGAACATCAAATAGTGAAAAAAATATTCATTAAACTTTTACAGAAGAAAGTTTTTAGTAATGTTATGTAAGAATTTTTTTTAAGAATTTTGGTAATGTATTATATGAAAATCATAACAGTAATATTTTTTTATCTACATTGCATATTATTTAAAAGTAATTAAAACATTATGCATTTATGATAAAAATAAGATTTTTTTTATATTTTACAAAGTTGTGGATATGTAAATGATTATAAAAATAAAGAGAAAATGAATAAAATTATGGGTAAATGACATGAAATAATCTAATAAAAAATATGGAAAAAATAATTATGAATAATCGAAACACCAAAATTAAATAATAAATTGAGTGTAAAGAGAATTGAGATCTGAAATGGAAGGAATAATGGCTAATTTTTGTTGAATAATATTAGCAATATCTATATAAAAAAAAAAAGTTAGTATATGAAAAATCGGAGAATTTCAAAAATGCCACTTTTCAAATATTATTTTGCAAAAATGCCACCATGAGTTATCTATTTTCAAAAATACCACAAATTAGGGATTTTTTAATTCTTAAACCCTAAAATTCTAAACTCTAAAAAGAGTTTTGATCCTAACAAACCCTAAACCCTCAAAACTAAACCTAACATAACATAGTTAATCCAAACATAAATGATATTTTGAGTAAATAATATAATATTAGTGGCATTTTTGAAAAGATTTTAGAAATATGCCATTTTTAAAAAGTGACATTTCAAAAATGGTATTTTTCAAAATTTCTTATGAAAAATTATATATGTGATTTTATATACCTTTGCTCATATGTTTAAGTATAATAGATGGAAGTCGGAAAAAACTATATGACATTCTAAAAGTTTTATTTGGGTTTTCTTCGAACCATATAAGAACAATTTGAAAATTTAAAAATGTCAAAATTCCATGTTTTTAAATAAAAATTTCAAATTTTTTACATTAATTAATAAAATAAGTAAAAAATCGATTATTAGAGAATCTCCAACTCATCTCTATTTTTTACTTTAAAATAGAATTTATAGTCAAATGTTTTTCCAACTCACTTCTGTTTTCAATTCTAAAATAGAAAATGTTATTTTTGCTCTATATTTGGAAGAAAAAATAGAAAAATATTTTGTTTTATTCTAAAATAAATGACAAAATATCATTTTTCTAAAATAAAAAATACATTGAAAAAAAAATAGAAGAATCATATTTTTTATTTTATTTTAGAATAAAAAATAGAGAATTAGAGATGGTGTTACGAGATTACGAGATTCAAAGGATGCACAACAAATGCAGTGATACACAATCTTTGAACATATGCGATTCTATATGCACCAATATCCACACAAAAAAACACATGTTTCAAAAAAAAAATTGAATGAAATGGTTTTATTTTTAAAATTGTATTGGATAAAGTCAAATATAAATAAATCCAATATAAAAACATCACAAACATCCGTCATCGGTTCTCGGTCTGAAAACAACAGAAGTGTTATGGAAGAGAGTAAGAAAAGGCCACTCATGGCAAAAGTGGGCCCATAAGTATCGTGCTCAGAAAAAACGTGTTCTCGAGAATCAATGGTGACGAGGAGGTCTTCGAAAACTGAAGGAGGCATCCCTCTGAAACCTTTTGATTGAGATTACGTTGAGATTTCGATAATCTATTCAAGAGGTGCAAGAATTCAACACGGATCCGGTATTAGCTCGACAATACCCTTTTGTCTAAGTACTCTCCAAATTCTTATTAAGAAAATGGAGAATGAGAGGGGAGAAGTTGTTGGATATAATTTTATCAACATTTGAAGTTTAGGGAGAACTAGGTAATTCCACAAAAATATTCAAGTGTTAAAAGACGATGAGTAAAAAATTTAAGTATATCACAAATTTAGTAGACTTGTGAAGTCTAGCAAATTTTTGACAGATTTGAGTTAAATTTGCCAATTTTTGGTAGATTTTTCGAAAATCTTATTAGTAAATTATTTTGGTAGGCTCTGCAGAAATTTAGTAGATGTTCTGAAAGTCTTCCAAACTTGTTGGCAGATTTAGATCTCAATCAGTCTCTTAAGATGCATATGTTTCGAAAGTTTTCCAAACTTACTGGTAGACTAAGATGTAAATTTACAAAGCTGCTATTATTTTGACAGACTCTACAATTTCTTAGCAGATTCTTCGTGTGTTTACTTTTTAGTAAATTCTCTGAAAGTCTTTTAAATTTATTAGCAAACTTAACTATCAGTACGCTGGTCTACCAGATTGACTACATATTTTTTGGTAGACTCTGCGAAAATCTTCCAAACTTAACAGTTAGCTTTGATCTATATCTCTTAGTATATCATTATTTTGACAGATTCTACATATTTATGTTAGACACTGCGTTCTCTGAAAGTTTTATAAACTTATTAGAAGGCTTAAATATCAGTATGCTAGTCTGCCATTGATTTGACAGATTTCGTGTATTTTTGGCCGACATTTTCAACGTCTTCCAAACTTAATGATAGACAGTTAGTACTGTCAATTCAGATTAATCCGCGGATTATCAATCCGCACCGCGACTGTTTTTTGTTTTCTAGATTTTGGTGGACTGGTCCGCGGTGGATTGCGGTACTAAACATTAAAATTCTAATCCAAACCGCTTAAGGTTTGCGGATATGAGGATCAATCCGCGAACTAATATTTTAATCGGAACGAAAAAACTTTTTGTTTTCAATTGATCTTAGGAGCCATAACTATAATTTAGTGTCCATAACCATAAATAAAAACCAACTAATAATTTGAAGATTAAAAGAGAAACTTCAGAAGAAAGAGAAATAGAGAAGTATCAAATAATAAAAATTGAAGAAGTAACTTCATAAGCAAGAGAACTAGAGAAGTATCAAGTAACAGACTGAGAAATAACTTCATGAGTTTGAAAACAAGAGAAGTAACTAAGATGTCCTTCTTTCACCTGAAATGACTTCATAAGTCAAAATCCTAAAAGTCAAATAGTTGCAAAAGATATATTTTAGTTTTAATATTTAATTTTTTTTATGAGTCCGCGGTAAACTTCATAAACCGCACGTACCAATCCGCTACAGACCGCGAACCGCGGCGGTCTCAATCCGCTAGACCGCGAATAGGAAAAATGAAGTCCTAAACCGCTTGATTACATGGCAAACCGGACTACAATTCGCGGATTTTAGTCCGAATTGACAGCTCTAGATAGACTTATATCAAAATCTGGTAGTGTGCCATTATTGATTTTGTGTGGTTTGGTGAGATTTTGCAGATCTTTTCAAAGTTTTTGGCATTTTTTGACAAGACTTAATTTTGACAGATTTTGCAGCTATATAGATCTTAACAAAGTCTGCTAAAATTTGTTGACTGATTTATATTTCAAATTTTAATTGGACTAAAATCTTTTAGATAAAAAGTGTATATATACAAGCAAAATTAAATAATATATATATATATATATACATATATATTATTTAATTTAAATTTTGAGCTAATCAAGTAATGTATTAATAGTTTAAAACAAAATTTATTAATTAAAAAGAACAATTTTGGTATTACAAAAAAAAGTCTAAAATAGATTATTTAAATAATGGAAACTTGAATGGTTATCCTAACTATTTTACAAAAAAGTATGTTATTCTAGGTAAATTTTCCTTTAGTTTAACTATTTTAAGTCTTTTTGATTTCAAATTATATAGAAACATAATTAATCTTTTTAAACTTCATATTTATATTATTTTAGAATAGAGTAATTGCAATATCTAACTATAGATAACAAAAGAATTGAGTAAATATCAATGATGATTTTTTATTTAGGTGGACAAGAAAAAGAAATAATTTGTTTCTACTCTACCCTTTTTTATATCAAATATTTGTGAGAAACTTTTATCCTCTCCGATCAAAAAAAAATTTTGACGTTTTTTTCCGACGTTTTTTTCGACGGTGGTGAAAAAAAGAGATGATGTTGGTGATGGTGGTGGTAAATAAACTTTTTATTTTTCTTTTTATTCTCTCATTTGCCGTTTGGGAAGAAAAACAAAAAAGACGATGGTGATGTTGGTGGTGAAGAAAACGACATCGATGGTAGTGGCTATCGGCGATGGTGTCGGAATAGAAGACGTCGGCGAAGAAAAGATGATAGTGATGAAGATAGTGGTGTTGAAGAAGATGTTGACGGTGAAGAAGATGACGGTGATGGCGGTGGCAGTGAAAAAGACACCGGCAATAAAAAATGGTCGGTGGTGAAGGAGGTGAGGAAATATGGTGGTGAAGGAACTTTAGCTATGAATAAATTTTAAACGTTAATATAAAAGTTAAACAGAAACAAAATTAGTTAATGGGTTACATGAATTATTAATCCGTTATTGTTATTGTTATCAGTATAATTACGTAAAACTTGTTATTATCATTGTTATCAAGTTAACCTCGTTACTATTATCAGTGAATGTTTTTGTATAAATTACAAGTTAATACATATATTATATGTATATTTTCTATCTTACCATGTTAATACAAATATTATTTAGATATATAATATCTTAATATGTTACAAGTATGTTATCATTGTATATAACATGTTATTATAATTGTTACCATATTAATTATGTAAGGTCCTTTTTTATTATACTGATATGGGAGAAATAAAAAAATATTAATTCGCAATTTTAAATTGATATTTCATATTTTATATGATATGATAACTGGTTTAACTCGATAAACATGCATTTAACACATGATATGTAAACTTAATGCGATACTATATTAGTTAGGATGGTAATCAAATAATTATCCACTAAATTTAACATCAGGTGAACAATGTTGTCTGCAATGAATGAACAGTGTCAACGACGGGTGAACAGTGTTGGTGGCGGATAAACAATATCAACGACGGTGGATGAACAGTGACGACTACAATGGCATTTTGTGTAACTAAACTAAATCAAAAGGGTATTTATAATTTTTAGAAAAGTATCTTTGTTAGTTTCCTAATTTTATTTTTATGATTGCTATTCTTTTAATTTTTCTTTTATTTATGGCTATATATTAAATTCACCCCATATTACATAATATATATCAAATTTAAAATAAATAACAACGTACAAAAAAGGAATCCAAAAGAAGACAATAAAAGAAAATGACCACAAACATAATACGGAAACTTCCAATCTTTTGACGTTAAAGCCTTAAAAAACAAAAAAAAAACAAAAAAACTGCGATCTTTGGGTTTTTTTTGATATATTGGGAAATTTGTCAGAACCACACACACAAAAAGATAAGCACCAAAAATGAGGGAAGAAGAAAAAAACCCTAATTCGATGCACATAGTTCCCGAACTTCTGGAAGAAATCTTTCTTGGACTGCCTTTGAAATCAATCATCAAATTCAAAACCGTCTCAAAGCAATGGAGATCAATCCTGGAATCGGAAATGTTCGTGGAGAGGCGTATGAGTCTTCAAAAGAGCCGAAAAATCCTGGCTGCTTACAACTGCGATTGCGGCGACCGACCGAGTCTCCTCTCGGAGTCACGGTTCGAAGGAGACGAAGAGATCGTTTATCTTCACTGCAACGCCACACGCCCATTGATGACTTGCGACGGTTTGGTCTGCATCCCCGAACAAGATTGTGTTAGCGTTTTAAATCCCTCGATCGGACAACTCCTGCGATTCCCCTACGAACCAGATCCAGTGCGATTTGAGAACGGTAAAATCTATTATAGAGATTTTGTTTTTGCTTTGATGGGTCAAAAGAAAATTTTAAAAAAATCAAAACTTTCAGGACCAGGGTCGGGAAATTGGATCATGGGATTCGGTAGAGACAAAGTTACGAGGAGCTATAAAGTAGCGAGGATGTGTTTTGATGAGTGTATGGAATTTCGTATTCTTGATGTTGAAACTGGTGAATGGAGGAAACTGAGGATACCTCCTTACAAGGTCTATGAGGCATTGAAATCGGTTTGTGTGAATGGATCGATCTACTGGTTACACATTGGGAGAGGGAGGGGTTACAATATACTAGCCTTGGATCTTCGCAAAGAAGAGTTCCTTAATGTCTCTGTTCCGCCTACTACGAGAGTTGGTGTCCCACGGGAAACCCAAATAGTGAACCTTGAAGACCGTCTAGCCATAGCCATGACGATCAATGTTGAGCTTGAATGGAAACTAGAGATATGGAGCATGGATACAAAAGTAAGAAAATGGAGCATGTGTTACTCGATAAGTTTAGCCGATAGAGTTGTTTCTTGGGGATGGCGGAAAAGGTGGTTCACGCCCGTGGCTGTTTCTAAGCAAGGGAATCTTATCTTCCATGACAATAAGAAGAGGCTGTTCAAATATTATCCAATGACAGATGAGATCCGTTGTCTCTCCTCAAACACTTGTGTCATATCTCCTTTCTTGGAAAATTTGGTCCCACTTCACTTAAAATCAAACCATCCGCATCCTGATCCGATAAACTCGGATTTTGAAACGAGGACATCCAGATGCCACCGCTTGTTTTCGACCCATTTGGAGTCGGGTTCTTGGATATCCAAAGTTTTGAAACGGAATGAATTTGGGATCCTAGATATTATGTTTACCTCTCTAGTAGTAGCTGGTTATATCTGGTTACGTCGCTAGGAGTTACTTATCTAGTGTCAAACTATTATTTGGTTTTGCTTACTTCTGGATCCTATGATATTTATTTTGCAAATTTGTTTCTCTTCTTCTTTCGTTTAACATTTAAACTGATTATAATATGGATCTCTATCTATCTATGATTTCCCATCTTTCTCCCCTTGCTATGCTAGCAAATACAATGCTTCAAAATTTCCTACTTGATAACGGATATTGACTATAAGCAAAACTTTATGTGATGTTATCAAAATTATAGTTTAGCATAAGGCGATTAATATATACGGTTGGTTAATGATGGATTCACCTTATGAACGAGATGACATTCTACACATGGGCATGGCATGCAAAAGTATTATGTATAACAGTAAAAACCACGACCTTCACCCAATTGTTTAGAGCATCTCCATCCAAGAGTTCTTATAGGATTCTTAAATATATTAAACTATTGTATGGATATCTCAAAATGTTGAGAACTGTGAACTTATTTGCTCCGATTAGCTTCGATCTATTAGCTCCGATTGATTAACTCCTATCAATCTCTTTAGCAAATCTATGTTTGAGCAAGAAAACTAAGAACAGAGAAGATTTAACGAGTTCGGGTCCTTAACCGGATCCCTATTTCTCGCCGGTGATAACCTCACCGGAATCCACTATCTTCGGCGGTAAAGTTTCGCCGGAAAAACTTCAACAGATCTAGTCTCTCTCTTACTTTCTCTCTCCTTTTACAACAAGAATAACGATAAGGATGAGAGAAGCAAAGTCATGAGCTTTTATCAACAACCTGCTGCTCACGTGGCACACACATAATACCGTAACCATTAAGAGAGATAAACCTGTCGTTACATAGTGGACTTTATATGAAAGACTATGTTTGGTGTAGAGTCTTTCCCACATTTGGCTTTTCACCAAGACTAAAGTGTGACTTCCTTGGAGCCTTCATAAACTTGAGCTTTTCCTTCTTCTTAAGCTAATCACCTTAGCTTTCTCATCTTGATCTTTGTCTATAATCTTCAAATCTCCACCTTAGACACATATCACTTCATATCTTCACTTGGTGAATCTTCTTGTACCCTTTACCAAATACTTACACCCTTGACCGGATGCAAACTTCTGCTTGTTTCAGTTTTTAGAAACACGAAGCATCTTCAATGTTTCTCTCATCTTTTACACTGGTAGTACCTTGGTAAAAATGTCAGCCGGATTGTAAGTAGTAGCAATCTTCAGTACTTGAACAGCTCCCTCATTTATCAAGTCCCTGATAAAATGATACTTGACTGCTACATGCTTTGTTCTTTGGTGGAATACATCATTCTTAGCCAACGCAATGACACTTTGAGAATCACAGTATACTTCCACAGCTCCTTGTGAAAATCTCAATTCCTCTGCTAAACCCTTTAGTCAAACTCCTTCTTTAATAGCTTCACCCAAAGCTATATATCCAGCTTCAGTTGTAGATAACGCAACTACCTTAGTTAGATCTCCAATTGATGACGTTGCCTCCTGCTGTATAGAGCATTCCATTTATTGATCTCCGGTTGTCTAAATCAGCTGCAACGTCTGAGTCACTATATCCTTTTAAGATAAAGTCGTCTTTTCTCTTGTAGCACAACTTCACTTCTGTAGTCCCCTAAATATACATCAATACCCACTTGACAGCCTGTCAATGCTCCTTGATTGGCTTTCTCATGAACCTACTTATTAGACCCAATGCATAAGCCAAGTCTGGCCTAGTTCCAACCATAACATACATGATGCTACCAACTGCACTCTGATAAGGTACCTTTCTCATTTCATCAAACTGATCCTCTAGCTGTTGAGTGGTTGCTGACTGTAAATTGAAATGAGCTCCCAATGGTGTTGACACTGCCTTTGACTGATCCATTCCAAAATTACCTAACACTTTCATCAAGTAGCTCTCCTGAGATATCCACAGGCATCCGTTTACTCCTCTGTCTCTGACAAATTTCATGCCTAAAATCTTCTTGACATCCCCGAGGTCTTTCATTTCAAAATCAGTGTTTAGCCAAACCTTTAACCTTGTTACCAAATCTTTGTTCACTGATGCTATAAGAATATCATCAACGTATAGTAACAAATAGACATAGACATCCTTGTCAGTCTTCTTGAAGTATACACAGTAGTCATACTCACTCCTAGAATAACCACCTTTTTCTCATGAACTCATCAAATCTCTTATTCCATTGCCTTGGAAACTGCTTCAAACCGTAAAGTGATTTCTTCAGTAAACATACTTTCTCTGGATATTTCTTGTCTACAAAACCCTCTGGTTGTTCCATCAATATGTGTTCTTCAAGATAGCCATGAAGAAAGGCTGTCTTGACATCCATCTGCTGTAACTCCATGTCATAATGAACCACGACAGATAACAAGTATCTAATAGATACATGTTTAACTACTGGAGCAAAGATTTCTTGATAATATACGCCCTCCTTCTGAGAATAGCCTTTAACCACTAACCTGGCCTTGTATCTAGGTTCTTCTACTCCTTGAACCCCATGTTTTCTTCTGAATATCCATTTGCATCCAATGGCCTTTTGATTCTTAGGCTTGTTTACTAAATCCCATGTCTGATTCCTTCTTAATGAATCCATATCATCTCCAGCTGCTTCATTCCACTTGTCATTATCAGGGTCATTCATTGCTTCTTCATAAGTAGATGGTTCTGCACCACCATCTTCAGCCATTGCACATACGAAACCTCCAAATTCCTCTTCTGGTTCATATTCAACATATCTTGAAGGCTTCATGATTTCCCTTCTGTCTCTGTCCCTAGCCAGCTGATAATTACTCAAGTCCTGAGTCTCAATTCCTGTTTCTGTGTGTTCTTCAACTTGAATGACTCCTTCTTGTGTATCTTCTAAAATAGCTCCACCTTAAGCTATATTCCTATCATCACTAGTAATATCATATAACTCAAAAGCCACCTTTCTTGTTGATTTCTCTTGGCCCTCAACCTCAGTTTGCTATGACTGTAAATCCTTGAAGACTTTATCTTCTCTGAAGACTACATTTCCGCTGATGACACATTTCTGATCTTCAATTAACCATATCATGAACTCTTTTGTGTCTTCTGGATAACATGTGAACACAACCTTCTTGGCTCTAGGATTCAACTTACCATCATCATCTGAATGTACATACGCTAAGCAGCCAAATTTCCTCAGTCCTGATAAACTCCTATCAATCTCTTTAGCAAATCTATGTTTGAGCGAGAAAACTAAGAACATAGAAGATTTAACGAGTTCAAGTCCTCAACCGAATCCTTACTTCTCGCCGGTGATAACCCTCACCGGAATCCACTATCTTCGGCGATAAAGCTTCGCCAGAAAAAACTTCAACAGATCTAGTCTCTCTCTCTCTTACTTTCTCTCTCCTTTTAGAACAAGAATAACGATAAGGATGAGAGAAGCAGAGTCATGAGCTTTTATCAACAACCTGCTGCTCACGTGGCATACACATAATACTGTGGCCACTAAAAGAGAGACACATGTGGTTACATAGTGGACTTTATATGAAAGACTCTGTTTGGTATAGAGTCTTTCCCACACTTGGCTTTTCACAAAGACTAAAGTGTGACTTCCTTGAAACCTTCATAAACTTGAGTTTCTCTTTCTTCTTAAGCTAATCACCTTAGTTTTCTCATCTCGATCTTTGTCTATAATCTTCAAGAACTCCGTCCAAAAGATTCTCATTTGCCTCGATTAATCCCTTTAAATTCGTCCACATTAGTTAGAATCTTGTAATTAAAGTCATATATTCAATATCAGCGTCAGCCCTTAAATCATTTTATTTTAATCACCACCATCCATTCTTGAAAGCTTTCTTTTGTACAGTATAAAAAAAAAGAAATCTTCGGTTCAGTGGAATAGAGAGTTAAGCTGTATGCAATAACAAAAATCAACCGATCTGTCATGTCGGTTAAGTTTGGTTTCACGTCACCGTGGTTTTACTCATCATCTTCTTCTTCTCGTCTCTGCGGTTATCTTCGACCCTTTCTTTTTTACACCTTTGACGCCAATTTACTTTCAGCCGCAGCAGCAAAAGTCGCACAAATCTGTGAAAGAATGGAAAATGAGAATTAAAGATCAATTAGAGGAAAAGGTTAGAGGACGAGACGAAAAGGTTTCGTGGGCAACATTTGGGTGCACCATGAAAACTTGATTTCATGGTGCCATGTGGCCTACTTTAATTGGCTTTTAAGAGGTGTAAGCTGACGTGGTTAGAGTCTTCACGTGCTAAGGTTTAAATTAAATACACACCACTTATAATGAGTCTTCACGTGATAATTAAAATTAATATATATATATAATTGGCTTTGATTGGTAATTATGTATATCGTGGTACAAAGTATATCGTTTTTATAGTTACCAATCACAAAGCGATACCAAAAACTTTACCAAAAACGTTACATCAGCTTTATTTATACCGCTTTTTCTTACAGCTATTTCTTACATCTTTACATTATTTTATAATCGTTTATCGCTTCCGCTTACAGCTAAAAAACTTATACCGCTTTAAATCACCAATCGGACCCTTAAATTATTTTAGAGTCTGAGACTGACGTGGTTAGAGTCTTCACTTCAAATTTTATAGATTTATTTAAATTAAAATACCACCTCAGCACGGTTTGGTCTGAGAAATTCTACGTTTTCTAATAATGATTAATTCTAATTCGGTTTATTCGGTACAATTTCTCATAGTAATAATTTTATCCCAAAAAAAATTAGTAGCAACAAGAAAGAGAAGGTAGGTTGGGAAAAAAGGAAGAAAAGAAGAAGAATTTGCATGCCTAAGTGAATGAATTATGTGAAAATGAAACAACGTGCGACTTCTTTTTTATATTTCTATTATTTTGTTCCTCTCCTAAATTTGAAGCATGCCGGTGAGTAAAGTAAAGTTTCTAATTATATGGACCATTTATATATCCAATTTGATATAAATATTCTTTTATGGAAGATTTGAGGGAAGAAATTTGACTTTATAAGGGACTTCTATAATTATATTTTGATTTCGTTTTAGCTTTTTGTTTCTATGTATGACTTATGACTATGATCTTTTCTTACAAGGAAAGTCCCTTATTTATTGGTCAACATTTGAAACCACATGCTCTCTTCTAACTTTTTCTTTTGGCAAGAGCTTCTCTTCTGATTTTATTTTTCACGCATTAGCTCAAAAGTAAAATTTTGGATCTGCGTCGGAACGGAATCGCCGGAGTTGTCCGATCACGGGGTTCAAAACGATGACACGATCTTGTTCGGGGAAGCAGACCAAACCGTCACAAGTCATCAAGGGTCGTGAGGTGTTGCAGTGAAGATAAACGATCTTATTAGGAATAAGATTTATGTCAATATATATTCTTAAAGATATGTTGACATAAATCTTATTCTTCTTCTACTCTAAGCTTCACCACCATGACATCATCATGTCTATAAACGTCACCACCGCCGTTACACCAGCAACAACATCAACTCCATTGCCGTATTTGCTTAATGCATCTAATAATTAGGTTTTGGTATAAAAGCATCGACGAACCCAAGTTTTTGTTTTGCTTGAAGAGAATTCTTCAATTCAGTGGCCCATTCAGGATAGTTATCTTCTTTCAATATGACAGAAGAAATCAAAGCTAGTTCTCTCTTCAGCACTCAAGGTCTCGTGGGTTCTATCTGGTTTCGTCTCTGGTGCTGTCTTCGTTATTGTGTGCGGTTTCAGCCGGTTTAGTTGTGGTTCGCTCTTTTTCTCTACACTTCAGATCAGTTCGAGATCTGCTCTTTCCATTGGATTTCTATTGAAGTGTGGTAAACAGTTGATTTTTTTTCCGCCATCTTTAGAAGATTGGTTGGGGTACTTGCTAGTACTTCTATCTTGCCGAAATTTGAAGCTTTGGTCAGTTTCGGTTTCTGACAGTGGGTTGTGATGATTTTGTAGTTCTGTATATTAGGATAATTAGCCTAGTTTCAGGTTTAAATTCGGTGTTGTAGTCTGTCGGTTCTTTAGTTCTCTTTCTTGTTTTTCTCTCCGTTTAATATAATCTCATATGAAAAAAAAAAATCGACCTTCATATCTTTTGGTCCACAGTCAATTATGTAGAACATGATATTGTGTTCTTCTGAAATAAAGTTATTAGTTGTAACTTGTAAGAGAAGTTTGGTGTATGATGTATCCACTACACACCGTGGATCTTGATAATAAAATACGGTTTAGCTATAGAATAAAAATTAGTCTCATCTGATGTTAAAGCATTATGCCTATTGATTGGGGTGTTTTTAAAGCAAATCGAGATTGACATTACTCAATACACCAACGTTCCATGATATCAGAAAAACCCAAATTTTTGCTCGAAGGGAGAGAATATTTGCTATGGAATTAGCCATCCTATGTACAAATAAAAACTTAAAATGACAATTTGGGTGTAAATAACAGTTTGTAACATGATTAGTGTCGAAAAAGTGATGTATTATAGTGAACCAAAGTATTTGAACACAAATGTGTGAAACCATTTTAGTAAGGATATATATATGTGAAACTTTCTTCCACGATTTTCTACATTCAATGATTTTAAAATGGTAGTAACTCAAAAGGTTGGTTGGTGTTCTTTCTTTTGAATATAAGAAAACCTGAAAAGTCACATATTGTGAAGAAAATTGAGAATTTATGAGATCGCAAATACTAAAGACATTACAATTTAAAGAAATGATTGAGAGAGTAAAAAATTAACCCAACAAACTGAGATTGGTCTCGAGGAACGAATCATTTGATGAAGGAAATGAAGATATACAAATGCCGGCAGAAACTGTAAAGACGAAGATAAAGAGAGATCAAAGAGTTGTACTATTGGGTTTTCACGTTTCTACTTTCTAAGAGCATCTCCAACCCTACACCAAATCTCATTTTGGTATAAAATCTTCTCCAATCCAACAAAAATGGTGTTGAATTTTTTTTATTTATAAAAAGATCCTTCAAATTTTAAGTTATTATAAAATTGGTGCAAATTTGATATGAATTAATTCTAAGTATTTAATAGACTACTTCACATTTCTATTTATCGATTCTACGTATTATTTAAGCATACTTTGTGTTTTCATGATTTAATATTCTAGATTAATTTGAAATTCTTCATTATTGAGTTACTTACGTTATGAATTTTTTTTTTTTGGGTATAATTCTGACTAATTATTATTTTCATTCTCTCTTGTTTAACGTTCTTATATCTTCTTCTTCTTCTTTTTATAAAGTGTTCTTATGTCTTTTCTTATATATTCATCATCGTTGTCATTATCAATCATCTATATTTGCCTGGTTAAGACAAGAAAATATTTAATCAAATAAATTATTTCATAACAAACTAGTCTCACGTGATGAATCGGGATTCATGGAGTAAAACATTTTAGAAACTACGAAAATACAAGGATTTCCATCGTTCACGATAAAACTAAAGAGTGCGTGTGGTTATTAATCCAACTTAAAAAGATTTTTATTATAAAAAAATTGCATTGTAAATTCTAATTGAATTTGAAAGAAAGAAAAAATCTATGAAGATTCTTGATTAATTCCAGTATAATACATAAAAATTATCAAATTGTTAATGTCAATCTCGATTTGCTGTAAAAACAAAAACTATTGTAGCTTGTAATTAAGTTGACTTATTAATTTTGTTTTTAAAAATACATAAAAATTATCAAATTGTTAAACTTTAACCGTTTTGTTGGCCTTTGGCTTTAAATATCTCTTAAAAAGATCAGACATGACATGAAGGCCAATAAACAGTATAACTTATCAAATTGTTAAACTTTATACCGTTTATTGGCCTTTGGCTTCAAATCCTTCATGTCATGTCTAATGTAATTATTTCAGTTTCTTCATAAAATTAGAATTTCTATTGCATTTAATGTAATATAAAGCCAAAAAACAAAAGTGTCTGCCCCAAAAAAAAATTTGTTTAGATAGTCAAAATTAATAATATAGTATGTCTTCAAATGTCAATAATGAAGTAGTTTATATAAACATAAATTTTCTTTATTATATAACTATACTTAGCCACTGAATTATATCATCATTTCATAAAGCAAATTGTTCTATCATGGTTTGACAAAGCAAATTGTCACAACTATCATCATTGGTCATCCAGAAATAAAATTGATATTTCTACTTTGCAAGCAATCTATGCCATATCTACTTTTCTAGTAAGGTTTTTACTTACCTTCGAAACAAGTTGTATCGAAAAGTTGTCCATGCTATATCTACTTTGCAAGCCGTTCCTCCAACCAAAGCGATCACAGCAATTTTTTCTCTATGCTCCCAGACGAGGTTAGAAACATCTGCCATCAAAAGAAAATATTTAATGATAATGCACCCAAAACAAAACCAACCAAAGAACAAGTTTTTTCCTTACCTTGGACTCTACCGAAGACAAAGACAGCAGCATCATGGACTATCAATCCAATGTGTTCCTAAAAAAAATTCGTTACTAAGCAAATAAACCTAAATCTCAATCTCTGAATATGATCATAAAACTCACAATGAGATTCTCAGGTTCATTGATGTTCTGTTCAAAGAAAAAACAAATCTAAATCGATCAAAATGCACGATTATACTTGTCAAACCAGAAAAAAAGCAGTAAATTCAATGTATAGATGAAGTTAGAGAAGGAAGAAGAGGAATCGATGTATAGTACCTCCTCTTCTTCAACCAATCCCACCATAATGCTCATCAAGAACAAATCTAAATCCTCTTCTTCCACATTGATGTCCTCTTCTTCAACCAATCCCACCATAATGTTCATCAGGAACAAATCTGCTTATGTATAAGAGAAACAATCTGCTGAAAATCGATCGATTCTGCAATGAAATCAACCGACATTGACAAACGACATGATGACAAATTTCAAATTTCGTCGGAAAAGAAGAAGAATCCTCAGCAGTCGAAATTACATTTGCATAGAAAATCTCAACAAACCAAAGCTTCAAAACAGGAGAAGAGAAATCCACTCGATCGACCGAACGTAAACAAACAAAATCCTCAAAGAAATTACACGATCCAACCGATTACATTGCATAGAACATCAACCGACCTAAAAACAAAATCCTCAGCAGTTCCAATTCCTCTAAACAGACAAGAAGTTCCTCAATCCAATGGCAGAAACAGCAACTATGAAGAGCATAACAGACCTAGAACAAGAGACGAATTGCAGAATAAAACACGACTACGTCTCTCTCTCTCTCTGCGTTTGTTTCTGCAAATGGCGCGATGATGAATGAGAAAAGCTCTGTTCCGTTTTTTTTTGAATTTGCTCAATCTCTGTCTCTGAGAGTAGTAAAATCTATGCGCCATTGATGGGCCGTAGCTTGGGAGATTCGAGCCCATTACCAAACTTGGCGATTTGAAAAATTTGAGAAAGAACAATCGATTAGAAGAGTAGCGAAGAAGACACAACGCGAGAGAAACAGAAGAGAGATGTTTTTTTTTTTTGTTGGGAGAAGGAAGGAGGTGGTGTTTTATAGGGGAAAAAGATTTTCGGGTCGGGTCGGGTCAGTGGTTATTACCCTTTTTATTGCTTTTTCTTCTTCTTTTTTTTTACTCTGTTTAAATATTTATTAAAAATCTAGTCCGAAAATATTTATCTTTATTTCCGAATGTAATTAAAGCCTAAGAAATGAAAACCAATTCGTTTCTCTTCTCGAGGAAATGATATATTTTTTTTTTGGAGAATTGTCAAAATAGCACTTTATCGTAGATTACTTGTTTTTTTTTTGCATTTAATGTGAATCGGTGATTTTTTAGCACTTTCTAAAATATTTTAGACTATTTTGTCTTTGAAACTTGCGTGGACGATCTGGTGCGAATGGACGAAGTATATGGAAATATGCGTATATATGTACATAATGTAGAGTAATAGAGTTTACGTGTACGTATATTTATAGATTATATTATATATTATACTCATATATGCGTACAACACATCACACTAATTATATATATTATTCACATTGTATGCATACATAATATCCATTAATAAAGCAAAAACTATATATATACATATAAACGTACACGTACATATATATGTGATGTGTTGTACACACGTACATATATATACGATGTGTACGACATGTGTAAAACATGAGGTATGTGTATGTACACGTACACTTTTTACAAGATAAGTAATTACAAGTTTTTAAATAATTAGTATGTCTAATATATATGGTAATATGGATGTCAAGATAAAAAAATACGTATAGAAATTAGTGAATTCGATAATTTTTTTATCAAAGAAAATAAATAAAATAGAAAACAAATTAAGGATGGAAAAAAATAAAACAAAATAAAACAAAAATATATAATTAAATTAAAAAGAGAAATGTACATGTACTTCGTCCACTCGCACGAAAATCGTTGTACACTGCACGTATAGGTAATTCGGTCATTTTTACTTGAAAGTGTCAAATGTACTAAAGAAATTTAGAAAGTATTATTAACCATATGCAAAATTAAAAAAGTGTTAGATGGGCCAATTATTCCTATTTTTTTCTATTATATGATATTTATTTGATGCACCTTGTTTTATTTCTCTTCTCGATTCCTATATATTACATACACGATGTTTCTTTATGGAGTATTTAATTTTTGTATCCAATTTCTTATAAATATTTGTGTATAATGTGAAAATAAATGATATTTCGCTGTCCTAGTGGTTTTTTCCTTGATTTTCTTGTGACAACTATTGTAAATTGTTGCTCAATGAGTCAAACAAAGAAAATCTACTCGAAACTTAAAGAAAAACAAATTTAATTAATTACCAGAAAAATGAAGAAAAAAACTTGAGGACTACACAATTACAGACACCAAGATATATATTATAATCAATAACTTTTTTATCTAAAAAATTAATTTGCACAAAGTGAGTCCTCTGGGCCAGAGGCTCTGGCCGAGAATGTAGGCACATGACCCTTGCGCTCCTCTTTCGCTGTTGTTTAGTGCTTCCATCATTGTAGGAAGTCGATAGTAAAAGCAATCTAATGGAAAAGAAGACTATGCTTCGTAAAACAGAACAACTCAGCAAAAATGGGCCTTAATCAACAAAGTCTGAAGTCCACAAAGAAGGAAACGAAGCCCAAGAATAGCCTTTAAAATCATTTTGCCCATTGAAACCAAGTATCCTGCGTTCTTAATCATCATGTTTTGGGACTTGTAACACCGATACTTTAGTATGCCATGCCCATTTTTGAACAAGCAAATTAAAGGGAAACCGAGTTAATAGACCAAAAAAAGACAGGTAAGATTCAGAACATTAATGTCATTGCGTCCATAAGGTGAATACATCATTAACCATATATCATAGCATCCAAAGATGTACTCGAATAGCCTTTGCAAAAATAAAGCGAATAAAACATCTACGCAGAAGATGTCTTCGGGAACAAAGTAAATATCCCCTTGTGGTAAACCATGATTTTGATAATATCAAATCAAGTTTTGCTCCTAGTCAATATCCATATGTGCTTGCATATGCACTTGTATTGATTTATATGTGAATCGAAAGAGAAAAGAACGAGTTAGCAAAATAGATATCATAATTCATAAGATTTAGAAGTAAGCGGAATCAAACAATAGTTTGGCACTAGATAAATAACTCCTACTAGGGAGGTGACCAAATATAACCAGCTACTACTAGAGAGGTAAACAGAATATCTAGAATCCTAAATTCATTCCGTTGCAAAACTTTGGATATCCAAGAACTCGACTCCGTCGAAAACAAGCGGCATCTGGAAATCCTCATTTCAATATCTGAATTTACCGGATGAGGATACGGATGGCTTGGTTTTAAAGGAAGTGAAACTACATTTTCCACGTATGAAGATATAACACAAATGTCTAAGGAGAGACAACGAATCTCATCTCTCCCTGGATAATATTTGAACAGCCTCTTCTGGTTGTCATAGAAGACAAGATTCCTTTCCTTAGAAACCGCTACCGGTGTGAACCACCTTTTCTGTCTTCGCCAAGAAACAACTCTGTGGGTTAAACCAATGGAGTAAGTCTTGCTCCATCTTTTTCCATCTGTATCCATTCTCCATATCTCTAGTATCCATTCAGGCCAAATTGTCGTTTTGGCTATGGCTAGACGGTCCTCAAGGTTCACTATCTGGGTTACTTTCGTGACCCGGGTAGCCGGAACTCGGACTCTACGAAACTTTTCTTTATGAAGATCCAAGGCTAGTATTTTGTATACACTCTCAATGTGTAACCAGTAGATCGATCCATTCACACAAACCGATTTGCTTCCCGCAATGACCACATGAGGAGGTGGACTCAGTTTCCGCCATTCACCAGTTTCAACATCAAGAACACCACATTCTACCACAGGATCCTGTTGACCACTTTCCCAGAAAGAAAAACACATCCTCACCACTTTATACCTCCCCGTAACTTTGTCTCTACCGAATCCCATTGCCCACTTCCCCGGAGAGAACCTCGACCATAACCCTGAAAAAAAGTTTCGATTTTTTTTCAAATTTCTAATGCAAAATTCGACTCTAGAAAACCAAATATCTCTCTAAACAGATTATTACCGAATCCAAATCTGCACTTATGGCGAGGGTTTAAGCCTGACGGGAATCGCCGGAGTTGTCTGGTTAATGGGTTTAAAACGATGATCCAATCTTGTTCAGGGAAGCAGATCAAACCGTCGCAAGTCATCGAGGGTCGTGCGGCGTTGCAGTGAAGATAGACGATCTCTTCGTCTCCTTCGAACCGCGACTCGGGGAGGAGACTCGGACGCCCTCCGCAATCGCAGTCGTAAGCGGCCAGGATTTTCCGATCCTTTTGAAGACTCTTACGCTTCTCCGCGAACCTCTTCGATTCCAGGATTGATCTCCACTGTTTTGAAACGGTTCTGCATTTGAGGATCGATTTCAAGGGCATTCGGAGGAAAATTTCTTCGAGTAGATCGGATACTATGTACATCGAATTAGGGTTTTCTTCTTCTTCCCCCCATTTTTTTGGTCTTTTAAGAACTCTCCTCATTAACCCAAAGATCGACTTTCCTTTTTTTCTGTAATCTTTTTCCAATTAATTGATTCATGATTTCACTTTAATCGTCGTATGGCGAAATATCCGAACCGTATCGATCCAAATGGCTCCGAACCAAACCGCACTAGATAGACCAAATTATTCGAATGGTTCTTATTTCTTAAAATTTCAGTCGGTTTGGTTAGCAGCCGAAATACTTTCTAAATTAAACTAAATTTCATGTGAACCTAAAATTAAAAAATCATATTTAAAAAACAAATTTAAACTCACGGGTTTTTTTTTTCTTGACAGAAACAACCTCAAATATTTGATTCTTTCTATTTAGCACAGTCAATTTATAAAAGATCAATTTAGGTCACCTCTCTCTCTCTCTTTGTCTCTATCTGCGCTTGTGTTCAGCCGAAGATCCTGCTGATCGTCAAATCCAGTAAGCAAAATTTCTAAGCTTTTCCTCTTACCTTTTTTGGTCTTAATTAGCTAACTTCATTATCGATTGTTTTCCTTCTCTGGGTTTTCAATTTTCTTGATTCGGTTAACAGTAGCAATTTGTCGGATTTCTTCGATTGAGTTTCGTCTCTGGGTTTCAATTTTCTTGTGTAATCGGATTTCTTCGATTGAGTTACTTTTCCAACATTTTTGAGATTTTCCGACATTTCTGAGCAAATCGGAATCCCTGTCTTGTTGAAAAGCTGTCAGATTCTCGGAGTTTGATTGGACTAAAGGGTTTTTACATAGTTTTCATACTTCGTTTATGTAAAAACCTTCAACAGTTATGTGATCACTCTAAAATTAGCAGAGAAATGTAAAGCTGAAATTTTTCTCTGATTTTATGGCAGTGGAAGATGATTTGATCATCGAGCCTTGTGAGGGGATTGAATTTGGGTCCGAGGATGCGGCCAAGATGTTTTACGATGATTACTCGAGGCGTTTAGGGTTTGTGATGCGTGTAATGTCTTGCCGGAGATCCGAGAAAGATGGAAGAATCCTTGCCCGGAGATTCGGTTGTAACAAAGAAGGTCATTGTGTTAGTATCCGTGGTAAGTTTGGATCAGTCAGGAAACCGAGAACGAGCACAAGAGAAGGTTGCAAAGCGATGATTCATGTTAAGTATGATCGGTCTTGCAAATGGGTCATAACCAAATTCGTCAAAGAACATAACCATCCACTCGTGGTTTCGCCTCGTGAGGCTCGACAAACTCTGGTGAGTAACTTAGCTTACTATGTCCTTGTGTAATGTAACAAAGTATTTAAGCACAAATGTATGAAACCGTTTTGGTAAATTACATTCTTGTAGGACGAAAAGGATAAGAGAATTCAAGAATTGACGATTGAGCTACGAAACAAGAAACGGTTATGTGCAGAGAAAGTTGAGAGTGTGGTTTGGTGTATTTGCAAAGATTGTCGAAGAACATAGTAATCGAATAGCAAAGAAAGTTGAGAGTGTGGTGAACAACTTGAAGGAATTCGAACCTATAGAGCTCGAGCTATTGCAAAGTAAACAAGATCCGCTCCTGTAATATATTCTTTGAATCGGTGAAGCTTTCTCTTATCGCCTTTCCCGATCTCAAATTGTTTTATGTAATCTAGACGTGGTTGAATCTTAGTTTATGGAATGTAATTTGAGAACCATAGATTAGAAGAGAGCTTGAAGTTACATACAAAACCAATTTCAGGACACCAAACCAGATGACATGAGAAGGTGGAATCTTACATAAGCTCAGAGAAACCCTAAAAAAACAAATATTACACACCTTCGTTCACATTACAATGTTTTGATTCATCAAAAGAAGATTATTTACAGAGGAAAAAAAACCAGAAAACAACAAACCAATCAATGGAATAAACACACTCTCTTTTCTTCTGTCAAATCAAAACCCTAATTTAAAAGATCAACTACTGCTGCTACTAAAGCCACCACCTTTCATCATCTGAAGAAACTCTTTGTAATTGACTCTACCATCACCATCTGCATCCACTTGCATAATCATCTTCTTGCAACCTTCTAGGGTTTTCCCTTGCTTGAGTCCCAAGGAAGCCATCACAGATTTCAACTCCTCCACAGTGATAAACCCATCTCCGTCTTGGTCAAACACGTTAAACGCGTCTTTCATGTCCTCTTCCTCTGTTTCGCCATCGTTGTGATGCTCATCAACAATCGAGCTGTACAACGACTCAAACTCGTCTATATCGACGCATCCATCACCGTTTGCGTCGATCTTATGGATCATCTGAGTAAGATCTTTGTCTGGTATGTAGATTCCTAGATTCTCTAGTGAGTCGTTGAGCTCTTCCTTTGTGATTCGACCGTCGCCGTTCTTGTCGAACATTTGGAAAACCCGTTTGAGCTCCGCCGGATCTGTTCTGCTCGTCGGCGCAGACGACGGTGACGGTAACATCGACGGAGATGGTGGTGAGGTCTTGTGGAGAGTTTTGTCGAACCAAGAGAGAGGTAAGAGACTTCGTAGCTTCTTTGGTACTAAAGAGATAAGAAACGAGTTTAAAAGATTGTAGAGAAGGAATATTCTCACCATAACTGTTGAATCAAACTCTTTTTTTTTTTTATGAAACAGAGAGAAGATCTGAGAAACAGAGAGCTTGAAAACAGAGCTTTGGTGATAGAGAAAAACTTGGAAATTGTTGGTTTTTTATAGAGGTGAGAGAGAAACTTTCATTTATTATATAATTAAATAATGTCTTTTTCATACAATTAAATTGATACATTTTCGAGAATTTTGTTTCCTGTTTTACCCCTTATATAACCGTTGAGTCGATTTTTAATCAACATCTATACGTTACTCCTTTACTTTAACTTTTAAGCTTCTTCTTTTTTTGGTTTGGATGAAGTAAATAAAAATGGGAACATGACTTTTCAAACATATTTAGAAAAATGTTTGAAACTCTAGAGACTCGTATAGTCTTTATCTAACTCAATTCAAACATTAGTCATGGTTTAAAATTAAGTTATACAATTAAAAATTACTATTACTTTGGAAAACATTGCAAAGAAATATAGATACTTGATAAAGCATTTTCATTAATGATATAGAATTTGTTTAAACTTTTGACTGGTAAAAAGTGCAGAAAGTTTATAATTTAATGTTCTATAATCAATCACCTAATACAAGTTAAAGCCTCAAAGTAGATAAAGCCGAGATTTACAGAATCTGTTAAGTGTATGAACGATGATAAACGAATGCTAAATATATATATATATTAAGATAAAAGAGAGATTGATTTGGTAAAAAAAACAAAAAAAAGGTGAGTCGATATTTTAATATGAAAAAGAAGTAAAGAGATTGCAGAAAACGCGTGAAGAAGGTAGAGGTGTAGTTAAACATATACATCGCTTTTCTGGGATAAATTAAAAATGAAGTAATGTCAAAAACGCGTTGTTATAATTGTTCATGTTTGGTTCCTGTCCCCATTTGTCATTTGTTATTTTATCTTAAAGTGTGCCGGTCTTCATTGTTGTAGACTTTTTGTCATCTCTTTTTATCTTTATAAGTAATAAACATGAGGTTGTAGAAAAAATAAGTAAAACATATGAGTCTAAAAACATCTCCAACTCATTATTCCAAAAATGGAATAGTTTTAAAATGGAACTGATTTTTACTCTAAACGCATTCTATTTTGGAGTAGAAAATAGAGTGAAGAGTAAAGAATGGAGTAATGAGAGATTGAATAACGCTAAAATTAAAAAAAAATTCCAAAATTATTTACAAATTCTAATGATTGAGTAGTAAAATATTTTAGCGTATCATTTAAAAATCATCTATTAATAATATTGGATTATTTTCGGATTTATATTCTAATAAAATTCACGATTACAAAAAATAATAATAATGTACTTGAGTTGAGATTTCATAAATACTTAGGGGCAGTAATTACTTAATCGTGAATTTTTATTTTTTATTTTTTATTTTAGGGGCAGTAATTACTTAATCGTGAACTTAAGTAGATTTTTTATTTTGTCTAAATGCAGTGTTTTATTTAACCTTAAAAGTTAAAACTAGTGGAACTGACGTAATCTTTCTAGAATCAGTAAAACATGTGTTTTTTACTTTTTACTGATAATAATAACGTAACGGGTCTCAGAATTAAAGAAAGACAATGGGGACCAAAAAACGCGCCAAGATTGACGCCCGTTAGGTTATGACCGTTGGATCTCCTCATCTCTCTAAGGTTGTCGCCTTTCCATTGGTTTGCTTCTTCCACGTGGACCCATTTGTTCAACAACCAAACGGTTGTCACTTTTTTATTTTATTTTAATTGAATGTAAAATGATATTCAAATCAAAACCTTGTTTACACCAAATACTTCTTGTTTTTGATACAGAGCATTTATCCTTTTGCGTTTAGCGGGTTGAAAGCCACAGTTCCATGGCCTCCGTGTAAGCGTGGTCATATGCATTGCAGATTGAGCTGATGCGATTCTTAATATTTTTGTCGATTTGTTTGATTAGAAACCTTGTAGGCGGCGCGGCTTCTCCATAATGTCTTCGATTCCTTTCTTGCCATAAGTGGTATACGGTTGATTTGAACGCGTATCGTATCAGAAACAAGTTATACTTACGCTGATCGGATATGAGAAGAATGATAATTTGATCCCAGATTTTTGCGAAGTCTGAACCGAGAAATTCATCGTGAGGTTCTTCCATATTTTCCTTGAGATACGACATTCAAAGAAAATATGGTTCCGAGTATATTTTGCATTCCCGCAAACGCTGCAATCTACATTTTGGCTCGGGTTCCAACTTCGCATCCTATCTCCGGTTGTCAACCGGTTTTGTATAGCTAGCCAAGCTAGAAATGAATACTTAGGAGTTGCATGAGTGACGAAGAAGATTCCATGTGCTCTTTGTCACGAACCGTTGTTTGAAAGTGTTATATGAGTGCTTCTAATACGAGATATCATCCCCCAATTTTCTTTCTAGTTTGGTTTTTTCGATGGCTTCTTCCATTGTGTTTAAGTATTCAACTCGATGCCCTTTGTGATGGTGCCCTTTGTGATGGTGATTCACAAACACCTCTTCCATAGTGGCTAATATCGGAATTTCACAATAACACCTTTTACTATTCATATTGCAATATATTTATTGGAACTAATAAACTTTAAGGGAATAAAACATATAGAGTTTAGTAAGAAATGAATTAGTAGAGTAAGTTGGAAATTAAATTAAGGAAGGGATAGTCATTGGTGTTCGGATAAACTTAAATCTATAAAAATGAAAATTGTGAAATTTTCCAACAAAATAGTCGATAACCTTAATATCAGAACTCTACATACTAGCATGACCAATACTAAACTAGGTGATACCAATAACAATAAATTTCAATTAGAGCATATAACCAACATAAAGCTATAGGTTTCTTTGAAAAACAAATATGAATTACATGATACAGAGTATAAACACTAAATCATTTTGAACTAATGAAGCAAAAATCTCGCGTTTGTGAATTACGAACTCATTGTCCGGATATCTCCGGACTTTTTTTCCCTATTAATTATTTGTTATGTTATAGATCGTTAGAAACATTCTAATTTTCTATAGATATAGCTAATAAAATTACTTTTTATCATCATATCAAGTCATATGACTAACCTAATTGTTAGTATGTCGATCCCATGAATTTTTTTCTCAAACAGCTCACAAAAAACAAAAATCATAGAGCATAAATTTAAATTTTGATCGTCATTGTGGACGTTTAGAGGTAACATTGCATAGTTCTTTCACATATATACTCCGAATGTTAGTTTGGATTCTAATTCGAGATTTTACTTTGTTATAAAAAGAAAAAAAACTTAAAAATCAATTTGTTGGTGATAGATTAATGTATATAGTTTATAATAATGTAAAAATGTATTGTAGATTCTCACGAGATGTAGTGTAACGGGATCCAAGGACATTTGACTTGTGAGAAGTGTTATGGACTTCATGGTTGTCTTCCAGCTCACCCAAGCCAGCTCCACCCATAATTCGTACTTATAATTGTCATTATCTATTATTATTATTAACTTTATTTTACAACATTTCACTAAAGTTCATGTTTTAAGAAAAAGGAATTCTAAAGCTTTTCCCCTTTTATTCGACAAACATTTTTTTTAAGGTTTTTTGTTTTTCTTCTTTGCTTTCGTTTCTTAGATGCAAATTGCAATGATTCTCAGTAGTGGCATTCTACTCTTATTCCATTTTTTAAAATCATCCCACGTAATTTGACAACTTTAAATACCACTTTGATATGTGCTTTTTCGTTTGAAGATAATATTTGTATGTGTTCACTATTATACCTTTTTTTAATCCGTATTATGCTTTGATTCTAAATTGATCCCAATTCCCAAGTTCCTAACGTCTAGAAAGTATCCAACTGGAAGTCTTTAACATATAAGCGTACAATTTGTTGTCTAAATCATTACGTAATCTACGGGTGGGAAAAAATTGAATTCCTTATTAATTATCCACTAAATTCTAAAACAAAAGACATCTCCAAACTGTTATACGCGGTTTTACTTTTTAGCATAACAATATATAACGCCTACTCGCCTACATAATATGTTAATAACTTCTTGACGACATTTTTATTAAGGTAAGCAAACAATTAGTAGTAATTAATTAGTTATTTGCCTATTACACATTGGGGTTGCACAATAATGCACATACATTCCGGAAGTGAGAAAGCATATCATATGCATGCTCTTGTGATTAATTGACTTTACCCATTAATTAGATATCTCATAACCATGTTCTCTTTATGTTTCAATTCCTTCTTTTTGCTAGTTGGAAACAATTGTTTATGTTATATACTTCTTTTGTTTGTTATTAAGCGATGTTTGTTATTAAGCGATGTTTAAGGTTATTGCATACCAATTAAGATATTAATTAATTTTTATTGTTTTCTGAAATAAACCATTAATTTTTTTATCTATATAAACATAATTTAATCAATAAAAAATTAATCTGCAGAATTTAAACAGTCAAAACTAATAAAAATCAATTAATTTTGCATTGAAAAGTGAAAACATCTTAGAACAAATTTTTTTCCCTAAAACATCACTTAATGGTAAACATAAGGAGTATTGTTTTCAAGCTCAAAGATATATCCCTAGAAGAATAATAGTAACAAACTTTTTGATAAAACTCTCTTTCACGTTAAACATTTTGAAGAATTTCCAAGAATTTCATGTTAAACATTTTATCAAAAAAACATTTTCAAGAATTAGTTATAAAAAAAAAACATTTTCAAGAATTTCCACGAAAATTATAAAAGGAGCCAGGCTTGGACCAAATTACTTATAGGGCCTAATAAACCTAAAATAGCTTAAAAGGCCCGTTAAGCATATATTATTTCATTATTTACAGTCATGTCATGGAACATATAATAAGGTTTTGATGTCCTGGTAACAAGAAGTAACATCTCGATATATGAAATCAAATATGATGATTTTTCACAGTTAATAAATACAAAAAAAATTAGTCTAAAACGCTGTTAAAAAAGTGCCCACACGCAGGATCGAACTACGGACCTTCAGTTTACAAGACTGACGCTCTACCACTGAGCTATACGGGCTCTTGCTTCCCATTTTCTCCTAAACCTTTATAGTCAACTGAAAATGGACATCATCGTCGGAGAAAAGACGAAACTTTCCGACCAAACTCTAGGCTCCGACTACACTTCATTTTCAAAACCAAAATATAAAGACGATTTTTTTTAGTCGCGATATAAAGTAGGGAAATAAAAGGGTGAAAAGACGAGCTTGGAAAGGAAGTAAACACATTTTTCGATTTAAAGAAGCAAAATCTCAATCTCAATCTCCTCCGTGAGCAACAAGGAGAAAGATCTTTGGAATCGATCGAAGAAAACGATGAATGGGTCCCACCGTCACCATCTTCTTCAGCTGGTTTTATCGTGCCGTAAGATCACGGCTCAAGTGACTCAACCTGGAACCTCCACGATCGTAGCCATGGCTTCATCCTCCGAGCAAGAATTCCTAGCCCAGAGCCGCGCCAATCTCCACCGATTCCATCGTTCCAACAGTTTCTGGGACTCGAAGACCGCTTCACGCGTCGGTGAGAAGCTTGGGCTGCGTCTGAGAGAGCTTGGTGTCGATGCAGTCTCCATTGATGCAGACGAAGAGATCTCTCGACCCATTCACCACCGTAAAAGGGTTCTTCCGTTGTTTGATTCCGTCCGCCGTACCGGAATCAGAGTCGACGGAACTGAGCAGTTGAACGATATCGGCCCGGTCGTCCCCAGAAATTAGGGTTTATGAATTTTGGGGGTTGATTTTTGTCCGTATAGGAACAAATTTGGTTGTTTTCGACATAAAAACATTTTGATTTCACACTCTCTCTCTGGTTTTTTTTCATGCATTTCAAAAGTTTGGTTGTTTTTGCTTCTGTAATAGAAATTGAGGTTGTTTTGTGTATACAATCATGTTCATATGCAAAACCAATGTTCAATTGATCCAAACAGACAGAGAAAATTGGGAGCACTGACCAAGAAAATGTGACAAGAGAAAATTGGATATCTCTTGTCACATTAGCAATGTCAATTGACCAGACACTAGAATGTGTATGTATAATAATAGAATAGATTGGAAAACTTAATTGTTAAAGAACATTTAGCTTCAATGATCATCCACTATGTTTACCAGAATTTACAATGTGTAAAATTACTGGCCAGACTTTTATCTAATTTTGACACCATAGTGAAAACCAACAAAAAAAAAACGAAGGAACCACCAAGATAATAAGAAAAGAGAAATGATGATGAAAAACTTCAATGATATTTTGCATTACATGATACATTAAGAAAAAAGATGTTTTGTATTTGACTTCTTTTTCAACTTATGTTTGCTGCAGAATGTTTGGTCATGAGTGAGTTTTTCTTCTACACCTACTTGAGGAAGAACTTCCAAATATCTCTGTCCGTAGTTTCCTTAACCAAATGAGCTCCTAAGATAGTTTCCTCATCGACCAAGTTCCTCAAATGTCTCCCTCCATTGTTGAATCCCACATACTGCTTCTTCGCAGCCAAATACACCACACCGTATGGCGGTCTCAGGCACTGTTTCCACAAAAAACCAACAAAACCATCACTATAACCCGAAACTACAAACGAGTCAAGAACTAGAGAGAGAAGGATCAAATAACCAACCTTCTTAATGAGAGAGTATAGTTTCTTCAGAGATGTAACCGAGTAAGGGATTTCGGTCATTAGTATAACATCATACCCACATTCTCCTCCTTGATCAGTCTCGTTGGCTCTTTCCCACGCTCTGCTTCCCGAGAGCTTCCTTGATCGCCTCGAGGAGAAATCTTGTTGTCCTGTAATGCTTCCGTCTTGGCTGCTACATCCGTCCATGAAATCTTCCTCTGAGAAGCTCAAGCTCATTCCCGGGATAGCTGGTTCAAGGACATCGGTTCTTATGATGGATAGAACGGTCGGGAGTTCTTCCCAGTCCCCTGCATAGAAACGGACAGATGCAGAGACGGCTTGTCTTGATGGTGTGAGCGGGCTTTCTGGCTGACGGATTTGCCTGTCCCGAGCTTGCTCGAGGTTTGCAAGAACATTTGGGATGGTTGTGCATCTTATTGTTTCTGCGTTGAGGTCTTGAAAGTGGACTGAGGAAGCACCCTGTAGAAGAGACAAAAAATATTAATAATGGGGAGAAATGTGAAATGTGAAAGTAACAGCTATCTTGTGGCGCCACTTTACTTACCTTCAAGCAGGCAAATATCCCAGGAACTCCATAATTGCAACCAAGCTGTTAAAGGCACCATACAAAGGAAAACAATATGTGATAAGTCAGAACACAAAGATTGGAGTTTGTTCTCAATGTGGAACATCCATAACATCTTCATCATAGTACAAATTCAGAATAAAAACTTAACACAATGAAAAATGTATCAGGCCACCTAAATATTCAGTGTAAATGGAAAATGAAAGTAAAAGGTTTGAATGACTTTGTAAACAATTTTGTCAAAGCTATAGAGTATATAAGTGGCATGCTACATTTTTTGTGCCATTACATTCAGTAAGCGCATTGCTTTCCTAAAAAGAGGGAAGAGGAGGATGTACCTCAAGGACCCTTTTGCCCCTGAAGCTAAGCTGTCCATCGCGGATCTCGTTTTTAAGGACACTCACAAGAACAATAGAGCTTTCCCAACTTTTCAGAGAACCTACAGTTTATAACTTGAATGATTATGATAAATAGAGGAAAACATCAGATGCAAGTGAATGTGAAGCACATACCTTCGTATTTTAGAGGAGTAGTTTCTGAACCAGAGAGACCGATGATATCAGCAACACTTACTTTTCCCTGCAAGATCACAAAAATGATTAATCTCAAGTTTTCAATGAAAATATATAAACATCAAGCAAACGTTGCACTTCTTGACATGCTAGGTCTAACATAAACCAGGCTTAACTACAAGGTTCTCAGAGAAAAAACAGCCTAATTACTTTCTTTTCAACATTTTAGCCAAGAAAAGGCTAGTATATCCACTCACAAAACCAGTACGAAAATATCATCCTACCGCGTCATTGTTCCTTCCAGCAATAACTTCTTCAGGTTAAATCTTGAATAAAGGTTTGACAAACAAAGTTTCATGTCGGGGCTCTCAAAAAGCCAAGTGGACAGATCAGTTTTCTTCTATATATTTCTACTGCCTTAAAGCTTAGAAGTGGTTAACTATCTTCAAAATTGTAATTGTAGTACCTTGAAAACTTGTAAACCGAGCACATCTAGATTTTCCCCTGAATACCTCTGATGAGCTGCTGTCTACAGAAGAAAGAAACGAAAAAAAGAATTAGAATTGCAAGGTATAACAGGTCTACTCCATTCTCAAAATTGGAAGAAATTCTTCATTTGTCTCAGATTCAAAAGTTTTCTCGATATAAGATGCAGTAAAAATACATGGCCAATCCGAATAATGCCTTGGAAAGGAACAAGACATAAGAAACTAGGCGGAAAACCTCTTTACTAACAAAGTTATTTATAATGGTAACGATTATAAAATCAACAAATGAGCAAACAACCTTAGAAGGTATGATCTCAACAGCTGGTGTTGGAAGCTGTAAATCCTTCTCTGATAGGGAAGACACACCGCCTCGGTCCTGAGGCAACAAACCGGGCAAGCATTGCGCAAGCAAAGACGGTGCACGCATTCTCTATCTTCAAGAGTTCTCAATAATTCCTCCAATGGTAACAATCTAAAAATTATCAAAAAAAGATCTAATCTTTAGTAATGGGGATTGCCACTCTTAACATCTTTTAAGTCTAAACCCTAAACCCCAAAAACCCTAGACATCATGATTTTCACATAACGCCGATGCAATCACATGATTCACATGAATCCGAATGAAACTTTAAACAGAAGCACCGATTAAACTTAAATGACAAACCAAACAGAAACTAGCAGACCAAAGCGAAGGACCAAGTAAAAGTCAAAACTAGCCCAATTGCGAGATCTACGCGAATCTTCAATTCCAAGTCCCTACCATTAAACCCAATCAACAAGAATCAAAATCAAAACCAGAAACCATCAACGAAATCAATGGACATAAGCTCTTATAGCCAAAAATTTCAAAACGAAGTCAAATTTTTTAATTTCGTTTCTAAACGACTGATTACCGGATCAATGGAGTATCAAGAGACAGACAACGAAGACTACTTACAGATTATTTGCTTACAGAAGGAACAACAAAAAAGAGACAAAAGCGATCAAGCGGAGGAGTTTCTCGACACGAAATTCGATTTCAGACGAAAAAGAAGAAGATGAGATTCTTCTCTAACACGGCGAAAATCCAGGGATCAAACAAGCAACAAGGTTGAAATTTCAGAGCGAAGAGATCTCTCACACGTTTAAAGTAACTAAATAATTTTTTTAAATAAATTGAATAATCTAAAAAGGAAAGACTTAAAGAAGGAGTTTGGCCAACAAATCGAAGCTTCGGTTTCAGACCCGCTGGTCCGCTTTTGTACACCTGTCCAAACTATTTATAATTCTAGTCCTTTTTATTCTTTGCAAATCACAAACTGACCACTTTCTTTTTGTTCTTATGTTCGTGGTCTGATTTCGGACATTTTGTTGTCCCCATTTCGTGGAAAATTGGAAAATGTAATTTGTTATTTCTCTTATGTACACAACACAACCAATGATATGGGCCTTAAAAGGCCTCGATTACACGGGCCAACAAATTCTCGGGATATAAGCAGACTTACTAATATTTGTATAACTAAATTTCTCATTATTTTAGGATAATTTTTTTTTTTATATATAAAAAATAACTTAAACAACATAAGGCAAAACTAAATCAAGTTCAATCGCTATCACAAGGAGAGGCAATGGGATTTCTTCATGTTTTACAATTGGTTTGGGCACAATGATGAAGATATGTGTGGTTTGAAGATGATAATTCAGAGTTAACAAGATTAATCAACACAAAGGAGGGCAAAATAGGAAGTTAGGAACGATAGCAAGGCTCTCACAATACTCTTTGGATCATGTAAACCGTGAACGGAATCAAGCTCCAGATTTGCTATAAAGAAAGCTTATGAATCTGATTTGTTGTATTCATGCTATACAATTTCGTCAAAGTGGCTCGTGAACAAGTTGTATTTTTTATGTACAGTTTGATTAATTAAATAGATGTTAAAAAAAAACTTTGGAAAAGAAGATATTTTTTTAATCTACTTATTAGTTATTATGAATTATCTACTTTGGCATTCTAAGTTATATGTTTGGAATTTGGTTTTACTTCAACCTTGCTGCAATTTTTATTCCTTTTGGAGCTCAAATGGAATATAATTGATTTTTTTTTTTAACTTTAAAATAGAGTTTCGAGGAAAAAATGTAGTTTGGTTTTATATGATCTTATACAAAGTTATATGTATTATCTGTATTCATTATTATTTCAAGAATTCGTCGGTTCACACGTAATTGTCGGGGTGTCTAAGCTGATTAGTGATAGGCAGAGCTCTGTCTCAATGTTAAAAAATGAAACATTGGCTTATGACATCTAATTTTTTGGAAAAGCTGAAGGGCATATTTTTATTAGTTTATTTAGTTAAACTCAAATAATAGAATTATAGAAACATATTCTTAATTGTTAAAGAATTAAAGTAAAATAAACATAGAATTAGTTTGTTATATGTGACTTGATTATCTTATTTTTGTTCAGAGTATATCACATGAAAATTTGAAAAATTTAATTATTTTATTCATCGAAAAAATTTAATTAAAAGCTTTGATTTTGAAAATTTGACTAAAGCTTTGATTTTTGTGTGGTTTTTGGATTTTAGGGGGTGTATTCAATCTAGTATTTGGCGTAATTTGTTTTAATTTGTCAAATCATATGTTATTGAATCATGGATTTTAAAAAGTCTATTAAAATTCAGTGTTATTGAACTAGTGATTTGGAAAAGTACCTTCAAATCCGCTGTTATTGTAAATGTATGAAGGATTTGATTTTTAATGATTTGAAGGGATTTCCGAGGGTTTTCAGAGGATTTCTTAGTTAAAAATACAAAGAACCAAATCTCATGATTTTATGTGGGATTGCAGATAATTTTATAATAAATTATCTAGAATCACACAAAATCATTAAAATCATCTAAAAATTCATTAAAACTCAAATCCCTTTAAATCTCACATTGAATACATCCCACTTAGATTTTAGTTTTTAGTTTTTGGTTTTTTGTTTTTAAATTTTGGTTTTCGAGTTTTTGATTTTTGATTTTGCCGTAGATTTTAGTTTTTCAAAAAAGTGAATGGTTTATTTAGTTTTGGTTTTTTGCTATATATATTTTAACTTATAAGATATGTTTTATGTTTTTTTAGTTTATGTTTTTAGTATTTAAAATTAGTGAAATAAATAAATATTAATAAAAATATTATTTCTTTTAAACAGAATTAGTAATACAAAAAATTATCGATAAAAATACAAATAGATTTATTTTGAAAACTTAATTTGAAACTATTAATCATGATATATGATGTTGGACTTGACACACTATTATTTTTCTTCAAATATTGAGTAATTAAAAACAAATAATAGTTAAAATTTTGAACAATGAAGTTAATTTTATTTATAAAATAGTTTTAAGAATATTTTTTTTAGTATGAATTAATATTTTCGTAATTTTTTATATTAGAGTATAGATGCTCAAATAATTAATTAGTTTTTATTAACTCAAAATAATTTGGAATAGTTATTGTTTTCTTCAACTTTTTCTCTTTTCATAAAAATATAACAGTATTTGCAAAATAAAAATATAAAAGAGAATCATCGATAATAAAGAAAAAACCAAAAAAACTTAGATTTTAGTTTTTGTTTAGAAATAGATAGTTTTTTCCAAAAATTAATTTCCCTAGATTTTAGAAAATATATTTTTCAAAAATCTTAATTGGATAAAAAAGTAGATTTTGGAGAAACAAAAACCAAAAACTAATTTAAAAACTACAAACAATCAAAGCCTAACACTTTTGTTGAACAGAAGAAAGAAAACTTATGTTTTATAACTAATATTTGCTTGTTTTTAGTTCTTTATTTATCTTTTTTCTATATGACGATTATAGATGATTTTTTTTCTACGAACTGAAGCATTTTATTTTTTTAATCGTTTATGGCATGCGTCAACCTTGATACAGTTCTGGTGATAGGTAGTTATCAATAGCAATTGTAACTCTTGTAATCAAGGTTTACACGTTAAAAATAACGTTTAATCAAAAATGGTTAACGTATTCGTATCTTATTTTTTCATCAACACATGCTAAATTTGCAAGTATGGGTCGTTGTAAGATATGTAGATTGTTTGAGGCCTACGCAAGCCAGTAGTTATCACTTATCATCTACCCTTCTTACACGTGTCCCTACGCGCGTGACTACCACCTTCTAACCAACGGTAACGATTAAATGCGATTAAACAAAATTAGAGGTTGAGAAAGCGAGTATAATAGTTTTATTCAACCGCGCGAGTAGATTTTTGATTTGTTTGTTGGTAATAAGACAACCTTATCCAGAGTAGCTTGCCACGTTGACAAATCCTTATTTGTCTGTTAGTCACCGTCCCCGTAACTATAGATTATCCTCTCTGTCTTCTTCTCTTCATATTTCTCGTCTTTAAAAATGTTCCCTTTTTTTCACGGCTTCGTTTGTGCCGTCACATTTTTACCACGGCGGTTCTCAATCCATTTCCTCTGCGCTTATTGTTCCTAATTTGAAAATATTCTGAAGGAAAAATCCATAATTGGAATTTTCTCGAGAAAGTTTCGCGAGTCTCGAAAAATTAGGGAAAACAAACTCTTTCCCATTTCTCAATTGTTCTCTTCGAGTCGGCATTTCAACCAATCGCAATTTGTTTAGCCGGAGTTTTCTTCCTCCTCTTCTTCTTGTAGGACTTCCGGCGAATCTGTAGATTTTTTTTGTCGTTCCGTTTCAGAGTGCGGTGCTCTTCGCTGATTGAGGTCAAACGGGTAGCGAAAAGAATATAATAAGAAGATGACATTGACGATCCAAACCGCACCTGGGAGCTCCGGTTACTTGGATATGTTCCCAGAGAGAAGGATGTCGTATTTTGGGAATTCTTACATTCTGGGTTTGACTGTCACTGCCGGAATCGGTGGACTTCTCTTCGGTTATGACACAGGTCTCTCTTACTCCCCACGATGAATTAGTCTCGAAATTAAGATGTTTTAGGCGTTAGATTTGATTTCTTCACTGACCCATTTGCAGATTTTGTCTAATTTTTAGCTGAAGCCTTTAAGAAATTGTTCCTTTTTACAGGTGTAATTTCTGGAGCCCTTTTGTACATTAAGGATGATTTCGAAGTAGTTAAGCAGAGCAGTTTCTTACAGGTATATGTTTCTTTGCTTTTACCTTTTGTCCAAGCTGGTTACTTTCAGTGTTAGTATTGATCCATGAAGAATGTGATTTTTTGTAGGAAACTATTGTAAGTATGGCTTTAGTTGGTGCCATGATCGGTGCTGCATCAGGAGGTTGGATGAATGACTACTACGGTCGTAAAAAGGCGACTCTTTTTGCTGATGTTGTCTTTGCAGCTGGAGCAATCGTTATGGCTGCTGCTCCTGATCCGTATGTTTTAATATCGGGTCGTCTCTTGGTTGGTTTAGGAGTTGGTGTTGCTTCTGTGACTGCGCCGGTTTATATAGCGGAAGCATCTCCATCGGAAGTGAGAGGTGGACTTGTGAGCACCAATGTATTGATGATCACCGGTGGACAGTTTCTTTCGTACCTCGTTAATTCCGCTTTCACACAGGTTAGTTAGATATATCTTCCCTCACCACAAAAAAAAGCTTTGGTTTTAATAGAATTATGTTATTTCCATGGAGAGCAACAGTCTATTATCTTCGACAATGCGCCATTCCTGTTATGTGCATTGTAAGCATTCTAGGAATAGCGGTCCGTGAAATCAGAATTGTTTATGTGTTTATGAGTATGCTCTTTTCATCTGACTCTAGTTAGAGGATCAAGAGCCAAGATGTTTGGTTGTGGTGAATTCAGTAGTAAAGTGTTTGCTTATGTTACCTATATTGTTTCTACAAATTGAAATTGAACTAGACTTGAGAAGGTGAGCACTGTTTGGTTTCTATTGCTGTTGACGTCTTAGGTCATCTATGTCTCACGTTGATGTAGTTAACAAAATCATGCTACAGTCGCACTGTAGGTATTGTATCATATTAGATGGATCTTTGTGACCTTGATTTTGATTTATCTCAATGCTCAAGTTTACTTTGCTGCAGTTCTTCATGTCCCAGCTAAGGCAGCTTATCTGTCCTTTCACCATGACGAGAAAATTAAGTCATATCCTGAGTTCCGACAAAGGTCACTTTTTGGTGGTCCTTTACATTAATCCATTGTGAATTTGAAACTTATTTTCCATAAACAATAGAAACAAGTGAAATTCGATTTTACGAAAATGTAATGTTGTTATAGATTTTTGCAAATGTAGCTTGGTACTTAAAAAAGGTGAGACCAGTTTTCATATGTCTAAGAGGCTATAGGAAAACGGTGAAACTTTGGCATTTTATTGGTAGCTTATGAATTCATGATATTGTTGGCAGGTTCCAGGAACATGGAGATGGATGCTTGGTGTCTCAGGCGTTCCCGCTGTTATTCAATTTGGCCTCATGCTCTTCATGCCAGAATCCCCTCGATGGCTTTTCATGAAGAATCGTAAAGCGGAAGCCATCCAAGTGCTCACCAGAATCTATGACATCTCGCGGTTAGAGGACGAGGTTGATCATCTTTCCGCAGCTGAGGAGGAAGAACAAGAAAGGAAAGGCAAAGTTAGCTACTTGGATGTTTTTAGATCCAAAGAAATGAGGCTCGCATTTTTCGCCGGAGCAGGACTTCAGGTAAAGCAAATGTCAAATTTTGCAATCTTGACTGAGAAATTTATAGGACTTAATATCTGAAGAAAGATTAACTGTCTTGAATTTTGCAGGCATTTCAGCAATTCACTGGTATCAATACTGTTATGTACTATAGCCCTACGATTGTCCAAATGGCTGGATTTCATTCAAACCAGCTCGCTTTGTTCCTCTCTCTCATTGTTGCTGCCATGAACGCTGCTGGAACAGTCGTTGGGATTTACTTCATCGATCATTGTGGAAGGAAAAAGCTTGCTCTCTCAAGTTTATGCGGTGTCATTATATCTCTCATAATCCTCTCACTCTCGTTCTTCAAACAATCTGATGCATCATCTGATGGAGAGCTCTACGGTTGGCTCGCTGTGCTTGGCTTAGCTCTATACATTGCTTTCTTTGCACCGGGAATGGGACCGGTTCCATGGACAGTAAACTCAGAGATATACCCACAACAGTACCGAGGCATATGCGGAGGCATGTCTGCAACAGTTAACTGGATCAGCAATTTGATTGTGGCACAAACATTCTTGTCTATAGCGGAAGCTGCGGGTACGGGAATGACTTTCTTGATTTTGGCGGGAATCGCGGTTCTTGCGGTTATCTTTGTGATCGTGTTTGTCCCTGAGACGCAGGGACTAACCTTTTCGGAAGTTGAACAGATTTGGAAAGAGAGAGCTTGGGGACATAACAGTGGCTGGGGCAGTAGCAGCGATAGCAACAACCTCGAGGGGTTACTCGAGCAGGGATCTCGGTCTTCAGGATCTTGAGTGGCTCATGCTCATGTATTGTGAAATCACATAGTTTACCATGATTGGTTCCGGTTTAGCTCTGTGATGTTGAAATTGTAATGTGTTGGGAACTGTTTGTAAATACACACATTTAAGGGTCCACTTTGGATTGATTCCAATCTTTTCTGTCTTAATGTTCTAGAGATTTCTTGTCTGCAAATCTCTATGATGCATGTGTCTATACGATCAAAACGGTGTGTTTTTGCCATTAGAGATGAGCAGAGAGAAAAGTCGACAAGACCATTGAATATATGAATGTTGATGCACAAACATAAGACTTGTCTTCAAGTCACAAGACTTAGGAACTGTGTTCCAATTTTTCTTCTTTTTCTTTATATGAACAGATATATTTTGTCTTTTTATCAAAACATTGATTGAGAAACACAAAGGGAGATGAAAAAGAAAAACATTTATTGTAATTGGACACGGCAATCAAATTAGGGACACAAAAGACCCACCAAAATGTATGATTGGATATTGTATATAACGTATCCTTTGTGTTGTCTTATGTGTCACTATACAATGTAGGTCTTGTGTTTTTGGTATTACAATACTTTTTTGTGTGTCAATGGTGATTTATTACTTTAATCATATGTCTTCAATTTTTTTGTACTTATCTGAAAGATATCATCTCTTTTTAGATATGGTTATCTAGCAGAAACGAGTTCCATTTTATTTCTTTTATCGTCAAAGTTTCTATTATACAAACTAAGACTCAAACACCCGAAAAATCGTGGGAAAAAATATTATTTATTAAATTTTAAATGAAAATTATTTAACACGATAATAAATAAATGTATACAGTGAAAAGGTAACAATACAAAGATATTAACATTTTAAACATTTTTTTAATATTTTTACGGTAGAAATAAAAAGATTAAAAAAAAAAATATATATATATATATATGAAAAAACACGACATTGCAAACTATTGTTTAGAATTATGAAAAATTGGTTATAAATGAAAAAGCACCAAAGAATTATGAAAACGTAATGCAACCCTATAATGCATTAATAACCATAAAACGGAATTTTCAAAGAAGACGTAACTATATGATTCATTAATAATTATAAAACCATTTTTTTTAAAGACGCAATCCTAAGATTCATTAATAACCATAAAATAGAAATTTCTCGAAAGATGTAACCCTAAAATGCATTAATAATCATAAAACGATTTTTTCCTGAAAAGACACAACTCTATGATGCATTATAACTATACAACAGTTTTTTTTATAAGACGCAACTTTATGATGCATTAATAATCATAAAACAGTTTCTTCGAAAAGATGCAACTATATGAAACATAATAACTATAAAACAGTTTTTTTTAAAGATGCATTTTTACATAGACCAATATTTTGAAAAAACGCAATCTTAAGATGTATTGATAAGCATAAAACGAAATTTCTCGAAAAAACGCAACCCTAAAAATTTTGCAGTGATAGCCACAAAACGGTTTTACTCAGACATACAACCCTATAATGCAATAATAACCATAAAACGGTTTTTCGAAAAAACGCAATCCTAGCATTAATAACCATAAAACAGTTTTTTCGAAAAAATGCAACCCTAAGAGAAATTAATAACCATAAAACGGTTTTTTCGAAAAGACGTAAACCTAAGAGACACTAATAACCATAAAACAGTTTTTTTCCGAAAAGACGCAACCCTAGCATTAATAACTAACAGTTTTTTCGAAAAGACGCAACTCTAGATGTAAACTATAAAAAAAGTTTTTCGAAAAGATGCAGTTTTACATATACCAATTTTTTTTCTGAAAAGACGCAATCCTAGGATGCATTAATAACCATAAAACGAAATTTCTCGAAAAGACGCAAATCTAAGATGCATTAATAACCACAAAATGTTTTTTACTAAGAAGACGCAACCATATGATGTATTCATAACCATAAAATTGTTTTTTCAAAAAGACGCAATTCTAAGAGACATTAATAACCATAAAATAGTTTTTATAAAAAGACGCAGCCCTTAGAGACTTAAAACATAACACAGTTTTTTGGAAAAGACGCAATTCTAAGAGACATTAATAACCATAAAACAGTTTTTCCGAAGAGATGCGACCCTAGCATTAATAACCATAAAATATTTTTTTTTAAAGACTCAACCCGAGCCATAAAATCTGCATTTTCTAAAGAATACCAAAATTCTTTACACAAATCAAGAATTTTTGGAACTTTTACAATAGTAAAATGATCAATACTTTTTAATAATTTTAAAATAATAGAATGACGTATTTTTATCATTGTTATGCTTTGAGTGAATTTTAAAATTATTAGCCATAAACAAACAAAATGTTCAACGAAAGAAAAATATAGAGTTAAAAAACACAAATATATAGGTCAAACGCTTTTTTCCGAAAAAACGCAACCCTTGAAAATAACCATAAAACGATTATGTTGAAAATACACAACCCTTGGAAATAACCATAAAGCGGACGATACAATATTTGAAAATAGTTATAAAGCGATTTTTCGAAAGGACACAACCATAAAGCGGTTATATCGAAAAGATGCAACCCTTGGAAATAATCATAAAGCAATTATATCGAAAAAATGCAACCCTTGAAAAGCGGTTATATCGAAAACACAATCTTTGAAAATAACCATAAAACGATTATTTTCGAAAGGACACAACCCAAAAATATTTATTTTCTAGGATTGCTATTATTAATAGATAGATAGATTTTCTAGATAAAAATTTAATGCAAATAATTTTTTCGTGGATATATATAAAATCGACTTATCTAAAAAATTTCTAATTACCAAAAAAATCATAACTTAACCAAGCAGCGGTAATTTAGTGGTAAAAAAATTTGGAGACAAAGTGAAAAAATTTCTCTTCTTAATTCGATTTTTACTAAGAACACTTTCATTCTCATTTGGCCAGTTGAAATAGTATCACGATTTAGATCCATTAAAAAAATCAGTGAATAGATTATTCGACGGCTACATTCACTCTCGACATGCAACTTTCTAGTTTAAAAAGGGCTGACGATCTATTTTTCTACAAGAACTATCGTATAACCATATATGCTATCCAAACTAAGACCTCTTTATATATCTCTCCGAAAACAAAGTTCTAAATATATATCTCATTGAATATAAAGTACGAAACCTCATAACACACAAACTCGATTTTATCGGTTATTGTTTACAAACCAAACATAAACCGACCAAACCTGATCCTAAACCAAATTAAAATTCGATTCCAACCAAACCCGACCAAAAAAGTTGACCTGTAAACAATCCAACCCGAATCGACCCTATTTTTCTTCTTCTTTACCCGATTTTTTCCAAGCTTACTTTTCATCAAATTTCGTAATTTCATCTTCGAATTTTGCAATTAGGTTACAAAGTTTCTTTATCTGAAAATTTACCCAAATTTCAGTGACAGGACTCGTGGAAGGCGATTTATCTCGGAAAATCGTGAAGATAATCTGCAGAACAAGTGTGTTAAAGTCAGAAAATCATTGCGGGAGAATCGATCGGATCTTAAAAGTGCACAATATGCAAAAAACTTTAGCCAGATTCGATGAATACAAAGATACGGTGAAGATAAGAGCGAGCAAGCTACAAAAGAAACACCCGAGATGTATTGTCGACAGAAACGAGCTGCTAAGGTTTCACAGCACCACCGTCGCGTGCGTTCTGGGGATAAACGGGTCGACGAGTCTATGTTTGTCGGAAAAATGTTGCGTTTGCCGGATAATACGGAATGGGTTCTCGGCAAAATGGGAGATGAACAACGGAATCAAGATTTTCACGACGTCGACGAGCGGGAGAGCTTTCGAGTCAATCGCGATCAACGGTGGTGATCAGACGACAAAGAGGAAGGCGCTGATCGTGTGTAAGGTAATCGCCAGGAAGGTTCATCGGCCAGTGGAGAATTTAGAGGAGGTGGGTGGGTTAAATGGGTTTTATTCTTTGGCTGGTAAAGTTGGTTTTTTTAATTGTAGAGGTGATTGGCTTTTGGACTGTAGAGACTTTATTGAATTTTACAATCCTCATAGTATATTTCCATCAATCAGATTTTTACTTTCCCTTTTTTTCTCTACAGCCCAACCATATACTTTTTTTCATTTGTTCTTTAAATTTTTCTTTTCTCTAAAGTCATAAAAAAGAGACTTCACATGGCTGTTATTTAATATTTTAATTTGTTGCACTTTTTTTCAATTGAGTTCACAGATAATATAATTAAATTAAATAAAATCTAAGTGATTTCTGAAATTAGATTTTGTTGTAAGAAAAGTGGAATAATATTAATAGTTTTCAATAATCAACTGTTACTAAATATTTAATAAATTAATTAATTAAATTCTAGAACCTGAATTGGCAATCAATTTGTTTAATTAGTGGAATCAGTTTCAATAAACTATATAAATAATTTTTGTTGATATTTTTGAAATTATTTTCATAATTATGTTATTTATATATTAATTAGATTATATATAATTATTAGATCTAACATATTTTATTAATAAATTCATTAAATTATACATTTATAATCGCCAATCATATTTTAAATATTTACAATAACAGTCACAATTTACAAATTCCAATCAAAATTTTCCCAATTTATGGTACTTATTAATGTTATGTTTGGTTATTAAACCAATACATGAACTAATAAACATAGATGAATTTATTTGTTCTGAATATATAAATATATATATATATATATATATATATATATATTTTCGAGTTTTTATAACATTTTTGTCAACAGTTTTTTTATTAATTATTTATGCGAATATAAGTATATTGAATATTTAGCTGGTAAATTATTTATGAAACAAATATATGTGGTTATATTGTATAAATTTTATTAATTAATAAATTTATTTTGACCAAGATATATATTATAGTAGTTTGCGTGAGTGGTCCAAATTGGACATAAACAATATTTTTGATAAAAATATATATTTTAAAAACAGTCACATTTTTTACAGTTTTTATTACCAATCAGACTTTTATGTTAACACTAAAAATCACAGTTTCTACAGCCAAAATTTTTACAGTCAAAAGTCTACAGCCAAAGTCTTTACCAATCAGCCCCGTAATTTAATTATTGTGCTATAATCGGTGGTTTGGTTTTAAATTCGGTTTACTATTTTTTTAGTGGTTAAGATGTAATTCCAAACAGTAAACTAACTAAAATCGATATCTATGGATTTCGAACTATGTTTTTGGAAAGATATAAATTTTTAACTTTTAAATCGAAGAAATATATATTTAGAACTTTGTTTTCAAAGAGATATATAAAAATGTTTTAGTTTAAATAGCATATATAATTTTATAATAATTTGTGGAAAAATAGATAATTATCCCTTAAAAAATAGTAATAATGATAATAACTCATGATATCTTTGAAGCATATCTTCCCATGATCTCTATATATAAATTTAGCACTTTTACCAATATCATCCCGTGATAAAAATAAAAGTAAAATAGTATAAAAAGATTTAAAAAAGTTATGGGGTAAATGAACAAATTGATAATGATGAAGTGGGACCCAAGTGAACATGAATGTCGTGAAGACCGGAGAGAGAGAGAGTGGGTGTGAAATGTGGTGCTAATTAGTTGAGCCGAACAAGAAAAAAAGGAAAATGGGGACACGTGAGTTGTTGGGTCTCTTCTTGTCTTTTTTTTTGTTAGTGGCCCCCTAATAAAAGCCTTGAGCCCTTTAATTTCTTATCGTAACTATCCACGTGGCACCTCCCCTGCCTTTTGTCTTCTTCTCTTGTTCACATGTGATTCTCTTTCGTTTCCACATGCGTTTGTTAATTTGTTTCCATCAAACAATTATTGAATACATTAATTTTATTTTATTTTTAAATTATAATAAATGATAATTCACTTTGTTTTTTTTCAACATTAATTTACGAAACAAAACACTTATTTGATGGTTGTTGATCCATAAAAAAAACTTATTTGGTTTGTATCTCGTGATCCTTCTCCTTTTAGATATCGAGTTACATGCACTAGAGATTAGTGGACTAATTTGCGGTCAATTCAGCTATAAACTTTTTTTTTATGAAAATTGCTCGACAGTAATAATTATAAGTTACTTGCACAAGATTGTAGCTAAAACCAAGGTTTGGATAGAATCATAGATAAAGATAAACGAGAGAAATTAAGAACGAAAATATAGACGTTCGAATTGCTTAATTTAGTCTTCAATGGTTGATTTTCATTTTGTTCGATTAGTCTAAATATATTGAATGAGTCTATCATTTGAGAAAAAAACGTCTAAGACGGTTACACCATTCAAAAACAAAATAAAAAAGGGTTTTGTTGAACGTTTTAATCAGGGTTTGGTAAATTATTCAGATTCGCTCTGATTCGGTATTCGTTTTGATTTGATCTAAAAAATATGGATATCTGTTATGAATTAAAGCGGAGCAAATAGTAAAATCTAATATCCGTCAAAAGCATAGCAAATCATAAGTACTAATTTTAAAAATCTGAATATCTGCTCTGATCCGTATATACTTATATATACATATAATATGATAGGTTTATAACGTATATTTACATTTTTAGATTTTTTAAATACATTTGGCGAAATAATTATAGTAAAAATAGGTAGATACTAATTTTTTAATTGAAAATAGGTAATCCTAAATAAAAAACACATGTTTCATTTTTCACCATCTTAATCTTCCACATTTTATTTTTATTTAATTATATCGAATAAAATTATATAATTTAATATATTTATTCACTAGTTAGTTTAAATATTATATTAAAACAATTTTTAAAAATGGTGTTTTGATTTTTTTTTTTGGTTTAAAACCAATATCCTCAAATATCCGAAAAAACCGCAATTTCGGATATCCGAAATTTTTCGGAGCAAAACAAATCGGAAAATTAGATATCTGACAAAAACAAAACGGATCACGAATACTGCATTTTTTCCGGATATCCGCTCTGTGTCCGGTCATAGTTTTAACAACATTTGAATGTATTTTTTTTCTAACAAAAAAGGGTTTAGTTTGAATGTATTTTTTTTTCTAAAACAATTGTGTATATATAAATATGATTAATCTCAATAACCTTTACTGATTCCATTGGTTACTATCGAAAATTAAGATTTACATAAATTAATTATTTTCTACTAATTTTAATCAACATCGTTTATTGAATGAGCAATAATCGCATTTATTTTGCATTGTCCGCAACGCCATAACTACCACAATCATTTGGAGCCTTTCGTTCTACATGGACAATAATACGGGAAACTAAACTATGGATGTCGTCGTCTTCTCTTGCTTTTATATTGACTAGATAACCCACATGCATGCATGGATGATATGCCTTCTATACCATGCCATGTCTTTATCATCATTGTCATCTATATTAACATGACACGTTTGTCTCCATTGACGCCGGCGCACCATATATTAAAGTCATGTTAATTTGTCAATGAAGCCAATTAGCTCATCAAAAGCTGGACCACGATCATTTTCTTTTATATTTTATTTTTCCTTCAGAAATTTCGAGAAGCAATCTTGTTTTGGCTTCTACAAATTTTTTTTATTTTTGTATGATTTTTTTTATATATATTTAGCTGTTTACAGCAAGGAGTTTCCGAACTAAACCTATGAGACTATGAGTATTGGTTACCCGTTTAAATTATTGATTTCTTCTATCTATGTTGCATTAATTAGCATAAAAGGAGGATTTTTATGATTTGTTAAACCAAACACTACATAGTGATATATAGTCGATGTCATGTATTTGATATTCATATATTTCAAACTTATTTTCTCTACTGCCTCATGTAACTACTTCACATATGTTTTTCCCTATTGTATCTCTGTGTCTCCATTTAATTAGATAGATGGCTATGAATTCATTACAACAGAGAAACCAACCTATGAAATTGATTTTACTTATATATACATCAATTAGCGACGGATGCAAATAATTTTGTCTCGGTTTGGTAACCGATCGACCCTAATAGTCATCCCATTGATTTGCTTCATCTCACTAACATTTGTCGATGAAGCCATATAAGATTAAAGAGAATCACACTTTTCATATGTTTGCCCATATCTACAAAAATAAAATAACAATTAAAACGTTGGTGTGGAATCTAAAGTTATTAGACTCATAAAGAGGGTGGACATTCGGTTAATCGGTTCGGTTCAGTTCGATTCGGGTTATTCGGGTTTCGGTTTTTTCAATTTTAGAAAAATAAATCTCATTTGGGATTTATTTTTAGTTCGGTTCGGATTTTAGAAACAATTAACCAATTAATTTTCGTTCAATTTTTTTGACAAAATATTAGTTGCTTTTCTGTTTAAAAAAAGCACAACTTCATAATGAAAAATCCAACGTTTAAAAAAAAACACTCCAATGTTTAAACATTTTAAAATAAATAAATGTTCTCGTGTTTTTTATTCTCAAATGGTATGAAACATTATGTCTCCAAACACTGTTATTTCCATCTGCAAAAAGTCAAAAACAATTTATACACAACAAATAACAAATATTAAACATAAGTATAAAACTTAGAAGCAATTAACTAAATATAAGAAATCTAATAGTGATATGTGTTTTTATGTCGGTTCAATTCGCATATATAATGAAGTCAAAAGATTTTGAAGAAGCGCATACGAAAAGTCAAAGCTGCAAGTTTCAAAAGTATAAAACTAACGAAGTTATAAATAGTAATCTAAAAGCAATTAACTAAATATAAGAAATTCTAATAGTAATATGTGTTTTAATATCGGTTAACCAATTGAGTAATTTGGTATTTGGTAAAAAATTAAACCTAACCGAATATCAAATAAGTTTAGTAATTGATCCGTTTGGACTATTTGGACAATCTAAACCCGAATCAAATTACGTTATTCGATTCGGTTCGGTTCGATAATTTTGCCTATCTTAGTAGTAATAAAAAAATTGTTTATAAGTCGTAGGGAAATGTAAAACTGACGTGGCGCATCTCGAGGCCAACGACTTATTTGCAGGCCGAAGGTGAATTGTATATAATTAGATTTGTAATCATTAATTTATCTAATTAGTCTTTCACCTACATAGTTCCCTGATAAATTAATTAAATACTCCGTATTATCATGTTTTTTATATGTTAAGAGTACAATAATATTTTCAGTAAAATAATTGCAGTAACCTAACGAGTTTGGAGCAACGACTTCTTGTTGCGGCCGAGAGAAGTTAGATATGAAATTTTAATACATATATCAGGCATGTTCGTATGTCTGACGCATGAGGTTGATACAGACTTCTGCGACCAAGCGATATTTGTTTATCTGACGCAGTTCTTGCGACCAAATGCCGCGTTTTACGTCTGAAATTTTTGATCACTATAAAATTCAGCGTTGCGACGACCGAAATTATTACAACCAGAAACTGCACTGCCAAACAAACAACAATTGCAGAATCTAATCGTAGGTTTACAGTTGCAACTGCAGACGGCAGGCAAACGAACATGGCCATTATTACTATAATATTCTATACATGTTAAAAGATTATGGTTCAATTGGTTACAATTATTTTGACTTGTTGCAATATCGGTGGTAGATTTCTACTAGCACAAATCATTAAACCACAAGTTTTATCTACTTGTTGTATGAATTATAAAGCGCAAATATTGATCACAAGTCTGTCAAATCCATCGTTACTAAATTTTCTTTTAATTTGTGTGTAGTGGTTGAAGACCCGCATTTTATGATGTAAATTTGTAGAAATTTCAGATTTGTTTCAACTTTTAAACAAAATTACTGTAAATTCTAAATATTTTATCTGAAATAATATTGCGGAATTTTTGTTGTTGTTTGAGAAAAATACTTTCATTCTCATTTGGCTAGTCGAAATAGTATATGATATTTTAGGTCTATTAAAAAATTCGATGAATATGCTATTCGACGGCTACATGTACAATTTTTAAATTATTGCGAAAATTCATGCCAAGAAATAGTGTACCTTCGGATTAATCGAGTTTGACCTAAACACCAATGCCAATAAAAAAAATGCCATCAAACTATAACAAATATGCTACCTACATTAGAAATCAAATTACATTTTACTACAAGTTTGTGTAAAAAAAAAAAAATGACGGCTACAAAAGCGGGGAATAATTCGCCAAAGGGTGCTCTCTGACGACGATTCGTTTGATCTAGATTCTTGGCGCACATGGTGGGTCCCAGTTTCGACTTCATAACATATTCATGATAGTATGATCATCATCATAACCACATACATACATACATACATACATCGATTAGTGACCACATGATTAGTAAGAGACAAGAAATAATTGCCGCCCATTGTTAGCTTTATAAGCACCTCTCCACCTTCTTTCTCTCTTCACTTTATAACCTTTCTCTCACTTTTCTTCAAAAATTTCTCTAATAACAAAAGCACAATGTGCGACTCAGATTTTCTCTCTCGTTGCTCTTCCTACGAGGCAGACATTGATTCCGACTACGAGATCTCTAGCTCCAGCTCTTGCTGGTCGTACAGTGAATCCGAAGAAGAGATCGACGACGACAATGGCTGCTTCGGTGGTGAGTCGAAAGAGACGAAGAAACTAGAGAAGAAGAAGAGTAATGTGTTGTTAGAAGGTTACGTAGTTGATTCGGCTGTGAATGAATATTTGAAGAGGACAAAGAGTTTAACTGACGATGATCTCGAGGAGCTTAAAGGTTGTGTAGATCTAGGTTTTGGGTTTAATTACGAAGAGATCCCTGAGCTTTGTAATACTTTACCTGCTCTTGAGCTTTGTTACTCAATGAGTCAGAAGTTTATGGATCAAGATCATAATACTTCGCCGGAGAAGAAATCTCCGGTGGTTGAGTCTCCTCTCAGTCCGATTGCTAGCTGGAAGATCTCTAGTCCTGGTAAGTAATCCCAGTTTTCAAAGTTTTGATTTTTTTGTGTTTCAGTTTTCAGATTTTCTGATCATGATTTGGTGTGAATGTGTTAAAACAGGGGACAATCCTGATGATGTTAAAGCAAGGTTGAAATTTTGGGCACAAGCTGTGGCTTGCACCGTGAGATTATGCAGTTGAGAAGAGATTTTTGGATTTGAGGAATCAATGGGATGGAGAAAGAAGATGATGAAGAACATTATTGCAGGAGTGAAATCTCTTTATGCTGTTTATGTTCAGCTTTTGAGACTGACCTGCTTGATGAAACAAACCCATTGTTTGTAGATTGTAAAAAAAAGCTTAATAACCACTTAAGATTTTGCTAGAGAATTGTTGTAATGGATCCATAATAAGAGGAACTAAATAAATACTTTATTTTTTCTGATGAAGATTGGATCAAGTACACCTTGTTTACAAGAAAATGAGATTTGCATTGTTAGAATCAAATTCACAGAATCAGACAAGCTTTCTTCTTTTCCATGAATGATGCGGTTTTAGATAAGAATCTATATAGAAAGTGGCTCTCCTCATTCTTACTCTCGGACATGTTCGAGATGCTTCTGCTCTCCTGTCCTGCACCAAATCGGTCTACATTAGATTCCTTGTAGTCTGTCTCCATAAGCATTTCCAGAGAACATATTGCTGTTTCTTGGCCTTAATTAAAAGTGTACCAATTTCACAAGATTCTGTTGCTTCTATGTTTCACCCATGAGCTTGGAGAAGTTATTACAACCTAACTGCCCTTAGGGGTTTGGCAACAGTTGCATTCCAAGTTCTAACTACAGATATATGTTCACATTCCACATAGCACTTTTATCTAATGTCTATAACTTTCAACCTATGAATGAGTTTCTTATCGTAATCCAGCGGGGAAATGAGATTATCTGATAGAGATAGATATCTTTGGGGGATAGCACAAAAACTCACCTTCAACTTTTATGTTCAAGCAGATGCCAATAGCGCCTCTATGTCTTTCTACGAAAAGAAGTAACAGAAAACTACACAGTAAGATCCTTTAACGGTTAGAGAAATGAATATCAATGTGTGGGGGAAACTTTGTACTAACCTCAATTTCGAGAGGTGATGTTGTTGGAGCATACCGGTCCACAACATTTCCTGGTTTGTCTACCAGAAACTTTGCGAAATTCCATTTAATTGAATCCCCGAACAATCCGCCTTTTTGTTCTTTTAAGAACTTGTAAAGGGGAGCAGCATTCTCCCCATTCACTTCAATCTTGATTCTTGCATCAGAGACAAATAAGTAACAACTACAAAGATATGGCATCGTGTGATAGAAATTGAGACCAGTTTAAAAGTTCACAAGACCTTGTCAAAGACGGGGAATTCTGCTTTAAACGTTGTGCAAACGGTTTCCTTAATCTCCTCGTTGGTACCTGGCTCTTGACTGCCAAATTGGTTGCAGGGAAACGCTAAGATCTCAAACCCTGCGAGAAACAATGCTTCCCTTAATACATATAAATGTTCAATTAGTTCTTGGCCTAAGAAAAGAGTCAGCGAGATTAAGAGACGTACCCTTAGTTTTGTACTTGGCATACAAAATGTTCAACTCTTTGTAGTTCCCATGTGTTAGACCACTACACATTCATCACAGCAATATCATAGATATAAAAAAAATTCCAATATAAAGACGCATTATATGAAAAGCTTATGTTGGCCATTGTATCATAATCACATGAAAATGGTAAAGAGTTAAGCATCATTGATGGGTCTGCTAATTTGAACACACATTATAAAATGATGCAAAAGAATTCGTCCCCATGAAACAAGTATGAGTATAAGCATTTCTCGAGAAGTAAGAAAGAACATACCACTTGGAAGCTACATTCACAATAAGAAGCACCTTCCCGGTGAATTGGCTCAAACTCACATCATTCCCTTCGATGTCCTTGCATTTTCAATTATAAACATTGATACCTTAACTATGAAGTCGAAAAAAACTCGCATATAGATTCATTGAAAGATAAGTTCACTTTGAAAAACCATCAAAACAAAATCCATTTCTTCATCTAACCTTAAACATTTGCATTATTTAACTGGTTGAAATGAAGATACTCGTCAACATTCACAATTTCAGCTAGATCACAGCCATTAATATAAATAAACATCATCAATCACGAAACTAACATCATTCCCATTGATTTCCTCTTAAAAAATTTCTGTCTTTGTACTAAATTAGAAATCAAGAATAACAAATTAGAAACGAAAGCAATGTCGACCGTTCTAAAGAGTTTAAACAAACAAAATATGCAAAGAGGCCTAAAATCACGGCGGAATCAACAGAGGGGAATAACAATTAGCTGCCAGAATATCGTAGTTTGAAGCTGATTATACCTTAACGGAGATGTCGTAGATTGACCTTGATGATTGTTCCACCATGGTTGGAGAAGAAGGGTACCAGTAGAGGTAGAAGACGAAGGCAAGAAACAAGAAGATAATAGAGACCCAACTGCTTAATTTAGGCATCGAGACAATTTCTGTTAAGTCTTCTTTGTGGAAAACAACAATTGACTAGCCGAAAAAGTTCCAACAGAACAGAACAGAACACAACACAAGACAAGCTTGTTGACTTAAAAGAAAAAAGGAACACTAGCAGATTTGAAGCTTTAGTGGGCTTTTAATGGGCCAGGATCTAGTTAATAAGGTTAAACCTAATTTAAGCACGATTAATTTGAGAAATTTTTTGTAAAACAACCCTAAAGCTATCTCCTTTTTGCAAGTTTACTTGAGGATTAAATCCAGTTATTTATGAATTACGATTAACGAACACTGGTGACACAAAATAGTCCAATCATGCTACATAGTAAAAAAGGAGGACATGTTTTTAGTGTGTCCAAACTTTAGTGAGCAGCAGAAGCAACTTTCTCGCAATTTTCTGATTCAGAATCATCTTCAGAGAAACTTGGGGGTTTAGGAGTGAGTCCTAATGTCCTGAACATGAGCTGGTCAGAGTCAAAATCATTGTTTGGTGTGGTTAAAAGCTTCTCTCCTGTGAAGATTGAGTTTGCACCAGCAAGGAAACACAAGGCTTGCTCGGGCATCGAGAACCGGACTCTACCAGCAGATAACCTCACCATTGCTTTCGGCATTACTATTCTTGCTGTTCCAATCATCCTGATCATCTCCCATATCTCAACCGGCTGCAAAAGAACACACAAAGCCTTTTACCACTAGGCTATGACTTGCAATTTTATGTTTTTTAGATTGTTGGAGATACCTTCTGGTTTTCAAGAGGAGTGCCTTTCACTGCAAGCAGAGCATTAATGGGAACACTCTCAGGGTGAGAAGGAAGTGTTGCCAGTGTGTGTAATAAACCTACTCTGTCCTCCTCTGCCTCCCCAAGCCCTATTATTCCTCCTGTTTATTGAAATATCAGTATAAAGAAAACATTTGAGAACAACTGTCTTGTTCGCATCTGTGGATCTATCAGATCAAGCGAGTCCAATGACCAAGATGAAGAAGAGTCCTCTATTTTGGTAGAATCGAGGCATACACGAATAAGAAAATCAAGATTTTCCTTGTTTTGTATCGAAGTTACCTGAACATACGTTGATTCCAGCTTCACGAACATGCTCAAGAGTTTCAAGGCGTTCGTCATAACTTCTAGTAGTGATGACGTTTGGGTAGTACTCTCTTGAAGTATCAAGATTGTGGTTATAAGCAGTGAGGCCAGCCTTCTTTAGCTCTAACGCTTGTTGCTTCTCAAGCATGCCCAAGGTGCAACAAACCTCCATCCCCATGCCTCTGTTGTAAAGTGTGAGCCCAGAAACTAAGTATAATGGATGTTAAAGCCGAAAGACCATGTTCAACATCATGTTCATTCTTCTCACGGATACAACAAGTTCACTTTGAAACGATCACTTCAGATATATCTTCCACAAAAGGGGTAAAATCTACCTAACTCAAACACATGGAATCGGTGTTTGACAAGCACAAAAATTCATTCCAAAACCATTAAAGAACCCAAAACACTTTTTAATGCAGCGAGTCCCGTGGGTCATTTTTGTGGTTATGGAGGAATTATATGTAGTGCAAACAAGGAAATTCAAAAAAATGAAGTCCAACTTAAAAAGTATTGCCAAAAATATAATAATATGGGGTACCTTATTTCTTTGACGTATTCAAGTATCTGGTTGAAGTTGGTTTTCCGCCCTACTGTATCTCGCCAAGCAGCACCCATGCAAAAACGTGTACTACCAGCTTCTTTTGCCTAACAACACATTAAATTTGTTAATTTACATCATAAGAGCTCACATTCTCAAAATGCTTCTTTAAAACAATCTCAGGATCCTACATTTTCAGCTGTCGTCATCATCCTCAAGCTTGAAAATTTATAGTTTTAGAGAGAAGAAAAAGAGCTGCAACACAATATCTTAAGACTATTTTGGATAGAGGAAAGGTCAATACCAGGATCAGATTATGAACCTCCCTGCCAACTTTAACATTCCTCATGTTTCTTATATAAACTATTGATACATGGTGCTACGGAATATACATTGAGCAAAGGAAATCGACAAGGAAACCGCTAACCTTCTTTGCCGCATCAATGACAGCCTCTTTGGACATGAGTCTTTGGGCCTTGACTCCAGTGCTATATCTTGAGGACTGAGGACAATATGAACAGTCTTCACTGCACCCACCAGTTTTTATGGAGAGGAGAGTACATTGCTGTACTTCCCTGAAGTTATGAACATGTCTATGAACCTGAGCCTGAAACCACCAAAAGATCCCCCGCACACACCGTCATTATCAATTAAAAGACAACAGATAGTGAGATCAGACGAGCAACCAAATTAAGGGACATTAAAAAGACAATATTTTGAAAAATCTCAGACCAGATTCCTGGAATTTAAGCCAAGAGTTGTCTACTCAAACAAACATGTTCCGGGTTAAACTAAAAGTAAAAATCGATGCTTTCGTCCGATTTTATTGTAATTTTACAGAAACCCAAAAGCTTTCTACTCCAAATTTGTGAGCTAGAAGGAGCTAAGAACAACAAAGGGAAGATTGAGTGAGAGACAAAGAGAGAGAGGAGAAATTACTCCATGGAAGAGAAGGTCAAGAACAGGAGAATCATAGACAGCTTTGATTTCATCTCTACTCCAATCATTTCTGGAACCTTCTCGAATCGTCCTTTCAGCTTCAGCTTCAGCTGCGGATGAAGAAGAGTAAGCACAGCAAGAAGTAGAGACAGACGGTCTCAACTGAGATCGAAACACAAATCGAGCAAGCATCATTTTCTGCCCCTTCGTTCTACGACTCAGATGAATTTTTTCCCGGAAACAAAAAAAATTTCCGGGAAAATGTGAGAAGATTTTGCTGTTTTTTGCGCTTAATCTTCAACTTCAGTCATTCATGAGTCACCCACCGTTGGAATTTCCGCCTCGGGTAGGTCCCACGATTAAGAAAACTATAAATGGGCTTTAACGGGCCTCATGGACACATTATATTGGGCTAATAATAGTAATGACCTAAACGATGACGTTTTGTTTATCTCTTTGAGTCTTTTCTCTTTTTAGTCTGGCCGGAGCCGCCGTGTGAGAGAGAGAGAGAGAGAGAGTAAGTGGGAAGAAATGAGCGGCGGAGGAAACAACGTCGTGAACAAAGTGTTCTACGCGACGTCGTATCATCCGATTCAAGCCGGAAGTATCGACGGAACAGACGTTGCGCCACACGATAACGGCGTCCGTCGAGCTCTCCTCTGTTATAACGCCGGCTTATGTAAACTCTCTTTCTCTCTATTGCTCTTTCCACTTTTTGTTTGTTCTCAGTCTTATTGGTTTTGGTGTGTTTTGGAAGATGATCCTTCTGGTGATTCGAAAGCCGTCGGAGATCCTTACTGTACCCTTTTCGTGGGTCGGCTCTCTAATCTTACTACGGAGGATACTCTTCGAGATGTAAGGGTTTGTGTTCGATTCGTTAGTATGACTTCAAGCTTTGGAATTTCACTTTGTTTGATTGTTTTTCGTCACTGTGTTTCTTCGTTGCAGGCTATGAGTAAGTATGGCAGGATTAAAAGCTTACGGTTGGTCAGACACATTGGTAAAGTTTTTGCATTTGTTCTTGCTTACGACATAACTTTGCTTTATCTTTAGCAAATTTATCATCTTTCTGTTTCTGATGGCTTGTTGCTTCTTCTACCAAGATATTGTGTAGATTTGTCTGATTACAGATTCTCCTTTTCTTAGTGACTGGTGCTTCACGAGGATATGGTTTTGTGGAGTATGAGACTGAAAAGGAGATGCGCCGTGCTTATGAGGTGCTGTGATGCTAAATTGCATTTTCTTTATCTCTTGCTTTGTTCTTTAAAGCTGTCTGAAATCGTTGCTAAGCCATTGCAGTGCGATGCTATACGAATGAGACGTACGATTTTTGTTTCGTTAGCATCTCTATATACATACTGTTTCCGGAAACTAGTAGAGTTTGATTGTCAGAATGGAATGTTTCTGGTGTTTTTTTGCAGGATGCTCATCATTCATTTATCGATGATCGAGAGATTATTGTTGATTATAATAGGCAGCAACTGATGCCTGGATGGATACCACGAAGATTAGGTTTGTCGTTCTTTTGCTCTTTTGTCTAGTAACAGATTTCGCATAGGAATTATGGATCCTCGTCTCTTAGATTAATAAAGCCTTCTTCTCTCTAAACAGGAGGTGGACTTGGTGGTAGGAAAGAATCTGGACAACTTCGCTTTGGAGGACGAGAGAGACCATTCCGCGCTCCATTGTACGGTTTTGCTTTGCTCTTCCTTTAGCAGTTCCGAAGATAAAGCTAGTAGAAGATAGTGGTCATGAACTAAATAACTTATTACCAACCCATTTAAATCATTCTGTTTGTTACTATCAGGCGACCAATCCCTCATGAAGATTTGAAAAAGCTCGGCATTCAGCTTCCGCCTGAGGGAAGATATATGTCGCGTACACAGGTTTACAACTTCACCACCACTCTATATTTCTTCGAATGTTATCCCTGTTTTGTCTCTGATGCTAATTACATGGGGTCTTTAGTTCATGTTCTTCTGCTAGAGATGGCATATTGGTGGATTCTTCAATGTGTATAGAGAAAAAGCTGATGGATTGAAAACTAAAAATCTCGGCACCATAACTTGTTTGTGGATGCAGATCCCGTCGCCTCCTAGGAGAAAAGGAAGTGTGTCGGATAGAGAGGACGGATATTATCGAGAAAAGAGTTGTGTAGAAAGGGAAGAAGAGCTTAAAAAGTCTAATCACAGTCACAGGAGGAGCTCACACACACAAAGTTCCCATAGAAGCCGAATCAAAGATGGAGAGGAACGTTCCAAGAAAGAGTCTCGGCCTGATAGAAAAGAGAGATCACGAGGTAGAGAAGATCGACATGGTGACAATAAGGAAGAAGTTTATGGCAGCAGCAGCAGATCACACGACACGGAAGAAGAACCTTCTCACAAACGTCATAAAAGAAAATGAATGCAAGTTTGTTCAAGCGAGAAATCTTTTTAAAAAATTGAAATTTGGGAGATCAAGACGGATGCTTAGGCTTTACTTTAAGCACAAGCTAAATATCTCTCGCCTACATTCTTTTTATTTGTTTCGGTCAATCTCCAACCATGCCCAAAATTGCAATTAGGATTAGGTTAATTTTGTCACAATTTCAAGATGGTCGGACGCAGACAATTACGTAACCAGAAAACTTAGGATCAACACAAAACGTAACATTTATTGCTAATTCTCCTCGTGCAATTTTGGTCACTGCACCGGTTCTCTCATCAACGCTTAGATCGGATATTATATCTCAATTGTTGGGTCTTTAAGTACACGCAGAGCATTAACGGCAACACTTCCAATGTTTGAAGAGTGTGAAACAAACCAAATCTGTCATCTTGTAGGAACTCAATGATGATTCATTCTCTCTGTTATGTCAAACAAAAATGAAGACATGACCTCGGTTCCAACATTTTCTAGAGCATTAATGGATACAAAAACACCCAGATTATCCCTGTCTTTCAAAACATTCAACTCCAGATATCAGATCTGATTCGTATATCAAGATTAACAAAATCAACAAAAAAATAAAGAAATGTAGCTGCTTTAAATTTGGAGGAAGCCATGAGAAGACATCAGATCAAGACTGACTCCAATCGTGATGAGAAGCTTTCAAAAGATTTGATATAGGCACCATGCAAAAGGTAGCTCTGCTGTTTCTTATTAACCCAACAAGCACCCGTGTCTGACTTAATGCCAATCTTCTTTTCAAACAAAAAAAACTCAAAAAACCATTTTCATCCATCAATTTCACAAAACTAAACAAAACCCACAACAAAGAATGCATATATCATGTTGTAGCCAACAGTATTGAATCATGAAACAGAGAGAAAACTAGTTTCATGGGTCTTCCTATGGCATTTAATCTGGGCTCCAAGCGGCAGTCAGGTCGCCATTAAAGTGGCTCCTGCTGTTGACTCTTTGATAATGGAGCCCTAATTCAAATACCCACAAAAAAAACATAATCTAAAACGCACAGATCTGTAAGAAAATCAAAACGAAAAAGAGATGATTTTGAGCAGAGAGAAAGGATTGTGATTATATAGGAAATGCAAAACCCTAGCATTATCGGAATGTTCGGTTTTGGGAGAAGAACAATTAATTAGTGGACTTTTTGAATTGTTTTACTGGGCCCAATAGAAACCCATTATATGGGCCCAAAATGGTAAATCACATAGCCAACGACGTCGTCTAACCCATGTGACAAATTGGTTAGTTTTTTTGCAAGGGCTTCCTTCGTTTCAGAGCTTAAACTCTTGATTAAAGATTCTCATCTTTGAGTCATCGAGAGATCATTTCATTTAAAGTTTATAGATTTGAGGGTTATTGGTTCATGAATTTTAATGGATTTGGAAATCCAAACAAAGTTCTATATTATTCAATCATTGATTTTTAAAACCTTATTAAAATCATGTGTTATTCAATGTGATTTTCAAATACAAATTAAAATCAAGTGTTATTCAATATCAATGAGTTAAATATGGATTTGAGAGTGATTTCATGTTAAATAATACAAAGGTTGAAATCTTTAGCTAAACTTTGTTATTTTGAATTTGATTTGACAAAACAAACTATTGGACTCGCTTTTTTCCAAATACACCTCATATATTTATTATATCATCCCATATATCCACAACTCCTCATTCCAATCCATTTTATGTTTCTATTATATAACAATCAATTTTTTTGTTCATGTGTCTATCCATTATAATCATACAAATTGGCTTTTAATCGAATAATAAAAGAATTATCGAAGAGCAAGCTCCAAATTTCAAAAAAAAAAAAAAGATTATTTTTTATATTTTGTTTATATAATAATATTTTAGTATAAACCAGTTTTATTGATTTTACAATGTGTTTGTTTGATTTCTATATCCACTTGATTTGGTTTTCAAATCCATTTTATTTGATTCTTAAATCCACCTTACTTAGGGGGTGTTACTGAATCAATGATTTAAAGTCAATTCCATCACTTTTAAAATCTTCAAAATTTTAATTTTTGATGGAGTCTATGTGTGTGGATTCTAAAATCTCTGCAGTATACCTTGGAATTTGTTTCTAATCATTTGTTCATTAAACTCCATCTACAAGTCATTTCAAATCTATTAAAAAACAAAGATTTTCAGAATCTTAATGTTGAATAACACTGGATTTTAATGATGAATTTAAAATCTTTTATTGAATAACACCAGATTTTAAAATCTTTAAGACATGATTTACAAATACCATATCCAATAACACCAGATTTTAAAGTATGATTTAGAATTATTGATTGAATAACAGTGGATTCTGTTTAGATTTAAACTCTATTAAAATCCATCATTGAATAACACCCCCTTAATTATTCAATCCACCCTACTTGATTCTTAAATCCACCTTACTTGATTCTTAAAGCCAATTTATTGATTTTGAAATCAGAAAATTCTATATGGATTTCCAAATACTCATGAATTTTCAAATCCATTAAAATCCATGAACCAATAAACCCCCCTTGGTATATTATAGTTGAAGTCTTGTTTCACGGTGATTTATTCTTCACCGTAAAAAATAGTAATGTTAGTTTATAAGGAGAAATGAGAATCATGGAAAAAGTATTGGCTTTGATTGGTGTCTTGTATTATCTATGATGTAACCAATTTAATTGAACATTACAAAACACAACATTACAAAAAAGACATGATGGTGCAAATTGTATAATCTATGATGTAACCAATCGATTGAACATTACAAAGAAGCATTACAAAACACAACATTAAAAAAGACATGATTATGCAAATTATATCATCTATGATGTAATCAATCAATTAAACATTACAAAGAAGCATTACAAACAACATTAAAATAGCACATATCAACCATAAACCCGAACGAGAATCTTTTCCCCCCATAAAAGCCTTTTTCTCATAGTCTAATTTCTTCGGATTCACTCGTGTTGTGTCATTTCTCTCTCTTCTATTATATTATATTCTTTTCTCTCATGTTCATTTACCTTTGGTTCTTTCATTTTATCTTTTTTTTTTTTATTTTAGTTTCTTTATTAATTATATTTTTTCTTCTTTTTTTAGTCTCCTTGTGGAGTCTACAATGAAGATAAACAATGCCAGTTACTTGGATGTCTTCACTCTATATGTCTCATCCGCATTGAAGTTAAAGTGATATAAGAAATATTGATTTCACATTTCTTGTAATGTGATCATTTATGTTTGTTCTCGTGTAGGATATATTAATTCCAAAGTTATGAATAGGCAACTAAATCTTAAATGTCATATTTCAAGTTGTGGCAAAATGGTTTTTTCTTCACTCATTCTTCACTATTTGTCACTTGAAGCAAATGTGATGTTCAAGCAGTTCCTTACGAATCATTTTCTCTCTTCAAAAAATCAAAATACATTAACGATTTTAATATTGGTTTCATTCTTTGTTTTGTTTATTGTTAATATGGTTTTATATTTGTCATAGGACAAAATTGCGTTAGTTCATGTTGAAACTCTCTTCACTACAACATACAAGTTCCTGAATATGGTTAAAATTGAATATTTTTTTAGTGGTTCATTTGGTATTATTTGTAATTTTATTTTGAATTACATTACTTACTGAGTAATACTCCTCTTAGCCAAATAAGGTTTTCAAGTTGAAAAATATCTTGATATTTTTGAAGACAATTCAATTATCTTGTTTGTTATATTTGGAACTTTTAATCTGAGAAACTTTACTTAATCATATATGTTATCACTCTTGAACTCGAAACAAATGAGCATATGACTTTGCACGGTTTATGCTCATTACAAATCGTTTAGAAATTTAATGATGAATACGTAAATTTAAAATTTTATTATAAAAAATAACACACAATACGATAACATTTTGGTTTATTAGTACAAAAATATAAAATTTCGGAAGACGAACGTATGATTTGCATGATGTGGTATGAATTGATTGTAGCCTTGGTATGCAACTACACATGTTCGAAAGAAAACAATGTAAGAATGGACTTTAAATATTTTCACTAGTTTCCTATGTTTGTTTAATATTAATGTAGATTCATTATTTGTTTTAAGGACATGCCAATCCCTGATCTGGAATCATCTTTGAATGGAATTGCACATCTTTATTCTGGAATCAGATGTGTTAGAAGTAAGAAAATCACAGTGTTAAAAAATTGGAATAGAGCTAATTCCTTGTAGGTGTTGTTGTTAAGATATGTTCTTGTAGGTGTTGTTGTTTTTCTTTTGTCGAATCATTTGCGGTGGAGAAATATTGAAATGTGTTGGCGAGTTGATACTTCTTAACATTGTTGCTAGAAAAGCTTAGGTTGGTAGCATGATAAAGGTAAAAGAGTCAACTAATAATGTTTGTTTTGGTAATGCGTGATTTTGCTTTTTCTAATAGTGTTTTTGTAAATATCAGGTTGTTTTCTTATACTTTCTAGTCAAACTCTTTCTGACCAAATATGTGGTGATTGATGTTGGTAAGATTATGCTAGTTTGCAAGGTTACTTAGGTATATTATATTTTCTCATTTATCTTATCATTTTGAGTTTTGACGATTTTGCTGCCCTATCTTCTGCTGCAACTGTTTTCGTGATATTAATTGTGTGTTTATCCTATAGTTTGTGTTCTTATTTGTTGGTTAAAATTTTGTCAGATATTAGCGTTGGTTTTAATCTACAAGCTCATTGCATCAGATCAAATCCTCGCTGTTGCTGGTAAGTTCAACACTCTTTATCTTTTTACACTCTTTTATCTTTTTACATTCTTTATCATTTGTTGATATTTTGTAGTACTTTCATCTGCTGCGACTGCGTTTCTGATCTCCATGGCAATTGCTACTTGCCTTCGACGTTGTGTCCGTTTCGTTCTCAGGAGGACCTGATGTCATCGCTTTCTACGAAACCCAGGACGGTTTGATCTCATCGTTCTGCATATGTCTCTTTACAACTGTTATTTTCGTTGTTTGATCGTTCTGCAGTGTTCATTTAAACAACTGTTATTTTAGTTAGTTTCGAATCCCTCGATGCTTGGCTAGATTGACAATGTGTGACAGTTAGGTAGTGTCATCTCTATATTCTTTTATTGCTGCTTGATTTTGGAGTTGAATGAAGACTTTCCCGTACAGAATGGGCCTCACAATAGTCATATTTACAATTAAGCCCATTAATAGCCCAATAATAATTTGTAAACAGAAGATTCCCGCCATGACCCAATATGTATCTCATGCAACTTTGATTTGAATTTAAGGAAAAATTCAATAAAAATATATTTATGAATCCCATTTATGATTTAGTCTCTGGCTTTGACTTCGCGTTGCATCGACGTCATTTAGATTTGTCTGAGGCATGCTCTGAAACCTAGATTCTACTTGAAGATGGAAAGACAAATAGTGGCTTCAAGAGAAGAAAGAAGAATGAGAAATCTTTTCCAGTTAGGAAGCAAGTCTCAGATGAACCTGAACAAATTGAGAAGAGTTGTTTGACAGAAGAACAACATTAAAATATATGTCTGATTGTAGTAATAAGAAGAATAAGAGAAGTGAAGCAGCTACGACGACCTGTGAATGAAAGAAGAGAAAGAAGCATAAGCTGACCAAAGAATCTCGGTGCAATAATGTTTTTTAAATGAAATTTCAACATCAATTTTGAAAAAGAGAGATACTAAATCCCATTTTTTTGTCACACAATAATAAATAATACCATTTTTTTGTCACATAATAATTCCATATATATCTTAGTATTTAATTATTTATATACTGTATGCTCGATACTCGAACCACGAAGCACCTAAAATGGGGGAAGAAGCAAAGCCTAATTCGATCTATATTGCTTCAGATCTACTGAAAGAGATTTTTTGAGACTTCCCCTGAAATCTCTGGTCAGATTCAAAACTGTCCAAAGAATGGAGATCGATATTGGAATCAAAGAGTTTCAGTACGATGCACCTGAGTTTTCAAAAATCCGGGAAGACCCGCCGGATAATCCTGGCCGCTTACCACTGCGACTACGGCGGCCCGCCGAGTCTCCTCCCCGGGTCGCAATTCGAAGGGGACGAAGAGTTTGTCTATTTGCTCTGCGACGCGACACGACCGTCGTTGAGTTGCGTCCCCGAACCAGGTTGGGTCAACGTCCTAAACCCCTCCACCGGACAACTCCGGAGATTCCCTTCCGGCCCTGATCCCGTCTCCTCCCTCAAGAGGCCCCACCATTTGTGCATAATTAGGAGTGGTAAATTTCTTCGCAAATAAAATTTTCATAGTCAAATTTTGCATTGTTGTTTAGGGTCAGACGAAAAAAATCAAAACTTGGAATCGCAGGACATTGGTCGAGCTTTTTTCCGGGATACTGCGCGATGGGATTCGGTAGAGACAAAGTTAATGGGAGCTATAAAGTTGTGATTGCGAGATTCTTGATGTCAACATTGGTGAATGGCGGAAACTGAGTCCAACTCTTTACCCTGTTCAGGTTGGAAGGAAATCGGTTTATCTGAATGGATCAATTTACTGGTTTGTTATTACGGCTGGTTGCAAAATACTAGCCTTGGATCTTCACACGGAAGAGTTCCATGATGTCCCAATGCCGACTGGTTTTAGGTGGTTCAAGATGGACACACAGTATAGTGAACCTTGAGGACCGTCTAGCTATAGTCACAGCCGGAGTCCTGTGCATAGCGAATGGTAATTCTGAATGGGAACTAGAGATTTGGAGAATGGATGCAGAAGAAGAAAGATGGAGCCGGGCTGATCCCGTGAGTTTAGCTGATCTTGCTATGAAGCCATGGGAGGCTCGGTGGTTCACCCCGGTGACAGTTTCTAAGCAGGGGAATGTTCTGATCTATGACAATAAGAATAGGTTGTACAAATGTTATCCACATACAAATACCATCCGTCAGATCTTCCCACATACTACTTGCGTTATATTATCTCCTTATCTGGAGAATTTGGTGCGACTTGAGACTGATCAACAAGTCGATTTAAGGACTGAAAGATCAAGCATTCGTGGAACAACATGTTTTTTCGAGGTATTTATATATGTTTCTTAGACATTTTAGAGTTAAATCAAGTTGCAGCCCTTAGACATTTGAAATGAATGTATATGTTTTCTGATTTGTAGGATAGGATTGCTTCAGCTCGTGTTGTATCATCATTTCAGTCAAGAGTTAATGAGTTTCTTTGGGAGGGAATAGGTGAGAATCTCTTAATTGTTGTTAAATTAATCAGCCCTGCAGATTTAAAACATATATTTATAATTTTATATGATCTGATTGACTTTACATAACTAGGCATTTCGCTATGGAGGAACAAAATGAAAATGATTGCTACATGCTTTTTGGTCCATTTGTTGTGTTGCTTCTGTACCAGCGATAAATTATCTTCGGTTAAGCTGGTGTTTCTTGAAGTTTGGGACATCTTCAGGGTAATTTTATCTTCTAGTTGTTGAAAGTGTGTTTTGGATGATCCTTATGCTTATATATATATACATCAGCATTGTTTCTCTCCATCATATTAGTCAATGTGAGATTCCTAATGCTATTGTTTGTTTGGACTTTACAGTTTATTGTCATGATTCTACTCTCCAAATTTATGATGTTATTGCCATTCTAGCTTTTGGAGTCAGGTAGTTTTTTTTTTAAGGAAAATATAATTTGGTTGATAATCTAGTGAATCATTTAAATTACTATTGATGCTATTGTTATTTATGTTCACAGTGTTGTTATCTGCTTTCACCGCAATTTTGATATGGCCGTGGAAGCCTCGACCCATATGGTGGCTCGTCCTGTCTTCAGGATTTTTGCATTTCTTCTCCTCTTGTATTTTACATCAACTATATATATGTCTTAATTATAATCGTGGTGTTTTTTTTTTGTTTTTTTTTCTCAATAAAATAAGCCAATTAATTTATAATTTCTCACACATATCATTGCTATAAGAAATCATAATAATCTGATTAAAAATAAATTTCAAATTAAATATTCATGGCCATACATAACCAATGGTTACCACAAAGTATAATTATTTTTTAATCAAAATCCACTTATAAAATTTTATAAACTAAACTAAATTTTGGTATGGAAACCCCATTGGTCCAGTAGTTGATCAATGGTTTATTAGTATTTTTACACCAGGAAGTCTGAGGTTCGATTTACAGATAATGCGATTTATTAACAGTTATGCAGATCAATGGAAACAAACTTACATGAGATCTCCAACGTTGTATAAGCAGAGTCGTTCTCCGTGATTTCACGCATTGAGGGTGAAAGAAGTCCATCATGAACATGGAGCAGGTAGTGTCGTTTGTCGTGGATCTATAAGAGTCGGATTGAATTGTCCGTGGTAGAATCGTCTATGTAACAATCCTCATAATTTATTGTAATAGTTCATAAATCCAGACGACAAAAATATATATTAAATTTTGGTTGATAACAAATACTTTCATCAATTTTATATTTATTAAATTATTTCTTTATTTGTTATCCGGTTTATGTATACCCTCGGTTTTTATAGATCAAAAACCTAGTCATCATTCATCAAGTAATCTATTACTCCACGAAAAATATTCACTCAAATACCATCCACAATAAACATTCAACAAGTTTTCTAAATTAGTAATGATGACTATGTTTTTGATCCATGTGGATGGTATTTGATAACTATGTAGTATTGCATAGCTTATGTGGAATCAAAGAGGAGAAATGCATTATATCAAATCCTGCAGAAAGGAGAAGAGACCATATAGAATATCAGAATTGCATAGGACAAATAAAATTAAGGAATTTACAAGACTGTGAGTTTAGTTTTCCGGAGATTTTCTTGTATTCCGTCGATTTTGTATTTTTAATTCGGAAGTTATCATTAATAAGGTCAGATGAATAAAGAAAAAAAAAAAACAAGAGTCCACTAGAATGACAATACCAAAATTTCCCCAAGGAATTTGCCGCGAGAAAAAAAAATGTATTAGCTTTACCCATTAGAGATTCATAATAATCGCATCGAAATTAGGAAAAAAAAATGTTTTGGTAAAGATTAGATATATTAGAGAGAGTAGTGAGATTGACACATCATTGCCGAGTCATTTCGAATCTATACGCAGCTTTTTTTTTTCTGGGTATACCAATGAATCTTTGTTCCTAATCATCCCTCTTCGATCATCGTAATCATGCATAGATTCCTTGTAAAGCTGTCTTCTTCTTCTTATTCTTGTAATCCATTGAGAAACTCGAAGAATCAGCGTTTGATTTTCCCTCTATTGCCTTCATCAATCACGTCAGATCCTTTTACTGCTTCTGGGTCTCCTTCAACCCCCTCGAACCCTACTCATCGATTTGTTCCTCGATTTGGGTATTCTTATTCCGCCGAGTTGTTTCGAAAGTCGCTAACTTTAAGCTCAAAGTCGAGGAATTTACGAGTAAATCGGAGTAGTAGATGTGTCAGCACTGAAGCTGGAAGAGAGTCGATAGAGTACGATGTTCTGATTATCGGAGCTGGACCGGCTGGTCTATCTGCTGCTATACGATTGAAACAATTGTGTCAGGAGAAGAACACTGATATATCAGTGTGTGTCGTTGAGAAAGGAGCAGAAGTAGGTCAGTTTCTTTTTTGTCTTTCTCAAAAGTTTTAATCTTACAGTTATATGGTCTCTGTATCTCTTGGATTCTTGAAATTGATGTTGTCATTTCAATTGGTAGGAGGACACATAATTTCTGGAAATGTTTTTGAACCAGTGGCACTAGATGAACTTCTCCCACATTGGAGACAAGAACAGGTTTGTCTCTACCAATGCTTACGAGTTTTCTTGCATCGACAAGGGAAAAAGCCAAATGTTTGTTTGGAAATCGAACCTGAAAGGCAAATTATTTGTATCCTTGTTGTTTCCTGCTCTGTCTGTTTGTAGGCACCCATTGAGATCCCTGCTTCTTCCGATAAATTCTGGTTTTTGACGAAAGATCGTGCAATTTCACTTCCTTCTCCGTTTGATAACAAGGGAAACTACGTTATTAGGTACGTGTAGACTGAACATTTTACCACTGTTTATGTCTATGGTTAAGTTTCATTTGAGATGTTTAGTATTTGGTGGTGCTTGTACATACAGTTTGAGCCAACTGGTGCGATGGCTCGGAGGAAAAGCTGAGGAGCTTGGAACAGAGATATATCCTGGGTTTTCTGCTAGTGAGGTAATCTCGTGCTCTCTATTTGTGTTTTTATTCTTGAAACCATTTGATGTTTTGCATAGAGATCTTTCTTTTCAGGTGTTATATGATGCAAGTGATAAAGTTGTTGGGATTGCAACCAAAGATATGGGAATATCCAAAGATGGTTCCAAGAAGGAGAATTTCCAGCCAGGTGTAGACATAAAAGGTCTCTGTCTCGTTCTCTCTCTCTCTCTTTCATCTTCTATAGGCTTCTCTTGTACTAAGATACGTGCTTTCAATACACAGGGCGAGTTACACTGTTTGCAGAGGGATGCAGAGGATCATTGTCCGAGGTCAGAAGAAGTGTTTTGATTACAAGATACACGCGATTTGCCTGCATCTACTGCTGATGCTAACTAATTTCTCACGTTAATTTGTGTAGAAAATAATCAAAAAGTATAAATTAAGAGAGGAGGTTAATGCACAACATCAGACATATGCTTTGGGAATTAAGGAGGTAACTACTTTTATCCTTGATCTAGTTGTAACTCGAATGCATGTTTGATTCTTCAAATATTTTGGTACTTTGCTAAGTAGTAAAGTAGTTTTCTTTTCTTCTCCTTTTATGATTTGCAAATCGAATCAGAGGTTTGTAACATCTCTATAGAATAAGTGATCATACATTCTTTAATAGGGCTGGAGAATTGTTTCTCTGTATAACTATTGGTCATAGGCCATTTTAGTTGCTGATACTGTGAGCTCAACAGGTCTGGGAGATAGATGAAAGCAAGCATAACCCCGGAGAAGTTGTTCACACATTGGGTTGGCCCTTGGATCCCAAGACATATGGAGGTTCTTTCTTGTACCACATGAACAATAGACAGGTAACTCATTTCTCCCTTGGAAGATCCTTTGTCTTATCTCCTTCCAGTGGTATCTTAATCAGTTACAAAACTTACCTTTCAATTTTTAGCTCAGTTGGAGTTTTCTTTTCAACCAAACAGGTTGCGCTTGGCTTGGTTGTTGCCTTGAATTACCAAAACCCTTTCTTGAATCCGTATGAGGAATTTCAGGTATGTCAATTTCTCACGACGATAAGACTTTTCACCGGTTACGACGGATACATTTCTAATAAGCCAATATAAAATTAAGAAGTTTGATAAAAAATCATTTTACCCTCCAAATAGAAACTCAAACACCATCCTGCCATTAAACGCATCTTGGAAGGTGGTACTGTACTTCAGTATGGAGCTCGTACTTTAAATGAAGGTGGTTTTCAGGTGAGTTGAAATCCTTTCCCTTTAGATCATATAACCTGTACGTTGATTCTTTAAAAGCAGAAGAATAGCCATTTTCTAAGATTTCTGGATATCATTGTGAATAGATATTTTATCTAGTTAACATATTATTTGTTTGGCATGTTATGACAAATTTGAACTTGATGCTAGTAAAATTTCAGTCCATTCCGTATCCAGTTTTTCCTGGAGGAGCAATAATTGGATGTTCAGCTGGTTTTCTCAATGTACCCAAGATTAAGGGAACACATACCGCAATGAAATCAGGTAACAATATATCTTTGATAAAAATACGGTTTTTTTATTGTCCCATCATGGAATTCTCATCTTAATTTCATCAATATCTTACAGGAATGTTAGCAGCAGAGGCTGCATATGGTGCACTTCATGAAGGTTTAAACATGAACACATACTGGGACAACCTGAGGGATTCATGGGTGTGGAAGGAGCTCTACGCAGCTCGAAACTACCGTCCTGTTCGTAATATCATGAACATAAATTAGCGCATATGGTTTTCTATCTATTTGATCTTTCCTGAAAGATAAGATCTAAATCTTATATCATTGCAGGCATTCGAGTATGGGTTAATCCCTGGCTTGGCCGTCAGTGCTATGGAACAGTAAGACCTCAGCATTGATTATCTTCTTTTTCCCAGTGCTCTATATGATCATTTCTCTTTGCCATAAGTGAACTGTTTATGTCTGATTATGCAGCTATGTACTGAAAGGAAAGGTCCCTTTCACGCTCAAGCACGGGAAAGCAGACCACGAAGCAACAGATGTAAGTATACAAGCACTCATCTATAATCAGATAAAAAACCGTCCACTGAACACACTGACACTGATAAAATACAACTAAAGTCGGGCTACATCTTTATGCAGCTTGCTCGGAAATGCACGCCAATTGAGTATCCAAAGCCAGATGGTGTTTTTTCGTTTGATGTGCCAACTTCTTTATACAGGTCTGTGCCATGAACAAACTGTAATATCTTTACAATGTAAAAGTACCCCTCCTATGGTATTTACGAGCGGTTGCATCTTAAACGATGATGATAACAGGAGTAATACCAATCATGATCATGATCAACCATCTCATTTGCGTTTGAGGGATCATAAGATTCCAGAAAAAGTAAACTTTCCAGAGTATGCTGCACCAGAGTCACGTTACTGCCCAGCCCGTGTATACGAGTAAGAAACAATTTATCCCCTTCTTTTGTGCCTTGTCTCATTTGATATGTATAAGAACCTCCTTGAACAAGACACTCATCCTATTCGTGTGTTGATTTGAAACAAATAAAAGGTATGTGGAAGATGAAGAGGGTAAGCCGAAACTGCAGATCAACTCCCAAAACTGTTTGCACTGCAAGGTACACATTACTCATGGACATTATGTGTAACTCATGTGACTAATTGATTTTGAAGAAGCTTAAATCGTTGTTTTGGTCTTGTTTATCCAAAAGGCATGTGACATCAAAGATCCAAAGCAGAACATAGAGTGGACAGTGCCTGAAGGTGGTGGAGGCCCTTCTTATTCCCTCATGTAGTTAGTCCCCAAGATTCAACAAACCTCTCCCTTTACCATTTCCGATAAATAAAATGAGACTCAACAAAACCATATTTGTGCGAGTTTTTAGTAGAAAATGTATGTAAGCATTAGTGTTTCGTTTCTTGTAAACTTTCCTTTTGACATTGTAAACTTTCATATGACATTAATTGGTATACGAAAGTAGATTCGAAAGTGAATTAAGAAAACCAAAAATAAAACTTGGGTTTCTCGATTGAAGTAGCATCAACAATTTTGACATCATTCGGAGGATTTGTTTTATAAAATAAAACAAAAGAGAAACTCATTAGGGAACGAAAAAAATTAAAAGAGCCCTTTTTAAAAAATAGTTAATAAATGGAAAAACTAAAAAAGCCCATACAAAAACGCAAGAGACCTTTTTTTCTTTCTTTCTCGACACACCGGAGCAGAGCACCACGACTTGCTCACTTGTTCTTCTCGGTCGAAGAGTCTCTTAGTTACTCAGTGATCATGCGTAGATTCGTTCCTCGATTTGGGTATTCTTATTCCGCCGAGTTGTTTCGAAATTCGCCAACTTTAAGCTCAAATTCGAGGAATTTAGGAGTAAATGGGAGTAGTAGATGTGTCAGCAGTGAAGCGAGAAGAGAGTCGATAGAGTACGAACTGTGTCTGGAGAAGAACACTGATCTATCAGTATGCCTTGTTGAGAAAGGACCAGAAGTAGGTCAGTTTTGTTCTCTTTTCTCAAAGTATTAATCTTTCACTTATCTGGTCTCTGTTTTCTCTCTTGGATTCTTGAAATTGTTGTTGTCATTTCAATTTGTAGGAGGACACATCTTATCTGGAAATGTTTATGAACATTGGAGACAAGAGCAAGTTTGTCTCTCTCTCTTTCTATCCTAAAAATCTTTTTTTTTTTGTATGCTCTGTGTTAAGAAAGAAGAACAAAGCGAAAACAAAATGTTTATTCAGAAACCAATCCAAAGAAGTTTATTTGTTTTCTGGTTTTGATTTGCTTTTGCTTCTCTAATGTCGTTTCTAAACGTAATTCCTCTCCATTTTTCATAAGCCCTGTTGTCGATCTCAGAGTACATAGATTGATGATTACTAAGTGTTCTTATTTCTTTTTGTTTAGAGCTGCGTTGGACATAGTGGAGCTAAAATCTTTCATTTGCGATTATATAAGAATGGGTTAGACAACGATGTGTACTTGTGCAACAATCTCATCAATGCTTATATTGGAACGGGTGATTCGGTCTCTGCGCGTAAGGTGTTTGACGAAATGCCTCAGAGGAACTGTGTTACTTGGGCGTGTGTTGTTTCAGGGTATAGCCGGAATGGAGAACATAGGGAAGCTTTATTGTTCTTGAGAAATATGATCAAAGAAGGGGTTTTTTCAAATCAGTACGCTTTTGCTAGTGCGCTTCGAGCTTGTCAGGAGTTAGATTCTGTCGGGAATCTTTTCGGGAGACAAATTCATGGCCTGATGTTCAAACTTTCCTATGCATTGGATGCAGTAGTTTCTAATGTCCTCATATCAATGTACTGGAAATGCATAGGGTCTCTTAGTTGTGCTCTTCGTGCTTTCGATGACATTGAAGTTAAAAATTCTGTATCATGGAATTCGATTATTTCTGTATATTCACAGACTGGAAATCAGAGATCTGCATTTAAGATGTTCTCTAGCATGCAATGTGATCGTTCTAGACCAACTGAATACACTTTCGGTAGTCTTGTAACTACTGCTTGTTCTTTGACTGAACCAGATGTTAGGTTGCTCGAGCAGATCATGTGCACTATCCAGAAATCTGGTTTTCTCTCAGATCTTTTTGTTGGCAGCGGATTGGTGAGTGCATTTGCAAAGTCTGGCTCATTAAGTTATGCTAGGAAGGTTTTTAATCAGATGGAAACAAGAAACGCAGTCACATTAAACGGTTTAATGGTTGGCCTGGTGCGACAGAAATGGGGAGAAGAAGCAACTAAGCTCTTTATGGATATGAAGAGCACGATTGATATTAGTCCTGAGTCATACGTAAATCTCCTGAGCTCATTTCCTGAGTATTCCCTAGCTGAGGAAGTAGGTCTGAGAAAAGGCAGAGAGGTTCATGGACATGTAATAACAACTGGCTTAGTTGACTTCATGGTTGGCATTGGGAATGGACTTGTTAATATGTATGCTAAGTGCGGCTCAGTAGATGATGCTAGACGTGTTTTCTGTTTCATGATGCAGAAAGATTCCGTCTCCTGGAACTCCATGATCACTGGTCTTGACCAAAACGGCCATTTTCTAGAAGCTTTGGAACGCTACCAAAGTATGAGACGACATGAAATCTTGCCTGGAAATTTCGCACTAATTAGTTCACTAAGCTCATGCGCGAGCTTGAAGTGGGCAAAAGTAGGACAACAGATTCATGGAGAAAGCCTCAAATTGGGGCTTGATTTGAATGTTTCGGTTTCAAATGCGCTTATCACACTGTATGCAGAGACCAGCTATCTCAACGAATGCCGTAAAATATTTTCCTTCATGCCAGAGCATGATCAGGTGTCCTGGAATTCCATGATAGGAGCTTTAGCTAGTTCAGAAGGGTCAGTACCTGAAGCCGTGGCATGTTTCTTGAATGCGCTACGAGCAGGACAAAAACTGAACAGAATAACCTTTTCAAGCGTTCTCTCAGCTGTGTCATCGCTTTCATTCGGTGAACTGGGCAAGCAGATACATGCGCTAGCTTTAAAGTACAAAATTGTAGATGAAGCAACCATTGAAAACGCGCTTATAGCTTGTTATGGGAAGTGTGAGGAGATGGAGGAGTGTGAGAAGATATTTTCTAGAATGTCAGAAAGAAGAGATGATGTTACTTGGAACTCGATGATCTCGGGGTATATACATAACGAGCTCCTTCCCAAGGCCTTGGACTTGGTATGGTTTATGTTGCAGACGGGTCAGAGACTGGATAATTTCATGTATGCGACGGTTCTTAGTGCGTTTGCTTCGGTTGCAACGCTAGAGCGTGGCATAGAGGTGCATGCGTGTTCGGTGAGAGCTTGTTTAGAATCCGATGTGGTTGTTGGGAGTGCACTCGTTGACATGTACTCCAAATGTGGAAGACTAGATTATGCTTTGAGGTTTTTCAACACAATGCCTGTGAAGAATTCATATTCTTGGAATTCGATGATTTCGGGTTATGCACGACATGGGCAAGGAGAGGAAGCTTTGAAGCTTTTTGCAAATATGAAGCTCGATGGCCAAACACCACCTGACCATGTTACATTCGTGGGAGTCTTGTCAGCTTGTAGCCACGCGGGTTTGGTTAAAGAAGGGTTTAAACATTTCGAATCTATGAGTGATTCTTATGGCTTAGCTCCTAGGATTGAACACTTCTCATGTATGGCTGACTTGCTAGGCCGTGCAGGTGAACTCGATAAGTTGGAAGATTTCATCGATAAAATGCCAATGAAGCCTAATGTTCTCATATGGAGGACTGTACTTGGGGCTTGTTGCAGAGCAAATGGTCGAAAACCAGAATTAGGGAGGAAAGCAGCAGAAATGCTTTTTCAATTGGAGCCAGAAAACGCTGTAAATTATGTGCTACTTGGTAACATGTATGCTGCTGGAGAAAGATGGGAAGATTTAATAAAGGCGAGAAAGAAGATGAAAGATGCAGATGTGAAAAAGGAAGCTGGTTATAGTTGGGTCACCATGAAGGATGGAGTTCATATGTTTGTTGCTGGGGATAAGTCGCACCCAAACGCTGATTTGATCTACAAGAAGCTCAAGGAGCTCAATAGAAAGATGAGAGACGCAGGCTATGTGCCACAGACAGGATTCGCCTTGTATGATCTAGAGCAAGAGAACAAGGAAGAGATTCTGAGCTATCACAGCGAGAAGCTCGCTGTAGCTTTTGTTCTCACAGCCCAGAGGAGCTCTATGCTGCCCATCAGAATAATGAAGAACCTCAGAGTTTGCGGTGATTGCCACTCTGCCTTCAAGTATATATCAAAGATCGAAGGGAGACAGATAATTTTAAGAGATTCAAACAGGTTTCATCATTTTCAAGACGGTGAATGTTCATGTAGTGATTTCTGGTGATTCCATGAGTCTCAAAGGTAAGAAGACCATCAACCACAAATCGAGATTTTTTTGAATATATTGTTCATGTATGTTCTGTTTCTTCAGGTGATTTTACTTGGATTCAGCACTCATTGGCTTAAATCAATGTCCTTTCTGCCTCTGGAAAGCGAAGATCAGATGCATCAAATCAGTGAGTTACCGTAGATTTTGTTTGGCAAGTTAATAACCCTTTTTCTTTTGTGAAAAGACTTGTGAAGGAGCTCACGGCTCATATGATGATGATAACAGGAGTAATACCAATCATGATCATGATCAACTATCTCATTTGCGTTTGAGGGATCTCAAGATTCCAGAAAAGGTAAACTTTCCAGAGTATGCTGCACCAGAGCCGTGTATACGAGTAAGAACTTCCCTTTCTATCTATCTATCTCCCTATGCAATTTGATATATGGATTAACTTCATTGAACAAGATTACTCATCCTCATTTGTGTATTGATTAAAAAGGTATGTCGAAGATGAAGAGGGTAAGCCGAGACTGCAGATCAACGCTCAAAACTGTTTGCACTGCAAGGTACGCATTACTCATGGACATTATGTACTTTTTTGTTAAATTGTGTATTCATGTGGCTCGATTGGTAATGGAGGGAAGCTTAAATTGTTGTTTTGGTTATTTTTTATCTAAAAGGCGTGTGACATCAAAGATCCAAAGCAGAACATAGAGTGGACAGTGCCCTGAAGGTGGTGGAGGCCCTTGGATGAATAAATGAGACTCAACGAAACCATATTTGTCTTGAGTTTTTAGTGGAAGCTGTATGCGTATGAGCATTAGTGTTTCGTTTGTTGTAAACTTTCATTTGACACATTTTACCAAAAAATAAAATAAAAAAACTTGGGTTTCATCAACAATGTTGACATCATGCGGGATAGCGATTTGTTTTATTAAAACGAAAGAGGACCAATTAGAGAAAAAAAAAATTCCAAAATCACATTCATTTTATACAGCCTTTTTTATCTAAAATTCCCAGAAAAAAGATCTTAACAAAGAAAAAACAAAAACAAAGATGAGCTAAGAGCGTTTGGTTGCGTCAGTAGGACCGAGTCTGGTTCGGACACTTACGTCATCTTATTATAGCACAAAGCCTCTCTCTTGGTCAGGCAAGTTTTAGCATACACTAAAAATGGGCTTTTGGCTCATATCACCACCTACACAGTTTCACAACAAGTATTGAGTTAGCGACACGACTTCTCTAGCTTCCTTCATTTCAATTCACTTTTCTCCAAGCTCATAAAGTAGACAAATCACAAGCGAATCTATTATTATTTTTCTTTAGTGTTTACGAGCTTTGTAATGATAAGAGTGTATATGTATCATCAAATTTGTTCATCTTGAGTTTTTTCTCGGACATCATTTTCAAGTCTATCAAATTGACTATTTGCTGATCAGATCATCTTTGTATGCTCTTCCCAATGATCACAGTCACAGTGAGGTCGCAGCAATTACAGAAGACCAACTTACTATGTCGTAAATAACATATCAAGATTCTTTGCCTCTTTATCTTTTGACATTAAAGGAGAGTTTTGCAAGCTGAAGCAACGGATTCTAATTCTATACAACCAATTAGAAATCCTAATCACAAAGTGTATTCTTACCACATTTACGAAATTTACAAATCAAAGGTATGCTCTTAAGCAACCGTTCATATGAACAGACTCGATGAGAGCTCAGAGAAAACAAAGGGCTTAAAGACAAAGACAAAATTTACATTTGCGAAGAATACTACTAGATTAGATGTTGTGTGTATACTACTAGAATAGATGCACGGAAGAATCAATGCAAGAAGTACCAAAGCCTGTCAACAATGAAAATGCATGCAATACACAGAAACGATGTATATATTCAACAAAGCACTCCTACGTTTTTCACAAAGTTTCATGTTCCCTCTATGAAAATGCAGACTAAAACGATTCAGTTTTTACTCAGATAACACAGCAGAAATGCAAGTAGATTACAAGAAAAACGTCAGAGAGCACACGCTTCATCATATGCCAACAAGCAAGGATCAAACAATCATTTCAATAAAAAGCTTATGCTCACTCAATAATCAATCAGCACATAGAAGATAGAGATGATTACCTTAAAGATTATGATGGCGACTGGAGCTAGTTTCAAGGCCCCTGTCCAGCCGGAGTACCTGAAGGCTGCTGTTGCTGCTGCTGCTTCTGCTGTATCTGGTGGAGAAGGTTAGCTGCAAACTGTAGTGTCGATTGGTATCTCTGGTTCTTATCGACCTCCCCATCTGTTGTACCCTGACCAGCCCCAGAGAGCACAGGCTGCAACTGTGGTGCTTGGCTTTGTGGCTCTAAGTTTGCCTTGTCAGCCGGTGGTTGCATGGCAGCATGAAATTGGGAAGTATTTAAATTATGCCCCTGATTTGTTGTTACACCATGATAATTAGATTGCTGATAACTTGGAATTGGACCATAGTTTTGGTTTGGCACGGAAGCTTCTGGTTGGTATTGCTGTGTCATGGGCTGAGAAACAGGATGATGTGAAGAACTCTGAGAGTACACGGCATAATTATTATGAGACATATTCGGTAACGGAGACAGCTGAGGCATGTTAACAGATTGGCCTTGGTATTGCATGTTGCCATGGACCATCCCACTAGAGTAGTTGGGGTTGTTTGAAACAGGAGGGTAACGCGGAGGAGGAGGAGGTAGTTGCCCGGCTGGGGTGTACTGATTTCCATTTTGTTGGAACGACTGATTTGAGGCATCATGGACTGTTTGTGGATCTCTTTTCCAAGCTTGAGACGGTGCTTCTCCATTGTAAAGTCCATTGGATTGAGGTACTGTAGAAACGACTGTTGAAGTGCCTGACATAGGTTGGTGACTCTCGGGGGCAGCAGGTTGAGAAGTTGCAGGGAGAAAAGATGCCAGAGTGGCTAAAAGCTCAGGAGTTAAACTAACTCCAGCTTGAGGCGCTGCATTGTTAGGTATTCTGAGAGGCTCGCTAACCGATGGTTTTGAAGGAGCTGTCAACTGTTCTGGTGCACCCCTATTGTAATTTTCCCTAAGAGGATATAAACTGCGACTGGCATTGGCAGGTGAATCCCGGGCTTGATCCATATAAGGCAGAGGATTGGACTGAGATTCTTGTCTGTAGGATGCAACAGGAACGGCTGGCGGGGGCAATTTGAGAACGACACCATATAGCCGTTCTGGACCGGACACTTCAAGTACATCAGTTAAGAAATCTGATGGAGGCACCAAGAATAAAGTTGTTCCATCATCTAATTTGGCAACACCCGCTCGGTTTTTTGAGCCAAGGTAGCGGAGAAATTCAGTGTAAGACGCAAAATCTTCTTCACTGTCTGGTAAGAAGAAAACGATCTCAAATCCAATGGCTTCGGTGTGATGTTTGGCGAGCATATCCAAACCAGTTCTTGCTGAACAATTGACGACCTTAGGGCTATAAATCAATTAAAAAAAAACAAAGACCAAAGTCAGCAATTGAGGGCAATGTCATCAGTTAAATGCATCAGCACACCAGGCAAATCAAGACATTTTAGAAACTCTACAAGCAAATAAGCAATAGTTAACCTACAATTTCCTATCTAAAAAAATGACCTCTAACTTCCATCAAGAATGGAAAGAAAAGATATGGTTCCCTCAAAAAATGAAAACATTAGAAGGGTTAAAATGCGTGTAAATGGTACTCACAGTTGAGTTTCAATCCCCTTTCCAATAGGTACACAACGAGCACAACAGACGGGAGTTCCACCCTTGGCAATCATTCCTCTCCATATGTAATCAGAATCAGGGTAACCACGAATAGGCCTAGCAGCAACCGAACCACTCCCAAATGACCTCTCATCTACACCCATTGCATTAAAACCGTCCACCGATCCATCTCTTCTGGTTCGTTTGCTTTCCCTGTCCAACTGAGCAGGATCATATCCTTCCCAAGAACCAGGGTTTGACCTCGTAGGGTGCCTCATACCTTGTGCAGGAGATGGGAGGATTCCAGGTCCAGCTGGAGATGGGAGTATCCCAGTTCCGTTTGGAGACGGCCTCCTCCAGTTTGGCTCCTTACCAACAACGTCGTTGTATTCTGAACCATTATATGAACGCTCATTGCTACCTCTGAAGGGCCTCATAGACCCAGGAATTCCAGTAGAATGAGGAGAAGATACAAATGAAGGATCATTGTTGAGCATATCTGGCCCTGACCGTTTCACACCAGAATAAAAACTAGTATCGTCTTGCTCAGGAGGCAGCTCATCGTTTGAGTACATAATTGTGATTCTTGGATCCTGGAATAACCTCCCCTGTAGCCTTTCCTTGACACGGCGAGCTTCCTCCACGCTCCTAAACTCCACAAGTGAAAAATGCCTTGATGGGTAACTCTTTTTCCTCTCGATTTCACCATAGAGTATCATTGCATTGTGTAGCATTTGGTCATCTATCTGAACAGAAGGAGGGTACCCAATCCACAGAACCTTACTTGGCTGGCCATCTCCTTTACCATCTTCATATGCGTGAGGATACTGTAAGCATAAAACAAAACGTCAAAGCCAATTAACATATACATATCACCAGCAACAAGAAACAATATTTTCAACATTTAAACGAACCTGTGGTTTATGATTCGCATTGCCATTCCTGCTATCGTATGAGCCAGCCCATTGTTCCTAAAGATAGAGAAAATGTAACTTGATTTCAGAATAGAAAAGTTGAGTATACTCTACTATGGAAGAAACCCAGATATGACATGCTGCTCCAAGACTGTTAAGGGTTCAATGAAATATCAATTGATTCGAGTAAAATACTACTCCTAGGTGCACAAGACAGAGCACAGCCCTGAAAGTCTGATCCAAGTCACGAAACTTAACAAAATGGTTACTAGAGCGTTTTCATAAGGATAAAACTGAATGTCACAAGAATGCTTACTTTTCTCGGCGCTTGTGACCGAAGAAAATCAACGCGCAAATAGCTACCACCCATTCGCTTTCCATTCATGCTCTTTGCCTGTAAAGCATCATCCATCTCATAATAATCAATAAAAGCTGTCTTGCGTTCTCTAAGAAACCTAAAATCCTCGATATTCCCAAACTTCCTGAACTCAGCCTCCAGGTCATCCTTTGAGACAGTCGGACTGATTCCACCCACCCAAAGACTCTTACAAGGTTTTGCCTGCAACAACAGAAGGTCCGTAAGAAGGCGATACGAGGAAACCCAGATAGTTTGTCATGAATAGAACTTCTAACGTATGAAGCATCAAACATCAAGGAAAATCAAACACAACGCAAACTAATAATTCCAACTACATTATGACACCAATTCACATAATCTGTTATTCAAAACACACAACATTGGTGCAACGAAATCCTATTTTCTTCCTCTATCAATTAGTGTTTGTTAATAGTTTCTCTTGACTAAACACACATTTTGTCTGCATAAGAAGCATGTCATCCCTAAAACCGGCAGGACATTCACATCTTCTGCAACGCATTCCTATCTTTAGATTCCCAATTCCAGGGCACTCAGTTCGGAGCTCAAAGCGGGTTAAGACATTAACACTATCACGAATCTTTGTCTTGGACCAAATAATCCAAACCCAGAATTCCCGTGAAGAAATCAACTCCTAAAGGAACTGAGCTGGGAAAAACCAGATTTTCCGTACGGCAAGACACAGAGAGAGACAAGCAGGATTCTTCAAACGGGTCGTTTCACGAGACATCACTTTCACCGTTTGACTCCATCATCTATGACGTTTCTGATTGGTTTGAGGAAAGAGAGTAACCTCTTACAGCTGCTTCGAGCCAAATCAAAGCCCAAAAGTCCCCTACACGGTATGGATTTGTGCCTTGACGATATGTTACCAGATTTTCTGTATAAACTATTCTCCAAGTGCAATTAATTGACATCTCCGAATCTCTTCAACATCATAGACAAATTTCTCCGCACGGTTTGTTTTAGCAGGAAAAACAACTTTAAAACTTCCGATTTTTTTGACCGATGATCGATATGCTAGCCTCCCAAATTTTCACCTTGCGAATTTCGGGTGTTCGCAATTCATTTGTACTCAAAGCTTGTGAGATTAACCTGAAATCGCGGATACAAGCCTGAAGATATGCCAATGATATTGCAGACCGAAGCAACTACAATCGAATCGACCTTTGCTGCAAACTCGTTTTTGCAGCTCATTCGCTAAAAGTAATATGCTTTTGACATCAAATTTTGTACAACACTCGAGGGTAAAGCTCTCTGTGATTTGGTTTGCTCGAGTTTGATTTAGATCGTTGTCGAGAAAATGCTATACGGATCAGGTTTCCTCAGGCCGTCAGGTTGCAAATCAGCCATGACGGATAATAAACAAATCTAGGTTTTGATTTTGATTTGTACGATGAGAAGAAAAAAAAAACTCAGATTCAACAAAATCAATTTGACTAAACAAGCATCAAACACGATTAAGATATATGAACCTGGAGTATGATGAATTCGCAAAAACAGTGTAATCGTTGACAAAAGACAATCAAAGTTAGGGAACAAACGACGATATAAACCTAACGAAACAAAGAGATAAGAACAAACCGGTCGAGCGTATTCGATCTTAATCTGACTTCCGTTCAAATTCGCTCCTTGAAGCGCCTCCTTCGCTGCGACCGCTTCCTCAACGCGTCTGTAGTAGATAAACGCAAAGCTACGCGAAGAATACGCCGTGATTCTATCGATATCCCCGAACCTTCCAAACAGTTCGGTCAGATCTGACTCCGTCGTATCCGTCGTAAGACTACCGACCCAGAGATTGTTCGATTTGAAACCAGAATCTTCGGCTCTGAAAGGCTTCATAACTGACGCCATCGTCGGATTCACGAATTGATCAATCGGCGGCGATTCTAAGGGCTCAGAATTCGAATCCCACGGATTTGATTGATTACCTTTGGGGATAACGAGATTTCCGATATCCACGAGAGACGAAATTGTGCGATGAAGCAAATAATACGTTGAACGAGAAAAATTTCGATCTTAAAATCCTACCTACAGAGAAGAAGAGAGAACCCTAGAAAGAGAGAAGAAGAAGATAGAGAGAGAGATCTTATCGAAGCGGCGGCTCTTATAGATAATTTTCCTTTACTTTTATAATTAAATAATTTTCCTTAATTTTATATTATTATTATTTTTTTTCTTTTTGGAATCCGAGAGGTTAAGACGAAAATGGTGCGTTTAATAGTGATCATTGCAAATTCGTAAATAATCGTATTTTAGATCCCTCTCAAGATGTTTTAACTACTCAAGATTACAGTCTGAAAATAAGGATTTTTAATAGCATCTTTGTCAGTACATAGACATCTAATAACTTCGGTTAGTCTCTGAGATTGTTGGTGTGGTCGGTTTATGGACTTGGAAGCTTCACGTGAACATTGGTTTAGATGAAGCATCAGAAGAAAGAGGCAGATTCTTCAGCACCATCCCTTTAAGAACCGATGCGCATTCTGTGAAGATCCGGGCTAGGTGATAGAGCTCAAGCTCGTATTGCTCATAGATGAAGAAAGCGGTGAACGAGAACGACATCGCTGTTCAGCAAAGCGTACAGACAGTGTTATGGTCAGGAAGATTAATGGATAAAGATCTTGATCATGTTTGTTACGTATTTAAAAACAAAAGATTTGTGTGATTACCTGTGAAAAGAAATGTTGCCAAGGAACGGGATATGATCAGTTTGATGAGATATAGTGACCCCGCAATCTGTTTTTTTGGTTCAAGGAAACAATATAAATGAGTTTTTTTTTTTCATGTTTGGTGAGCATTATACTAGTGTGTAGAGAGTAGAATTGTACCTTGAAGAACTTGATCCAGTCTCCTCCTCTGCTTAAGGAATTAAAAATGCGGACTCCGTGGTTCCAAACAACTACAATATCTCTGCTAAGATCTCTTACTGCAGACTCCGAGATCTCAAATCTCCACGGGGGTATTTTCTTTACTTGAAACCCAAAGCTGTCGAAGAAAGCAAAATCTGTCACTTAGTTGCATAGATTTCAAAAGACAAACATATATATACATGGATGGATCATCCTTTGCTAGGACAATTTTAGTATCACAAAACAAGTTCACTATTTTCTATGGTGTTAAAGAGAAACCCACTTATGTAGAACCAATACTTACATCTTTGACGGCACAAAAGCGAGTCCATAGAGAGCAACAGCAAACATAAACAGAAGTTGGGCTGCAGAGGAGGTAAATGTGTTTCCAGAAAAGAAGAACCAGTAATATAACAAGTTGAGCAAAAGAAAATAAACAAATGTTTTCTTCTCATTTCTCCACAGCAAGATGTCTGCAACTGCATGAACACAAAATACAAAGTTTGGTCAATTTAAAGAGACTAAACACTTGCATAGACCAGATTCACGTCGAGTTTGTTTATATGTGCATGAAATGCAGTTGGAAACTCGCATAAAATCGCATGGTCTGGAACCGAATGTAGATGGACTGGGCAGACACTTCAGCATGTTCTAGACATCTAGAAGCAAGGAATCTAAGTTAACAATAGTGATAGATTATATCCAGGTTAAGCCTAATTAGCATGCATCATATCCATAGCTAAATAAGAAACAGACCTAATGCAACATAGCGGCATACTTACCCAAGAACACTTTATATAAATTATAATTGTTAATAGGGAGATGGTTCTAACCTTTTCCACAACCAAGAAGCTGATCTGCTTTAGATTGAATGGCTGTATCATCAGATTTCTCAAGATCGCGAGAGAACCACTGAAGCGTTGATGCAATACCATCCTAAGAATCCAACAAGAGCTAATGTAACCAAGCAGCTGAATATGATGAACCAAAATATTATCCAATTTAAACTCACTTCAAGTGTCACAACAGGTGTGTAACCAAGATGCTTCTTAGCTGCATTGCAGTTAAAAGTTCTCGTTGAAGAAGCTAACAGAGCAAACTGATGAGCTGTGTCATAATAATTTCCAATCCCCTCCTTTTCTTGTGTCCATTTAAGAAGTGACAAAACAAACAAAACCGGCCGAACAGGAAGTTTAGTGGATGGTCTGCAATAAAAGACAAGAAAGGTATCAAATCAGGTAAACCAGAAACTTGGCTTTAAGGATCTGAAACTTTTCAAAATGATCAAATACCCTAGAAAATAGGAGAAGGGAAACATGTCATGTACAAAATAGTAAATATCACACAGAAACAAAATTGAAATATCTGATAAAAAAAAAATCAAAATAAATATGGCCCTACTCGAAACAGTTCCACTAGATAAGGTAGTTCATGACATCTACCAATAGAAAAATGATAAGAATGTGGATGCTTTAAGAAGGGAACATTCAGGGAGGATTCAGAAATTCTGAGGGATTTTTGTTCGCGCTGCAGCAGACACCGGATAATCAGGAAACAGCATAATGAAGGAATTCAAAACAAGTTTCCTTTGATCAACAACTGTTTAAAGCTCATTTACCTTGGGTATCCCAAACCTTCAACTATGTGGCTTACAAAGTCCCAAAATTTGACAGGCTTGAGGTTAGTGATAAGAAACTCCTACAAATAATCGGCATAGAAAAACTTCATCATACATAAAGGTTGTTTCAGGAGTGATTTGGCAAATACGCGTGCATCATGGTTACCTTTCCAGCCACAGATTCCATATGTGAATCTAATGCTTCTGCGGCACAAATATGTGCATGAGCAACGTTGTCAGAGTAAGTGAAATCAGACATATTTTCACCATTCCCGATTCTAAACTGAAATATTAAAGATGAAGACTGTCAGCCACTCCCCAAAAGAAAAAAGAAAACAAAGCTCAGGGAATATGCCATCCAAAGGGAAAACTACCAGGCATCATAATATGATAAATTGGTAACGTATCTAACTGACGAAGTGTCTATTACGTCAGGCCTTTTGACCAACTTAGAATATAGGGTGAGCTGAAGCAAGAGCAAAATTCAGGACACACGAACAGTTAAAGGTCTTAGCTTATTATTCTTTGGTTACTGATGCAAAAAATCACGACATGCAGATTCTCATGATAACATGATCCAACAATACAAAGTTACAAACATCAACGCATTTATGGGATGAGATAATAGTAAGACCTTTGCATATCCAGATTTGGCTAGATTCACGATGAAAGGTACAAACTCCGTGTCACCAGGTCCAAATACAGTGCTAGAGCGAAGTGCACAAGTTAAGAGACCATCACGGTTGTTAGCAAATTTGATCAACGCTTCCGCTTGAGCTTTGAAGTCTGTCAACATAGATTGGAACTGCAACAAAATCGTAGCAAAACAGATATCATTCCTAAATAAGAGCAAAGGAACAAAAACAATTTAACAATCATGCTCAGGGATTACCTTCAAAGGACGTCTCAAGGATTCATCACCATCACGAATAGATTGGGAACCATCAAAAACGACATCCGCAGTACTGTTGTAGATAAGTTTTCTGACTCCAGACTCACGACAGGCGGAAATCACATTGCGCGTACCTGTTGGAGTCAAAGAATCAAATGAAGAAATGGATTAACCACCCAAACCAACTACTATATTGGTAAAAAATGAGTAAGAACGTTACCTTGAACTATAACCTTGTAGCAGTAGAAGTAATCATGGGAACGTAAATCAGCAGCTCCCATGTAAAACACAACACAAGAACCCTCAGTAACTGCAAGAAGGAAAAAAACACCCATAATCATATGATGTTACAATCACAGCAAAACATCTAAAACATAAAACTCAAATGCATTGCTCAATCACAACCCAAAAACTCATATCCAATACCAAACACCGATCTGTCCCCTGACTAAAGCCATTCAGAAACCAAACGATAAGTACATAGGAAATAAGAGAAAAAAAAAAAAAAAAAAAACCTTTAACGATCTGGGGTTTATCACGAACATCGACGCAGTGATACGAAGCGCGGCCAGAGGAGAGAGCATCATCAAGGACCGAATCGGACTCGTCAAGACGGAGAGTCTGAGCGAAATCAGCGACTCGGACTGTCCAGCTTCCGAGTCGAAGCAATCTGGAGACGAGCGATCGACCAATGAACCCTCGGCCGCCAAGGACGACACAGGTCTTGAGCCGAGAATCGTCATGAACGGAATCTTCCTCCATTGTCATCGCCGAATAAGCCCCAGCTCAATCGCCTTCTCTGGTAAATATATAACTCGTGAGTCAACTCAGAGAAAAAGGCCGAGTCGAGGTGGATCAGTGGGTGCAAAAAGCGGAATACTATGTTTATAAGGGTTTGCTTGGCGGGCAGATTATAATGCTTCCAACCTCTTCACTCGCGAAACCTTTAGCGTTTTCATTTACTTTTGTATTTACACGAATTCAAATAAAAAATTCCGACTATGTAATAATTTTGACACTTTTACAATAAACCTAAGAACATTCGATTGGTGACATCGTTTGTAAGCATTTTCTAGTGGTAAAAGATAATGATAATGATAAACTGCGGAATAGATAAACCGATTGGTCACAATAAAAGCAATATACCTTTGATTACGAATCAAACCCTATAAAATTCAACTTAGTTTTATAGATTAGAGTTGTTGTAAGACAGTTTAATTACAAAAATCGTAGATCAAAAATCATAGACGCACGCTTGAGTTTTCACTTCTACCTATTTTGGGAAGTTTGGTGAGCCAAATCTATCAACCCACCAAACAAATGATTTCAGAAGTTAGAAATTTGGTAAGCGTTTGAAGAGAGAACGAAAAGTATAAATTACACTTGAATAATCATAATTTAATAATTGAGCGCACTAAATATTTAGATGTTTTTTTAATACAAATCCAAATGATAATACAGTAACTGAAAAAAGCCAAAACATAAAATATTGATCTTTGCAGCTGATGATGACTTTCAAATTTTCTATACAATTAAAGAAGAGACCCGAATTTAGAAACGATCTCTGGCTCTGTGTATACGACCCAGTGCCTCGGCTTCGTTTGCTGAGTCTGGAATGCTTAAAGATCTGCGGATTTCCTTGCTCGATGTTCTGAGGAACGGGTTACACGCTTTCTCGACCTTAACAGTCGTTGGAATCTACAGACAAACCCCCATTAATAAAATCCAGAGGGAGGTTTAAAGAGATAAGAGGAGATTTTACCGATGGGAGTCCCTGGCTGCGAAGATGGGCGACTCGGGTTGCATAGGACTGAAGAGTTTCATTCTTTGGTTCTACGGATAGAGCAAACTTGAGATTGCCCTGTATTATGAGGGACATATAAATAGTTTACTTCACTGAGTCGTAGAGAGTTGAACAATGTGAGATAAGACGGTATTTATGTGTGAAAAACTTACTGCTGTGTTTTCGCGACCGCAGTATATATTTGTATCATCTGGTAAAGACACGATCTTTTGGAGTGATGAAAGCATCTGAGACACAAGAGGCGGAAAAAAGGGGCACAATCGTTAAAAGAGGACAGAGCACGATAAGTTTACTTCTGTGAAATAAACAATGAGGTTAGGTTTATTAGATTACTCTACTCCCAAGTGATCTCTCCAGAAAATCTATAACATTTTACTCTTTTAGTTGTTTAGGAACACGATTTCGAAAACCGCAAATCACTTTGCACAATTTTTGCCACAAGAAATTAACCATAACAGTCCAAGGATACAGAAGGTTGAATATTGTTATTTTTCAGACTCACTGGTTAGGGTTTGGGCCTAATTCAATTCATGTTACCTGCTCGGGGGTACCTTCTGAGAGGGTACCACATGATAAGCTATATATCAGGTCTCCTGTGAATATTGTGGCTGACCCGGGGAAGTAGAAACTAATATGACCTGCATGAGAATAAGAACAGTTAAGAGAGTGAAACATGGCACCAAGTATTAATGAAGTTACTATTTTTGCGCCACTTGAACGATGAAAAAGGAGAGCAGTTACACAGTGATGTATCGAGAATGACAAATAAATTACTAAGATGTGATCCACCAAACGTTTATAGGGTTGGCAATACTTGACTGTAGAGACATGTTCATAGTTTTTAACAATAGAGGTATATGGCAGCTACAAACCTTGTGTGTGGCCAGGAGTGTCAATTACCCGAACCTCATGGCCAGCAAACATCCACTTATCACTATCCTTCAGAAGTATGTCAATTCCAGGAATCCGATCCTTATCCACAGCTGATCCAATCACCTGTCGGCAACATAAGTCACATAAAAACACTTTAGAATACATCACAGAAGCAACAACGAAAAGAACAACCAAACAAAGTTGCAAAACAAAAGCCCCCAATACAGATGACTAGCAAAGTAGAAGTCAACTTCGATCTCATTTCTTCTGTATGACTAACACTTTACATCTTAAAACCAAACCATTATATTGTAGAGATAGCAGAGGGAAGAAATACTCCAAGGGAACAAGTGATGACGAAGAGGGGGAGAACTTGCGGAAAGAGCAGAAAGAAAACAAAAAACAAGGTTACACAAATTTAAACAAAAAAATAGTATCCCCTTACCTTTGCTCCATACCTTTCTTTCAATTCAGCATTCCCCCCTATGTGATCATCATGATGATGAGTATTCAATATGTAAGTTAAATTCCAATTTTTCCTGCTCAATGCATCTATAACAGGTGCAGCCTCAGAAGGATCAACGACTCCAACCGTGCCGGTGTCTTCATCGTGCAAAAGATAAGCATAGTTTTCCTTACTGCATGGCACCTGAAACATCCCCGACAAATAAGAAAATACAAACAGATCGTGTTTCATGTCTTCAGGTATAAGTAAGAGTTTTTCTTTTGCAGTTTGTTATATCATAGAGTTGTTTCAACCTGCACCTTCAAGATGAAAAGCAAGCGAAAGAAAATAAACTAGATAACACTGGCATAAGAAGATAAACAAAGTCAAATGAAGAGGTAACGAAAAACTGCAAAGTGATAAGACAAGCTTACTAACCAGTTCGATTTTTAATGAGGATGGCATGTTGGAAATGCTACAAAAGTGGGTAATTTTAAGGGTTTTCCTGGCTCCACGCAATGTTTTCAGTGGCATGGATAATAACCACATTACTCCGTATAATAAGCTTTTCCTGAGGCAAAGTTGTCTCAAACCCGGCCACACGCAAAGCTGACCTCCAATCTATTTCATAGATTCGATCAACAAATTAAAATCCGACACAAATAGTAGGATTACCACACACACAAAAAAATCACTAACACACAGTTGTCAAAACCCAGACCATAGAAGCTTTACATAACTCAATCCAAAAGCTTCACCTAACCAGTCAACACATATGATAGTAGATGACAATCCAACCATAAGTAAAAATGATCCTTATAGCCTCAAAGCATGAAAATGAATCGGCTCTACTAAGGCAAGCTCAACACACACAACACTAAACCCAAACAAGGAATCAAAATAAAGAATTTCCACCATACACAAACGAAGATCGGTAAAGTGAAAGAAATTTCCAGCAACAAAATCTCAAGACAGGACTCATAAATCTCGTACCAACCATCATAAAACCGGATCGGAATGATCCTTTTTTGGTTTCAAAAGTTTCGAGCAAAGACTGAATCAAAACAAAGAACAGTCAAAAAGGGGGGGAGAGATAAACCCTAGAACACGAAGGAATCGATGAATTGTTGGTAGATGAAGAAGCTTTGGAGATCATTGGCATATCCTCTCTATATCTCTCTATGTCTCTCTCCCCCTTCTCTCTCTCTCTCTCTCTCTCCGCGATAGATTTCTTCAGATAGAACGAAACGAGAGAGGAAAGATTATCGATTATACCTTCGAAGCTCTCTTGAGATTTTGCCCAGAATTTCGCCTGAGCTGTGATGACGAGTCTGCGACTTCGACAGGGAAAGACGTCAGAGCGAGAGACAGCTTTTACTCTTTTCTTTTTATTTTTTTTTATTTTTTTATTTTTTTTTTCGCTTTTAAGTCAAATTTATATAGCTCAACTACTAAAATCCCTCAATAAATTGTTCCGTGGTATCAAATAATTTATAAACTGGTTATAAATATTCGACCATGAGGAATTTTTTTTTTTTTTCCAAGAATTTGATAGTTCAAAAGGGAAATAAAAATTTACTATATATTGTGTTATAATGGTTTTGGTTACTGTAACGGTTTTACCATATAATTTACTATTTTTGCTAGATTAGATTCCCTTTTGGAGGCCAGGAAAAAAACATTTCCCTTTGGGTCGACGCAAATAAAGAAAAAAATAGGATTCCCTTTTGGTCAATAATTTGCTGATTTTGTCAAATTGTAAATGATTAGTACATATCATGTGATTACGTTTTTTACTTTCAATAATTTTATGAAAGTTAATTCGAGATTTTTAAAATATTTTTCTAGAGGTAAGATTTGTCTTACCAACTATATTTTTTTTTTGTAATTATTTCTTATCAACTAATTGTTGTGAATCTTCTGTACATATATCTTGATATATATATATATATATATATATATATATATATTAACAGGTTTTAACAACAAAAATTATCTTATAATGTATATAAAAATTATCATAAACTTTATACATTGGTTGATAATAACGATTTTGGTATGTGTGTTTTTCGTTTGTTATGTGCAACTGCATTTTTTTTTGGCAAGGAGTTGTGCCTATCTTGTTGAAAATGATCCACTTGTATAGGACCCCATTTCATACCCATAATTTAAATATATGATTGGCTTAGGTAGTTAACATTTAATACATTTGTTTTTGACAATTCCTATGGTTCACACTTCAAAGCATACCTTCAACCAAGCTTTTAAATTGTTATATTATATTTGTTATTTTTGTTTATTGATGACTGGAAATATATCGATTTTGTTGCCGTTAACCTTCTTTCTAAAGGAATTTGATTTGACCTTTGGATTAAAGTCTAAAGTAGAATTATAATTTCGACATTAAATTTGATTAAAAAAATTAGAGCGCATGAAGAAGTGAATTTTACAGTCATAATTGCGACCGACATGTGCTTTTTCTCTCAATCATCTGTTCACGCGCTCAATAAATTTAATTTTAAATGTCTCTTTTGCTGGTCGTCGAAAACTCGTATCAATCGGACCAGTCCGGTATAGTACCGAACATATTAGTGTATTCTTGATTTCTGACTCATCTTTGCATGTTTTAAAACATTGGACTAGTAAATTTTAGGTCGAAGATAAGTTTAAACTTTTATAGTTGACCCGAAGCTAAGCTAGCTATAAATCACGAAAAAGAGAAAAATAATTAGAGAAATTGTTTTGGTTCGAAAATTGGTCCAAAGGCCAACAAGCATCCCAAAAATCCCGAGCTCCAACTAGACCTGGTCCCCAAGGATGCAATTTTTTCCAAAGATAATAAGAAATGAAGTTACATAGAATCAAATTTAAATTTAAGATCAAGAACGACTATGGTTTATTATTGTTTTGATTAATTTGATTGTGAGACTATTAAAACCAAAACTGAAACCAGAGCAAGACCGTATTGATTTTTAAACCTGAATCAATCCAAAACACACTCATAAACTGGAAAAGTCTGAACATAAATTAACGACACAAAACAATTGGTCCTAAGAAAATTATATGATGAAAGGTTTCATCACCAACGAAAATAACATATGCAGAAACTTTGCTTCATCTTCAAAGGTCTTGCACACTCAAACCTGAAAATTTGCAACAAGAGTCCACAACACAGTATTCAGAAACAACACATTGTAATGTCTCTAAGTGACAATCGAGATGCTTTCATAAACATAGTAAAACCAAGGCAAAGCTAGGTCTACAAACAAAATCTAATATCCTTAGGTTACAAGTGATCGCAAGTGTGAGAGTCTGCGAGGTGTAAAACCCCACAAACGTTAGTCGCCAAAGCTAGGTTTAGGGTTTAGAATCCATATGCCAAAATGCAAATATTGTTTAGGTTTTCAAATTTGTGCAGTGTATAACAAAAATTGAGCTGAGTTAAGGTTATTACCTGGAGGAAGAGACTGCTTAAGCTTGTCGGCTTTCTCTTGGTCAAAGACGCAAAGCGTGTAGAGGTACCTTGAGCATCTGACCTTGAACTTGACAATAGACTTGCTTCTCTTGATCTTCACAGATCGAGCATCTTTCCTTCTTGCTGTCAGAAGGAAGTCCTTGATCTCGTGGATTTGTTTCGGCTGCAGATTTATCAATCACCATCAAATGTTCAAACTTTCAAAGCTACAAACTTCTTTTCTCAACAGAAGATTTTCAATACAAACTCAGATATCCAAATTGATCCTAATCCGCAGGATAATGATGAACATCAGAAACAAGCCCAACACAGCAAACGACATTAACAGATCAATTTCTCTGAAACCCACAAGTTTTGGTGTATCGTAACCAAAGGAACAAGCAATAATCAAGCTGAAATGAGACAAAAATCGACATTTTTTTTTAGCAAACTTCAAGACGCAGGAGCAACGATACTACACTATGAAGATTGCAAAAAAATTTCACACAGAGAGCAACAATCGAAGATGAAACGAAATGGAAAGACCGAGAAAAGGGTACCATGGTCGGATCTGTTGTTGTAGCTAGCCTCCTTCCACACAGAGAGCAAGAGCAAAACCCAGAAATCGCCGTCGCCGAGATATAAAGAGATCTCTTAAAACTTGTATCAAGAAGAAACCCTAGACTCGTAAATTTCCAGATTTACCCTCTGGCCCATGCATCAAACAATTTTCATATTGGGCTCCAGCCCAATCATATATTTGAAAGTTTCTCATACTTTCAATTTTACGGTGTTTCTTACATTTAGGTCCCTTTATTTTCGTTTTACTCTTTTCATACCTAACTTTTTTTTTTCTTGTAAATTTGTTTCTGCTTGGTAGAGAAACAAGATCAACAACAACATTCATTACTTATAAAAACAGAAATTAGCTTTTCGTCACAAGAAACAAAAAATTATTACACTTGTTGGAAGCACAAAGATTCAGCAACAAAATAAACTTCACTAAGAACTACAGACACAGAGATGTTTCAGGTGTGGTCTTAATGCTTCCAGGCCATGGAGTGACCATCCTCAGTGTAAGGCTCAAGAAATCCAATGAACTGCAAAAACAAAACCAGAAACAGAACACTTTCAACAAAAAATCCGATGAATCGGTAAAACAATTGCTGATCAAACATAAGATATTGTCTGAAACATATCCTTCGAGTTTCAAAGTTATATACTTTGGTTCCATCTCGAGACCAACGTGCTCCATAGCCTTTAGCTACTCTTATCTCGAACACTTCCCCGTGTGGTGGAACGATATGTATGTTCATCCAGCAACAATGGCCAATGAAGTGATTGATAATGTCCATCGCAAGCCTATTTTTATCTGAATCTGAAAACCCCGAAATGAAGATCGAGATTCAAATATGGAAAGGCACCAGTGTCTTGCGCAACCTTGGAATGTTTGCTACTTACTTACCAGTTCCATGAAGAACACCCCAAAATCTATCGCTACTTCGATAAACATGTTTGGCTAATGCTCTAGCTCCATGGCTCAATGTACAACCTTTTATCTCAACAAAACAAAACAAAAAACGAAAGATTCTAAATTGTATGTCACAAAGCTTAAATATTGCCAAAAAAAACTTTGTATTGATACATTTGAGTTAATCAGCCGAACTATATCTTAGTTTTTGTGGAACCTTTGGTTTATATGGAAGCATGAATGACGAGAGTAGAATCGATCTTGGAGGAGGCAGAGCATGAATAATGGATCCAATTGTGTGAGAAAGACCGAGAAGGCTTTGCACGCCGGTGTAACTCAACCCCTGCAATTTTGAATATAGTTTTTGGAAGAAACATAAGAAAAGGAATTATGAATCATAAATCACACAAGGAGACATGGACAAACTTGAACTCACAGAAAGTATGTGAGCTAAAGCAACACAAGGCTGAGAAACTGATTTAATAAGATGGATTGCAACAACGCCATTGTTCTTCTCTTGATCAACATCATACAACTTCCTAAACATTTGCGTACCTAAGAATGTGAAATCTTTGAAACAGAACTCACACAGAAGTTATTGGCTAAGGATCAAGAAAAAAAAAACTTACCTTCTTCAACTGTTTTAAAGCCAGGAAACACTTTCTCTGGACTCTCGGCTTGCAATAGCTCGTAAATTGACGGAAATTGGTGAACTTCCTGTATATCATCAACATTTACGAAGATCTATCACAAGAAGAAATCTTTTGAAGAGAAACATGGAAGCAACAGAAAATGATGTCAGCAATATATCTCACCAGAACTTCAAACATGAGACATCTATTGATCATAACCACAGAACCTCTTTGTCGAAGTCTGAAGAAATCAAACAACATTTGTGAACACAAGAGACACATAATTTGATCATGCTCAGTAAGTTTTCACTTCCCCATACCTATCAAACTCGGCTTCAAAACACCTTGCTTCAACTGTTTTGATGCCATCTAATGTATCCAATCAAATTAAGCAACCCAAAATCTGATCAAGAACTCTTGCCACTTGACATTGACAAATCGGTTAAAAACACAAAATTTCAGGTATCTAAAAAAAGGAAAATTGTACCTTTCATGAGGGAGAATAAGGGCTCTTGAACGTGAAGCTCGCAAGCTATATCCTTCAAGGCCTGTTAGAGAATATTGCAAAGGGAACAGTCAAAAGCAAACAAAAATCTAAGCTTTTGATGACTCTGGTTACCCCCAAATCCAATCAAATTCACAGATTCCTGAGTAATCCGATCTTCAAATTCACAACTGAAATCGGAGTTAAGCAACGAGAAATGATGCTATTGAAGTATATAATCAACTACGACTCACATTGACTAACTCGAGACCCTTTTGGATTATCAGCTTGCTCCACTCATCATCTCTCTCCTTCAACCAAATTACCTCTGTCGCCAACGAAATCTTCTCGAATGTTCCACGGAAACAACCAGAATCGATTGATTCTAGCAGACCCAAAGCAAGACGCTTGTACAAAGGATAATCAGGAACACCTGCAAATCCTTCCACAGAATCTGCATCGGAAAACCTAATCCGTTGGAAAAGATTCGATTCGATTCGATCACCGGCGAGAAGAAGGGTTTCGCCGGAAACAAGACCGGAGCAGAAATCACCGGTAAGCCCTAAATCGAAATCTCCACGGTAATCGAGTGTGAATTTCACCATTCCCTCTACGCAATCTCTCAGTCTATCCATTTTCGCTCAATCGGGACAAGTTGAACACTTTTTCTCCAAACATGACTTCCATTGTGAAATAGCTCTGATTCAAGGAAAAAAAATGGTTTTTATGGAAAAAAATTGATTTTGTTTTTCCTTCTTTTTATACATTTAACCCAGAAAAAGTTTCTCCTCAATCAATTGATACATTAACTAATTACAAAGATCTAAAACTTGTGCTCTAAGCTATGGCTTCTGTTGAGAGAAACAAGAAAACCTAATAACTGAAAGAAGAAAAAATCAATTGAAACAACTAAAAAAAATATCCTGAATTGCAAAGAAGAAAAGAAAAACAAAAAAGTCATTCATGGTAGATTTGAGATAAGAATGATCGAGTCAGCAAGCTCAGCGCTCAATTTCTCCGGCAATGGTGGCATATGCTTCATTGGCTCCGGCACATTCTCATTCAAACTATAAGAACAAAAATAGATACAATATACTTAACAATGAAAGAGAACAACATAGACATGTTAGAATTGATGAAAATTTTACATACTTGTTGAGAAGTTTCATCATGTTTTCGTGGCTTTTGTAGAAGAGTGTCACGTTTTCATCGAGCTGTAAGAACAAACAAAAAAGCAAAGTAAATGAGTTTTTCTCTCAAGAGATGTAAAGTGGTGATTTTGGAGGAGAGAGCCTATATATACTTTACCCTTAAGGATGTGAGATTTGCAGAAATCTGATGAAACAATTGCTTATTCTGATTAAGAAGCTCATTGGTGATCCCTGCATATCATTTAAACGGATCTTTAAAATAGAAAGTTTCCATATCTTTTTATCTCAGTCGGATTAAATCTTATTGTCTGAAAAATCTTGAAGCAATTTTGGATAAAAAGAGATATACTTACCATCTTCTTCTCTAAGAAGAGGAGATTGTGCAAACAGATATGGAACAGAGTTTGAAGCCACCACCAAATCAATAATCTCCTGAAGAAATCAAACAAAAAAAACAGAGAATGACATCAACAAGAAGATCTGCAGATAAAAAAAACAGAAAACAGAGAGATTTTGTGTCTAAAAACCTTATTGTCAACACCGATTCTTCCCGACCCATTGTGATCTTCTTTTCTTCTCTTGTTTGTTTCCTTCTTCTGCAAACAAAAACAAATAAACCCTAAGAAACTAAATTTTAATGATTAGTGGCTCAAAAGAAACAGAGAAAGGAGAGGACTTTTACATATTTCCATCTGCAACGCATAGCAACGTCTCTAACGGTTTTGTTCTGAAGCTCTAACGCGATTTTCGCGTAACGTAACACAATCGGCTCCGACGAATATCTTCAACAACAAGAAGAAAAATCAAAACCTAATTTTGTTGAATCTCCCCAACTGAGGTAAGAAATCTAATTAATTGCGGAAACTACAAGATTAGAAAGAATATTCACTAACCTAACAAGACCATTATCGAGAATCGCTTGTTCTTCAGAGGTCCAATCCATGGCGATTCCTGAATGATGTTTCATCCCTGAGCTCTCCGGCGGCGGTGTCGAGTTGCCGGAATACGCATTATGTTGATTCATCTCTTCGTTTGTCACGAAAGGATCCGTCATCAACCACACACCAAAACCCCTAAACAAGAAAATTAAAGAACATTCCAAAAAGAATATAAAGAAACCCTAAACTCCGGGAAAAATCAGAGCTTTGATAATGAACAAGCGAATTATATATTTGTAATGTATTAAGATTGAATTAAAAAATAATTAAAAACGGTTTTTTTCCATTGTACGGAAATAGTGAACAAATTCTGACAATTAAAAGTTTAATATTTATTTTTGTCAAAAAAAGTTTATTTAATCCTTAAAGTTAAAACGACTCCTTTTAAAATTCATTTTGTTTCTTTTTTTTATTCTTTAGTTAATCATAAAATATATTTGTAAGCTAACAGAGTTATATATGTATAGACAGACACAGCTTAACATTTTTGGTTGTCAATTAGTTAATTCTCCATGATTGCAAAGACAACTATAACAGGTCTAATTAACTAAAAAAAAATAGAGGTTACAAAATCATCGTGCATTATTATCGTAGACCATAAACACATTTAATATATATAGATACAACTGTTTGAATGTGTTCATATATAATATGAGTGTACAGTGAGGGGACAAATATATGAGTGTACAGTGAGACGAAAAATCACAAATTGCTATATATATATATCTCATTTTCTGTGATAACTCATATTTAATTTGATCTATGATTGCGTAAGATGATATTATAATATGTATAAACTATCACATAAATTCTCCTTTTTTATGTATAAAATAATCTAGAAGTTCTAGATGGTGAAATTGTTGTAATTTTTTTTTGGAATTGAACGTAAAATTATATTCAAATCCAAAAATATTTTTTACAATAGATGCATCGTTATGTTTGAAAATTCTGAAAAAAAAAAATTACAAGACTTTAAGAGATTGGGGATTCGTGTGGCAAACCACACTATTAACCCCTCGTCATACGCCCCGTTTGCCGTTGTTCGTATCAAACTTATGCGATTGCGAATGGTCTTATCAATCAGTCTAATGAGCCGTGATGATGGTGATTGTGGTTCTCCATGCCTTCGAGCATTGCACTCTCTCCAAATATGGTATATAGCGTGGCTTGAAAAGTGTACCGGAATAGGAACATTTCCAGCCGGTTGATTGTCGAAATTGTTGTAATTATGTGCAATTGCCGGAAGAAGAAAAACCACTTTAATTCATATGAAGCATACATGACGAGTAATAACAGCCTAGTCAAGATCTATTTTCATCAACAACAAAAAATAGTGTTTTTTTATAACATAATGATCCATTTTTATCAAAAGATCGAGTAATAACATAATGATCTATTTTTATTAAAACAAAGATTTATTTTCATTAAAGTTAATAAATAAAGAAATTGAACAAAACTCTTAGTAGTTATATAATGTAATTAGTGTGAAGTCATTTGCTCAAAGTTTAATCGAATAATTTCGTAATGCAAGAAAAATAGTTGAATTTTGTTTTGTTATTATATTATTTTGTTGGGGATAAAATAATCTTCTTTGAGTTAAGCGAAGCACTTGATGTCACGTATCATACGACACGGTGGGACCCATAACATTTTTGGTGGAGTATATCTTTCGATAAAAACCCTAGAGGAGTTTAGGTATGAATTTACATGGTCCAAACTGACAGGTAAAGAGGATCAGGCTCATGTTACACTCCGGATAACGTATCCCGCCACCCGGAGTAACCGGGACCGGGAGCTAAACTTTCAGGAGAACCAGCAGTAAGCATCATCACCCTGAGACGAGTCACAGAGCCCGAGTTCTCGGGCTAGGTATAAAATATATGTTTAAGAGCAGCAAGTTCAAATTTTTTTGTGTCTTAATGTTCGAATTTTTAGTCAAAGGGTAAAAACACTTTCACCTTATTTGTGGTAGGGTAAAAGCAGGTGGTTCATACTTGGAGAACGATTAAAACATAAAGGAACTGATTCCGAAGGAGCACCATGGCTCCCTATCCGCCGTGTTAGACGCTGCCAACAGGTACGAGGGATCAGGTGCAGTGTAGCAGAGTCGTATGGTCAGCCAAGTGGCACGAGAAGACAAGGAAAGTAGGTGAAAAGCACTCGAGTGCATCGTACCAAGTCAGACCCAGAAGTCCAAACCCGATCCACCTAAGAACGCGGAGCCCGGTATCCGAACTCGGGCAGGTAACGGTCTATAAATACTACTCTCCTTCCTTCATAAAAAGGATCCAGACTTTTGTCTAAAAATATTTACACAATGTCCATTTCTCTAGAGACTAAATCACATTTCCTGAAGTTTTAACCTATTTTTGATTGTTTAGGACCACTTTCCCGGATCTTAGTCCAGATCTCTCTTCTTCTCCAACCATCTTTCGGCCGAAACTAGCTACTCAAATACTATGTTTTTCTTCCTCTGCCTCACCACTAAATTTCTTTCACCAACTCACAGATATTTCGCGGACCATCTTTCGTTCGGCTCGAAGTCACTCATTTTCTTCCTTTCCGTTTTCCGACTACCCTTTCTCTTGCTCTCCACGACTCCCATGGTCTTTTCTCTTATTTTCTTGTTTGCCTTATTTTCTGACTTGAGCGTCGGAGAGCTGTCGGAAAACACATTCTAATTATGTTTTCCGAAGGCCTTCACGCATTCGTTGATTGCGCAAGAACGGATCCTCCTAGTGGTTGTTTAAAAAGACTAAAAATCCCTTAAACATATTTCTATCTAATTTATCGTTCCATTGCGTTTATTAATTTCATTCGTTTAGTCTCTAATATGTTCTACATCAACCGCATTTATTCTATTTTTCGCTTATATTGTACTCAATTTAATCTGTAAGAGAGAAATCTAACCACAATACTAACCAAAAAAAAAAAAAAAACCCAACCATTCTCATCTACAAAAGGAGAAAGGGTACATACAGATACATTGTATTAATTGTGAGTTTTCCAGCTGTTTAATGCATATCATGATATCAATATATGACATCCTCTCATGTCTTAATGTTATTTTGTATATTTTTTAAAATTAAAATATTTTAAGACAGCAAAAAGTAAAAGAAATTATAGATATAACTATTTGTATTTTTTTCGGAAACTAAATATGTAAATGAGCTCTTTCTACTGGCCAAAATTCGACTAATGATCCGGTATGTCGTCCTCCGAAAAATCTTTTAGATTCCATAGATTAAGTTATCAATTGTAGATCTGTTTTTCATTTTGTTGTTCTTTCAATATCAACTGTTATTTACTAATCTCTAGTTTTTGAATATACTTTGAAAGCGTTATTAGTCCAACACTGGACCAAAATATTCATTTTTCATCTATCTCATCTTCTTTTATTTTTTTATCGCTTGACGCATTTTTAGATTTATCCATAAATTTATAATAATACTATCTCACTCTAAATTCTACGGTTTTTTCGAGATTTACAATATTATTAAAAAAAACTTCTTATTATTATTAAAAAAAATTGTTAACTAGAGAATCGAAAGTTGGAACTCAGATTAATCCTCCGAGATTCATAAAAATACAGGGTTTTTGCCACTGAAAACGTCTACAGATTGTCAAAAATGATTGAAATCGCAGTAGAAATACTTAAATTCTGCCCACATAAAAAATCGAAGTGAATCATTCAAACACTAGACTACCAGTTGATAATAATAGTTTTACCAGAAAAAGAGTTTTTTTTTTTGAAAAAGTGAAAAAGAGTACTTTGCTAATGTTAAACGACAACTGATTTGTTTAATGTACCACCATATGATCATTGCTAATTATTTTCCATCGCATCGATCAAATCATTGTACGAATCCGTAGTCGTTATGCTACATGATCAGTCTTTTGTGGACAATGAAATTTAAATCATCCCTTGATTATAAATACATTAATGTGTGTTTGAAATAGTCTTATACTTGCATAATACACAAATAATAAATAAGAACAAAAGAGAGAAATGGGATCTCATAATTCTGCATGGGAAATCAAACAACGCGCAGAATCCGAGTTAAGATCACATGATAACACGTTCCTTCACTATCTGATGATCATAACGTAAACTATATTACGCACACTTAATTAATATTTTAAGCTATCACACGTATATAGTATTAGTTTTCAAGAAATTCGTATTTTTAAATCCCAAACTCCAATCGTGTTAAAGTGTTCTTATTTTCTTTTTTGACCTTTGCTTCTTTCATGTCAATAACATCTTCTTCATACACAAACCACCAACTCTTTAAACCCAGTTTAAAGTTTTAAACCCCGATTTGGTTTTTCTTCCATTTACATTCCTCATGATTTTGCATACCATTTATTATTTCATCGTTTTTGTTGTGAGTTCGCGAGTGAATCAAAGTTGAACTTCTAAAGCGTTAGCTAGACAAGAAAAAACACGATTAAGACAAATACATTTTTGATTGGGATTTTCTTTTGGATAATTGTGTGAGTGAATAATGTTACAATAATTTATTTTAAAATATTAAAACTCTATAAACTTTGAGAAATTTTGGAAAATGCCATTTTTGAAATGCCACTTTTAAAAAATACCACTAAAATTATATCATTTATGTTTGGACTAACTATTTTATGTTAGAATTTAGTTTTTAGGGTTTAGGGTTTATTAGGAGTCAAAACTTTTTTTAAGGTTTCGAATTTTATGGTTTAGGGTTTAAAAAATCTTTAATGAGTGGTATTATAGACAACTATTTTTCAAAAGTATTTAAAAATAGACGCGACACCAACTAAGAGTTAGGCTAGGGATTTTCTGGGAGCGAAAATTCAATACTTTTTTTTTATAACTTCGAAATTCGGGCCTAAATTTTTATCTCCGTAGATCTGGAGTCAGCCTTTAGTCTATTCTCTTTGAAAATACCCCTCATTTCAAAGGGGATTGAACTATGGGCAGAGTGAAACCAATTATTGGTCGGAAGAGATCTAATTCTTCTGGCAAAGAGATATAAGTTATAACTAATTATATTATAACAATTGACACTGCAATTAAATGCCTTAACGACATTACGGGCTGTCAACTTAACTTGCACGGTACTAAACAAACTCAACAAAGATCCGATTATTATGCTTGCAAAACTTGGTTTTTAATTAAAATTTTATAATCACTTACTAAAACAAAATAAGTACCCCAATCCTAGTCAGATATGCTACATGGACAAAAACCCATAAGTACCTTCAAAATCTATCAATCTCCTTATATAAACCCTCACTAGTACTCAACATCACATCTCTTTGTTTTCTTCATTCACCGTGAGATGGTTATGATTCAGGTCTTCCTCGCGGCAGTGGTGGTCGGAGCCATCAGCCTCTCCCCGGAGACGGCGGAGGCCGCCGTGATGACGCCGTCGATGCAGAAGCTGACGTGGCATTACTACAAAGTTTACAACACTTGCGAGAATGCCGAGAATTTTGTGAGGCACCAAGTTGAGACGTTTTACGAGAATGATAAAAGCATTGCTCCTAAGCTCCTTCGTCTCCTCTACTCCGATTGCTTTGTCACCGTAAGTTTGTTTTTCTTCGAATTCTTGTCTGAAAACTGAATCGAAACCAATTGTCTTTCTTTAGGTTACTAATTTATGGGCAAAATGTGTTTTAAGAATTTGCCCTCTCATCACATTTGTGTGACACTATAATGATAGGGATGCGATGCATCAATTCTTCTAGAAGGTCCAAACTCCGAGAGAATGGCACCACAAAACAGAGGACTTGGAGCATTCGTGATCATAGACAAAATCAAAATAGTCTTGGAACAAAGATGTCCTGGTGTTGTCTCTTGCGCCGACATTCTTAACCTCGCAACTCGGGATGCTCTTCATTTGGTATAATCTCTCTTTCTTTTAATCTATATGGATCGTTATAGATACTGACCAGCTAAGATATGTGGGGGAAATGATTTCCTACAGGCGGGTGCACCATCTTATCCTGTGTTTACCGGAAGGAGAGATGGCTTGACGTCGGATAAGCAAACCGTGGACCTACCATCACCGTCCATCTCATGGGAAGAAGCCATGGCTTACTTCAAATCCAGAGGCTTGAGTGTTATTGACATGGCTACACTTTTAGGTCAGTCACCTTTTTCTCCAAAAAAATCACTCAATTCAGTTAGATATGGGTTTAGTTGCGGTTCAATCTTTTTCCCGGTTCGGTTTAGATTCTATTACGGTTTGTTAGAGTGTGAAAAAAGTAAAACCGAATCAGTTTATCTTCTTTTTCAATTTGATTTTCAGATTAGTTATTTCGATTTAGTTTTGGTTTGGATCGAATCGGTTGAACTGAACTAGACTCTCCCTAATCAGGATCACATTCAATTGGGAGAACACATTGCAGCTACCTCGTTGACCGTCTCTACATTTTCAACAAGACCGGTAAAGCAAGCCCGACTATAGATAAGACTTTCCTGTCAGAAATGGTAAAGCAATGTCCACCGAGAACGAGGAAAGGCCAGACCGATCCGCTCGTGTACCTAAACCCGGACTCAGGCTCAAACCACAGCTTCACAAGCTCATTCTACTCCAGGATTCTATCAAACAAATCTGTACTTGAAGTAGATCAACAACTGCTTTACAATGATGACACCAAACGGATCTCTGAGGAATTCTCAGAGAGTTTTGAGGATTTTCGGAAAGCCTTTGCTCTTTCGATGAGCAAAATGGGAGCCATAAATGTGTTAACTAAAAACGAGGGTGAGATACGAAAAGATTGCAGGCGTAGAAACTAAACACAGCTCCAAAACCAGAAGAATAAACAGAAGGTATAAACAGGAAACAAGGGGGAAAAAAGATTGAAATGTATGTTTCAGATATAAATTTGTTTTCCATTTATTACATTGTAATCGCCGTGAAAAAGGCTTCTCTATAGCTAAAGGAGATTGATTCTTTTCGTGTGTCTAAAAAAGTAGATTTTTTTCTCTGATATTCACATAAGTATAAAAGGGTATGAAATCAAAATTGTTTCCGCACAAGAGAAAGGAGATTTTATTTGCCTAACCTCTTTGGTTATGAGTCTTAGACTCTCAGTTTTGTGAAGTACCAAGCGATTGAACTTTACAAGCTTATCAATCTCTTGCTAGTTCCTTCCTGCTAGCTTCAAGAAGAGGCCAAACAACAAAAGACAAGCAATTTATATAAGCTGATTACAGAGACTTTAGAAGTGAACACTTCCTGGTATTTGAAACATGCTCTTCAGGTGAAAAGAAAACGATTACCTCAAAAAAGTTGTCAAACATGTCGTAGACACAGAACAAAGCATGAATCTTGAAACAGAAACCCCTTCCTCGAAATCCGTAATGAAAGATGACCTACTTGTGTAAGCTTCTTCTTCTTTTTTGTTATTTTTTAATATTGATAACTGTTATAGGTGGAATCTGCCTAGTCACCATTCTGAGCAGCAGGACTATGATGTAAACTTGGTGCTTGGCTCTGGTTCTCACCATGGCTTTGAATCTCCTCCACTCTCCGGCTCTCCATGTGGGTTTGATGCTGGATTTGAACCTGGTTATGATTCTGAGACTGAGCAAGGCTCTTCGTCTTGATTACCTGACTCTAACAAGCGTTCAAAAGTTAAATGGCGAAGATAGAAAATAGAATAATCCAGCACCAGAACAGATATTTATTCGTTGAGCATATCTAACCTTGTACATGTATTTCCTACGAAGTTTCATGGCTGTGCGTATGCATCTTCTAACGCGAAATACAAGCACCTTATCATTGAAAATCTGCAAAATAGCTTCTGAATCAGTATAGATGCATCTCATCAATTGAGCAGGTAAGGAGAACCCAATACAAATCGTAAAACTATCTTTCTACCTGTATCATGTCATCGATCGAGTGAGTTTCTTTTATGATCTTATGTCGATTCATGATTAAAATCGCCGCCACACAAAAGACAGGAAGAGCATCATCTCCTTTTCTGATGGAAGAAACTACACAAGGGACATGTGTTGTCCTCGACCATAAGCTTCTTGTCAAACCACAGAAGTGATATGTGGATGATGCCGGCTTTATCCCACTACTCTCATCAGAGAATGGACCAGTAGTCTTTGGCAACGGACCACTCTTTGGCAGCAAACCGCTCATTGACAACAAACCGCTGCTCTTTGAAATTGGCCCGCTCTTCGAAGTTGGTTCCCTCTTCGTAATATTACCATTTCCATCATCAATTGTTTCTTCACACACCTCAGCTTCAGATTTTCTTGGAAGCTGAATCACCAAAGGCTCCAAGCAATCACTCACCAAAGTTTCAGCAACAGATTCATCATAATCAGCTGCCCACATCATCTACATCAAAGACACGAAAAATATGACTAATAAAGAAACAGAGACTGGACAAAGAGCCTGGCTATATGAAGCGAACCAGAGAAGAACTACAAACCTCCCACATTCTGAGAGCTTCGTTAAAAGACAATTCCCGTCGGAACAGAACTAAGAGCATCCGGAAGGCAAAATGAAGACTTTCAGCACCAATACGCGATAAGTGAGAAAATATATCCTTATCTGTGAGTTGCAATATGTGCCACAGTGATTGCAATTGATCCATCACCCCAGTTGGTCCCTCCATTTGGAAATTCGCACGCTACACAAATAGACACATAGCAAAAGCATAATGCACAATTCATATTAGGGCCAAAATCAAAAGAGATGAAATATTAGTAAGCATCGAATTTACCGTTCTTCTTATGAGCATTTCAAAGCACCAAAAGGCATCGGCATTATCTTCAAAAAGAACAACGAAAGGAGAGACTAAATCACTCATGCCTGTCAACATATTTGCAACCAGAGAGTTAGTATCCTAAAACCAATAAAACCTCATTAAGTTTCAAATTAACATATATATAAAAAAAAAAAGAGAGAGATATATGGAACCTTGGCAATAACCAGTTGCAGGATCGACCCAAGCATAAACTGCAAGGATATCCGACATTCTTCCTAGATTTCCTGGATCCTCGTAGAACTCAAGGTGGCTATCCGTCCTTACTACATCAACAACTGAGGAAACAAGAAAGTGAACTATGAAATAATGAAAGCTGGGAGAAAAAGGAAGATGTCTACAAGTTCTTGAAACAAAAGAGACAAAGGAATCATTCCTACCTATTCGATGCAATGTCCAAAGCCATTCAGACACTCGATCCTCTGTGGCATTCCCAACACGAGACGGAGTCTCCTTTATTGATGCCATTTCAGGGACATCTGATATCCTCAAACCATCATCTATCTCTGTATTGCGACCGGAATAAGACGATGGTCCAACAGAATCCGAATGCATCACTTCGATCTCTGAAGTGGACCTATTTTGTTGTTCTCTAACTAAATCAGCATTCTTATCAATTCGAAAATTGTGCATTCCCTCATCCTCAGATCTTAATTCACTTCGTAATGAAGCATCCTCGTCTGGAGTAGAAACCTCTATCTTATCTAAACTATTTCTCCCAAACAAATCTGTGACCGGTAGCGAGGGAAAGTCAAAATAACCGTCAGGGGAAGCAAAGCCATATGGACTAGAAGCAGAAACAAAAGAGGAAGTGTTGTATACTACGCTCTCTGGACTTTCTCTTCCGCTTACTAAATCAGCAGATTCACTAGAACTTCCCCTTCTGTGTACATGAGATATATCAGTACCATTATTACTCCAATCACTGTGATGATTTTCAGTATTCGCATTATTATTATCATCTATAGAAGCTTCTTCTCTGTTTTCAACCTTAACCACCTCATCTCTATAAGATTTCCGCATATCCATAACTTTAGAGCCCACAACATAAGCAAGTGAACCGGTTCCCACACTTGAATGCATCGTCTGGCATTGCTTGAGCAATTCATTGTACCGCTTCCTGCGTGAAAATTCAAATAACACTTTAAGCTTCTTGATTAAAATCAACTTGCACTTAGCACTCTCTCTCTCTCTCTCTCTCTCACTCTAAGCTGTGAGCCTGTGATACAACATTATCCCAATCATACAGTCTAACCTTCGGGCTATCCTGAGTTGCTTACGGTACTCAGAGGTGCTGCTCAATGCATAACAGCCAAGGAGAAATTCCCAAACTTCAGCTCTAATAGACGGATCGATTCCCTAATAAGGAACAAACATCGTACATTACTGAAAGAATATTCAAAATTGTTACAAATCATTCTGCAAAAAAGAAAACATACCCCCAATATAATTAATTTGAGCGCCTTTTGGAAACCAGAAACTCTTCCTTCGCTATCAAAAGACGCTTGCCACTTCTCTGGTTTAAGCATTTTGCCAATCTGTGCATTACAAATCAACTTTTAGTCATACAATTACATTAAAACACAAGCAAGTGAATATATCTGCCTGAGTATAACATCAGAAAAACTCAAAAACATAAATTTTGATTGAAAAGGTAAAAGAGAAGATCTTACAGTTATAACAACCTGTATCGGTGATTGTGAAAGACAAGGCTCGCTCAAATCTCGAACCAGAGATCCTACTTTCTGCAAACTCACCACACCAGCTTTTCCACAACTCCATTGTTTTCCTTCTCCACCAGAACACATCAGTCCTCACTTCCCAACTCTTCTGCAACATCACTTAACAATTTACACAAAACCAAAATTTGGCAACGCCAAAAATAAAAAAAACAACTACACATCAATCAGGATCCACCCAAATAATCAGAAATCACCCAGAAACTAATGGGTCCAGATCAAAATTCACCATTAACGCATCCAATGGAATCACAGATCTTACTGTGACAAAATCCACATTTCAGAAATCCAGATATAGAGATTCGAAATTAACAAACTTGCGTCATATCTAATCCACAAACATGATTCAGATTTCAGACAGGAAGACACAGAATCGAGACGAATGAAAACCATCGATCAGATCACTAGACTCGGTCAGATTAGATTTTTGCCTCACATTCACAAAAATGGTAAAGACGAGTTTCCATATACGCAAAAACAGAAACTTTCCTTGAGCATTTACATACATTTTCCGCTCAGATACATATATACATCGATGCAGAAAGATAAGAGAAGAACCTAAAGGTCAATGATCATGGAGGATATTCTTCTCCGATCTCCATTTTTTCATCGACGGAAAGTTTTTTCTTTTTCTTTTTTTGTTCTTCTCGTCTCTCTCTCTCTCTCCTTTTCTGATGAATTTTTTTTTTTTTCCTCCCGAGTTTCTGATTTTGTTTATTTTAATTTTAATTTATTTCTGTTTTCCTTCCTTTTTTTTAGGCTTCGTGCGAAAAATTAATAAAGCAATCTCTTAATAAAAAAATTAAAATGTGATAATAATTAGTTGGCCTTATAGGACCGATCGAAAAGTCGGTGCCATAATTCATACAATTAATTAAGATCGTAATACGATTATAATGTCCATGTTTACGATATAGTTGAACAAGATTAGAGTGTTTGCAATGTGATTAGACAGTGATTATAAAATATAAGGCGAGATAAAGAGAATATATATCGTAAAGTTTACAATTCCGTTGGGAGTTTTTAAAAAAAAAATTTGGGAGCAGTTTGAGAAAATACAAAAAAATTGGGCCTCTCGGATCCTTGTTGGGTTTCCACGATCTATATTGGGCCGGGGTAGTTTAAAAAAAAAAAAAAAATCGTTAGATATATTTGTTTATCTAGGGAGAATTATTGAACGATAGATTTGAAAGAATTGAACAAACGATTGATTTTAAACGAAAAATGTGAGAATTGGTTATCACAAATTTTTATTAGAATTCCGTTAAATTCATTTGAAATGACAATACTATAAATACTGCAGTAAAATTGAATAACACTAGTATCTAATGGAATTAAAATTTCAATAAATTAAATAATACATAAATTTTAAAAATTTCATAAAATAGATAATTGAATAACAATAAAATTTGATATAATATTCAGTTTTTTTAAAATTAATTAAATTCTTGAATTGAATACCATTTTCTTAAAAAAATAGAAGATATGTTTTCGTGAAGTTTAGGAATAATAGAAACTGATAATGAGGAGGCCTGGATAATTACAATACAAAGTTGAAAATTGATCCATCGTCTAACTAGTTTATAATTATCGTCTAACTAGTTTATAATTAAAAGTTTAAAAGACTATCTTTTGGTCAAAAAATATTTTTTTTTGGGGTAAAAAAACAACTTTTTCTTTTGTTAATGGATAAATAACAAATTATAGTTTTGTTGCTACTATTTACCGAGATTTCAATTATTTTATTGTTAAGATTCAAAAAAAAAAAATCATTAAATAGTAATTTCCAAATATATCGCACTTAACAGAGGGAGAAAAAGTTGGTTCATCGATCTGATAATTTTGATGATAGAAAGCGACCAACGCCACACCATTGACATTACTTGCAAAAAATAGTATTATAGTAACAGTTGAAATCTGCTCCTTTACGACCTAAAAACTTTATATTTTGGTTGACAAAAAAAGAGAACATTTAATATTTTAACAGTGTTATTGTTCGATCTGACTATATTAAAAAGATTGTTGGGTTTAAATCATTCAACACCGAGCTCTAACTTTTTGTAACTCTTGTTTTTGTTGACTTAAGTTCGTTTTTAGTTTGTACAAAAATGGCAAAATATATAGTTTAAAATCATTGCACATAATCACTGTACATATATATACAAATCAAGCATCCATGTTTTCTAGATGTATTCATGTTTTCTCTTGCACAACATATTGATTCGATATTTATAAACTCACATCAAGTTTGGATCTCGTGACAATATAATTGATCCCGGAGATTCTATTTTTCATACTTGTCCCGATAATGATCGAACAATGCTCCAATAACATAAGACGACAAATACAATTAATATTTAATTTGCAATCTCTGTTTTTTCAATAGTCATGCAAACTTTCAAAGGCAAAAAGAAAACAGTGTTATCCTTTCACCATAAAATAGTTATCGGTAATTACTTATGGCTTCATAGTAACCTTTTCAATTACAAAAGTCTTATCTTATAATTTATACCGATTGATATATATCTAACATGTATTTACTTATTTCATTTTAGCGGAAGCAAAGCTTGTCACTTTTATTGGTATGGATGAAATGCAGGTTTGACCGTGTATTATGCATTATGCGAAATCTAGTTGCTCAAGCAATTTGTTATTTGATTTGGATTCAGAGGAATTCAAAGATATTCTCAAACCAAGCTATCATTTTTTCCACTATGTTCAAGGAAATTGATAAGATGATCAAGAACACAATAAAAGCGAAAAGGCAACAGAAACATTTTGGTAATCTAATGCAATGATGGCTTTACTAAGTGTTTAGGAAATCTCTGAGTGATAATCTCAATCTGTTACTTTGATTTTTATAATTTTTCTTTTTACCAATGTATCAGGGGCTTTGATTTTGTAATACCCAGTTTTCATTTTATATGATAATTACAGAAAAAAAACAAAAAAGCTTGTCCACCTTTGGTTAACGTGGGACATGGATTGAACTATAAAAGTGGTTCAAATTATGAATGTATTCAATTGAAATTAAAGTTGGTTTATCTAAAGATAATAATAAATTACTTTGTGAATCCTAGTGGATTAAAAATATGCATCACTACACATATTAGATTCGTGTATTCTAGATGTTTCTGGTCGTGATCTAGTGCAGTTCTACGTACAGTAGTTTTATTTTCTCGTCTTAGTATCTTACATTATAATATTACAAAACATTTTTAAACAAGTAGATATTTCTTAATCATACGTCATATACTTTATAAAGTTATAGAAAAAAAACAAAAGATTAGGGAGACAGGCAAAGTCCTACAAGATATATAGCCTAGCCGTATATTGTTGAAGATTCCACGTTTGAAGAATCTTGAAAGAGATTCGAATCTCGAAAGCAGAATCTAATCGACGGTCAAGATTTCACCGTGTATCAAGCTTTCGTCATTATTATATATGGAGAATATGTAAGATGAGAGGAAGTGGGTCATTCGTGACATCAGAAGAACAATATAATAATACACTTAGACGCGGATATTAACGTGCAATAATGGTTTAAAGCCAAGCAAATTATATAAAAGTGGGTCCCGATGCATCTTTTGTTGATCTCCTTAAACTTAACATAAGATTAAGAAAATGATAATATATTCTTCAGTGTTTTTTTTAGGGATTTTACAAATCCGTTTTGAAGTATTTCTGAATAGTTTTCTAGTATATTGAAATCGATGTGAGTATTATTGGTATCTGACCATAATTATCTAAGTTATTAAACCAATCATTAATCTAGTTAACTTTTTCCCATACATAAGTTTATATTCTAACTAAATCGTCCGTCATGTCTTTTCTATTACCTACTTAAACTAATTTCATTTGGATAAGTTTTAATCATCTTACAAAAAATATTTATCCGTAAATATTTCAATTTTTTTGTTTTATGGTGTGTATATGTTGCCACTCTAAGGGATAAGGCAAGCTCCATGTCTTCCGATAGATATCGATGTCGTAATTTATTTTGTGAATATACATATATTATGTTCTTTTTAAACTAATAGAGGAATCAAACTAGGCAGCTCAAAGACCAACCATTTTTGGATACTTTGATAACTTGCCACGGACCCAAATTCACTTGGTTACATAATTTTGTGTTGATTATTACAGAATAATATGTAGTCCGTAAAAACTCTGAAAATCTTAACTTAGTGAAAATACGCAAGTGGATAATATGTGTGTAAAGAAAAACAAAATAAGATTTAAAAAAAAAGAGAGTATATACATATTTATTTCAACCAAACACCATAGGTTTCATCTATAATAATGTGAATTAAAAAAAAAAATCAAAATATCGGCTCACACCATCGAGGTTGGTCTGCTAACTACGATAGTAATAATAATTAATTGAATCCAAATCAAAATTTTCTTTTTACTTTCCGTCATTAGGATGAATTATATGTTTGTTTGCATACGTAAAATATATATTTAGGTTTTATATTGATTAATATTAATGTCGGATCTGTAAAACATACACTGACATGACAACGACAACGAGAACTCCAATTCCTCGGGCAAGCAAATGTCAGATCATATATGTTTGAAATTGGTGTTTCTTGGTTGGGAATCTTTTTATTGTTAAAGTGTGCGTCTACTTTGTTCGATTATTTTATCCGGTCTTGGGAGAATAGCTTATTCATCATCAATTATTGACTAAGGTTAGAAGATAGACATGAACTGCATACCTGTGCGAATTCATATATCAATTCATCCAATTTCGCTAAAACATACATTGACAAGTCAATAGTGCTGAGTCAGCTGCCACATCACTGAGTCATCAATAGCCAGTTGATGTGGCAGTTGAATCATCAGCCACGTCAACTGCCACGTCATCAAAATATTTTTAGTCATAAAAAAATTAAAATTACACTTAATTTAAAGATATTTTTAATCATAAAAACATAAAAATTACAATTAATTTATTTTATATGTAGTTATTTTTCTTGATTAAAATAGAAATTTATTTTGCACCAGAAAAAAATGTCAAGGTTGAAAGAGAACGAGAATGCTAAAAGTGAAAAATGTACATGTCGTGAATCATCAGCCACGTCATCAAAATATTTCTAGTCATAAAAAAATTAAAATTACACTTAATTTAAAATATTTTTAATCATAAAAATATAAAAATTACAATTAATTTATTTTATATGTAGTTATTTTTCTTGATTTAAATAGAAATTTACTTTTCCAAAAATTTCTATGTGCATCGGCTTCTTGAGACTAGATATACGTGCACCAGAAAATATCCGTTAAAGTCACTCGAAATATCGGATATATGCATTTCGAGGATTTTTCGTCTCTCAAATCTTATGAGATTCGAGAAATGATTGAAAGAGAATGTAAATTTGACATTTTTGTAAAAGATAATAGATTTTTGAAATTTTCACAGTTCTATGTATTTTTATAATTTCTCAATGGCAAACTAGTGATACGACACACGACATGTATATTTTTCATTTTTAGCATTCTCGTTCTCTTTCAACCCTGACATTTTCTTTCTGGTGCAAGTAAATTTCTATTTAAATCAAGAAAAATAACTATATATAGAATAAATTAATTGTAATTTTTATGTTTTTATGATTTAAAATATTTTTAAATTAAGTGTAATTTTAATTTTTTTTATGACTAAAATATTTTGATGACGTGGCAGCTGACGTGGCTGATGATTCAGCTGCCACGTCAGCTGGTGATTGGTGACTCAGTGACGTGGCAACTGACTCAGCACTGTTGATTTGTCAATGTATGTTTTAGCCAAATTGTATGAGTTGATGTATAAATTTGCACAGATATACAGTTCATGTCCATCCTGTAACCGTAGCCAATAATTGATGTATGAATAAGCCGTTCTCCTGGTTCTTGTTGCTGTTATTAGTAAATTTTGGTATTTTTGTTTTTTAAATTATCTTTCTAACCGTTATCAGAAATTATAAAGGGTGATTTTGTTAGATAACACAAAAAAAATTAGAAAACTAACAAAAGACCGTAAAATATGAGGTTAAAATATGGGACAAAGAGGAGAGTTTTGTTAGTTTGTGAGTTATAACTTTTTTTTAGGTTATTTGACCTAATTTTCCAATTATTTATAAAATAGTATAAAACTTAACATTAAAAAAAAAAAAAAAAACACATACACTGACATATGATGATATACCGTGTCCAAGGATTTCCCAATTAAAATATTATCTTATTGGATAATAATAATAAGATATCACTCCCAGTTCCTGTCACGTCGTCACACGTGGATGACTCTAATCAAAACGCATCGTTTTGTTGCTTACGCTTACGCACAAAAGCTCTGTCTGAGAGAGGGAGCAAAAAAATCGATTCGATTCCGTTTTCTGAGGAAACCAACCTCCTTCGTTGCAAAAGCTTACGAGTCTTCCATTAATGGAAGCGGGTCATATTTCACTCTTGCTGATGTAGCTTCGACGAGCTTTAAGTGTGAGCTTTCTCATCCGCAATTTCCGCTAATGGAAACAAACCCAACTTTTTCTACTTTTAGCTTAAAGCTCAATGTTTCCTTTGACTCTTTTTTTTGTTGTTGTTTTGCCTTCCGTTTTTCGCCGCAATTTATTTCCGGGAACACCACTCGTGTAGTTTCCGTCTCTGTTTTGAGTTTTCTGACCGTCTTTTGAGTTTCGATTTTCTAGGTTTAAAACTTCGAACTTTGTCTCTTACTAGACTGAGATGTTTTGGAATTGCGTTTTTGCAAAGCTTTGGAATTTAATGGGTTTTTGTTGGAATTTTGCAAATTCGGTCTTGTTTTTCTGCGGAATGTGCTGCTGATTTCGCATTTGTGGAATTTTGGGATTTTTGTCTTATTTCTTGCGGTGATATTTGTCTTCTTTAAAGTTTCCCCCTTTTTTTAAAAAAAAGTTTGAGGTTCTTCTGCCGTTTCCAGAGCTATTTTATGTTTGCATTTATTGGGAATAGTTTGTGAATTGATATCGTTGTGACGTCTTCTCTGTTGTAGGGTACTGGTGGAGGGTTGATTCATTAAATTTGCTACTCAGGGATTTTCAAAGGATCTCTTTTTTGTATGTAAGATTTGAAGGGATGATCCTTTCTTTGATCTCGATGTCTTTATTGTCATACTCTAGCTGTTTGAATAAAAATCCTTAGTTGTTGTTGTTGTTGCTGTTGAGGTGTTTTGGTCAATCAGTCATCAACGAAATGGAAAATCTGTTTGCTTCCAGAGAAAAGGGGTTTGGTTATCCAGATATTCCAACAGAGCAAATGGATGGTTTAAGCTTTGGTTCTGGTGTTAGGAATTTGATCTCTGATGATATGCTTAACTCGGCCTCCTCGGAGCTTATGAATTTCGACTCTTTTGCTACCACATGGTGTAATAGTCCTTCCGCCACTGATATCTTGTTCTCCCAATACGGTCTATCGACCTCCCAACCTATGCCTTTTGGAGCTTTCCCTTCATTTCATGCAGCTGAGCCAAAGGCTGCCACTTTTTCAGGTCTCACTCGTTCATTCCATGATTTAGAAAGCTCTTACTATGGTGAAGAAAGATCGTCAGTACCGGAAATGAGCTCTCAGTTTCATCGCTCGTTAGATAGCGATGAGTTAGGTGGTAAACGGCGCAGGGTTACTAATCAGAAGAATGGTTCTCCTAACGTACTGAACTGTACTATTCCCAGGTCTTTGAGCCACTCACTAGATGAGAAGATGCTTAAGGCATTAAGCTTATTTATGGAGTCCACAGGTTCAGGAGAGGGCATTTTAGCACAAGTTTGGACCCCTATTAAGACAGGAGACCAGTACTTGCTTAGTACTTGTGATCAGGCCTATTTGCTTGACCCGAGGCTTTCTCAGTACCGTGAAGTGTCAAGGAAATTCACGTTTGCTTCTGAAGCGAATCAATGTTCTTTTCCGGGTCTTCCTGGCCGAGTCTTTATCTCGGGAGTACCCGAATGGACCTCAAGCGTGATGTATTACAAGAAGGATGAGTATCTGCGCATGAAGCATGCAATAGATAATGAAGTCCGTGGTTCCATTGCAATACCTATCCTTGAAGCATCTGGGACATCTTGTTGTGCTGTCATGGAACTCGTCACATCCAAGGAAAAACCCAATTTTGATATGGAGATGGACTGTGTTTGCCGTGCTCTCCAGGTTGATTCACTTTCTCTCTATCTCTCTGTTTCTTGTCTTTCTCTTCGCTTATATGTATGTTGCGTGTATTACTGCTGCCACCGAAGTTTCTGTATTTCCTTAGCTGGTTCCCCAAACTTTTTGTTCCAATTATCTACTTCCTTTGATAGGAAAATTGAAGGTCTTACAAAAATATGGATGATTTTTTTCTCTAAAGTTGCCTGCAATTATTTTATCCTCTCACAAAACATATTTTTATCACGCTGAACCCTGCTAGCTGGTACAAATCCAGGTCAAAAGCCAAAAGAGCAGATTTGATCTGGTTGAGTTCTAGGCTCTTCCAAACATTCTAGGAAAAACCATTGAACATAGAGAATTTGTGTCAATTTTTTCATAAACAATCTGGATTTTGATGTTTTTGCAGCAGCAAGTGCATAAAACAACTTTTAAACTTAATGCAAGCTTGATTTAGGGTCTGAGAATCTTTGTTGGCTTAAGACCTGCCCGAGTCCTCTGCCTTTGTCAATGAAAGCTTCCAGGGCAGCTCTGGAGACAATTTGTTGTGGTTGCAACCTGAGGTTACAAAATGCAGTTACTGATTCCTTGTGCTGTACCAAATATGCTGAAAAAAGATCGTATAAAATAGTATTGGCAGAGAGATTCATGTTTTCTTTTCTTTTTCAGGCTGTAAACTTACGGACATCAGCCATCCCTCGTCCTCAGGTAACATCTTACGTCTTAACCAAACAAAAAACTAGCTCTCTACAAACCATTATTTCTCGTTATTTTATGCCTCAATTTAACGGTATTTCTACTTTCCAGTACCTTTCAAGTAACCAAAGAGATGCCTTAGCTGAAATACAAGATGTTCTTCGAGCAGTATGTCATGCACACAAGTTGCCCTTGGCTCTAGCCTGGATTCCTTGCAGTTACTACAAGGGAGGAAAGGATCAATGTGAAAGGGTTTGTGGACCAAGTTCAGGTGAAAATTGTGTTCTTTGCATCGAGGAGACAGCTTGTTATGTGAATGATATGGAGATGGAAGGCTTTGTGCACGTGTGTTTGGAGCATTGTCTAAGAGAAAAGGAAGGAATTGTTGGCAAAGCTTTCACATCCAACCAGCCGTTCTTTTCTTCTGATGTGAAATCATATGACATCAGTGAGTATCCTCTTGTTCAGCATGCTCGAAAGTACGGTCTGAATGCTGCTGTTGCTATAAAACTGAGGAGCACGTACACTGGTGAAGATGATTACATACTTGAACTTTTCTTGCCTGCAAGTATTAAAGGAAGCTTGGAACAACAACTTTTATTAGACAGCCTTTCGGGTACTATGCAGAGAATATGTCGAACTCTGAGAACTGTTTCAGATCTTGGGTCAGCTAAAAAAGAAGTGACTATAGGTGGATTTCGTACTGGCGAAATGTTCAATTTCCCGCAGACCGAATGTTCGGGAAACTCGCAGACAATATTATTGGATTCCGAAATGAACTCTACTAAAAGTGTATTTTCGGATATGTCATCTGATAAAGAAAATGGTGTTACAATATCTCAAGGCACTTCAGAGCAGGTACGTGATGTATGCAATTTGGTTATTCTGTAGATATTGTGAACCAGTTTGCTAGATTGAGCACGGATATTTTTTTCTTGCATCTTTTTGATAGGATATGAGCAAAGCTAGAACACCGGAGAAGAAGAAAAGCACTACAGAGAAAAATGTGAGCTTAAGCGTCCTCCAACAACATTTTTCCGGGAGTCTAAAGGATGCTGCAAAAAGCCTTGGTGGTGAGACTTTTAACATTTTCCCAGACATGGATTCAATTCTATTACCAGACAAACTGTCTAAAGCTTTGACTTTGTTTTTTCTCTATAGTTTGTCCAACTACACTAAAACGGATATGCAGACAACATGGGATCATGAGGTGGCCATCTCGCAAGATTAACAAAGTGAACCGGTCATTAAGGAAAATACAGACGGTACTCGACTCAGTCCAGGGTGTAGAAGGAGGACTGAAGTTTGACTCAGTGACGGGCAAATTCATTGCAGTTGGCCCTTTTATCCAAGAATTTGATACCCAAAAGGATCTATCTTCTCATGGTCACAATGCACAATTAAGAGGTCAGGAGAATATGGCTGAAGATACCTCATTTGAGCTCTTGGAAGTTAAATCTGTCGACAATGCAGTTAAGTTAGAGGAGGATATCACCATGAACCAAGCAGGACCGGGTAAGAATATCTCCATTCCATAAACCTTAGATGGAACGATTGGAATCTTAAGCACTTTCAATTTCTGCAGGATCATTCATGGAGATCAATGCTAGTGGTCAGCCATGGGATTGGATGGCTGAGCAGTCTGGCTTGAATGGCAGTGAAAGAATAAAGAATTTAAGCTCTCTGGCAATTGCAGATGGAATGGATACAACATTCAGGTGCAGTGGCAATATCGTTACCCCTAACCAATCCATGTCATGCAGCATATCAGATTCATCAAATGGCTCAGGCGCAGTTATGCTCGGAAGTTCATCTACTTCCGTGGAAGATTGGAACCAAATGAGAAGCCACAACAACAATAGCGGCGAAAGTGGATCAACAACGCTCACCGTAAAGGCTACTTATAGAGAAGACACAATACGATTCAAGTTCGAGCCATCTGTTGGGTGTCCTCAGCTCTACAGAGAAGTTGGGAAACGCTTTAAACTGCAAGACGGGTCGTTTCAGCTTAAGTACTTAGATGATGAAGAAGAATGGGTGTTGCTGGTTACAGATTCTGATCTCCAAGAATGCTTGGAGATATTATATGGTATGGGAAAACACACAGTGAAGTTTCTCGTTCGTGATTTGCCTGCTCCTCTAGGCAGTTCTGCTGGCAGCAACGGTTACCTAGGAATAGGGTCCTGACAGATTCAGACAGATGAGATCTCCCCTGGGAAGAATGTTGTTTTTTCCTCCAGGTATTAGTTGCTTATAGAAAGGCACGAGGGAGAGAGACAATTTTGGTATAGTTTTGAGTCAGGGTATTGTATATGTTTATCGTTTTATACTTTTATATGAATCAGAGAATAAAAAGTTGGATGTTTTATACAAATTGCTATTGTTGTACTCTAGAAACTCCTGTTCTTCATCTTTAAGATATGTATAAAAACAAAAAAGAGCACACTTTTAGTTCTTACATAAGTAAGGGGTTTGAGGATCGAAGTAAAACTCAATAGTCAATACAATGTGATGCTAATCGTATTCTTTGTTGTGTTCAAGTCTATATCCGTTTGTTTCTTTCTCCATTCCATTGCTACTTCACTTTGGTAGGAAAGATTACAACTTTGCTGATGCTAGCTAACCTCCATCAACTCTTCTAATCTCATCAAAACACTGTTAAAATCAGAGATTCAGTAATTAGATATTTGATATCCTAGCACTTACCAAGCATCATGAAACTTACCATACCAAAACGAAAACCAACGTAATTACATGTATACCTCTTTTCAAGGGAGGGCATTAGCTCTTTGACAACAGAAACGGTGATTGACTCATCTGACTCCTCTTGCGATGAAGCTTGCTTTTCTTCACTCACTGCAACACACAAGCAAAACTTCAGTAAAAAGATGACCCTCGGGATAAACAAGGCGATGTCTGAAGGATCATATAGCTTTTTTACCATTAAAAAAGCTATAAAGTGAGAGGTCCTAAACTCAGGATGTCTTAATACAAGGACAAAGGCCTTTTTTTTATCCTCACCTTCTATATCGTCTTGAAGCCTGGAGTCGCCTCCAAGATATGAACGTTCATCCGCATCCAAGTCCAGACCTTTTTGGTCTGCAAATTTCTCTAGTAAGCGGCCGATTAGGTTATGTGCAACCAAGCTTGTTTCATCACAAATTTCTTGGACTGCGAGGTACTGGTTTTTGTTTCTTATGCGTGGCTTCTGCTCACCATGATCATCAGTCTTTATGTTTTCAACAGAAAACAATGAACGAGAGCTAAACTGGTTATCTACTTCCATCTCAATATCCCTCTCAACCTTATCTCGGATTTTGCTCGTACCTGTGTCATGTCTATCCCTGATAACTGTTGATTTATTGGACGTGGGAGTGACATAGAGAGACCTAGGATGAACTCTTGTAATAGTCTTTGGCAGGTCTCTTATCACGACCCTATTGACAGAAGAGCTGAAATAATGCTGGTTGATTGCGTATGTAGAAGCAGTCGGATCCGAAACCGAACATTCTGCACCACTTTCTTCATGATCCGAATCATAGGAATCAATTGCATCGTCTTGAGTGTCTTTGAATTCACGCTTTATGTTTCGGCATCTACTATCTCTATTAACAAATTCCTCGTTATCAAATAAACTACAATTCTCATCATCATCATCACTGTCTTCTAGCTCCTCCATATAAGCATCACCAAAGTCCTGATCGAGATCATAATGTGGAATACATTGCCAAAATATTTGCTTCGCTTGAGCACTCACATTTAACATACACTCCGTCTCTTCCTCAATTGCTTCCCTTGGAAATACCTTATGTTCTACATTCCGCGTACTCCTGTTGACCAGTGAAAGAGCTTTCATCAAAGACTTTGGAATAATCTCCATATCACCGCACTCAAACAGATATTCAATTAACATTTTTCTGACCGCAGATCTTAAGCTGTCATTTGATACTTCGGCTTCTGGGTCTAAGAAAAGATGCAGTCTTTTCAGCTCACGAAACCTGACCTTCTTACGGAGTAACCAGACTGCTTTCACTATCTCGTTCTGCAGGTTTATTGTTTCTGGTGAGAACTGGAAAAAATCTGTCGCAGCGGTAGATTTGTAGCCAGGACTTAGCTTAAGTGATAAATCTACTAATGACATCGCTTTAGCCAATTGCTCCTGCAGTTTATCCCCTGCAGAAAGTTCTGAGAGCATCTTCTCACTAGCTTGCCTCACTTGGTTTATCAGATTACTTCGGCTCTGACCACATCTACTCGTTTTCAACCGAGGTACCGTTCTTGAACCTTTAAGTTTCCTTTTCATAGCAAGTAGGGTCTGAGTCGACAATTTATCTAGCTCATTAAGTACCTTCATTGCAGCATCAGGAAGGGACTGACAAGTGGGTGTGTTCAAATTCATCATGCAATCTTTCCGGAAATTTCCAGGATCACTAAGAACTTGATGCAGCTGCTTAACAATGTCTGCATTTCCTATATCATCGTCCTTCTTCTTTTTGAAATCTCTGTTGATTGATTCCCTGATAATCTCTTTCATTTTCCATCGAGTCTTCTCAAATAAAGTAGAGCCTCCTGTGATTATCATTGCAATAAGATAAAGACCTTTATTCGTCAAAGAATCAAGATTCATGTCAAGCTGTCTAACAACATCATTAGTGCAGAACTTTGACTCCTTTTGTTGAACAGCATTCCATACTTCTTCATTCTCGCGTAATCCAAATGCTTCTTCTACACGCGACTTTATGGTCTCGTAGAATATCTGGAATAGCAACAGAGGGAAAACGAAAAAAAGACTCGTGAGATTTCATTGAAAATAACTGTGAACACTCGTATATGTATAAAGAGAGGTTGAGTGAGAGAGACCTACGTCATCTTCCCTGAGCAAAGATTCAGGGAGGAATCTGTCAAACAAAGAAAACAGGAAAATAAAACCAGAGCTCATAGTTAGATTAATCAGCTAAAAACCAAGCAGCATAACAAATAGAAAACTAAGTAACCAACTCACTCGGATTTGAGAAAGTCAGTCTTTCCCTGAGCATGGTTCTCCCATTCAGTCATGTCACAACCCAACAGCCACCTAACCAGTTTTAAAGTTTCAGTGAGTGTACCATAGACATCAAAAAGACAAAACAAAGTCTGAAACTTTTTCCAAGAAGGTTGAAAAACCACACACAGATATAACAAAAATCTCAAATTTCTCAAGGCACTCGTGTTTAGAGTCCAGATTCAAGAATCATGTAAGCTTTCTTGAAAAACCACACACAGATATAACAAAAATCTCAAATTTCTCAAGGTTTTCAAACTGAATCTGGGAAAAAGAAGAAGAAGAAACCTTCTTTTGAGTCGAATCTGCTCTTCTTGATCCTTAATCTGTGAAACGATCGAACCACAATCCGTCTTGAAGAAAACTGAGCTATTATTATCCATCGCCGATCTTCTTCGAGCAATGCGGTAATCAGACGAGCAAATTATTAACGGCGGGAGTGGAAGTTTGGGATTTCAGGAATTAGGGTTTATCAGTTAATTTATTTTTCCGACGAAAAACGAAATTGAAACTGAAAAGTAATTGTCTTTATTTTAATTTTAGGCCTTTAGTGTTATGAAATTACATCCTGGGACTTTCTTTTGTGAAAATTACGATTTATACCCAATTCGTTTTTTATTAACATCTAATACCCTACCATCCACCTTACATTTTTTCACTATCACCCCCACACGGCCACACCATTCACCACTGATCGTCACCATTATCTTCTTCCAACTAATTCTACCCCAATTTTTTGGTGTTTTCGCAATGTTTAATTAATTTTAGGTTTCTCCCAAAATCATTTTAAGGCATTCCATTGAGATTAAAACAGACTTCAAAATGATTTTAAGACATTCCTTTGAGACTAAACAAATTAAATTATTTTAGAAATTACAAAGTAGACACTTTAAATTTTATATAACAAGATTTTTGTTGAGATTGATGAATTTTGAAAAAAAAAAGCAAGAGAATAAGAACTAAAGACAACACAACGAAAATAAATTATACAAGTATTAATTGAATATCTTTTATCAAAAAAAAAAAATATTATATAAGCGTTTACGTTTTCAAAACTTTAATAAAAATTGTTGGTTGGTAGAGATTAGAGAAGAAGAGAAACAAAAATACACTTTTTGATGACAAAAATATTCTTCTGCTTCAACTGGGTAGAAAATTTTCTTCTGTAATTAGCTTTTTTCTTTGGAAAAAAGATCATAAAAACTCAAACTTTCAAATTTTGACCATTAAAAGCTTCAATTTTGGTGTAGATAATTTAAAGCATCAATTTTTGTTGACTTTTGCTTTAAATCCCAAACTTCTGTTAACTAAGCCAAATTAGGCACGACGTTAATCAACAGTTATCTGTTGACTAATCTTATGACTAAAACGGCTTAATAAATAATAGATTGAAGATTTTTTGATAAATAAAAAGTTGGGAATTTTTTTGTTGTTAAATAAAAAATTGGAGATTTTTGGTCTTAAATAAAAAATTGAAGATTTTTTTGAAAAAGTTGAAATTTTTTTTAATCCAAAACATTATTTCTCCAAATATTTGGATTAAAGTAGTCAGAATGATTATATCAAATGAATTCTCTTTTAATTTAATTCGTTGGTTTTAGAAAAAAAAATATAAATATCAAAAGAAGAAAGTACCTTTTTTTGACCCAAAAATAATTTTTTTTTGTCAACAGATTTTAATAAAACTTAACGCAGTTCAGAAGTCCCAACCGATAGTACAGAGTTTACGAATACAATTTCATGCGATTTAATACGAGCACTCTGTGCCAACATATCAGTTTTTGTGTTGCTTTGACCTAAATATGATTATTTATTTATAATTATTTTGTAAATATTTACTAAAATTATAAGCATTGTTTCAGATATTTTAATCCTCTTAAACAACTACTGCGAGTCGTGGAGAACAAAGTATTTAAAGGAGTTTCGGTCAATGAACGACCAGAGAAGAAGAGAACTATATAAAGTTTGAAAATATTACATCACACAATGAAAAAGTAAATTTAATATAGTTAATTTTATTGCAATCATTGATTTTATTGTCAAAGATTTACAAATTTTATGAATTTCTTTTTTTAATTTAAAAAAATCTTTCAAAATAAATTTTTATGACAATTTTTCCATATAACTGTTGCCACGAAAATTTCAACATATAAGTTTTATGACTATTTTTCCATATACTTGTTCACAAATTTTACCAATAATTAATCATATTCGGATTATCTTTCGCAATCATTAATTTTATTGTCGAAGATTTACAAATTTTATGAATTTTTCTTTTAATTTTAAAAATCTTTCAAAATAAACTTACTACAATTTTGATTTTTTGATTTTGTATATTTTCTTATTTACAATTATTTTTTATTTTCTGTTATGCATCTTACTTAATGCTATAATTATTTTAAATATTTTTATCTAAAAGTTTGTGAAAAAATAAAATTTTACGCAAAAAAATAGTGAACTTTTCCTTACAAAAAAAATTCCAAATTTTCGTTAACTGCGTCAAATTAGATACGATGTTAGTCAACTATAACTAGTATTAGTCAACAGTTATAATTGATTAACGTCGTGCCTAATTTAGTTCAATTAACGAAAATTTGAGATTTAAAATAAAAATCAATAAAAATTAATGATTTAAATTATTCACGTGAAAAATGGAATTTTTAATTGCCGAAATTTGAAAATTAAATTTTTTTTTTTCCTTTCCTCTCTTTTCTATTTTTTTAATTTATCTTTGTACTCTATTAGTCACACTAATCACATGGAGTGCTTTATTGTATTGATTGATATATCACTATCGACTACGAGAACAGTATTAATTGAAATTATTTAAGACGGTGGACCGTATCTGCTCTAGACAGACCACTCGTTCTGATATTTCTTTCTCTAAAAAAAACAAAAATAATATTGAGTTATTTGGATTGCAACGAAAGTAAATGAGAAGCCAAGTGTGGAAGTGAGTACAAGGTCTGTGTTCTGTTCATGGAATTGGGCCTTATGAATGATCTGAGCTTCATGCACATAGACTTTGAAAAGTAACTGTGTGACACTGCATTATAATTACATTATAATTTGTACTATTTTTTCTGTAATCAATAATAAAATAATATTATAAAAAATAATATCACTAATTTTTATTCTACTGTCATTTTTATCACTATTTGTACTGTTTCTACATCTTGTACCGTTATTACGTACCATAAAAAAAAATTATATTGTCTTGTGTTACCAATCGGATCCATTGTTCGATTTGGACCTTACACATGGGATTATCATAATCCCATTATGCCGATAGTTTATTTTGTTGTATGTATATATTTTAATAGCGGTTTATCCCTTTGTATTAGTCATTAGAATTATATCTGCATGTGTTGTATTAATTGGAGATTACTCACTAGGATACATTTCCTATAGTAACATTTCGAATCGGTTATCACCGAATACATGAGATATAGTGGGTTTTTCCGAGTCAGGTGATTGGGACGATACCAAATTATGTAATCCCGTACAACGGAACCAGTTTCACTATTTAGGAGTCTCGACTATCTCTGTTATGAGGTGTATTGTCTATCCTATAATGTGTTTGATATTTCTCCATGTGGGATGTATGTATCCCTTAATGGATTAATTTTTGATTAATATAACACTAGATTTTGACCTACGCTAAATGCTGAATTAAATAATTAAATAGGTTGACGAATCGATTTTAACATATACAATTTTTTAATATTAAATATGTATAACAAAGCATATGATTTTTAATATCTATAAACGTACAAAATAATATATATTGTGCATAAATGTAATAAAGTTAAATACTTTTGATCAAGCATATGTTAATGCCATTAATTTTAACATTTTATGTGTAAAATTGATTAAAAATATGCAAATATTTTTTATTTAAATATCTTTTAAATATAAAATTGATATTCTTTTTTTCTGTCTAAATTGATTCTCATAATAATAATTTTTTTTGTTAATATATTATAAAAAATTAAAAATAGATATGGCAAGTCTAAAATATTATATTTAGTGGTGTTTAAATTTGTAAAAAATATATTAATGGGCTTATGTTATAAAATTAATGAGAATATGTAGAGGTTTCCACCATTGCATATATTTTTAATTGAAATATTTTGATTAGTTAAAATTAAATGATGTGTCCTTTAAATTGCTCTATTAAATTGCACACATTAGATTTTTTTTCCTAATGTTTCTTCTATTAATATATATATATAGGATATTGGCCCAAAAAAAAATGAGAAGCCAAGTGTGGTTTTTGAAACCGAAGAAATATTATTTTATCATCATTCAATCTTTGGTTTAGTTTTGGTATGGTTAGGTTCGATAAGAAGCTATAAGCGGTTTGGTCCAAAAGCTAACGATAAATACGCACCACCAACTCCAAGTGTTATCACTTATCACACTACATCAAACCCAAAGTGAGATACACAGAGAAAATGGCCAAGGCAATAAAATCATTTTCCATATTTACTACAGTTTTGGTTGTGAGAATAAGTAAAAATGGTTAGGTATGTGCATCTCTATTGGTAGAGTTTTTCAAAAGAGTTCCTCAATCATGTAAAACTAATATATTAACATAATTAAATTATAATTCAAAAAAAAAATCAGCCATTCGTAAGAAGACAAGTGTTTAAAAGGTTGAAAATCGATTATCATCAATTTTCCTATCTTTGTATTTTTTTTTTTAATTTTAATGATGAAAAATTCGATGAAAGATTCTATTGGAGATGCTCTCATTTTTTCTCTATGAATGAGATTGATTGATATTAAGTTGGAAAATGTTACAAAACGTAAGAGAACCGATAAACAAATCACACAGAGAAAACAATGATCTTTCCAATCCTACAACTAGAAAAAGATGAACTATATCAAGGACACATTAATGATGCCAACATAATATTAATTCGAGTCGAGCGAATGACCACCAAAAAGAATTTCCGCATAATCAAAACAGGCTTCTACCATTTTTGACGATAATTCGATATCAAAATCTAGCATTCTCCGGATCAAAATGGTAATGTTAAATGCATTTGCGACTTCTGTAGCGAGTCGACCTACCTGATCAAACTCTAAGCGATCCCTAATGCACTATGGCCGCAACCACCGTATGTTTGGACCTTATGTTCTTGCCCTACGTTTTTACTCATGGTTTGTGTAATAATGGATGTGACTCGTCCAAGTAAAAATGTAATAATGAATAAGTGAAATAATAAACAATAAGTATAATAAGGGTTTGCGACCACACCAACATTCGGTATGAGAGACGAAACCACCCTTTTTTTTGAGATTTTTGTCCAACTTGTACAAAATAGAATTCCACAAACTATCAGATTTTTTTTTTGCCTAAATCCAATACGCCGTTAAATTTTAACAAATTTAGTTAAACTAAACCCGATAACTCTACTCCACCCAATTATTTATATATTTAATTATACTTTTCAAGACTACCACCTGCATTATGTTTCACTATGTATATCCACTTACATCCAATAGCTTCTTTTTCCTCAGGCAAATCACAAATATTCCATGTCTCTGTTCTTTTCATGGCACCCATTTCCACACACATAGCATCACACCATTTCTTAAAGTCCTTGGCTTCAGAATATATTTTGGGTATAGGGATATCAGAAATGATATTTAAAAAAGCAGAGAAAAGCTCAGATAAGTATGAATAAGAAATATAGTTTGTGATAGGATAAGGAGTAGTTTTCTTAGTAAGAGTATTAGTATTATAACAATGGAAATCCTGCAAGTGTTTATGTGGTTTGGATTGTCTGCAAGACTTAGATTCAGAAGGAACCAAAGCCTCAGAAGATGACACATCATGATTTGGATATGCATCAGAAGATGTTTGCACAAGAGGCAAATGAGCATCTAAGGAAGCAGAAGACTGTAATAGAGGAAAGAATTATCTTGCATCATCTGTGATAGTAGATGATGCAAAAGGAAAAATATCCTCATAAAAAATTACATGTCGAACAACAGAAACAAAATGTGTCTCTATATCTAATAGCTTATATCCTTTGTAACCAGCTTGACATCCTAGAAATACACATGTCTTAGCTCTAGGTTCAAACTTATTTCTATCTTTAGGAGATGTAGAACTATAACATAAGCAGCCAAAATATTTCAGAGACTGGTAATCAGGAAGTTTACCAGTTAGTTTCTCATAAAGACTAGAGTCTTTCTCTTACCTAGCTAAGTGAGCTTGATCATTATGCCATGAACGAGACCGCACCTAAACACTTTAATTGAATGTTAAAGAGATGGTTGATAGGAATCAAGTGGAAGCATAACTTTGTAGTCTAGAGGCAAAAGATTGGAGTTGCGATGGGTGTGAGAAGAAAGATTGAGTAGGGATTCATTTGGATGATGACTATGTATTATCTTGAGACATGATGTTGAATGCTTTGTTAGATCCTTTTGGCTTTGAGTTCTCACCTTTAAACCTCTTTCTCGGATTGTTCTTTTTTGTTTGCTTGCGGACAAGCAAAAGGCAAGTCCAGGGGAGTTGATATTTGTATATTTTGCATGATTTTAACACTTTTTTTTTTGTCAGTTTTGATCTTTCTTTTGATCATAGATTAATTATTTTCATGCATTTGTGTCTTTTTTATTCTTGTGATGCATTTTAGAGTCTTAGATTGCATTTCATGCATTTACATAGTCCTATGGAGGTCTTGGAGCTATGAGGATGCATTGAGGGCTAGGAGGTGGATTGAAGTTAAAAGAATGAACCAAGTAGGCTGCCGCCGACCTCAACTGCCGGGCACGAAAATGCAGCATCCAACTCGCCCGCTGGGTTGAAGCAGCCGACCTCGACTGGAGCCTCTCTTAAACCGGCTCAGACTCGTATAAACCCGCCGAGTTGAGCGGTCGACCCTGCAACAATCTTATCCAACCCGGCCACTTTATTTTCTCCTCTTTTTTTTAGTTGGATCTGACAAGTGTTCCGGGTCGACCCGGTCCTAACCTTTTACCTATATAAACAATGTTTTATACATTTTAACTTAAGTTTTCTCTCCTCTATATTAGATCCAAACTCTTCTCTTGATGTTTTGGATTGATATTCATCTTCTCATACCACTTTAGAGAATGATTCTTCAACTTTTTTTATCTTTTATCTTTTATTTATCTATTTCTATTATGTTTATATATTTTGCTTTTTTCTTCATCATGTCTAGAAACTAGTTTTTAGTTGGATCATGGGTAATGTTAGATTGGGTTGATTAATGGTTGGATAATGATGTTTAGAACTAGATTCATATAATATCCTTCATTTGGAATGTGTATAATGCTAGATTTAACTTGACCTTTCAATATCTAGAACTTTGATATTTTGTGCTCGGAAGGTGTTCGACAAAATGTCTAGACCAAATTCCAATTGAGTTTTTCACATCTTAGCCAATGAAAATTGATGATTAAGGTGATTAGTGGATAAATGAACTTTTAATTCATGTTTGTTGATTGTTTACTTAGCAATTGGAAAATTAGCTTAATTAGGTAATTAGCAAAGTGATCAGTACCATGGGAATGGATTAATAATCTTGTTTGAGTGTTTTATGTCCTAGGATTAAGTTTTATGAATGTCTTAACATCATGATCCAATTGTTGGTCCCACTTAGATTAGGATGTTTGATAGTTAGATGATGATTATTAGGGTTGATTCTTGTTAGATCTTTCACTTAGGTTGTTCTTAATGCTAGTTTTTTTTTTGCCATTCAAAATCTAGACCTTAGGTATTTTCACATTCGGAAGGTGTTTGTGGAAATGTTTGAACCAAACCTTTTGTGAGCGTTACATATTCTAACCAATTAGCTATTAATAATTCGGATGTTTAGCGAACTAATTGGACTTGTTTGTTAATGCTCATTGATTATCTAATTGCAAACGAAAATTTAGCTTAATTAAATAATGAATGAAGTCATTAGTGCCACGGAAGTGTATTAGTCATATTATTGAGTTTCATGTTCTAGGATGATGTTTGATTCAGTATTTGATATCATTGTTTGATTGTTAATTCATTCTTATGATAGTTTAGTATATGGTCCAATGCTTTATCTTATTTATCTTCTTGCATTTCACTTCCATGCATTTCTTAGCATTTTAAACCATTCAAAAATCCCAAAAACATTTGTTATAGATTAGTTTGTTTCTCGCATCTTTAGTGTTGCAATCTTTAGTCTCTTTGGATCGATCCTTAAATACTACTTCGGTGTATCATGCACTTGTGGTTTTATTTGAGGTTTTACAAATTTTAAACTTTCGATCGCATAATCTTCGCTCTATAGTGAAGGTAAAATAATGCGCATCAAATATTGATGTGTCAAAAATTCTTGTCCTCACTTAATTTTTAGTGCCAAAAAAACCATTAGTTTTTTTTGTATTTTATCTGTCGAATTTTTTATATGATGTAATTTGTTTTAAATTAATTTTAATAAAAGAAAGTGTTAAAAAAAAAAAATCAGACGGTAGGACCATTTAGATAGTTAATGATGACAGCTAATATGACTCGTGGATTTCATGACAATTTTTCATCCCAAAGATAAAGATAAATAGCTTAGCAACAGCCAACAAGTGTTGAGTCCATCTACGTTAAGTGAAACAAAGAGATTAGAGAAGAGAGAGAGAGACGGAGAGAGAGAGAGGCATGGCAACGAAGTCAGTATCTACCTTCGCCATCTTTTTCATCCTCTTTTTGGTTATCTTTGGTAAGCTTAACTATTATTTAATTTCTTACATATATTTCTTAAGATTAGCATTTGCGTTTGCGTTTGAAGTTGTAATTGATAGCATGGTAGCAAGTTTCATTATTATGTGATTAATCTCTATATTTGCTTAAAAGTCTCTTTGTATAAATGAATGAGCAGAAGTTCCGGAGACAAAAGCGCAGGATAGCGAGTGCCTGAAAGAATATGGCGGCGATGTTGGTTTCAGCTATTGTGCGCCTCAAATATATCCGTCGTTCTGTTATCAGAACTGCATTAAGAACAAGGGTGCGTACGGTGGAATATGCGTGTGGGGAGATGCCGAAGCTGGTGGTGTCAAATGCCTCTGCGACTTCTGCAGCCTCGACCCTGGATCAGGTTTAAACGAGCCTGGATCAAGTTTAAACAATGGTATATCAACTTAACTCCTGATTAATTTGCGTTTGCGTTTGAAGTGTTGTGATTCATAGGTTCGTAGCAAGTTTCATTATTATGTTATTAATTTCTCTAGTATTTGCTTAAAAGTCTCTTTGTATAAATGAATGAGCAGAAGTGTCAGAGACAAAAGCGCAGGATAACGAGTGCCTGAAAGAATACGGCGGCGATGTTGGTTTCAGCTTTTGTGCGCCTCGGATATTTCCAACGTTCTGTTATCAGAACTGCCGTACGGACAAAGGCGCAAAAGGTGGAAGATGCGTGTGGGGAGATGCCGACTCTGGTGGTGTTAAATGCTTATGCGACTTCTGCAGCGACAAGCCTGGATCAGACTTAAACGATCGTTACACGTTTTGATCGCAGATGCAAACGCAAACGCAAATGCAAACGCTCTTCTGTATTTGAATCTTGCATGTGTAATGGTTTGTGTAATAGCGAAGGTGAATGAATAAATAAAAAGTTTAAAATTTAAGAAACGTACAACTTCGTTTATGGATTTTACTTTGACGACTAGATGCGGATAAGTGTGAAGATCTCGTGAACTAAGCTTTTTTTGTCGGATTGGTTTAGTCATGAAATTAGCCGGAAAGCGTATAATCACCTCGTAGCGCAAAATCTAACTTGCAAAATGTGTAATGCCTCGGTTCGATGTCCACCAAAACTTTTTAAAAATATATTCGGGTTGATTAATCAAGATTGGTAATATGCGTAGAACGAACTTTCATGGTTAGCTACACATAATAAGCCAAAAGACTAATCCAAACCAAATAAAATCTCTCTCTATTTGTTGTCCCGTTTTGTTTCGCCAGAATCCAATGTCCATTATCTTATTATTCTAATTAAATAAAATATAAAACCAACGTTTATATCAAAATTGTGTAATTTATTCCAAATTATCATATTATATAATCTTTAACTATGCAATTATCTTTAGTCTTGCATTAAAGAATCTATGGCTCCAAATAAAAATACTCTGGTACTGTAAGATGAGATAAATATAGAACGGTTCAAAAAGTAACCAAAAAATAAGAATTTGTTATTATTTGATGTAAAACGGGACGATGCGAAATCTATACTTACAATTTAGCATCCACGTGTACCTATTTACATATGTTTTATTTTGTCTGATTAACGTCCGATTAATTTACGGCTAATCTAACGGTCAGTAATAAACTCAATCGTGACGTGTAAAAACAACAGATTAATAGATTTATCATCCTTTAACTCACGAGAAGAAGAAAGAGAGAGGAGAGAGAAAATGGCAAAGCTAGTCAAGACGATTCTATCCAGCTCGCCCGAGTTCAACCCGGCTTGTGACTCAGTCGGGTCAGAAGTTTTTTTTTATAACCACGGAGTGATCCGGATTTTTACTACCCGACTAATTTCCATGATGAGTGTAGCCAGTGAGTACCCTTCACCGGATTTTTTAATGAGTTAAAACGTGGCACCATTTCGACTGACCAAATAAAGATGATTCTCAGAAAGAATCGAACTGGAAGAGTTTTATAAATGTATGTATTTTGATATAATAATATCCCAAGTCGTCCAAGAATAATGCTCAGAATAAAAGGCATACATATAGATGCGGATTTATGACCAATGAGCTCCGATTTATTGTTTTTATGTTTTGGTATCCGCATAATTAGCCATTTCCAAAAACGGTTCGAACCATGGTTTATAGAGCTTCCATTTTTTGGAGGTCAGCAACGACCAATAGAGTTATCTACATCACTTGGTTTTGAATCCGATTTTGATATGTTCTTGGATTTTACCTTGATTTTGCCAAAATAAGTACAAACGATCATGCAGTCCTGCCTAGAGACTTTTGGCGTGCTACAACATCATCTCTAGATCTTAAGTAAACGATAACCACTCGACTATTAATCACTGCATATACGCTGAATAATATCCATCCATTTGCTAAATAAAATGCAATATCTTGATTCTTGATAATAATCATCTTCAACAATAAAAAAAATTGTAAAAGTGATATTCTTCAACGAAATGAAGTAGAATGAGATATCATATAGAATCTTGTAATGGTGTATTGCAGGTTAAATCGAAACATAGAATGAGATATCATTTTATATTATAATTTTGGTACGTTATCAGTTCTTTACCTAGTCCTAGATGTTCGAATTCATTTATAAAAATATATGATTCTACATATCTTAATAGCCATATATATCAAATTTCAGTACAGTATATTCAAAATTCAAATACGATCGATCTATTTAAGTTTGATAATTTTGAAAAATTTGAAATCATTCAAAAATAAATTATGGGCCCAATCCTCGGATAAAATTTTGAATAATTGAAATTATTTAGGACGGTGGACCCTCTACACAAACCACTCGTTCTGATATTTCTTTCTCTTAAAAAAACAAAAACAAATATTGAGGTACTTGGATTGCAACGAAAGTAAACGAGAAGCCAATGTCCAAACTGGTGACAATTATATTGAGGAATGTGGAGAAATTTTTAGGATAAAAATTCTTCTAATACTATTTAGAGTTGGAAGAAATTTGGAGGAATTAAAGAATTGGAAGGATTTTTTTTTTTTTTCAAAAAACACAAACACATACCAAATTTATATTATATATTTTTTTTAAAACACATACAAATATATAGACAAAAAACACATATAATTTTTCAAAAACACAATCATAATTTACAAATATACAAGTCATTAGTGAATTACTAATATATATTTAAAAATAATGTAATTTAAATTTGTAATGTTTTTGAGTTTAAATGTGTAATTTTTATTTATGTTGTTTAAATGTGTAACTTTTTATTTTATGTTATAAATAAATAATTTTGTATCTTCTTTATTAATTTGAGTGGTAAATAATAAAAATATGGATTTATTTAATTATTTTTTTTTCAAAAATTCAGCCAGATTCAACCATTACCATTTAAGTTTTAAGTTATTCCGTCAGATTCTGCAAAAAACCACTAAAAATTCAACAAGATTCAGCAATTCAGCCGGTACCATTTAGACCCCAAATGTGGTTTTTGGAACCGAAAAAATATTATTTTATCATCATTCAATCTTTGGTTTAGTTTTGGTATGGTTAGGTTCAATAAGAAGCTATAAGCGGTTTGATCCAAAAGCTAACGATAAATAGGCACCACCAACACCAAGTGTAATTAGCACACTACATCAAACCCAAAGTGAGATATACAAAGAGAAAATGGCAATAAAATCCGTTTCAATCTTTACCATCCTCTTCAATCTTCATCTTCTTCTTGGTTGTCTCTGGTAAGTGAACTTACCTCTGCCTTTCTTGACATATTTGTTAATAACTTTATATATTTACGTTTGCGTTCAAGTTTACAAGATTTCTTGTTGGGAGTCAGATAATATTTTTATTTTTATGTAATCGCAATAAATTCATGATCTTGTGCTTCTATTTGCTTGTTTTTATAACAGAAATGCCAGAGATAGAAGCGTGCCTGAAAGAATATGGCGGTAAGGTTAGTTTCGATTTTTGTGCGTCTTGGATATTTCCGACTATATGTTATCATAACTGCCGGATTAAATATAAGGGGGCCAGAGGCGGAAAATGCATGTCGGAATATGAAGAAGGTCATTTTAAATGCCATTGCAACTTCTGCAGTGATTCGCCCTTCCTGATCAAACTCTAAGTGATCGCTAACGCAGCAGATGCAACCGCCGTATGTTTGGATCTTGTTAGGAATTAGAGGCTCCAAATACGTCAACTTTCAGAGCATAAACCGTCACAAACCAAGATACGAAGTTGTTGATGTCACAAAACGAGACTAGCATAGAAACAGAAAGTTACACACTTGAAACCGTGTGTTACACAAGAAAACAGAGTATGGAGAGATGTCGAGAAAAGAGAGAAGGAGATGGGAGCACACACACACATTTAAGGAGTTCACGCCCATTAACGAGGGTCGCTACATCTCTCCGAGACTCTTGCTCGGAATCCACTAGAAGGTGAACATAGGTACAAGAGATACAAGTGATTCAATCTTGTAAACTACTCAAAAACTCACTCTTTATATCACTCTTGTATTGCTAGAGAAATCCTCGACAAAGCTTATGCTTTTACATCTTTCTCTCTCACTTCTAACTACATTGTGTAGCTCACTTTGTGCTGCTCTATCTCTCTCACTCACGCCACACTCTCTTGCATAGAGAGGAGACAACCTTGAAAACATAGGCTATTCTTTTCTTTGTCTTTATTGGGGCTTGTGAACTTGCCCATCACTTGTCTGCTTGGGACATGTAAATATGCCCATGCCCATCACCATCACGTTCTCATCTTCACAGATCTTTTGTCATATTTTTGCACTAAGTTTTACTCATGGTTTGTGTAACAATAACGAATGTGAATCGTCCAAGTAATAATGTAATAATAAGTGAAATAATAAACAATTAAGTGTAACGGTTTACGACCACACCAACTTTTCGATCTTTACCGTCCTCTTCATCTTCTTTTTAGTTATCTCTGGTAAGTAAACTTATTTGTTTATAACTTTATGTATTTGTTGAAGCAATAAGCTTCACGAAGAAATCAGAATTGGAACATGAGTGGAGCAGAGCCGGAGCTATCCAAGAGCATTGTACATGTCAAAAATAAAGAGGAAAGTCAACATTAAAAGAGCTTCATGGCAAAAAGAAAATTATATCTTCATTTCTATTTAAAAAAAAAAAAAGAGAAAACAAATTCATGTTATGAATTGAAAAGTATCTAGTTTGTATGGGATAGATTCTGCACTAAGACATCTTCTACAATGGTTTAGACACCAAATACATAGAGAGTGCTAAAGAAAAAAAAGTTTTGAGAGTTTGTAAAATTTTGTGTTAAAGATTTAGGATGCGTCCTAAAGTTTTTGAGCAAATTCCTGTGTGATTGCCAAGGATTTATGTGTTTTGTAAGAAATTTCAGTGTTGAACTAAAATTTGTCTTAGGGTATAATGCATGCTTAAATTTTTTTTATAAAGTGTTCGAGAAAGTTTCTCAATAAATTCGTTTTCCTAATCTCTATAGAGCTTTCAATATTTACGGTTCCGTTCAAGTTTCCGAAATTTAAGTTACCGCAGATAATTCATGATTTTTGTGCTTCTATATATGTGAAATTATAGCTCTACTATTTATTTTTAATCTACAAACTATGACCACACTAACCAGGTTAATTTGACCTTAATCACAAGGAAAAATATTTATTTATTGATGATATTGATCTCAATGATAGTAACAATAATTATTACTGTCAATAATTAATCCGCAGATTATCAATCCGCACCGCGGCGGTTTTTTTTCTCCAAATTTTGGTGGATTGGTCCGCGGCGGACTGCAGTACTAAAAATTAAAATCCTAATCCAAACTGTTTAAGATTTACGGATATCCGGATCAATCCGCGAACTAATATTTTAATCGGAACGAAATTTTTTTTGTTCTCAATTGATCTTAGGAGCCATAACTATAATTTAGTGTCCATAACCATATATAAAAATAACTAAAAATTTGAAGATTAAAAGAGAAACTTCAGAAGTAAGAGAAGTAGAGAAATATCAAGTAATGAAGATTGGAAAAGTAACTTCATAAGCAAGAGAACTAGAGAAGTATCAAGTAACAGATTGAAAAATAACTTCATGAGTTTGAAAACAAGAGAAGTAATAACTAAGATGTTCTTCTTTCACCTGAAATGAATTCATAAGTCAAAATCGTGAAACAGTTGCAAGAAATTTATTTTAATTTTAATAGTTAAATTTTTTATGAGTCCGCGGTAAAGTCCATAAACCGCACGTACCAATCCACTACAGACTGCGAATCGCGGTGGTCTCAATCTGCTAGACCGCGGATAGAAAAGATGAATCTTAAACCATTTGATTACAAGATGGACCGGAGTACGATCCGCGGACTTTAGTACAAATTGACAGTTCTAACAATAATTGACATTTCATTGCATCACGGTTGGAAAATATTCGAAGTCACAGGAGCAAACATTCAAACTAATATCATTTTATAATTAATTTAGTCTCAAACCGACTGGTTTAGTTTTGGTATGGTTCGGTTCTATATATCACTACTAAACGAGCAGCGAAGTGGTTTGGTCCTTTAGATAAAGATAAATAGCACCAACACCAACTATTAAAAACACATATCAATAAACCCAAAGTGATATACACAGAGAGAAAATGGCCAAGGCAATAAAATCCGTTTCCATCTTCGCAGTCTTCTTCATCTTCTTCTTGCTTATCTCTGGTAACTAAACTTACTCTGCGTTTGTTAATATATTTACTTATGCCTTCAAGTTTCTTGTGATTCACATAGTTTTTTTTATGTGATCACAGCAAATTCATGATATGTGATTCTTATATGTTTTGTGTTATAACAGAAGTGCCGGAGATAGAAGCGCAGGGTAGCAAGTGCTTGCAAGAATACGGCGGTGACGTTGGTTTCGGCTTTTGTGCGCCTAAAATATTTCCGACGTTTTGTTATACGCGCTGCCGCCAAAACAAGAGGGCTAAAGGCGGAAGATGCCGTTGGGGAGAGGGCGGTGCTGTTAAATGCTTATGCGACTTCTGCAGCGATACCCCCTAATCACTACGACCGCAAACGCAGACGCAACCGCCGTACGTATGTTTGAATACTTTCTTATGTTCTTGCACAAGTTTTAGTTATGGTTTGTGTAATAATGTAATGTGAATGGTCCAAGTAACACTACAATAATGTAATGTGAAGTAAAGAATAATGAATAAGTACGGCTTTCTGTAATTATATATGTTTGGTATACTTTGACTATCATGACAAAATAAAACGTGCGACTTTTTATTTTGCGTAGTTATTGTTTATTTGGCATCCATGTGTTCATCATATATGTTTACTATGTGGAGAGCGGTCCAATTGTTTTGCGGCTAATCTGGCGGTCAAAGATGAATTTATGAATGTGACATATATATGTGAAAGAAAAATATAATAACAATGAATTCTAAATTCTGAATATAACATGGATAATAACAAGAGATGTATTAGCATGAAAATAGATAGTTTTTTTTTTTATATTTGAAAACATAAAATTATGATATTATCATTTTGTTTTATCTTTTAACCATATCATCTATTAATTTCTACGTCATATAATTATTACTAAAATAAAACAAAGAAAAATTATTACATTAATGGAAATTTTTTTTAAAATATATTCTTATATTACAAACACAACTAACTAGATTCTCTCTCCTCCGATCTCCTGCAATTCGTTCACACCTAAATTCCTAATGAAATATTTCCCGGTTCGGTTCCGTTAATCAACCGGATCTTTCAGATTTTAACTCGGGTTAATTCAATTTCTGGTTCAATTCGGTTCAGTTAATCTCCAATTGTAGAATGTATTGGGCTTTAAAAAACAAAATTTAGGCTGGGCCTCTGTAATATTTATTTTCTCATACAAAACTTTTTTACAAGAAAAAAAGGAACAAATCTATCACGTTTTTCATGATTTTACCTATATCAGGAATGTAAAAGTTAAGTGGTTACTTTTTTTTTTTTTTTTTTTTCTCGAGTGGTTACAGCTAATTTGACTCGTAGTTTTCATGAAATTTTTTTTGTCCCAACGATAAAGATAAATAGCTAGCATAGCACCCACAAGTGTTGAGTCCATCTACACATCTACGTTAACTCCAAAGTGAAACAAATAGATTAGAGACTAGAGACTAGAGACTAGAGAGAGAGAAGATGGCCATGGCAACGAAGTCAGTTTCTACCTTGGCCATGTTTTTCATCCTCTTTTTGGTTATCTTTGGTAAATAAACTAAACTCCTGATTATTTCTCACATATTTCTAAATATTTGCAGTTGCGTTTGAAGTTGTGATTCATATGGATCGCAGCAAGTTTCTTTATATGTGATTAAAAGTCTCTTTATATAAATGAATGAGCAGAAGTGCCGGAGAAAAAGCACAGGATAGCGAGTGCCTGAAAGAATACGGCGGCGATGTGGGTTTCCGCTATTGTGCGCCTCGGATATCTCCTACGTTCTGTTACCAGAACTGCCGTAAGAACAAGGGCGCGAAAGGTGGAATATGCCGTTGGGGAGATGCCGAAGCTGGTGGTGTTAAATGCCTATGCGACTTCTGCAGCGACCAGTCTGGATCAGGTTTAAACGATCGTTACACGTTTTAATTGCAGACGCAAACGCAGACGCAGCCGCTCTGTATTTGAATCTTGCATGTGTAATAATGAAGGTGAATGGTTCAAGTAATAATAATGTAATAATGAATAAGTAAAATCAAAAATTTAAGAAACGTGCGACTTTGTTTATGTATTTTACTTTGGCATCTTTTAACAAGATGCATGACGTAACCTCGCTTTTTTAAAACAATCTTACTTATGCGATGCGTTGAGAAGTTGAAATTTGGTTTCGACCCAGTTGAATACGTCGTGAGCTAAACTAAGTCCATGTTGAATACTTCGTGAGCTAAGTAAAGCTTAGGTCGAATACTTTGGGAGCTACGTTTCTTTGGTGGAGTTGGCTTACTTTTGAAATTAGTTTAAAGTAACGCAAAATTTTGTTTGTTAAATGTGTAATGCATCAGTCCGATTCGATGTCGACCGAATCACCAAAGTTAAATAGAAAACAAATATTCGGTTAGAGATTAATCATGGGTGGGATGGTAAAATAGACGTAGAACGATGTTTTATGGTTTGCAACTCTGCAGAGGTATTTGGATGAGTCTCTATTTACAGCTGTATTTGTTGTCCCGTTTTGTTCTGCAGAATTCAATGTCCAAATTCTATTATTTTTTAAAAAAGAATATATAAAAGTATAAAACCAACGTTCTATATGACTCTATCGAGGACATACAGCACTCTAACTTAAAGAAACCTTAATTTTCTCTCTCCCGCCGCACAATAGTCGAATCCGGATTTTGTTTGGTTTGGTCCCGCAACCGGCGGCTTCCACAGCACCGATGTCGGATCTATGCGATTCTCCTTCGTTTTCTCTTAAGTCTTTTTTTTCGATTGTAGTCGCAAGGTTCTTAAACTCGGATTGAGATCCAGATGCGGTTTGAAGGATGGGTTTCGTTCGGGCTTAATTCTGGTTTGTAGAGGATGAAGCGGCGGTCTCCTTCTCGGTGATACTTTGGTCTCGTTTCAGCAGATCACGCCTTCGCTCCTCCTTCTTCCTCGTCTCGGGCTAGGATTTCTCGGCGAAGTCTTTTTTTTCGTCGGATCCGGTTGCTGATCTGCTTTCTCAGTGTGTGTTGGTGTTTGGCTTGACCGTTTTCTGGCAAGAGTCATCTCTATTTGTCGGTCCCGGTGAGTTTCTCATTCCCTATGTTCTGGAATTGATTGGTGAGGCTTTGGATCCCTGTTAGATCTGGTCGGTTAGCCGGCTGTCTCTCTCAGCTCTAGCAAATCCTTTTAACTGTTCAAACATAAGTTTTGGGGCTTGCGGTTCTATCAGTGTTTATCTTCTCCGGTTTTCATCTGCCTTGTTGTTGGGGTTTTAAGGGTTTTCAGTTTCTAATCGTAGCAGGGTTGTGGCTGGGTTTGAAGTCTGATATTGCATTGTCTTGGTTGATTTGAGCTCTTTACTTCAGTTTGATGGTCTGTTAGTTACTTCACCGGATTTGATCTTCTGCCGTTCTTCTGGTTTCGGCTTCACCGGTTTCAAAGTGATTCAGATCCTTGTTTTATTTTATTGACTTGATCGAAGTCAGATCAGTTCAGAGGCTTATACTTAGGCGTTAACAAGTCGTCTTCTTCGACATCGCCGCTTTCGGGAGATTAATGGGAAACTTGCTTCGTTGTATTGGTTCTTTATGGCCGGATTATAAGCATACGATCGTTGAAAGGTAGTCTTGATTCGCAATAGGAGGAATCGCTGATCGTTAGTTTTGGAATCGTTTTGTCCTCTTCGATTAGCTTAGATCTTCAAGTGTTTAAAGAGCTTGGCTGGTGATATTTGTATGTTTAGACTTTCTACCTTGTCGTTTTCTATGTGTTCTGGTTTCGGGATTGGATAACTTTTCGTTTTAGTTTGGCTATACTTTTAGGTTTTACTTGTTTCCCTCGGTTGGGATTAGTCTCTGGGGTTTAACAGGTTTATTCGACGGCTTAGTCTCTGGATTTGTATTCTACCATTTTATTCCATCCTGGTATTCCATCATGTTTAATATAATATTTTAAATGGTAAAAAAAAATGACTATATCCAAACCAGACAAAAAAAAAAATATATATATATATATATATATATGACTGTGTAATTTATTCCAAATTATAGTATATCAATCTTAAGTCTTAACTGTGTAAATTATCTTTAGCGTTGCATTAAAGAGTCTCTCTATTTACTATTTAGCATCCACGTGTACATATGTTTTAACTACCGTCCGATTAATTTACAGCTAATCCAACGGTGCGTAAATGAACTTCAATCGTGACGTGTGGACAAGAGATTGCAAATGGTTGCACATTTAAAAAAATAAAAATTGTGGAATTAAACATTCATCCAATTTGAATAAAAAATAGTGAAATTAACCAATTTTTAAAAAATTTAACATTTAAATTGAAAAATATAAAAATAATATTCAACTAATTTCACCAATAAAAATAACAAATTAGGAAGAAAACATTAAGTAAAATTTGTTGACTGAATTAAAAAAAATAATTTTTTTTTTTCACTCAGCTATGTTCGCCTTCTGTTTATTCCATTAATTCCACTGCAGCCATTTGGAAATAGATTTGTTGTTGTTCTCTCAGAGGAGAGAGAAATGGGGATATCAGGTTCCAAGCGAGTCAAGACGACTCTGTCCAACTCGCCCGAGTTTGACTCGGCTTGTGACTCGGCTTACGAGGAGTCTCTCTCTCTTGCACAGCATGTTTTCGCCGGAGTTCGTCCCTACCAGCTCCTCTCCGCTGCCGATCACATTCACCGGAATCTTTCCTCTCTCCGCTTCCCTCTAATCACCAAGTGGGTCCCTTCTCCTCCGAGTCAATCCCAAGTCGACTCAGCTCTCCGAGTCATCACCATCTCTCGAGTCACGGCGGAGGAGGAGGATGAGATCCTCGGGATGGAGGAGTTTAAGGAATGGGCCGTCGAGGTTTTTGCGGAAGCCGTTGTGGGAAACGCGAGGAAAGCGATAGCGAGTCGGATTCCATTAGGAATCGCCGGAATCGCTGGGATCGGCGCGGTGACTCGGTCAGGTCAAAACCTGATCGGAGCTGCGATTGGTGTGTATGCGATTGGAGTTGCCACTTCGGTTTTTCTAAGCCTCTCTTGATCGGGAAAAAATTACTTTTCTTCTTCTTCTTTAGTTATGTTTCAATAAGTTTATGGAGATATTAACAATCTTGTGTATATATTATATATATATATATATATATATATGTACCATAAATTTCAATAATCATCTTTCTCAGACTATTCGTTGTCTAAACTCCAAAACTGAGATTAATACATTTAGCAAACTGTAAACATGATAAACTAGTATAATATTAATATTTGATGGATTTCAAAACCTAGTTACATGGAAATTCTATCCGAAGTCTGTTTACCATTTTGAAAACATTTCAGGAAAAGAAATGCGTTGGAAATACGGAAAATGAGTTGGAAACATGTTTCCTAAAAATTACAGTTTAGAAACGCGATTGTTTCCATTTTGGAAACGCGACGGAAACTTATTTTTTTTTTTGAAACGTAATTACTAAATAGTTAAAAATGTATGATACAATTAAATGATTAATTTAATTCATTAGAGTAAGTAAATGATTAATTTGATTCATTAAATGCTATTAATATTGAGATACTTGAGTTGAGGATTTTTCACTCGACCAACAAGAGTTGAAGACAATTTTGTTTAATGGAACTCATGAAAATGAAAATGAAAAAGATGTTCTAAATATTTGACTTTCATTACATATTTGCATTAATATCATATATATATATACATATATATGTTGTATATAATATATACGTTTCCAAAATATTTTCATTTTTATATTTTTTTAAAAAGACATTTATGCATTTCAAAATGTTTCGCTTCCGGATACCCGTTTTCGTTTCCATGTAATCTCAAAATAACTAAGTGAATTAAACACCAAACAATTAATCTTTTTTTCTTTCTTTCTTGAACTATGACAAAACACATTGTAATAAACTATAAATATCTGATGAATTCTGTTATACAAGCGATGAACCGATGATATAACCTTCTTTTTTTTTAAACGTACTTATTAAATTAAGAGTATTTGCACTCCATAGCAATAGATAAACACATATTTAGGTAAGTAACTAAATCACTATTCACTCTTTTAGAATTTTTTTTGTTTTCTGAACAAAAAAATCTAGAAATCGAATATTTTGAAGTTTTTGGTAAAAGAAAGAAACAGTTAAGCTTGGGAAAAACCACGTGAAAAACGTCTTTACCTGCAAGGCAATCTTATCATATCTTATACGGGACCGTTCGTGTCTAGAATATTTGTTTTTTTTTTCTTTTTTTTTTGGCTTCGAATATGTGTTTGGACATCACTATAAAATCTCAATGGCCGATACATCATCAAAATGGCAAAATAAGCATTACTAAGCAAAGGAAAATGAAGTCTGTTTCCATCTTCCTTGTGTTGTTCGTCTTCTTCCTCGTCCTTCTTGGTAAGTATCTTTATTATATAGTTACGTACTATACATTATTACGAAACTGCCACTGTCACGACTCATTATAAGATTATTACAATTTGCAGAGTCTCCGGAGAAGATAGAAGCCGGCGAAAAGTTCAAATGCTTGGAGGAGTACGGCGGAGACGTGGGTCCTACGTTCTGTAACCCTAAATTCTTCCCCACGTTGTGCCGTCAAAACTGCCGGAGTTTCAAAGGTGCCAAAGGCGGTAAATGCGTGAAGAATCCCAAACACAAACATATCAAATGCTTCTGCGACTACTGCAAAGACGAGTAAGACTATACAAGAAAACCAAGTCGTCTAAGTACATTTTGTACTTTCATATAACTTTTATAAATGTATGTGCTTTGATGTAATAATGTCCCAAGTTGTCTAAGTATAATGCTCCGAATAAAAGGCATACATATAGATGCCGATTTATGATCAATGAGCTCCGAATAAAAGGCTTCCATTTTTTGGAAGCTAGCAACGACCAATAGAGTTATCTATATTACTTGGTTTTGAATCTGATTTTGATTTGTTTCTAGGTTTTCCAAAACGATAATGCAGTCCTGCCAAGAGACTTTTGGCCTACTAAAACATCTCTAGATCTTAGTAAACTATAACCACTCGACTATTATCACTTTATATACGCTAAATAATATCCATACATTTGCTAAATGAAAACCAATATCTTGATAATAATTAATCATCTTCAACAATAAAAAAATTGCAAAAGTGATATTCTTCAACGAAATGAAGTATACTAGAGTATGTATAGTTGGTTTGGTTTACTCTTGGTTTAATCTATTGTATAGTTCGGTTATCATGTTGGTTTAGAGTTATTGAGAAATAGAAAATATCATAGAATCGTGTAATGGTATATTGCAATTAAATTAAAACATAGAATGAGATATCGTAAGAGTCTTCTGACTCCGTCTGTAAGAAAGTTTCGAAACAGGTATGTATTTTTATATTATAAGATTTTGGTACGTTATCAGTTCTTTACCTAGTCCTAGCTATATGTTCGAATTCATTTATAAAAATATATGATTCTAAATATCTCAATAGCCAAATATATCAAATTTCAAAACATTATATTCAAATACGATCGATCTATTTAAGCTTTGATAATTTTGAAAAAAAAAATGAAATCTTTCAAAAATAAATTATGGGCCCAATCCTCGGAAAAAGTTTTGAATAATTGAAATTATTTAAGACGGTGGACCGTATCTGCTCTACACAGACCACTCGTTGTGATATTTCTCTCTCTTCAAAAAGCAAAAACAAAAAAATATCTGAGTTATTTGGATTGCAACGAAAGTAAATGAGAAGCCAAGTGGGGTTTTTGGAAGGGACATTTTATTATCATTCAATCTTTGGTTTACTTTTGGTATGGTTAGGTTGATGAGATGCTAAGCGGTTTGGTCCTAAAGCTAACGATAAATAGGCACCACCAACACCAAGTGTTATCACACTACATCAAACCCAAAAGTGAGATACACAGAGAGAAAAATGGTCAAGGCAATAAAATCCGTTTCCATCTTTACCATCCTCTTTATCTTCTTCTTGGTTGTCTCTGGTAAGTAAACTTATTCTTGATTTGCTAATAACTTTATATATTTACGTTTGCGTTCAATTTTACAAGATTTCTTGTTGTGATTCAGATAATATTTTTATTTTTATGTAATCGCAATAAATTCATGATTTTATGCTTCTATTTGCTTGTGTTTATAACAGAAATGCCGGAGATAGAAGCGCAGGATAGCGAATGCCTGAAAGATTTATGGCGGTGACATTGGTTTCGAGTTTTGTGCGCCTCGGATATTTCCGACTTTCTGTTATCACAACTGCCGGATTAAATATAAGGAGGCCAGTGGTGATATTAAATGCTATTGTAACTTCTGCAGCGATTCGATCTTCCTGATAAAGATCTAAGCGATCGCTAATACACTATGGCCACAAACGCAGCAGACGTAACCGCCGTATGTTTGGATCTTTTGTCATGTTTTTGCACTAAGTTTTACTCATGGTTTGTGTAATAATAATTGTTGTGAATTCGGCGAATAAACAAAGAAAAAACGAAAATTTAGAGAAAATTAACTGAGGCGAATGTTCCTTTGACTAGAGTTTATTATTGGTTTGTGTGAATGAATAAATTATAAATTCTTGTGACCCATATATATAAACTTGAAAAACCGATACCAAAAGGAAAACTATAAGATTTTCTTTTAGAACTAGGAAACTAAGAGATATCCTTTTAGGAAAAGAAACTAGAAAATTTCCTATGCTGAGTATACTCATACCCCCTCATAAAAGGAAATCTACATATTTTAAGTCACCTATCAACAACAATAATGAATGTAAATCGTCCAAATAATAATGTAATAATGAATAAGTGAAATAATAAACAATTAAATAAGTATAACGGTTTACAACCACACCAACTTTCGGCATTAGAGTAGAGACGAAACCACCCAAATTTTTGAGATTTTTTTTCTAAAACTTATATAAAATAAATTCCACAAACTATCAGATTTTTTTTGGGTCTAAATCCAATACGCCGTTAAGTTTTAACAATTTTACTAATCCGGATAACTCAACCCACCCCGCTCAAATCTTTTTTGGTTTTTTGACTCGTGAAGGACTGAGATCTCATTGAAAAATTAAAACAAAAAAAGAGCTCATAGTCTCTAAAATCAAGCAGCATAGCAAATAGAAACTCAGTAACCAACTCATTGAGACATATCACAACTCATTTAGACATATTACAAAGTCTGAAACTCTTTCGAGGAACATTAAAGGTGAAAAACTTTCCAAAGCCTAATAAACAGGGAGATTGATTTGAGATCAAAGCACTCGTATTTAGAGTCCGAATTCGAAAATCATGTAGGCTTTTTTGAAAACCCACAATTAAAATCCACACACATATATAAAAATATGTAAACTTTATGCAAAATTTATGCAAGCTTTCTTAGTCTTAAAGCTAACTTAGCCATTGAAATGGAATGTCCAGCGGTTGATCTTGAATTTGGCTTATTCTTAGGAACCTTTATCATTAGTCATAGACTAGTCTATAGTAAATTTGTCCACTATCTTAAAAGATTATTTCATATGAATCTAGCTTAGAAAAATCAACCAGTTGCATCTTATCTATTTGTCATAACCTAAAAACCACATTCTCATCATCATTGTCTCAAGCTAATCTTAAAAATCATCTTTTTATTTGCTCTTCTGCATAAAGTTTGCATCTTTAACATCTCTATAATAAATTATTCGACCAATGCGGAAATCGGACGATTGTCGATTGATGCATTGCATCTGCAAAGTATTGTGAAGCAAGCAAATACAAATTTTTTGTGAGGAATTATGGTTTATTACTCGGCCAGATTGATCTTCAGGTTACTCTTTATGCTAATCTCACCCTTATTACTCTAACTGATACGGATGACAAAGTTATATGGTCCGTCGACGGAGTGGTCTCTGATTCTTTTAGCAGCTCCAATGTTTGGAATTGCATCATACCCGTTCTCAAGTGGTTACATGGTCTATCTCTGTCTGGCACCGTAGAGGAATTCCCAGGCAAAAGTTTTTGTCATGGCTCTTTGTTCTAGAGAGGAATCCGACTAGAGACCGTATGTTATCTTGGGGCTTACATGTCAATCCTCTATGTCTTCTGTGTGATACGCATCCGGAATCAAGGAACCATTTCTTCTTCGAATGTGACTATTTCAAATATGTCTGGACAACTGCATTATCTAGGCTCTCTATCTCCCCTGTGGCATTCAAATGGCAAGACGTTCTTAATTATCTCTCTAGCTATCACAACACTGAGCCAAAACAAAAAGGTCTTTTGCTATTTGTTTGGCAGTCTTCAATATATGTTTTACGAATCAAATGACTATATACATTTAAAGTTAACTAACCTAAGAAGTGAGAGATAACTCAAATATTCTCACTCTTTTGAACGTTTCAACCGGTAAATCGAAAAAGTTCTATAAAAAGAAACAATACGTATAGAATAATAAGATCCGAACATTTCTATCCCAAAAATAGTTTCAACCATTTTAATCCTTAAAGGATGCTTACAAATTACAATTTTTTCTACTATTTTAATTTATGTAATATTATAGCTCTACTGTTTATCTTTAATCTACAAACTATAACTACATTAATTAACCAGTTAATTTCACCGTAATCACAAGGAAAAGTATTTGTTTGTTGATGAAATTGATATCAATGATAGTAACAATATTTGATATTTCATTGCATCGATTGTTTTATCGAGAATTAAGTCATGTCGATGGTGGGAAAAGATTCAAATTAATATGATTTTATTACTTGTTTAGTCTAAAACCCGACGGGTTTAGTATGGTATGGTTCGGTTCTATATATCACCACTAAACGAGAACCTAAGCGGTTTGGTCCTAAAGATAACGATAAATAGCACCAACACCACGTCTAAAACACATATCAACAAACGAAAAGTGAAATACACAGAGAGAAAATGGCCAAGGCAATAAAATCCGTTTCCATCTTTGCTGTCTTCTTCATTTTCTTGTTGGTTATCTCCGGTAAGCAAACTTACTCTACGTTTCTTGAAATATTTGTTTAATAGCTTAACAAATTACGCTTCTGTTCCGTTTACAAATTCTCTGTAAATAATCATAGCAAATTTATTATATGTGATTCTAATCTGCTTTGTGTTAATAACAGAAGTGCCGAAGATAGAAGCGCAGGATAGCAAATGCTTGCAAGAATACGGCGGTGACGTTGGTTTCAGCTTTTGTGCGCCTCGGATATTGCCGACGATTTGTTATACGCGCTGCCGTGAAAACAAGGGGGCTAAAGGCGGAATATGTCGTTGGGGAGAGGGTGGTGCCGTTAAATGCTTATGCGATTTCTGCAGCAATACGCCATAATCGCTATATATGACCGTAAACGCTGACGCAACCGCCGTTTTGTTATGTTCTTGCACAAGTTTTAGTTATGGTTTGTGTACTAATGAATGTGAATGGTCCAAGTAATAATACAATAATGTAATAATGTGAAATAAAAGAATAATGAAAAGTACGACTTTGTTTCTGTCATAAAAAAGTGCGACTTTCGTTTACGTAATAGTTGTTTATTTATTTGCATGATTGCATCCATGTATTCATATATGTATGTTAACTATGTAGATAGCGGTCCACTAGTTTTGCGGCTGATCTAGCCGTCAAAGATGAATTTGTGAATGTGACATATGTGAATTTTGAATTCTGAATATGACATGGTTATTAACAAAAAATGTAATTAATTTTCTTTTTACCGTTTTGTGTCACCCACTCTTGATCCAACAATTATATATAGTATTACTATTATAGCTTGTACTGGGCTTTGGAGAAACAAAATTTGGGCTGGGCCTCTGTAATATCTTTTTACTCATACAAAACATTTTACAAGAAACAAACATTTCTTTTTTTCTAAGAATGTTAATATCATATAAAATATAAAATGAAAAGTTAGGTGATACAAAAATGACAACCTATTACAATGTTTTCTTGGCAAAAAAGAAATAAAAAAATAAAGAGATAATAACTTAGTTAGAAGAATAACTATGGGTAAAAAGGGATTATCGAAACCAAAGCGACATCAAGTTACCAAAATGACACCGACGTCTCCTTGCATTGATGATGTTCCGGATCTCTCGATCAATTCACTTGAAGATTTTTTGAGTCGATATTGATTGGAGATTATGCAAGACATTATTCCTCTGTTTCCAAATGTTGAAGACTGTGACTTGAGCAGTGACGCAGCGTAAAGTGACGGTGCAACCGATGTGGCTGATCTGATCCAGGAAAGAAATTCAGCCCAAGATCGAAGCAAACGTTGAGAGGGGGACAACCTTTTGAAAACCAGAAGCCAAATTTCAGAGCTGTATTCACCAGATAGCCAAAGGTGGTCCCTAGATTCTTCCCACCTAGCACAAAGGCAACAAGATGTATTAATATTTAGACCCCAAGAAGCCAATCTCACTCTTGTTGGAAGTCTATTGAGGTTCGTGGTCCACATGTTAAAAGCATATTTAGGAACACAACCCTTGAACCAAATCAAACTAGCCCAATCCTTTTCTTCTTCTCTAGGTCTGGTCACTTCCCATGTCAAAGTGGATGAGAACTCAGAACACACAACATCATTTACCACCCATATGTAGTAGTGTTCATTACTAGACATCGTTGGTAACTCTCTGGTGGTGAGATAAGTGTGCAGCAACAGCTGCTGATCAGATCTTGGAGAAGGGAGTTGCATCCCACACTTGTGCAAGCATCAGCCACCTTGGCATTTATGGGAAGTCTGAAACTCTTTGGTCCATCAGCACCTATCAGTTTGATAAGTGGGCCTAGAGGAGACCAAGAATCAAACCAGAAGCTGGTTTTGGTTCCCTTACCCACAATGGTTTAAGAAAAATTTCAGCCGTAGGCCTGAGCTGTAACAGAGATTTCCATACCCAAGAGTCATTTGTGCTTTCTTCGGCTTCCCAGAAGCTTATATGTCTGAGATGATGATGCTTATGCCAGTTTGCCCACATCGAACATTTTTCAGAGAATAGAAACCAAATGAACCGCAAGCCAAAAGAACATTTCTTATCACTCTCATATCACGTTTTTCATGAATGTAAAAAGTTAAGTGGTTACTTCTTTTTTTTTTTAAGTGGTTACATTTCTTATCAATAATCAGACGGTAGGACCATTTAGATACATAATGATGATAGCTAATGTGACCCGTGACTTTTATTGTCCCAACGGTAAAGATAAATAGCATAACACCACAACAAGTGTTGAGTCCATCTACACATACGTTAACTCCAAAGTAAAACAAAGAGACTAGAGAGTAGAGAGAGAGAGAGAGAGACCATGGCAACGAAGTCAGTTTCTACCTTGGCCATTTTGTTCATCCTCTTTTTGGTTATCTTTGGTAAATTAACGTAACTCTTGATTATTTCTCACATATTTCTTAAGATTTGCGTTTGCGTTTGAAGTTGTGATTCATAGGATCGCAGCAAGTTCCATTATATGTGATTAATTTCTATATTTGCTTATGTATAAACGAGCAGAAGTGCCGGAGACAAAAGCACAGGATAGCGATTGCCTGAAAGAATACGGCGGCGATGTTGGTTTCAGATATTGTGCGCCTCGGATATTTCCGACGTTCTGTTATCGGTACTGCCGTGAGAACAAAGGCGCGAAAGGTGGAATATGCCGTTGGGGAGATGCCGAAGCTGGTGGTGTTAAATGCCTATGCGACTTCTGCAGCGACCAGTATGGATCAGGTTTAAACGATCGTTACACGTTTTGATCGCAGACGCAAACTCAAACGCGCGCATTCTGTGTTTGAAACTTGCATGTGGTGCAATGGTTTGTGTAATAACGAAGGTGAATGGTTCAAGTAATAATAATAATAATGAATAAGTAAAATTAAAAAAGTAATAAACGTGCGACTTTGTTTTATGTATTTTACTTTGGCTATCTTTTGACAAGATGCATGACGTAAATTCGCTTTCTTGAAACAATCTTACTTATGCGTTGAGAAGTTGAAATTTATTGGTTTCGACCCAGTTGAATACTTCGTGAGCTAAGTAAAGCTTGGGTCGAATGTGAGCTAAGTTTTTCAGGCCGAGTTGGTTTACTTTTGAAATTAGTTAAAGGTGTATAACCAGTGATAACGCAAATTTTTGTTGCAAAGTGTGTAATGCATCAGATCCGATGTCGACCGAATCACCAAAGTTAAAAAGAAAAAAATATTTGTTTAGATTAAATCATGCCACTACAAGAAAACATTTAAAATTTGACCATGAAATTGATCAAAAATTGGTTAAAAAAAGCTGTTTTCGATGATTTTTTGACCAAATCCCGCTCGTCTGAAATCGATGGTCAAAAATGGATTTTGATCAAAAAATGGTCAAAAAATTTATGACCAATTTGACTGGTCTAAAAGTGGTCGAAATTTTCTGACCAAATAAATGGTCAATAATTCTTGACCAAACGTACTGGTCAAAATATTTCTGACCAAACAATTAGTCGAAACATCTTGACCACAAAAATGGTCGAAATGAAATTTGACCAATTTTTGACTAACATCAATATTAAATTAAAATTAAAATATTACTTTTTTTATTACAAAAATTACAAATTAATAAAATTAAATATGGAAATTATGGAATTTAAATGTGCAATAACTGAAATAAAATTAAATATAAAAACATAGAAAATGTATATAAAAACATAAATAAAACATAATTATTAATTATCATCTTCGATCCTGCGCGATCGGAGTTTGGAAATCACTTCAGAAACATAGTCTTAAAATACGCGAGTTCCTTCGCTTGCGCATTCGCCTGTTCTGCCTACGCTTTGGCTTATTCTGCTTGTGCTAGTTCTCATGCCCTTTTTCATATAGCTACAACAAAAAATTAAGAAAACAAGAAAGAGATATACATTCAGTCATCAAACTCCAAGAATAACTAATATTTGAACTTACTATAGTATTCCAGACTTCATATATCCAAGCAAAAGCATGATAATTTGAGAAGAACTTACTAAATAAAGCGTTGTATAACATGTACATTAGCTAGCTATAAGCTAAAGTCTATAGCTGTTTTGTTCACTAAACACAAATGTTTCTTAGAAGTTTTTCTAACATATATGTATCAAGTTGTAGTTTTTGAAACCGATTAGTTGGGTAAAATGGCCAAAGGATTATAACAAAGCATTAGTTAACGAATAAAAAAACTCAGAGATCTAAACGAAATCAAACCAACCAACCATCCAAAAGACAAATCTTGATTAGCTGTAAATCATGGAACAAGAGAAACAATTCACGGAAAAAGCTAGAAAATTCACTCTCAAATCGTTTACCAACAAAAATCGAGATCGTGATCTAAGCATTTAAGGCCCGAATATTCCTAGGGTTTAGAATCATGACAAGGTACTGATACAATGAGTTTTAACCCTAAATATCACTGCAAGTGCACAGCAAACGGAGTAGTAATTAGGGATCGAATCCACGAGAACCAAGTGAAACACTACGAATTCTTTTGAATGAAATTAAGCTAAGATGGTAAAAATGATGTTGATTGCAATGACAAATGTAAATAGCAATTTAAACGATGTGAAATCTATTAAAACAAGCGTTAAGTCTAGGGCGTTTCGCAGGAATTCAGAGATCATGAACCAGACAATTATTCAGGGAACGATAGAACGCGGTCTCAACTCAAACAAGAACGTATAATCAATCCACTTTCGTGGTCTCAACTACTTTATCTAGCAACCTAAGAATCTAAACTGTCGTTTGATCTTAAAATTCTAAACAAGCATTAACGAACATGTTTGATATGTTCACAAATTGCCTTAACATCAACTTTCGTTGGTTAAGGACAATTTGCTCACCTATGTTTTATCAAGCAATCTATAGCACTTTTGATGAATAGATTAAACCCTAAATCAGAGATTAAGTGATCAATTTAATCTAAGCAATAAGAATGACAATAGGTGAAGACGATAATAATCCCTATCTATGTTTGATTCAATGATTCATAAACTCCGTTGAAAACCCTAAACTCAACTAAGGATCTACTCAGACATGGAAAGAATCAAAGCAATCGAAGAAGAAGAAAAACCCATGATAAAATAAAATAGGGTTCAGAAATCTTCTCAACGATTGAAGAGTCAGAGATTCGTCTCCCACGGCTTACAGAATTGCAGAAAACTAAAAATCTCAAAAGTATGGAAGAGTATGAAAAAGCTTAGCCTAAACAATGGTTTAGACTCGAATATATATCTAAGTCAAAATGTTGGAGAGAAAAACGGCAAAACCCTCTGAAAATAGGAAATTAAAAATTTCCTTTTTCTCGTCGAAAAATAGCTTGGATCGATCGATCCAGATTGGATCGATCGATCTGATGTTGGCACGATCGATCTGATCTTCTCATGTCGATCCAAAAGGTCCGAGTATCTTGGATCGATCGATCTAGACTTGGATCGATCGATCCAGTCTAGATCGATCGATCTGGTCTCATCAGGTCGATCCTAAATGTATACGATGTTTTGGCTGGAGCATTGGATCGATCGATCCATATGTGGATCGATCGATCTGAGTCTTTTTCCGCCGCTTTGCTCTATTTCTTACTCCTTATGCCTCTTTTCTCATCCAAACATGTTCTGGCCCTGAAATGACACTAAAACCATAGAAACGACTCGAAAAACCGTTAAAAACATATGTTAGAGTGGGTAAAAACGCAATACATCAACTCCCCCAGACTTAGCGTTTTGCTTGTCCTCAAGCAAACACTAAATATAGAGTCGAAGTTTGAAAATCACGGGAACTCACCTTCTCTTTGAAATGTTATAATGATCATTCACCTTATAATCCACATATTTCAAAATCAATCTTAACCGAACCATTATGTACTTCTCCGCAGACATTCGCAGCCTTCCAGATTCAACCCACAAATTTCACAACGTTGTCCATAAGCCTTTCATTGCTGGGTCTCATCAGTGATCTCAATGTCAAGAGTCTTATAGACTCATTCCCGTCCAATGCCATGACAACCATCCGTACGATCATTGGTACTCTTTCTCTCCCCCAGACTTGTTCTTTGTTTTCGTCTTTTCTTTTCTCTCTTTTTTTTTTTTTTTTTCGTTTCAAGGGTGTAGGCGAATAATGGCATCACGGGAAATTTTCCTAGCCTCGCTTCCAACCCTTGTGTGATCATTCCTCTCAGAGTAAACTAATGGGATCATGGGAAATTTTTCTAGCCCTTTACCCTAGAGGAAATCCTTTCATCTTTTCTGCTTATTACCTTTTTAGATAAGGGAGAGGAGTACCATTATGTTTCATACAGGATGTGTTTGTCAGGCAATGAACAAGGAGTCAGACCCTTGGCATCAATCACGTCTGATGAGGTAAAAGGAAGAGCTCAGAAATTAGCTCGGGCTTAGTGGATTCTGTTGGAAATGTGGATGTCTCTAGTTAGCTGGTCAGCTTTTGGATTTTTCATTGGTCAAGTCTGAATGGATTCTGCAATAATGGTCACTAAGATAGAACAAATCAGACAACAAATCAAGAGAAATATCATAATAAAAATATCATAATAAAAACTCCAACAGAGTTTTGACTCAATAAAACATCTGGGACTGACTCAATAAAAACATCAAAATGACTCAAGACAAACAAAACAAAGAAAAAATGGCGTTAGTCCCAGCAAATATCCTCCCCCAGACTTACTTCACACCGTCTCCGGGGTGAAAATAAATCGGAAGAAGGATACGACTTACGCAAAAAGGTACATAAAAATGAAAAAGGGAAAAAGTAAAAGGGAGATAGAGATGATACTGCAATCAAGGACGGTCATCTGGGCTGACACTCTCTCGTACTCCTGGTGCTCTCCTACGCCTCTGAAGACGTGGTCCATCGTCAGACTCATCCTCATCAGTGGTCCTGTGTCCAGCAACATCAGGAACTGCAGTAGTGGTGGTGGGACGTCTAGAGGAGGAGGCTCGGAAACATGATGGTGGCCGTGGGCATGTTAGCCTAGAGAGGGCTCCCCAAATCCTCTGCATCATGGAGTTGTTGGTCCTCTGGGACTCAACCATCCAGGCCCAACGAGCCTCATCTGTAGCATCTGCAGGTAAAGGGGGAAGATCGTACTGACCAGTGTAAGCAGGAAGCAGCTGCTCCGTCATATCCTGTGTAGTGTAATCTGGCACTCTGTCATCCTCCAGGTGAGGCTGTGAAGTACTGGCTCGCGCAGAACTGCTCCATCGTCTAGGTGCAGCAGCACAGAGGAGCTCCGGGGCAGGTAAGAACTCCAGGTTGTCCCTGGATGTGAGAGCGGTGAGGGCAGGAAGTGGTAGCTGGCACAGATGAGAGACTTCAGCGCGATCATGGAACTGATACTTCAGGCCAGCCTTGAGAATGGTGCTGTGCCTGAAGTACTGCTCATCGAAATGGGCGTGTGTATCAACACACGCGGGCGCAGTGAGATCAATCCCATGATACCTAAAAATAGGAGTCAAGAGACTCCCAATACACTCTGTCCGCTGTCTCGAAGTGTTAAGCCCGCGAAACTTCTTCTGGACCAAGACCGTAGCAAAAATCGCTCCAAAGTGCGTGTTGAGCCCAAGTCGAGGTGGCTCGTGGTAGATGTCACGGACAAAAGAAGGAAGCCCGTAGTGCAACATCTGCAGCTCATCAAAGCTCAAAGAACCTGCTTCCTCCTTAGCGAATAAGCTGTGCCCGATGATCTTAGCAACCACTTTGATCACCGGGTTCCAGATCAATGTCAACTTGGCCTCCCGTGATGTGTATGGCCCAGACCCAATCAAATGCCACATCTCAGAAGCCTGTGGAAAGTCATCCGGGAACCTGCAGCTCTCTCTATACGTATCAAAGTCGTAGAGGTTACCTAGCTCGTTGAGTGAAATCTCGTAGAGGAGACCGCTGGAGAAGTATGAGAGCTTCCCTTCACTCGGGATATTGATCGCAATGTCCTTGTACTTGATCTCTGCAGAGGCGAGGAACTGCCGTACCAACTCCGGGTAGAGGGGGTATGTCTGATATGCAAGTGTGCCTAGCCCCATCCTCTGTAACATGGCTCGGACATCGTCCGCTATGCCCATCCTCTGAAATGTCCGCTCGCATATGAACTTGGTAGGCGCCATCTCAACCCGGAGCAGACCGTTGTAGAAGGTGCTATTATGAATAGCCCATGGGTCTCCATAACGCCTCATCCGATATCGGGTGTCGTGCTGCATCTCCCCAACCGTCATGTGAGGAACCGTGATAGCAAGAAAATCGTCTATGGGCGTGTTATCAGGGCGAGGCCATGGAGCAGTTGTATGCTCTCCTTCCTCCTCGTGGTCGTCCTCTGCGCTAGGAGGGACCAAAGATTGAGCTACGCCTTTGTCTTTTCTGCGCCTCGAAGTATGCGCATTTGGGTCAACTCGTGGTTGTGGCGGCGGTGGTGCTAGACCCCTCGTTGGGTTTTTCCTCACAGCTCCTGTTTTAACCATTTCTGCAAAATTCAACAAAAAACACATATTTATCGAAAATTTCGAAAAAAATACACAAACGAGTAGAGAGTTCCAAATATCCGAATATCATGCAATAACAGAAACAATTCCAACCACCAATGCAACGCAATGCTCCACAATCACTATCCCAAACAACCCAATTCGGATTTGCATCAAAATTGTCCAAAAAGTTTGCATATTTTCCATTGATTTCCAATTTTCCATTCCAATCACACCATTCAACGAAACAAAGCATGGGGCAGTGTGAAATCAGTCTAGGAATCAATATCAAGCCACGAAAGTCATCTAAGGAGAAAGAGAAACCAAAATTTCAACTTTTCTAAAAAAATTTCGGACTGAAAATCGAAGATAGAACGACGTACCTTTGCAGATCGAGTGAATGGGTTATATAAACAGAAAGAGGAGGAAAATCCGAGTGGTTTAGAGCCAAAAATCGTCCAAATCCGTCAAGAATTGAGAAAGTTAGAGATTTAGCAAAAATCTCCCAAGAACAACCAAAAATCGCGAGAGAGAAGGAGAGAAAAAGGAAATTCGTGTTTTTGATTCGTAAAATCGTGGGAAGGGTGGTTAAAACGTGTTTCCGGTTTAGTTTTAGTGAAATAAACCGGTTTTAGCCAAAAATAGTCAAACCCGAAACTTACCTGAGATTGGATCGATCGATCTGTGGGTGGATCGATCGATCTGTAAAACGTTCGGCTTTTTGGCAGGTTGTCTGGATCGATCGATCTGGACCTGGATCGATCGATCCGACCCCTCCCTTTTTTTTTTTTTAACCTGAAACGGTGAAAAACAAAACTAAAAATTAGAAAACAAATGAATATCTAAGTATGTACACTTACCGATGGGTTGCCTCCCACCAAGCGCTTGTTTTAAGTCACGAGCTTGACTTGGGTACCATCTAGGCTTGAGGCGGATCACTTAGGGGAACGGTGTCTCCTTCAGTGATTTCGGTATCAGCAAGATATGGCTTTAGGCATTGACCATTAACCACAAATTCTCCTCCTGCAGTGTCCAGCAACACAACAGCTCCATACGGTCGTACCTCCTTGATGGTGAAAGGACCAGACCATCGCGATCGCAGCTTTCCAGGGAAAAGTTTCAGGCGAAAATTAAAGAGCAACACCCGATCTTTTGCAGCAAAGTTCCTTGGAATGATTCTCTTGTCATGGTAGGCCTTAGTCCTTTCCTTGTAGATCTTGGAGTTCTCGTAGGCCATATGACGAATCTCATCAGGCTCGTTAAGTTGCATCAAACGTCTCTCAGAAGCAGGCTTGATGTCGAAATTTAACACTGGAAGATGACAAGACTTTCCATAGACGAGATGGAATGGTGTCGTTCCCAAAGGTGTCTTGTAAGTAGTCCTATACGCCCAAAGAGCGTCATCAAGCTTCATGGCCCAATCCGTTCTTGTGGTGCTCACAGTTTTCTGCAGAATGCTCTTAATCTCCCTGTTGGAAATCTCGACTTGCCCACTCATCTGCGGATGGTAAGGGGTGGCTACCTTATGCTTAACTCCATGCTTCTTCAAAAGACCCTCTAAGACCTTGTTGATGAAGTGAGATCCACCATCGCTGATTACAACTCGAGGCACCCCGAAACGTGGAAAGATCACAGATTTGAACATCTTCAAAACTACCTTGGCATCATTGGTTGGACTAGCCAGCGCTTCAACCCATTTAGACACGTAGTCCACTGCGACAAGGATGTATTGATTTCCAATAGAAGATGGGAATGGACCCAAGAAATCAATACCCCAAACGTCGAACACCTCAACTTCCAAGATAAAATTCTGAGGCATCTTGTTCCTCTTGCTTATGTTTCCCTGCCTTTGACATGAATCACATTTGGAGACGAAAGCATGAGCATCTCTAAACATAGTTGGCCACCAGAAACCAGCTTGTAGAGCTTTGGACACCGTCTTGAAAGTAGCGAAATGCCCTGCATAATTAGAACCATGGCAATGAAAGAGAATACCCGGGACTTCTTCCTCTGAAATGCATCGTCTGAAAACTCCGTCTGAGCACTGCTTGTACAAGTACGGCTCATCCCAGAAGTAGCGTCTGATGTCTCTCAAGAACTTCTTCTTCTTATACCCAACAAAGTTCTCGGGTTCCTTTTCTGCGGCCAAGTAATTCGCAATCTCACCAAACCAAGGGATCTCAGGGAGCGTGGTGTCACGAGAAGTTGTACAATGGTCCATGTTTCCAAGGCTTATGGCGTACACGTGCTCCTCAGGAAGGTAATCATTCATCGGGACTTCCACCTCTACCCGTAGGCGAGACAAATGATCCGCAACACCGTTCTCAATGCCTTTCTTGTCTTTGATCTCTAAGTTAAACTCCTGCAGCAAGAGAATCCAGCGTAGCAGCCTAGGTTTGGCATCCTTCTTGGTGAGAAGATACCTCAAAGCAGCATGATCCGTGTGTACAATCACCTTAGACCCAACAAGATATGACCGGAACTTCTCGAAAGCAAATACTATGGCAAGAAGCTCTTTCTCTGTTGTAGCATACTTGCATTGAGCATCATCAAGAGTCCTACTAGCATAGTAGATGACATGAAACTTCTTTTCTTTCCTTTGTCCCAAAACAGCCCCTACCGCGTAGTCGCTAGCATCAGTCATTACCTCGAAAGGTAGCTCCCAATCTGGTGGTTGGACGATTGGTGCGCTAACAATTACTCCCTTGACTGTAAGAAAAGCCTCAAGACAAGCGGTATCGAAGTGAAACTTCACATCCTTGCACAAAAGTTGGGTCAAAGGTCTAGCAATCTTGGAAAAATCCTTGATGAACCTCCTATAGAACCCAGCATGTCCTAGAAAACTCCTAATCCCTTTGACAGAATCAGGTGGTTGCAGACTTGTCATCACCTCGATCTTTGCTTTATCTACCTCGATGCCACTTTCTGAAATTCGGTGTCCCAAAACAATCCCATCTCTGACCATGAAGTGACATTTCTCCCAATTCAACACGAGATGCTTTTCCTCACAGCGTCGTAGAACCCTGCACAAATTAGAAAGACAAACAGAAAAAGAAGATCCATAGACAGAAAAATCATCCATAAAAACTTCGATTATGTCCTCAATCATGTCAGTGAAAATCGACATCATGCATCTTTGGAACGTGGCTGGTGCATTACACAAGCCGAATGGCATTCTGCGATAAGCATAAGTGCCATAAGGACATGTGAATGTGGTCTTCTCCTGATCGTCTGGATGGATAGGAATCTGAAAGAAACCAGAATAACCATCTAGAAAACAGTAGTAAGTGTGGTTAGCCAATCTTTCAAGCATTTGATCGATGAAGGGCAAAGGAAAGTGATCTTTACGAGTAGCAGAGTTCAATTTCCTGTAGTCAATGCACATACGATGGCCTGTGACCGTCCCGGTTGGGATCAACTCGTCCTTATCATTCTTAACCACGGTCACTCCACCTTTCTTTGGGACAACATGGACCGGGCTCACCCATCTACTATCAGAGATAGCGTATATGATGCCTGCTTCTAGAAGTTTCATTATCTCTTTCTTTACAACATCTGATGTTCTATAGAAGTCATTGACTCATCCTCTAGATGGATCCTGTGCATGCAAAGATCGGGTGAAATGCCTGTGATATCATCCAGCGAATAGCCTAAAGCCCTGCGATACTTTCTAAGTTCACATAAAAGTAAAGCAGTCTCCGCATTATTCAAATCAGCATTGATGATCACAGGGTAAGAAGAGTTAGGACCTAGAAATGCGTACCTTAGCCCGGCTGGAAGAGTTTTAAGTTCTACCTTAGGAGCTTTCAGCTCGCTCCATGGGTTAGAAGACGAAGGAAGGGTTGTTGCTGGAATTGTCTCGACAGCCTCGTCCAAGCTCATGTAGGCAACTGTCTTCCCCAAAATCTGGCTCGAGTTTAACATCTCTGCATACCCAGCCGCGTCATCACTCAAAAATCCATGCTCGTTTGCAGCCCTTGTCAAAACAATCTCCAATGGGTCTTCAACTAGAATCTCTTCTGCAGCCTCGTTAGAGATCTCTAGTGAGTCATCGACCGAGAATGTCTACCCATTTATCATAGGCTTTTTCAGCAGGTTGTCCATCTCAAACTTCATGATAATGTCTCCCAGATGGAGATCTATTCGCCCATTTTTCACGTCTATGATGGCTCCAGCAGTGCATAAAAAGGGTCGTCCCAAGATAAGAGGATCCTTTGGCTCTTCTTCTAATTCTAGAACCACGAAATCTGCAGGAACAAAAGCATTTCCAATCCTCACATGTAAGTCCTCTAGTATTCCAACCGGCAACTTCACAGAACGATCGGCAAACACCAAGGAGATTTTGGTTGGCTTGAACTTTGTGAATCCAAGTCGCTTTGCCACAGAATATGGCATCAAGTTGACACTTGAACCTAAATCACAAAAAGAACAAGCAAACGTCATTGCTCCAATCTGCACGGATAAAACAAACCTCCCTGGATCTCCAAGCTTCTTGGGCATCTTGTTTTGAAGGACGGCGCTGCAATCTTTTGAAACCTTGACAAAGTCATCTTCTCCAGAGACCTTGCTTGTCACCAAGCCTTTCACTTATCTCTTCATCGCTGGTATCATCTGGATTGCATCGGCAAGAGGGAGTTTCACTGTCAGATCATCTAGCATCTCCTTGCACTTCGCCTCTTCTAAGTCCTTCCGCGACTTCTTGGGGCGAGTAGGGTATAGAACCTTTGGAGCATAGACACGCGCAGGAAGTGGTTCCTTTGCAGTCGTGTCACTTACAGGTTCTCTCACCAGATCAGCTTCTGAATCATCCTTCTCTTCCAAGTCGATGACTTCATCGGTATTTTTCTCCTTTCGCGCAGCAGACTCTATCACCTTTCCACCTCTGAGTGTAATGGCATTGACAAACTCGTTCCTAGGATTCTGCTCTCCCTTTCCTGGAAGGACTCCCTGTGGTCTCTTGATTGCTTCGGCTGTCTGAGCTACCTGAGTGTCCAGCTTCTTCACATGAGCAGATAGTGACTCAAACTTGCCATTCAGATCGTTGTACATGTTATCCACCTTAACATTGATCTCGTTGGCAGATTTCTGTTGGTTGAGCAAGAGTTGCTGCATGAGAACCTTGAGATCATCACCAGAGTTGTTCGCAGAGCTCGTAGAGGCTTGGAATGGGGCTTGTGTAGTCGGTTGGAAGTTGTTGAACGGCTGTTTCTGTGTAAATCCCCCCTGAAATCTGTTCTGGCTCGGATTTTGCACGAACTGATTTCCCTGAAATCCCTGAGAGAAGTTCTTCTGGAAACCCGGATTTTGCACGCCAGTCTGTCCTGAAAATCTCTGAAAACCAGAAATGCCCGCGTTTTGCACGGTGGGTTTTCCCTGAAATTGTTGACCTTGGACGTTGGCTTGTTGTGGATAGACTTGATCTTGTGGATTTTCGACGTTCGTGCTCCGATACGACAGATTCGGGTGATTTCTGTAGTTTTGGTTAAAACTCCTGTTTTGCACGAAACCCTGTCCGTTCACATAGTTCACCTCTTGCAACTCATCGGCCCCTTCTTCAGCAAACTCTTGAGAAAACTCTTGACAGAAAACTGGATCTGCTCCATTCTCACAAAACTGCACGCTTCTCTGATTCTGACTCGCTTTTAAAAGCAGATTCACTTTCTCATTTAACTCGTCGATTTTCTGAGACTCGACGCTGTTGACTCGCTTGGTCCTGTCATACTCTGCACAGCGATTGTTGGAACTTGCAGCCAAATTCTCAATCAATTGGTAGGCTCTTTCCTTGCTCTGAGTCATGAAGTCCCCATTACTAGCAGCGTTGAGAGCGTTCTTGTAGTCCCACTCTACTCCATCATAAAAGATGCTTAGAATCTGCACATCTGAGTATCCATGGTGAGGGCACTCTCTGCGATACTCCTTAAACCTTTCCCAAGCTTCACAAAAAGACTCTCCCGAATGCTGTTGAAAAGCAGTGATCTTGTTCCTCAACGAAGCCGTCTTGGACTTAGTGTAGAAGTGATCCAGGAAAGCAGCTCTGCATTCACCCCAAGTGGTGATAGACCCAGGAGGCAGAGACTTGAGCCATCTCGATGCCTTGTCTGCCAGAGAGAAAGGGAAAAGTTTGCACATAATGTAGTCGGCGGGTACCCCATTTGACTTGGTAGTGCTGCAAATCTCCTCAAAGTTCTCTATGTGGTCCATAGGGTTTTCAGCGGGTAAACCATGGAACACGTGCTGCTTCACCAACCCTATCATCTGAGGTTTGATCTCGTAGTCATTCCTAGCGATGGCCGGTGGACAGATAGCAGCCCTGTTCTGGTAGAAAGTGTGGGGAGTGTCCGCATCCCCAATTGCAGGCTGGCGTTGCTGCTGTAGCAACTGTTGCACCTGCTGTTGTAGCCTCTGTAGTTCGGCTGTAGTAGCTAGTGCATTGTTGTCGATTTGATCGTCCATTGTGACTTGATTCGACCTTTGCTTCCTGTTTGCTCTTTCTAACCTTGCAAGTTCCTGGTTATCGAAGTTGAAAAGGTTGTCAGCTCCTTTGCTTCTTCTCTGCATACACCTAAAACGTGCAAGAAAGAAAGTTAGTAAATCTTAGTCTAAACTTCAAACTTAAATTCGAAGGTAACGCAATTGGTCCCCGGCAACGGCGCCAAAAACTTGATACAATGAGTTTTAACCCTAAATATCACTGCAAGTGCACAGCAAACGAAGTAGTAATTAGGGATCGAATCCACGAGAACCAAGTGAAACACTACGAATTCTTTTGAATGAAATTAAGCTAAGATGGTAAAAATGATGTTGATTGCAATGACATATGTAAATAGCAATTTAAACGATGTGAAATCTATTAAAACAAGCGTTAAGTCTAGGGCGTTTCGCAGGAATTCAGAGATCATGAACCAGACAATTATTCAGGGAACGATAGAACGCGGTCTCAACTCAAACAAGAATGTATAATCAATCCACTTTCGTGGTCTCAACTACTTTATCTAGCAACCTAAGAATCTAAACTGTCGTTTGATCTTAAAATTCTAAACAAGCATTAACGAACATGTTTGATATGTTCACAAATTGCCTTAACATCAGCTTTCGTTGGTTAAGGACAATTTGCTCACCTATGTTTTATCAAGCAATCTATAGCACTTTTGATGAATAGATTAAACCCTAAATCAGAGATTAAGTGATCAATTTAATCTAAGCAATAAGAATGACAATAGGTGAAGACGATAATAATCCCTATCTATGTCTGATTCAATGATTCATAAACTCCGTTGAAAACCCTAAACTCAACTAAGGATCTACTCAGACATGGAAAGAATCAAAGCAATCGAAGAAGAAGAAAAACTCATGATAAAATAAAATAGGGTTCAAAAATCTTCTCAACGATTGAAGAGTCAGAGATTCGTCTCCCACGGCTTACAGAATTGCAGAAAACTAAAAATCTCAAAAGTATGGAAGAGTATGAAAAAGCTTAGCCTAAACAATGGCTTAGACTCGAATATATATCTAAGTCAAAACGTTGGAGAAAAAAACTGCAAAACCCTCTGAAAATAGGAAATTAAAAATTTCCTTTTTCTCGTCGAAAAATAGCTTGGATCGATCGATCCAATCTGGATCGATCGATCTGATGTTGGCACGATCAATCTGATCTTCTCATGTCGATCCAAAAGGTCCGGGTATCTTGGATCGATCGATCTAGACTTGGATCGATCGATCCAGTCTAGATCGATCGATCTGGTCTCATCAGGTCGATCCTAAATGTATACGATGTTTTGGCTGGAGCGTTGGATCGATCGATCCATATGTGGATCGATCGATCTGAGTCTTTTTCCGCCGCTTTGCTCTATTCCTTACTCCTTATGCTTCTTTTCTCATCCAAACATGTTATGGCCCTGAAATGACACTAAAACCATAGAAACGACTCGAAAAACCGTTAAAAACATATGTTAGAGTGGGTAAAAACGCAATACATCAGGTACCGGTAATCACACAAATTAAATGAGATGTGAGTTATCGGTAATTGGTCGATGGCGGAGGAAGAAGAGACGAGGAGAGGAGAACGGCGACGACTTGGGGTAACAAAAACGAGGAGAACGGCGGCGACTTGGGGTAACAAAAACGAGGAGAACGACGATGACTTGAGAAATCGGAAACGAGGAGAGCGGCGGCGGAAGGCGCAGGGGTCGGTGGAGCCAAGTCGGAGACGAAGCGGCAAGGAGGAGAAGATATGCGTTTTGTTCTCTACGTGAAAGAGGAAGAGGATCTAGGGTTAAAGATATTTAGTGGTCGAAAATTGGGTTTAGCCTATCGATCAAATTTTGACCAATCTTAACTTTTTTATTAAACAATGAGGTTAAAACCAATTTGGACTGAATATTTAAAAATTATGTATTAAATAAAGAGATTAGTAAAGAAATTAGTAAAGTTGTTAAACGGATGATCTATAATTTAACCCAAATCGTTAGAGCTTTAGGTAATTTGCGGATTTTTATAATTTCACATATTTTACTGTAAAATATTTTACATAATATATTTAGTAGAAATTGGATAAATATTCAGAGTTGATAACTAAAAACAAAAAATAACAAATTGAAGATAACAAATTTATTCAGAATCATGGTTGTTTTTGTCTTGACCATTTATTGACAATAGTTTTAATTGGTCAAAAAATGGTCGAAAGATGTTGACCAATTTTCGACCATTTTAAACTAAGTACAAACGGTTACATATATGATCGATAATTGGTTGGTAAGTTTTCGACCAATTAATGTCAGGTATTGTTCGTCAAAAATTATCGACTAATTTTTGATCTAATTTCGACCAAAAGTTGTTTTGATCGATATCTGGTCATAATTTATTGACTATTTATCGACCATTTATATTGGTCAAATTTTTTTGACCAATTATCGACCAATTCAATTTTTCATCATATTTTGGTCGAAAATGTGTCAGTAAATTTTTTGACCATTTTACTGGTAATAAATTTGGTCGAAAATCCACTTGTTTTCTTATAATGATGGTTGGTAATAGGCGTATAACGATCTTTCATAGTTTGCAACTTCGCATAAGCCAAAAGACTCATCCAAATATCTCTGTATTTGTTGTCCCGTTTTGTTCTACAGAATCCAATGTCCAAATCTTATATATATATATTTTAAATAAAAAAGTTTATATCCAAAAAGATTAATTAGTAGAATAATAGGTCAAGCATTTCCATTAAAAATATCTCAATAAGATTCTCAAAATGTATAATAAAATAATAATAATAGTATAATATTATAAAAATAATAATATAATATTTTTGGGTATTTCAAAATTTGAGAAACACACTCGAAAGTTTTTCAAATGAGCATTCCTCTGCTCACAAAAAAGTTCTTTTGCAGTACACTTACGGATTTTTTAAGTCACCAAGTATAACAAGATATCATAGGTCTTCTAACTCAGTCTATAAGAAAAGTTTGGAAACGGGTATGTATTTTTATATTATAAGGTTTTGGTACGTTATCAGTTCTTTACCTAGTCCTAGGTAAATGTTCGAATTCATTTGTAAATATCTGAATAGCCAAATATATCAAATTTGAAAACATTTTGTATATACGTACTCGATTATTTAAGTTTGATATTCTTGAAAAATTGAAATCTTTCAAAAATAAATTAAGGGCCCAATCCTCGGATAATGTTTTGAATAATTGAAATTATAATTATATTTAGCAAAATAAAATAAAATAATAATAATTGAAATTATTAGAGACGGTGGACCGTATCTGCTCACAGACCACTCGTTCTGATATTTATTTTTCTATAAAAAAATAATAAAAAAGGAAAATATCGGGTTGGTTTATTTGGGTTGCAACGAAAGTAAATGAGAAGCCAAGTGGGATTTTTTTTTGGTTTTAAAGATAAATAAATAGCACAACAAGTGTTGACGCCATTTAGACATAACACGATAACTCCAAGTGAGAGACATATATAGAGACAAAATGGGAAAGACAACAAAATCCGTGTTCATCATTGCTCTGCTCTTCTTGGTTATCTTCGGTAAGTTGAATCCATTGAATAAAAAGTTTTTTGAATCCAAAATGTATGGTTTCGATTGTATGTTTGCGTTTGTTTTTGAGTTTACATGAACTTATAATCTTAAGCAAAATTCACTTGTTAATTTAAAACGCAAAACAAAAAATAATATTTGTTGTACTCTGTAAAATAGTTTACGAGAAACTGAAAAAAGTGTATACATAATTTCATGTAAAGATATTTCATTTAAAACAATCGAATCGTACCCTATATATACATATTGTGGTTGCGGCAAGGTTTTTGTTAAAAACAAAACAATGGGGGTGATCCGGATTTTATTGCGACAAAGTTCACAATATGTAAATGGTATACTAGCCGGAGCAGGTGTGGTTGAGGCGGAGATAGAAACGAGGTTGCGCGGGTGTCCGGTAGACTCGGGCGGTGATCCGAAAATACTCTGTAACATTGTAGATCGAACACCGTATTGTAGTAATTGGTGCCGCATATACAAACGTGCAATTGGCGGACACTGTGTTGGATCTTTCCAAAAGATTAGATGTGAATGCTACATGTGCATCGGGGCGAACCTAAGCGATCACAGCTACACGCTTTAGCTCTTTGTTACAAGGTTCATGTTCTGTTATAATTGCATGTGTTTGTGTGTTTGGGTGTTTGTGTGTGTGTGTGTATCGTCATGTTCATGTGTGATAATAATACCATTATATAAGGTAAAATGTCCGGTGTGTAATGAGTAAAAAAAATTAGAATGTAATATTTTCGTGTAATAATGACATCAATGTGTCACGAAGCTCACGTCCTCCAACTATGTCATTTGGAGCCTTCACGTCTCGCTGCAAAAGACGGAAATAACCCAAATTGGTTGATGTGATCGAGTCATTAGTTTTTTCGTTATTCGCGAATTATTACTATCTTAGTGTTTTCTTTTTGGTTTTTTTGGATTTATAATGTTTAATAACTTTATGATTATTGTTAGATATCATATAATTTAATCACATTTTAAAACACGGTCAATTCAACCAGTATATTGGATCGAGGGTCAATGTCGATTTGCTGGGGGTTTTCCAGGATTTTCCAGATTTTTCTGGGTTTATAATTAGCGGGTTTTATCATTGGATCCAGACTAGATTAGTGACCATGTTGTCTGGTTTACCGATCCGACCACAGGTTCGGGCCGGGTCTAAAAATATTGGAACTAAGTTTTCTCCGTGGTTTAATCCGATAAAACCTCCGAAGTACTCTCTAACTTGGAGATGAGTCTCACAACCTAAATTTCATCTCTATATAAATTAGGCCTGGGCGTTCGGGTTTTCGAGTCGGTTTTGGTTCGGTTTTTTGGTTTTTGGGTATAGAAATTTAGGAACCGTTCGGGTATTTTAGATTTTCGGATCGGTTGCGGTTTGATTTGTTCGGTTTTCGGGTAGGCTTACTGAGAACCGGCTAATAACCGAAAATAGTCGGGTAATTTTCGGATTTCGGTTCGGTTCGGTTTTTTCGGGTAATCCGGATAATTTTCGGATATTTTTAAGTAATTTCAGGTATTTTTTGATATTTCAGATAATTTTCGGGTAATTACCCGAATATCCCCGAAATTACCCGAACTAACCGAAAAATAACAAAAACAAATTGTAAAATTTACCCGAACTAACTGGACATACCCGACCTATAACCGAAATATCTTTAGGTTATTTTATGTTTCGGGTATTTCGGGTACCATTCGGTTCTCGGTTCGGTTCCGGTTCGGTTTGGGTACCCGCACTTTGAAAATATAGAAATCGTTCGGGTATTTTAGGTTTTCGAATCGGTTTCGGTTCAGATATTTTTAAGCCGGTTTGGTTTAGTTTTTGGGTTCCGGTTAAAACGCCCATGACTAATATCTTATTATATAAAGCTTGATGCGTCAAACTTCGTAATTAACACAATTGTGACATGTGTCAGCCGATCAATCGGATTTTGACACATGTAATTTTTTTCCAATTAGATTTTGACATGTGTCATACAAATCTTATTTATTTTTAAACTTATATATTTGTATTTATCAAGTAGATTATAAAAATCAACATATATAAAAAAATTAATTAGTTTCTAATAAATAATTCATTAAAATAATTAGTTGATAAGCATGGTCTATTCCTTTAAATATTGACTTTATTATATGTCTCGGTTTTGTTTTTTCGTACAACCCTTCTTTTTTTCCCTCTTTTCCTTTACGTTTATTAAGATGAATTAGGTTTCAAAATTTTCTCATTAGAATATTAATTAATACACGTATAAATTTTTTTTGAGTTCAAATAGACTTAAGTTTACATATCCAAATCTTCAAAGATTATAATATTTTGCCTTTATATAACAAATTTTTGTGCTCTCTCAATTTTCTCACAAAAAAATTTTAAACTTCAATAATCTCTTCCACAAATTTTATTTCAGCTTTTTATTATAAAAAACCATCGATTACTCTCTTATTCGTTAAAAATAACATATCTCAATATTTTTCAATTAGCTTATTTTAGTAATTCATAAAAAAATGTAAATAAGCTACATATATACACGCTTACATATATTTTGATTTTAAATAAAAATAGCTATGACAAAAAAATCAAACATGTTTTCTCATTAGAATATTAAAAATACGTGTAAAAATATTTTAAATAGAATTAGGTTTACATACCCAAATCTTTAAGGATTATAATATTTCACATTTATTTAAACAATTTTGTACTCTCTCGATCTTCCCACCAAATAATTTAAAATTTCAATAACCTCTTCTAAATTTTTTGTTTCCAATTAGCTTTAACCACATGTCAAAATAAAATGTACAAGTATCATCATTATATTTTGAAATCAGACTAAAAATTTTACATTGTATTGTGGTTTTTTTAAAGACTTACCACTTAAAATTGATGTACGAGAAGAAAATTATTTTGAAAGTTTTTCATGTTGTGAAAATTATAAAAAATAAGAAACCAAGTGATGAAACACATATAATTTATTTTTCATTGGAAGAAAGATAATACTTGATTCCTAAGTGGAAAAAAAAAAATTCAAATATGATTAAAAAATGTGAGTAAGTCTAATTCAAATAAAAATACGTAAATCGATTTGTCAAGAGTTAAAAAAATTATATGAATAGTTACATAATAAAAATTAAACATAATTTATATAGGAATAGGAAAAAGTAATAATTTAAAAATATGTGAAAAAAAATAATCGAAAATTCAGTTAATATAAAAAAAATTATGAGAATCAAAATCAATAAATAATTTGTTGTTCTATGAGTGATTTCACATCGACATTTTCAATCTTATTTTATTTATTTTTACGGATCATATGATTTTATTTTTCATTTTTGTGGGGTTTATAAAATATTAAAGGAGTCAAATTCAACTAAAACATGAGAATAAATTCGTCAAGATTTTAAAAATGGATTAAAAAATAATATTAGTTCAAATAGAATAGGAAAACTAATCATTTGAAAGTATGTTATAAAATTTAATTGAAAAAAAAATAATCAAAGTAAATAAATAAAAGTTAGACTTCTGAATTAGCGTTCTCAATTTTATTTTATTTATTTTTACGGGTGATTTAATTTTAATTTCTACTTTTAATTGATTAACTTTTTTACATGTTATAAAATATTAGATTACAAACCCGCATATATGCGGGTTCTTTATCTAGTAAATAATAAAACGTAGATGCAAACACCCTAATTATAAGAATACGTATCAAATTGCAAAGGTGAAAAGAAAGTTGGGGCTCTAATGGTGAATAAACTGAAAAAGATGAGTTTTTTTTACAATGAAACGAAATACAAAAGATATCATCATGTAATGGTTGGTGTGTATTTCAAAATCATCATGCATTTAAAAAAGTTTCACTCTTCCTCTGACTCGAGACCTGGTATGTACTCTAAGCTCACGTCAAATACCACTGGACTGTTCGGTGCAACTCTGGGCCTCCCTGGAGCTGAGGTTAGACCCTTAGGAAACGCCAACTTACGGTGTAACATTCACATAACCAAAAAATTGCAGAAAGTTAGAAGCTCTGTTACATTAAAAATGAATGATTAGTATAATTCTTGATTAGCACTTACAGGCCCTGGAATGTAGAGTCTGCGTTTGCCACCAGCTTTCATGCTCAAGATTCCTTCATCAAGTCCCTTGATCACCTGTTAAAAGTATCAGAAAACTACGTTTGTGGCCCCAATAAGCCAATGTCGATGAATACTGGAAGATTTACCTGGCCAGACCCAACGCGAAACAGATATGGTAGACCTTTATCCAGAGAACTGCAATTGAGTGAATGTGACCATTTGATAGTAGATTCATTCAGCTAAGAAGATCAAATTGTTCGGTTTTTGTATATCACCTGTCAAAAATTTGCCCTGATGGAACCATAGCCACATAATTAGCAGCAACCTGCAAGAATCAAACATTTCAAAACCTATCTCTGCGATTACGGTTTCATCAACTATACATTGTCTTGATTCGGTTCCTTACCTGATAACCAACCGGGGGACTCGGGCCTGTACCGACTTTGATATCTTTATATTGAAGCCCCGATTCAGTGGTTACCAATGGAACCTATAATCAAAAACAACAGAAAATACTAACGTTGGTACAATCAATCCACAATGTCATGAATTAAGTTTATAAAGAGCCAAAAAGGTGTTTGTATAAAGAGCCAAAAAGGTGTTTGTGTGTGATCTCACCATACATTTTCAAGCTCTTTCTCGCATTCGGCTTCACAAAGTCTCGGTTTATCTTCTGGAGGCAAACCAGCTGCATAAGCCGCAAGAGAGTTCGTTGACAATCCTGATGACACTCCGAGTAGCAACAGCATTGCGTCTCTACGGCTACTGAGATTGATATTACAGCTTTTGTTTCTTGTTTCTGAAGCTACGATCATTCTTGTAGCTATACATTTTGATGTAATTGGATTCTTGAAAGTTAGAACATTTCTAGATGCTGAACCTAAAATACATAACAAGAATGTGTCAGATTCCAAAAACCCAACAGAAGTAAAACAATTGATGAGCAAGAAATCAACAAATCTAATTGCAATTATTCAAGCCATGGATGAAACATGTTCAATCAACAAAACCAAGAAAGATGAGATTTTTTTTTCTCTGAGAAAACAGATTCAGCAGATAAAATCTAAAGAAATGATAAAACCAGAATTCTAAAGTGGATAAGAACAGACAGAGAAATCTCATCTTCAAAAAGAAGAACAACCTAGAAAACAGATTGAGTAAGCTCATCAGGATCTTACCTAGTGGTAGAAGGAGAGATGGAGAAGAAGCTGCCATTTTTTTTTTTTTTCTTTAGCTCGAGTCGAGAAAATTGATGATTTGGCAATTGGGCAGGAGCGAACGATAGTTTAGTGGATAACGAAATCTCTCGTTTTGTTTGTGTGTTCGGTTCTTGCTGATTTGGCTCGTAATTTACAAAAAAAGTTTTGCCTTTTTTTTGGGGTAAGGGATTAGAACACAAAAACGTCAAAGAGTGGATCATCTAGAAGTTGAAACGGCAAGTAGTTCTCTATCCTACAACACATCAATATATTTAGTGGGGTTATTGGATTGTGGATTTTAATTAATTTTGAAATCCGAGCAAAATAACGTGTTATTGGATCATTGATTTTAAAATCAATATCAAAATCATATTTTATTTTATGATTTTTAAATCCTAATTAAAATAATGTGTTATTCAATGCTAAGGATTTACGTAAAGATTTGATTTCGTAGTGGATTTGGAATATAAAATCAAATCCGAGAAAAAATCTACGGATTTACAAAAATTTATAAATCATACAAAACGTCGTCGTTTTGCTCTCGCTTAATTTCTCCGACGGTTGAAAATGCTGCAGTTTTAGCATATCATATATATATTAATAGAGGAGACATTCACAAAAAAATCTTAGGTGTCGTTCAAAGAGCATTTTAGGGGACATGTCATTTAATTTAACCAATCAGAATATTTCAATTAAAACTTGATGATACAAATTTTAAATCCCAAACTAATACCCAAGTGCAAGCAATCAAGTAGTAATCGAGGTATCGAACCACAAGGAGTCCAGAATAACACATTAAGAATGCAAATAATTAATTAAGTTAAGCCAAATGATATTTTCGTGTTTTAAAATCATAATTACGAAACTAAGTGAAATAAATGAAATGATAATGCAAATGGAAGGCAAACCAAACCAAATAAGTAAACAAGCACTAAACAAGATCAAAGTAAGAAAATTAAGTATAAGCAAATTAAAACGCAAAAGTCAACAAAAGTCAACCGTAAAGTCAACAAACAAGAACTTGATCAAATGTGGAAAAGCATGGGCTTTGGACAAGCAATTGACTCGGGATGATCAATGTCTAAGTAATGATGCTAGGACTACAATTCTAAATCAATCACATGGCATGAAACACACAAAGTAGACTAATCTATTTCCATAACAATAATCCATTTACTAATCATTTAATTAAGCTAATTTCCCAATTGCAATTAAATGATCAATATTCATTAAGTATAAGTTCATATAACCAACTAAACATCTTAAGCATCAATTCCCATTGGTTAAGAATGAAAAGCAATGATTAAGGTTCTCCTAGACATTTTGTCGAACACCTTCCGGGCACAAAATGACCATGTTCTAAATTTTGATTGATCATTTAAAATCTAGCGCCATTAAGAACACCTTAAACTTTAGAAATCATGAGAACATAAGCCTAAACATCACTAATCAACCACTAAACATCCCTAATCTACTAATCCCAAAAACCCATTAAAAGACTACCCACTGCTAAACTCAAAGATAAACATAATAAAATACATAAACATAAAAGAAATGATAAAAGGTAAAAGGAAACTTCACTAAAATAATGAGAAATCCCAAGATTCAAACACAAATCACAAGAAAGGTTTGAAAACTCAAAAGAGAAATAGCATAGCAAAACTTAGGTATTTTTGTGTCTAAACATATATATATATATATATATATATATATATGCTAAAAAAAGGTTCCCGGATCAACCCGGGACAAACCGGAAAAGTCAACATTTTTTGGGAAAAGTCAAATGAGGTAAACTCACTCGGTGTAGTTTCACTTGGCTTCAAAACCGAGTGTAAAACACACTCAAAAACCAGTGACCTTTTGACATCTTCACTCGGTGCGTTTATACTCGGTTTTGGCCAAGTGAGAGCGTACTCAGTTTAGGCCACTCGGTCATGACTGATTGGTCATGTATCTTCGGCATTTCTTCATTTTCTTTGTTTTCTTTGATCGATTCTTCCAACTCCAATCCACTTCCTAGCCCTCCAATGCATCCTCTTAGCTCCAAGAACTCCAAAGTTACCTAAATCAAACCAAAGTAAGGACCAAAGTGCACAAATACATGTCCTAACTCTAAAATGCATCTAATCACTAAAATGAGACTAAAATGATCATAATGTATTGCAAATGCTATAAAGTCATAAATAAGAGATGACAAAGACATGAGTCCAATGGTGTAAAAACACCAAATATCAAAACTATATGCCATGGTGGAAATCTCTACATATTCTCATTAATTTTATAACATAAGTCCATTAATACATGTTTTACAAATTTAAATTCAACTAAATGTAATATTTTAGACTTACCATATCATCTATTTTTATTTTTTTCTTATATATTAACAAACTTTTTATTATTATATTTATAACAATATTATCTATTGTATATATATGTATTTAGATTAGTATACTATACAAATATTTTTATTATGATGTAGTCTATTATACATATTTAATCACACTTGCAAATATTTGTAAAAAAAATTTATTGGAAAACATATATTTTTCGTTTGTTATGTCCCACAAATTCATATAAATCTAAAATTTATCTGATTTATTGTATGCTCTATAATTTACACGAATGAAGATCAATTTTACACTTAAAAGATATTGAAAGAAATAACATTTGCATATGTTTTGATCAATTTTACACATAAAATATTTAAACTAATGGCATTAACAGATGCTTGATCAAAAGTATTCAACTTTATTACATTTAAGCACAATACATATCATTTATGTACATTTATAGATGTTAGAATTCATATGATTTGTCATACATGTTTAAATATTAAAAATTTATATATGTTAAAATCGATTAGTCAATATATTTAGTCAACTTGATATATATCTCCGTGTTTACATCTAGGATTCATGTCCTTAGATATAAACACACATATATATCCAAGTTCACAATGGCGTTGGCTTCCACGCTAAATCTTGATGGAACACCTAAAACCGGTTATTTTACTCCAATAATATAACACCTGAAACCGATTATTTTACTCCGATAATGTAAACTCCACTTTCTCTATATATGTATAACGTATGTTCTCTTTGAAATGCAGTTATCTACAATATATATCTTGAAATATATTTCCGCAAAGATAAGAATGTTGCTTCCTAAAAGAGTGCATTTTTTGTGTGTTTCCTATGAACTAATTAACCTTCACTAGTTTAATTTCTAATCATCATTAGTGGGAGAAATAAATCACTTGGGGATAAGTACGCGTATATCATGCACGGGAAGTTTTACAAGAGAGCACAATGAAAAAACTTCTAAAGCGTAAGAATCCATACCATAAACCCTAATCCAACTCTATTAAATTTTCTTTTAATTTTTTTATTAAAAATAATTAAATTCATACTATGTGTAGTCGATCTTGAGTTTTAAAAGACCACAAGTTAGAAAAATGGCCGTCTTGCATATTTGTATAAAAATGGACCGTTTTGCAAATAGAACTAACCTTGATATTTATAAAGCTGCAAGCTCATATTTAGTCTGTTTGGATTCAAGACCGGCCCAATATATATGTTTTCAAAGAGTTATATGTTTCATTTGGCGGACTCCTGATGTTGCATCAAGGCGATCCAGCTCATACTTTGAACTAGACCAGAGACTCTTCTTGCTGATAGGGAAGCTCTATGAGCCCCCACAATGACTTTTTTCGCATAATAAGAAACTAAAAGAGCTTTTAATTAAAGCCTATATTATGTCCAACCTCTGATATAAAAAATTGGCCGCTCTTAGACAGACATAGACGGCCAAAATCCCTCGGACTCCCTAATTTTTTACTTAGATATCTGATTAATATCTAGAATGATTTAGATATCTGATTAATATCTAGAATGATGGATCCGTGAAGAAGACTTCGTGGTTATTTCTAAGTCAAAGTCGATGCCACCTATAATTTTAATTAAGCCCATTCGTCATTACTTTTCCTTATATCCCATCCGTTACGTCAAACATGTTCAACTAGGGAAATCTCAAACAAAAAACGTCAAACTTTTCGCTTAAATTTAAAACACTGTAGCAAAACTCCATACTTAAATTTTTTTAACTATAAACATCTTGTAAGTTAATTCGCGTGTGCTGGTGTAGTGATATAAATTTTTAGGGCCAAGAACGTAAACTTGTTACGGTCCCACGTTTAATAATTTTATTGTTTGTGAACTTTTCGCGTGAGCCACTTGGATTTCGGCTTGGATGTTTTTTTACCCGTGATGGGCTTGCGAAAAAGGATATGCCCACCCTTATAGTTAGTCGGAGAGTTCGACGAAACTGTAGATCCCGTGCTAAATCTTTAAACAAAACATCTTCTAATATACTTTTTGTCCAATCAACATTCAAAGTGAAAATCAATACGGAAAAAACCTAAATAGTGCGCATTGGCACATGTCCACCATTAATTACACATATCTCAATTACGATAGAGCCCCCACCCTACAGGTCCCAATCAGGGCCAGGCAGCTTGATTTGACATACTTGCATGATATTCAAAAATGATCAAATTAGATTTTTTTTTAAAAAGTCGAATTTTCATTTTACGTAATACTTGGCATGATATTTTTCCACGAAAGTTCCTAACCGATACAGAGGAGAAAGGTAGATTATATTAAATAAAGTCTTCTTCTTCTTCTTCCTTTTTTTTTGTTTTTTCTCAAGTTAATGGCAGAGGGATTTCTGTTGATTTTCCTCCTTGCATCTCATTTCTTGGTCTCGGGTACGTTTCCATTCCGAAACTTGGGGAATCTTGGAATCACAATTTTTTGTTAATCGTTTTGTGTATTTGCAGTGATGTCTAGGAGCTTTACGATAGAGAACAAATGCGAAGACACTATATGGCCTGCAACCTACAACTATTCGGGATCACTCGATACAACCGGTATCGTTCTTAAGAAGGGGGAGACGCGTACCATAAATGCGTCATCGTCATGGATAGGTCGTTTCTGGGGTAGGTCGCTCTGCGCCACCAACTCAAGCGGGGCTTTCTTATGCGCCACCGGAGACTGCAGCTCCGGCGATATTGAATGCCTCGGTAACCCCACGCAACCGACGACTGTGGCCGAGTTTAACCTCTCTCCTGACGGTGGTGTAGACTATTATGACGTCAGCGTTATCGATGGTTACAACCTTCCTTTGCTTGTGACACCGGCGAACGAAAAGTGCCGAAGCATCGGATGCGATGTTGATATGAACAATACGTGTCCATCGGAGCTGATGATGAACATTAGCAGCACATATCCAATCGCTTGCAGGACCACATGTCAGAAAGACCAGTTGCCGGATCAATGCTGTGTCGGACTCTACGTCAATGAGGCCGTACCACCGGAAAAATGCAAGCGGACAATCTACTCGAACACTTTTAACCAATCGTGCCCAGGCGCTTATAGCTACGCCTACGACACTAATATCAGCACCTTCACATGTCCTTACTCCTCCAACTTTGCCATCACGTTTTGCCCGTCTAATCGCAACAAAACTAGGTAAATTACCTTCCACTCTTAAATCACTATACATGTGTACCAGACATGTGAACATGTAGCCTAGTGGTTTCTACTAATAATGTCGTTGTGTCATCCACATTCAAATTGGGTATAGTGCATGATGTTGACAAATAAAAAAAGCAAAAGGTTTTTTGGATCCATATATAAAATTACTAATCACTATGTGAAATCTATAGTGGGTAATAGGTTTGGATCAATATATAAAAAAAGCACAAGGTTTTTTGGATCCATATATAAAATTACTAATCACTATGTGAAATCTATAGTGGGTAATAGGTTTGGATCAATATATAAAAAAAGCACAATGAGTTTGAAACTTATATGTATATTGATGATATGTAATTAAGTTACTTGTTGGAGAATCAACAACAGGAGCCCAATGGGTGAGTCTCCATTAGCACCTCATACAAAAAATGGACATGTTGAAGCTCCCTTAGTGTCTCCACCCCGTAAGGAAACTCGAGCAGGAGCAAAACGTAAGTTTTTTTTATTTCTTCAACCTAGAAAAATGTATATAATTGTTTTTGTTAATCCAAGTCATAGTTTGATACATTTGCAGGAAAATCTCCATCGAAGTTAAAACTCATACTCGGTACATTTTAGCTTCAACCGTGTGACATTACTCTCACTTGTCTTGCTCATTAATTTATGATGTATATAACACCTAACTTTCAGGCTTGTTCTCTTGTAGGAGTTTCATCAGCTTTAGCTATAATAATCATTATTGCGATTGTGATAAAGGTGAGAGAAAATAAGATGAGAAAGAGTGATTGGAATGAGAAGAACATCGAAGCAGTTGTAATGTTAAAACGATTTAGTTATGCACAAGTCAAGAAGATGACTAAATCATTCGCTGATGTTCTTGGGAAAGGGGGATTTGGAATTGTATATAAAGGGAAGTTACCAGATGGCACCCGAGATGTTGCGGTGAAGATCTTGAAGGACTCAAACGAGAATGGGGAAGATTTCATCAATGAAGTAGCTAGCATGAGTAGAACATCTCATGTTAACATTGTATCTCTTCTTGGATTCTGCTATGAAGGAAACAAGAAAGCTATAATATATGACTTCATGCCGAATGGATCCCTCGACAAATTTATCTCCGAGAAGATGTCAACGAAGATGGAATGGAAAAGGTTATACAACATTGCGGTAGGTGTATCTCGTGGCCTAGAATACTTGCACAACCGTTGTATATCGAGGATTGTACATTTCGATATAAAGCCGCAAAACATACTCATGGACGGAGAGTTTTGCCCCAAGATTTCGGATTTTGGACTTGCTAAGCTATGCAAAAATAATGAAAGCATTATGTCAATGCTAGACGCGAGAGGAACGGCAGGGTACATTGCCCCAGAAGTGTTTTCCAAGAATTTTGGAGGAGTTTCTCATAAGTCGGATGTGTATAGTTATGGAATGGTGGTTCTTGAGATGATTGGAGCAAAGAACATAGAAAGAGCTCAAAATGCTGGATCCAACAACACTTCAATGTATTTTCCAGATTGGATTTATAAGGATCTTGAGAAGGGAGAAATCATGAGTTTTTTCGCAGATCAAATAACCGAAGAAGAAGATGAGAAGATAGTAAAGAAAATGGTATTGGTGGGTCTGTGGTGTATTCAGACCAATCCATTCGATCGTCCACCAATGAGCAGAGTCGTTGAAATGTTAGAAGGAAGTCTAGAAGCTCTGGAGATTCCACCTAAGCCTATTTTATGTTTACCCGCGAAAACTGTTCAAAGTGATGGTGAGATTCAAGAGACTTCAAGCTTCTCGAAACCAGGTGAAGATACTTCACACTATTCCGAAGAAGCAGATCAAGATATTGCAAAGAGAATCCAGATAGCTTAAGATCTTACTAAACCAAAGCCGGCAAGTAAGATCTTGAGATCTTTTTACGGGTTTCTTTGATGAATTCCAAATTAGATTTTGTTATTATTCACCACTAATCATTCATGTGGAAATGAAAAACCAAAATATTTTAAGCTAATTACAATAAGAGATGATGTTTTAGATGCAGACATGAGACATCTCAGACATCGTTGTACAAAAGATTTTGGAAGAGTGACATGTGACTTTAAACTCCTCGTACCTAGCTAAGCCAACTTGCCATATATTTTTCCACCGTTTCACAAACATTGTCATTTTATTCTCAGACTTTATTTTCATTTCACAAAAAATGTCTTTAACGCAGAATTTTGATTAAAAATCCAGTTTTGATCATACTGTTTAAATGTATTATTAGAAAGAAAAATTTATTTAGTGTATTAATAAGAAATAAAATAGAACTTCTAATTGTTTTATTAATGTGTGAAAATGTGTAAATTTTTTTTTTTTTATGAAATGTAAGGAGTGATATATATATTTCTTAATTTAAAATGCATACTTTCGTGGGCAAAATTAGGTACATTGAATGCGCTCAACTAATCTCAAGAGATTTTTTTTTTCGAAAAAGTTTGGTGGAATTGAACTGGACTCAGTCCAAGGAAAACGAGATCTGAAGTAGGGCGGTGGGGTCTTGCATTTTTGTTCATCATTTATTATCAGTTATAAAATAATTTAATCAATAATAAAATAATTTATAAAATTTAAACAGTCAAAAAATAATATTAAAAATTAATTAATTATATATAAAAATTTTAAAATATCATTTAAAATAAAATAAAATAAAATAAAATAAAATAAAATAAAATAAAATAAAATAAAATAAAATAAAATCTCTAAAACTTCACATAGTGAAGTAATATATATATATATATATATATATATATATATAAAGTTATAATTTTTCTTTATTAAATTAAATTAATTATATATATTTTTTGGAACTCTTATTTTTGATATTTTAAGCACACTAATACTATGCTTTGTATTTTTGAATGCATTTAAATATATATATATATATTTATAAATTCATTACTACAATTTTGATCTCTTATTTGTGGCATTAACTATAAAATAGAGATAACTATAAATCATTTTATTAAGTTTTTAAATTAGTGTGCATTCAACTACAACATCTTATATATAAATCCAAACGGAAGAAATACGGCAAATGTCACTTTAAAGGTTACTACAACATCAATTTTTGCTTATGACAGAGGGAACACATTGAAACCCAAACATAAGAAATACACATCAGAGAGATTAATTTGTAAATTGTTCTATCTCACTTCTCATTTTGCCTTTAAACACTTACGTGCCACGTCACATGCCATGTTCACATATGCGTTGAAAGAGCATATTAGCAAGTGATGTTGGCGCCAGGGTCTACACCAAGTTGTCCACAATAGTCTCTATAGTACTTAATCCTTGCACTGACCGCACCCGGATTTCCACCGTTACATTCCATACCGTTGATGGCTTTAATGGTGGCTCCAAATCCTTCACCCAGTACCAACCTTACGTTATTCATCCAAAACCACAGACCCGTCCTGAAAGCCACAGTTGAGTTGCTACCCACTAGCTCGGGATTTCGTAGGATGTCAAGGCCGAGACTCTGGCCACATGCTCCGTAGTTGTAGTTCCATGCTAGTTGGAACGGACCACGACCGAAGTAGCCTTTACCCGGTGCACATGGATATTGCCTGTTGTTTTCGTCGCAGTAGTCACGTGACGCTCCGTTTACCTCCTCTATGTAGCAGAAATCTAAACGTGTAGATTTATATGAGATCAATAGTTGATTTTAAAAAAAAAAATTCTTTCAAAAATATAAAAATAGTATTTCTATACGTAGAGTCCTATATATATATATGGTAGAATTGTAACTATAAAATATGTTTTGTGTGTGAATAGTCGGAGACTAAATCATTAGATATTTCAATCATTAACTGATCATAATTTACTAAATTTTATACGTAGCCGATTTCAGACCTGGGTAAAGTCTAGATTTTTCTTGGTATACCGAGGAAACAAAAAACAAAAAAAGAGAAAGAGAACTTATGGAAAGGACTATTCTTACGTACGTTGGGTCTCGTGGGTGAAATGAGCAAACATGGTAGCAATTTCACGACTAGTAACGGAATTAGCAAATTTGGGGAAAGTATTGGCAGCGTTAATGAAAGAATCACGAGTGTAGAATCTTTTTCCGGAGCAGCCATTACCGGTTTGGTTGATAATGCGGTCAAAGAAAGCTTGTGTCACAGTCATGTCAACCGCCACCGCCGGCTCTTTACTTACTCTGCAAGGACCTGATCGACATTGGGAACCACAATAAGAGTCGGAGCTACCACAATAACCGTTTACACTGCAGCATAGGATCGGAGAGCAGCCGCAGTACTGCGACTTGGCGGTTTCGGAGTAGAAACCGAAGAGACAGATGAGAAAAACTGAGGAGATTTTTGTGAGAATCATGTTTTAGTTGTATTGTTTGTGGATGAAAAATAATGAAGACTAGAAGAGGTAGTCAATTTATTGGACAAGTCAATCGGAAGTATTATTATTAATATTTTTTTTATGTATTTGTGATTATTTAACACACGGCTTTGACTCTTCATTTTTCCTCAAAGATAATATGGACTTGTAATTTAATTTTCCATTTTTTTAACGAATAAGACGAATATGGATTTGAAAATCAAATAAATGAAATCAAATAAATACATTATAAAATTAATAAAATTGGCTTATACTAAAATATTGTGCTATAAACAAAAAAATAAATAATTATTTTTTATTTTCTTTTCGAAATGTTCGGATTATTCGATAATTTATTTATTTTATTTGATTAAAAAACAATTTATAACTTATGATTATAGTACGGATAGACACATGAATAAAAGAAATTGATTATTTTACAATAGAAACATAAAATATTAAATTTTTAACATGAAATCATTCTCAAATCCATTAAAATCCATTATGAAATCAAATTCATATTTAACTCTTTGATATTGAATAACACTTGATTTTAATTTGTATTTAAAAATCACAGATTGAACAACACTGGATTTTAATAAGGATTTTAAAATCATAGATTAAATAACACATGATTTTAATAAGAAAACTTGCTAAATTATGACAAATTAACTCACCTATTGTCCCAATAAATTTTTCCTCAATTTTTTCATTTTTTTCCTATATTACACTTAATCAAATGTAAATAATTAAAAATAAATGATTTTCAAATATCAAAAAAATCGGAAAATTATAAAAATAGAAAGAATAATCCATCTGAATATATTGAAATATCGTTTTTGGAAAAAAAAAATTAAAAGATATTTTTTTTTGTTCTAGAATTCACATTCTACTTCTACGATAGTTCTACGAGTGAGAAGAATATTTGTTATGCTTTTTACTCTATATCTACCAAAGGTAGAATTTGAATTATAATGCTTGCTATGTGTTCTAATATTTGGTAGAATATGTTTTCTATCCTTTGTTCTAAATACTACCAAATTATAAACACGCATTCTACGATTCTCTCTATTTTTTACCACGTTCAGAATAAAAATTCTACCGTATTTTCTATCTTCTAAATATAGGATCTAACAGTTAGTGAATATTCTCTCATATTTTCTCATATCTATTTTTCAAAAACGACTAGAAAAATTTCCACGATTATTCGGCGGGATCTACATATTTCATTATGTAGAGAAACAATGTAGGTTGATTTCCTTAATATTATGATTATCTAAGAATCTTGCAATCTTGATTGGATACGATCTGGCTGTTCGTAGCTAATGTTTTCACTTTTCAGCCTTTCGTTTTAAGACCAAAGACAGGAAACTGCGGTAAATCACCTAAACTGTTGACCGACTAAACATCTCACTTTGATAAAGCTTTAACATGTTTTACAACTATTTGACCAAACATCAACATGCATGCATACAAAGAATTTTCACAAACATTAAAATGAAATATTTTATAACCAAGCCTTGCAACTAAAACTTGTTTACCAAAAATGAAATATTTTTCTCATTACACACAAAAAAATGAGAAAAAAACTTCAAATTTAAAATGCTTGGAAAAATGATAATTCAACAAGAAAAAGACATGGCTAAGGTTAGTTAACTTATAACAAAAGAGAAGCTGTTCTTTAAAAATTTGTTGGTATATAACTAAAACAATAGATTCTTGAGGACTAAAAGGGCAATCATTATGAAGCAAAGTATAAGGAGTATCGTCGCACATTTCACCATTGCTCCTTTTCTTTGTGTTCTCTCCGCCTATTCAAAAATATAAAATATGTCTATGTGAGTCCTCTAAGATCTCACAAAAAAAACATGAGTTTTTGGTAAGGAATCAAACCTTTGGTAGTTTTTTATAGCCTTCCTCGACTGATGTAGAAATATTTTGGATATTGTAGTCTATCCGATCAACTATTGTGCTCTAATTGGTACAAGTACACACAAAACCCTACTTGTTGAGAGAGAAAAACAAGCTTTGTATATAGTTTATGTATGTTTATATGCTTAAATGAGCCAGCTTGAAACCTGGTCAATCACAAGAGCTGATATGTCCTTCATTATCTGTGCAAGGTCATTCACAAACCCCAATACCTAGAGAGAAATCTGAAGTTAATCACCACTGGAAAGTAGAAGCAGCTTCTTTAGAAATGGTAGGAGTAACAGCTAATACCTGATGTATCTCTCTTTCCCTTTCCGCGGAGACATGTTGGCCTTTCTTCAACTTGTGTTGAAGACTAGTGATTCTCATAATATAATTGGCAGTTGAATGAAGGCAATGATTAATCAATTGGGAAAACAAAATCTACTTGATACCCATAAGAAGCGTTTCATAAGTTCTAAGTGATTTCTTAGTGTGATGATATATCTTACAGAGGAACTAAGAACTTACCATCCCACCAAGGTCATCTTCTTTCATCCAGTCGCGACGTCTTTCCATCGAGGTTATCTACTCCATCCTGACCCTATGATTTGAGAATCCAAAAATAAATAAGAGCATCAAATTAAGGTACATGCCTGTCCCAAGAATCAAGTTGTTTCATGAAAATAAGGCAAGTACCTCTTTCTTACATATTACGAACTGATAACGTCAACTACATTGGTAATGAAAAGAAGTTCTCATATGAGAATGATTAAACCCAATTTTCCCTCATATCAACTACATCACAATATTTATGTGATTATCTAAATATAGTTACATATATTCACAAAATAGCTATCTATTTAAAAACATAGTTAACTATATTCATACCATAATTATTTACTATGTTGATTTCAGAATATAGTTGACTACATAAAAATGTTGTTTTGTTAAATTAATTCAAAGAAAAAACGTTTTTACATCAGATGCATCCTTAATTTGAGTTTTAGATTAAATAAAAAGGAGAAAAAAAATTTCTTCCACGTTATCTAGAGATAGCAAACCAAGCTTGAAGCCCCTCCTCGTATCGCCGATCACATGTGTTTCGGATAGAGACGAGTTGGTTTCTCACTTGCTTGTCGATGAATTTGATGATGCGGCTGGGAGGGGTTGGCATCTCACCATGCCGTTGCGCGTTACGTTCCCTCCAAATGGTATGGATCGATGTTTGAAAGATGTATCAAGGCAGAAAACTTTAAATACGAGAAAAATTCGCTTCGTTTATGTAATTAACAATTGCCTGCCAATCTGTGGAAGCGAGTGTTGAGAAGTTTCCTTGCTAGGGTGGACCAGATTTCAGAGGAAAATCTGCATGAGAAAAATAAATGATCTCTCGTCTCCATGAGATCATAACACATAACACAAATCGAGCTAGCTCCGGCATTCCACACACTCATGCGGTCCCCTGTCGATAGGCGTTTATGCATCGCTAGCCAAGTGCAAAACCAGTATTTTGGTGTCGCGTGAGTGAACCAAACTCCTTTATACCAATTGACTTTAGATTTTGTTGTCCGAACATGGTTCTATGTGTCCTTTGTTATGAATGATGGTTTAAACTTGTCTCCCTTACCTCTCCACTTAAACACATCCTTCGATCCCAACACTCGTCGTTCCCCTTGGGTTTGGAGAGCATCTTCAATGTCATTTAGAACCGAAATTCGGTGTCTTCGCCGTCTCCGTGTGCTCCACGCTTCAGCCACCGTAGCGTTTTGTTTGATCCCGATGTCAATAACACCTCTCGGCCCCACAGTGTCGGACAAACAACCCATTTCTGACCACTTATCATACCAAAAAGAAGTTGTTGTAATAATTACTTATTTAAACAAACATAGTTACTATTTGTCAATACAAAACAACTATGTGGGTATATAGTTTGTTTTATATATAGTTACTTATAAAGTTTACTTATACTGAATATATAAAGAGTTATTTACGTATACATACATTTTTAATATAAAATATAGGTAACTACATGTAAATATAACAACTATATTAAGGTATAATTAGCTATAATGTGGATGTATAGTTAAAAATATAGTTAACTATACGTATATATAATCAATACATGAATGTTTAGCTAAATACTTTTGAAATTTAGGTAACCTACATGTAAACATAATCAACTATATTAATGTATAGTTAGCTATAATATGGGTCTATAGTTAGAAATATAATTAACTACATCTATATTAGTTATTTTGTGTATCATTAGCTAGTTTGTTTTCAGAATAAACTAAGGGTATAATCGAAAATTCACAAAAAAAAATGTTACTTATTAAATTTCAGATTATGATATGTTAGATGTTTAATTTTATACCAAATTATTATTATAGCGCACAATTTCCCTTTTATTAAACCATTTCTTTTTTAATATTTTTTTGTTAAAAATAATTTAAAAATTAACAAAAAACCATTGTTAACATTAATCAAGGACAAAAACATATATTTTTTTAATTAAATCATAATGGGACAAAGCTATGCATAGAAAATTTATTAGGACAATAGAAAATTGAAAATCAATTAATCAATAAACCCCTATAGAAAAAAGAAAAAAAAGCGCTCAATTTTTGGACGGAGCAAATAACGAATTTTTTTTTTTAAGATCAATCTGTACTTAGAAAATAATAATTCTATGGCAGAGATACAAAACTTGTTTTTCTTACATGAACAAAACCAATAAACTATATTTTTACGGAAGAATTTTAAAAATACCATTTTACAAAAATACCACAATGAGTTGTCAATTTTTAAAAATGCCACAAATTAATGATTTTATAAATTCTAAATTTTTAAAAGGATTTTGACCATAACAAATTCTAAACCCTAAAAACTAAACCCTAACATAACATAGTTAACCTAAACATCAATGATATTTTGAGTAAATAATGGTATATTTGGAACAAAAACTTATTTTTAGGGTTGAAGTAGTTATACACTGAAATATTATCTCACATTTATCAACAAAACAAAAAATTGTTGCCATTTACACTTTATCAGAAACATCATTAGATTTATCTACCAACAAAGCGAAGATATCCTGACCAATTTATTAAAGAGAAATTTTTTAAAATACCACTAAAATATGTTTTTGTTCCAAACATGTCATCACTTAATTTTTTTCCAAAAATACCACTAAAAATTTTATTTTTCCAAAAATACCACAAACACTAAAAATGAGTTTTAAGAGTTTATAATTTAAAATTTTCGGTTTGGATTTAGTATTTTGGGTTTAGGGTTAGTTTTTAGGGTTTATGATTTAATTTTGAGGGTTTAAAGTTTATTTTAATTTTGTGGTATTTTCGAAAAAAGAAAACTTTTAATTGTATTCCTGAAAAAAAAAACTAAGTAATAGTATATTTAGAACAAAAATTTATTTTTATGGTATTTTTTATAATTATCCTTTATTAAATAACAGATTTAACTAATTCAACTATTTCTTCTACAAATCAGTGTATAATATAATTTCTAAATCATCGGAAACACTATTTTAATCTGTAGAGCATTCTTGAACATATTTTCTTTTAACAGTTTCATTTTGCCAAACGGTATATATAAGAAGTTCAAAAAAATGACCTTTATTCATTGAGTCTATTGCTATTTTTGTGCTTTATTGCCATTAACACCATCTACATGTAAACCAAAAAAACCTTATTCAGTTTTATTTGGGATATTTGGGAAGCATTACAAGAACTCAGAGCGTGAAGGAAAAACTCTTAGAAAGTAATAAGAGTCCTAAATCCTTAAATGAGACTAATAGTTTCTTATACTATGTTCTTGTGTGTTTTTAAAGAGTTATATGCTTTGTTTGGCGGAACGTTGCTTCAAGGCGATCCAGCTCATATTTCTCACTTTGAACGAGACCAGAGACTCTTCGTGCTGACAAAGAAGCTCTAAGAGCTCGCCATGACTTTTTCGCATAATAAGAAACACACAGGGCTTTTACAGCTTACATTATGTCCAATCTCTGTTATAAAATCGGACGGGCCTAGGTGGATCTAGGCGACCAAAATAACTCGGGGATTCCGATTTTGGCCAAATCAGTCAACTAAAAGTCAACGATTTTTGGACATATGCATGCGTTCGATTATCAACTCGTAAACTTTTGAACATTGTGACTAACTATTAACATAGCTGTTGGTTACCGTTCTGCTCGGTTTCGTGACACGATTCATTAAATATTGCGCTAATTTAACGCATTTGAGTTAAAATCGTTCATTTCGTTACATTATCAATACAACATTAGTATTATAAGATATAGTTTCTCTTATGCGATCTCTTATTCTTATATTTCGACATTGATTGTTTCGGATGGATAGTGAGAAAACCTTAACAAGAGAGTTTATCTCCAGGTTCGACTCCAAGCTTGCTACAATAGTCTCGGAAGTACCCAATCCTCTTGGCGACGGTGACAGAATCTCCTCCGCTACACTCCATACCATTTATAGCCCTGATGGTGGCGCCAAAGCCCTGGTTAAATTTCCCGCGAACATTAGTGGTCCAGAACCAGAAAGCGGTCTTGAAGGCAAGAACTGGATCTTGAGCCACTTTCTCTGGGGAAGCCAATAAGTTCTCGTTAAGGTCTCTGCCACAAAGACCGTAGTTGTAGTTCCAAGAGAGCTGGATCGGACCACGACCATAGTAACCCTTTCCTTGTGCACATGGGAAGTCTGTGTTACCTCTGTCACAATAGTCCTCGGCCTTGGCTGGTCCATCGATTTCCTCAATGTAGCACATGACTGCAACGAGGTATAACCAAATTGTTACAAAAACGAATCCTAGTAGTGGACATAACCAAAACCAAACCGAAATAACGAAATGTCTAAAATCTTGAGAGGTTTTACTTACACTCTGTTTCGTGGGTGACGTGAGCGAAGAACGCAGCGATCTCGCGTTTGGAGATGGAAGAACCGAAGCTCGGGTAGGAATTGGCTGCGGCAATGAAAGCATTGTGAGAGTAAAACCCTTTACCAGCACAATTATCTCTTGCTTGGCTTATTATCGAGTTAAAAAACTCAGGTGTCACCGTTCCTTCAAGCGAAACAGCATCTCCGCCTCCACTGTTGCTGCCGCCGCCATCACCACCACCGCCTTGACAAGGGCCTTCACGGCAGCCGTCGCCGCAGTAATCGTCGGTCTGACCACAGTAACCCCATTGGCTACAGCAGAAATCAGAGGCACAGCCACAGTTCTGAGAGGTTACCGGTTTGGAAACGGTTAGGATCAAGACAAGGAGAGTTGTGAGAAAAAAGGATAATGTGTTTTTTCTTGTGGTTGTTTTGGCGTAATTCGCCATTGTTTTTTTCTTCTTGTTGTTTGTGTTTGTGCGTGAGGTAGACAGAGAGGTATGTTAGGTTGGTGTTTTATAGTGGAGATTAAGCTGGTTGGGACAATGAAGGAGGAGTAAAGACGATTGTTGGATCCGTGAAGAAGACGTTGTGGAAAACAAGTGTTTTATAATTTCCAAGTCAACGTCAACTCATGTAGACTTTTGGTTATATCCCATTCGTTACGTACGTAGGGAAATTTCCACACAAACATCATAAATTTCATTTAAATCTAATAAAATTGAGAACCAATATATTTTCTAAACTATTGACAAAAATTAATATTTTTTGTTACCTATAAAAATTTGTAAGATAATTTTTTTAAAGAAAAATTATCAGCAATAACATGGCCGGGAGAAATTTAAAGAAATATTAATATTTATGTAGGTCTGTAAAAAAACAAAAGAAATTTAAAGAAGAAAAATATATTTCATCAATTACAAAAACAACTAAAATATGGTCTTATTTATTTTTAGAATATGATCTCAATCGATATTTGTAGTTTACAGATTTATATTAGCATTGTCGCTATATTATAATCCAAATTTAAATATAATAATATGTATGCGCGAGTTATAGAGAGATGATAAAAAAAAATCGGTTTCAATCATGCGGATCTAAAATCAATTTGATATGAACTCATTAGCAAAAACTTCTATTTAGCTGAAAAATCGAAAACAGAGAAAAAGATGACACAAGAAGATTTAAAATTCAAGATTTTGGAATAATATCAAATTACACCAACAATTCACTATAATCTCCAGAGAGAATACATAACATAGATCATCATCATCATCATCTCACAATCATAGACATTGAAATACTTCTGGAAGGTCATTGCCTTATGTGTCAGACTTTAGTCCAATCAATATTTGATAAAATATTGATGAAGCTTTATAAAGAAGAAAAACATAAATGTGAACTGGAATTTATATTATTTAAATGTATTTCACTACAAAAAAACAAGACAATTTCGGACGGATTTTGAGCCGTCTGAAAATTCAGACCGAATTCGGATGGATTTTAGATCGATTTTCCATGGCTGAAAAATCGTTGAAAATCGGTGGAAATTTTCCGACACACATTAAAACCATTGGAAATCTGTCGGGAAAATGGTCGGAATTCTGTGGAAATTTATTTCCGTCGAAAACCGGAAGGAAAAAGATAGCAAATGTACCCACAAACCATATTCTCTAGAAAATTCGTGAGAAATTTTTCACGGATTTTCGACGGCTTGCATATTCCGTTGGAAATCCGTGGGAAAATTCCCACGAATTTCCTAGGAAATGTAGTTTAGGGTTACAAAATTCAATCGTATTATTTAGAAAACCATAAATCTACAAGGTATGTTATATATAAGATATATTTGATCAAATAATATGATAAACATTTAACTTTCTTACATTTTGGAGTGACATAACTTCTACATAAGAGTTTCAAAACTTCTAGTCTAAGTTTTAGTATCCATCACTATAGTTATTTTTTGTTTGAGTATAAATGTTTTGTACATTACACATACATAAGTTTAAACATGTTATAGTTGGGTGATGATATTGTTCTTTCAGTATAATGCATGCTCACATCATTTACATTAATTTTGCATACCATATACCCTAAACCCTAGGAAATCTGTGGCAAATTTCCCACAGATTTTCAAAGGCTTAATATATATATTTTTTTTTAATTAATTGCCGTGGGAAATCCGTCTAATTTGCCGTTTGACCAGCCAATCAGAAGGCATGCAAATAAAATAAACCGTGGAAAATCCGTCGGAAAGTTCAGACGGATTTTGGATTTTGACCGCCAAAAATTTTGGAAAACCGCCAAAAAGTTTTCATATATTTTGATTTTGCGGTAAATTTTAGAAATTAAGACGGATTTCCGACGGCTTTTTCCATCGGAAATCCGTGAAAAAATCTCAATAAGTTATAGAGAAACGATATTTTCCCCTTCATTCTCAATTTTTATTTCTCTCTCTCTCTAAATGTTTTTCCTCCTTCTTCTCTCTAGATTCTATCGAAAATATGTAAGTTTTGTGTGTTTTATTTAGTAAATTGCTTGTTTCATATATATAACTTGATAGATTATAGGTTTATGAATGTGATTTTGTTACATTAGGTGGTTTAGATATGGTAATGGTGAATTTATGTTGTAAACTTGTGAGATTTGTCATGATTTAGTATTGAATTGTTGTTTTAGTTTACAAAATTCATTTACATATTGTCAATTTTAGTTTTTTAATTGTAATCATAATATTATAAAACCTTTTTATATATTAAAAACGTTTTTGTATATTAAAATACATATATACATAATTTTGATATATTATGTAATTTATTAACATGTAAAAAACGTTAAAAAATTAGATAAAGAAATAATTTTTAATTTTTAATTTAAATAACGTTTTTCAAATTATCTCTAGTGAAACTATTTATTTTTAAAATTAAAAATCGATTTTCAATATATATATATATATATATATATATTTTTTTTTTTTTTAAATTATTTATAAAACATTTTTTAAAATTATATTTTAATTACCGATGATTTAGAACCGACGGACGGATCTATCAGAAATTCGTGCGAAACAGCCATTTCCCACGAATTTCCAACTATTTTGGCCGTCCGAAATAATATTTTTTCTTGTAGTGTTTGTTTCTTCAACTGAAACCAGACATCTACTATGAATGGTAATAGCAATTGGGATGGCCTATTAGAACGCTCCAATATGGTTTACGTATGTGTGTATATATGCAAACTGCTTTGACCACCGCACCGTTTACTATTTGAACCATAAATTAGGGTTGGACATAATTCTCGTCTCATTTCTGGCCAGTTTCGTATTTCCGTTCCATATAAAAATGGAATATCAAATGGTATAAACTATTGATTTCCGTTTGGAAATGGGACGGAACATATAGTACCAATTTACCAACTCTTGCCAACATACCAAAACAAATACCGTAAATGTCAAAATCAAATATTTTATATTTGTTTAATCGATTTATTAATTTATTTCTACAAGATTATTACAACTTCTTCACATTACTTTTTATTTCAACTTTTAACACTGCCACGTCACGTGTATGTTTCAAAGAGCTTTTTAGCAAGTGATGTTGGTACCAGGGTCTACACCAAGCTGCCCACAATAGTCTCTATAGTACCTAATCCTTGCATTGACCGCACTTGGATTTCCACTGTTACACTCCAAACCGCTAATGGCTTTTATGGTGGCTCCAAATCCCTGGCTCAGCACAGGCCTCATGCTCTTCATCCAAAACCACATAGCCGCCCTGAAAGCCACAATTGGGTTACTACTGACCAGCTCGGGCTGGCGTAGGAGGTCGAGGCCAAGACTCTGGCCGCATGGTCCGTAGTTAAAGTTCCATGATAGTAGGAACGGACCACGACCATGATACCCCTTGCCTGGTGCACATGGATATTGCCTGTTGTTCTGGTCGCAAAGGTTTTGTGACGCTCCGTTTATTTCTTCTATATAGCAAAAGTCTATACGTATAGATGCATAAGAAACAGAGTAGTTAATTTAGGACATGGACCAACTGAGATAAAATATATTTATGATAATATATCCCAAGATTTAAGATTTAGTGACTTTAGTCTCTTACGTCTTAAATAAGGATTGTTACAAACATTTAAATGTTATATGATTTTTTAGTAATTAATTGTAATTTTCAACCACTATAGATGCAAAGGCAACGAAACTGTTTTTTTTCTGATAACGAGAGGGTGATACAAATTTTTACCATACGATTAATTTTTCGAGGTGAGTGTAGTTGTCGAGTAGTTCACTCGCCAGATTTTTTAATTGGTATAAAAATGACATAATTTCGACTAACCAAATGAGACTGGTTAGATATATAATTCCACGCTCGAGAGAAATTAATCCAAGACTTAGACCTACAAGGCAATTACTATGTAGAGTATTATACTCATGTTTTCATGTCACAATTTACTAAGATATATAGCCGTTCTTGACCAAGATATATGTATAGATTTGAACCAAAAGAAATAGAACCGAGAGAAAAAGGATTCTTACGTCCGGTCTCGAAAGTGAAATGAGCAAACATGGTAGCAATTTCACGCCTAGTAACGGAATTAGCAAAGTTGGGGAAAGTATTGGTTGCGTTAATGAAAGAGTCACGTGTGTAGAATCTTTTTCCGGCGCAGTCATTACCGGCTTGGTTGATTATGCCATTAAAGAAACCTTGTGTCACAATGCTACCGACCGAATTAGCATCGGCACTGCCTCTACAAGGACCTGATCGGCACGTAGAACGACCACAGTAATCCATGGTGGTACCGCAATAACCGAACTGGCTGCAACAGAGGTTTGGGGCGCAACTGCAGTTTTGAGACTTGACGGTTGCATAGTAGAAACCTAAGAGGCAGAGGAGAAAGATTAAGTTTTTTGTGAGAGCCATTTTTGGGTTGTTGTTGTTATTGTGAGAAGAGAAGAGTTTGTGAGGCTTTTATATAGAGAGATACTGGGTAGATTGGTCATTTCAGTGGGATGTGGAATCAATGGTGATTTTTTTTTCTTCTTCCAATTATTTAACAATGGCTTTGACTGTTAGTCTGCCGAAGATTATTATATGGTCTAGCAATTGAATTTCCTTTTTCAAATAAAACAATTTTGGCATATAAAATTTAGTAATTTAATGATTTGTATTCCTGTCGCTTCTGATATTTAAGCTGGATAGAGTTAGTTTATGAATTTTAAACGACAAAACGAAGTAATATGTTACATTTTGTAATGATTTTCCTAAGTGAAAACATTTTAATGATTTTTATAATATTTGAATTAACACTGAATAGAAATAACTACAAATTTAACTTATTCTTTGTTATATTTAACTGTTTTTTATAGAGAAAATTGGGTTGTATACCCTTAATTTTATTAATAATTGGAAATCTATACTAAATTTTTTAAAAATTTGAAATATATCTTCTTTTGTTGTTAAAATGACATTTTTGTCCTTAGTCAATCTTAAAATTTCAGAAAAAAAAAAATCTAATTATTTGATTTTTTTTTAAATGTTAGCTAATATTTTTTTAATTAATTTAAATTAATTACGAACTTAAAAAAATACTAATTTTATAAAAAAAATAACTACAAATTTACATTTTATAATTTAAAATTTACTTTATAATTATAAATTTAATTAATATAGATATAATTTGTTAATTCAACGAAAATAAAAATTAAGTCAATGGTTAAACAAGTCGACAAAGTAAAAAATCAACCAACCAAAATATAAATCGACAGTTTAAAATAAATCAACGAAAAAAAAATTTAAATCGATGAACAAAAAAATTAAGTCAAAGGTTTAAATAAGTCGACAATGTAAAAAATCAAATAACAAAAATATAAATCGACTGTTTTAGAATAAGCCGATGAATTAAAAAAATTAAGTTGACGAAGATTAAAAAATAAGTCAACGGTTTAAATAAGTTGACAAAATAAAAAATCAACTATGCAAAATATAAGTCGACAGTTTAAAATAAGTCGGCAAAAAAAAAAAAGCCGACGAACATAAAAAATAAGTCAACAGTTTAAATAAATCGACAAAATAAAAACTCAACCAACCAAAATACAAGTCGACTGTTTAAAATAAATCGGTGAAAAATAAGTTAAGTCGATGAATATAAAAAATAAGTCAATGGTTTAAATAAGTTGACAAAGTAAAAAATCAATCAATCAAAATATAAATCGACTGTTTAAAATAAGTCGGTGAAAGATAAAATTAAGTCGATGAAATAATAAAATAAGTCAATGGTTTAAATAAGTCGACAAAGTAAAAAATCAACCAACCAAAATATAAGTCGACTGTTTTAAAACAAATCGAGATGACTAATTATTTTTATTTAATCAAAATTTAATATTTTAAATATTGATTAATTAACAATATATTTTATAAAAATATATATTTAAGTACGAAATTAAAATTTAGAATTGAAAATTAATTAGTTTAAACATAATTTTGAATTTAAATTAAATAATTTTAAGTTATTTTTAATTAAATTTATTAATATAATAAAGAGTTAGATATATATAGGGGTATTTACGTACTTTAATATAATAAAAAGTATAGTTTTCAAATTTCTATAACATTAAGTGTAATTTTCAAATTTGCTATAAAATTTGGGGTATTTATCAAAATCCCCCTTTTTATATTTAAACGCCAAATCAAAATGTAAGCAATTTATACTAGTTCAGATTTCTAAACAAAAAAATAAAATCAGAAAACCTAAGAACGAATCGAAGACTTCAAATTGCATGCCATCAGCCTAAATCTTACTGTGGACTATTGTCGGTTAGTAAACATTTAACCCCAAAAAAAAAAAAAAAGTAAATAACCTATCATTCACCAATAATATTCTTATTAACCAAAAGATATGAAGAAGGTCTTTTTTTTTGTCAACAAATAAGGTCTAAATTTTGAAGTGAACATTTGGAAATTGTCGACGGCTGGGAGCATCGAACCTGGGAAATTTATTGCAAAATTGACCACTCATTACTAAACGATCCAAAAAAAAAATGAATCTTACCTAATTAACCACAATTGTACAAACCGAGTCCCCAATATCAGTGGCCACTTGAGCATTTCCTAAAAGCCGACCTAAGAAGAAGTCGACGTCCCATGATAAATCTTTGTACAATATAAGTTTTGCCATGGTTATGACTTTTCAACGTTGAAATTTACAATTAGTTGCAATATATAGAGTAGTTCTATATTGTCTTACAATTGTCTTATTCTTTTTATTCTTGTACATTTTTAAATATTGAAAATTATGGTTTTTCTGTATCAGTTTACTTTGAATTGATTTTTTTTTTACCAATATATGTTTGAATTTACTGGACTATAATCTCATACGAAGATTTCTCAAAATTAATCTTTCTTTTTTAATAACTCAAAATTTAATATTTTCAAAAGAAAAATTGGCAATGAAGAGAATAAATTCATGATATTATATATTTTAAAGTGTATCCAAAAGTACCACATAATAAAAGATTCTAGAAAATGCCATAGAAAGATTTTTTTTTGTTGAAAGAGTTCCCAAACTTTGATAAATTCACTAGAATTGAATCATGGAATCCTAAATTATTAAAACCATTTATAAATTTTCATGATGATATGTGACCTTTTTTTTTAGAATATAGTACTTAAAATATGATATCGTATGGATATACTCTGTATTTATCGGTTGTTTTATAGTATTTTCTCAAGCCGCCCTAAAAATGAATATTCACACATGCTTAATAAATTTTGGTACCATGTGAACCATTGGGTCCATTATCCGGGTACTCAATGTATATGAGGGTCGTGCTTAATGCCTTATTTAAAATGCTTCATATATATATATATATTTATAGGGGCCCCTAATTTAGAAAAAAATGTTAGTTTAGTAGTTAAAAATCCTAATGTTCCCCCACCCGAAGTTAAGAAAAATCATTAAAAAATGTTTTGTGTTCCTTAATCAATATTGTTTATATTTTATAGAAATTCTAATTAACAATTTTAAGAGCCACAAACGATCCATGATTTCGATCTTTGATTTTGAAAAATTTCAAAATTGTAAATGATGAAATTTTATATGCGATCAACGTGTCACAAAAAGATGTTGAATGTTTTGCCTATCATATCTATAGAAAATAGTTGCTTAGAAAAATCGATAGAAAAGTTCATAAAAAATGTTATAAATTAATATTTATTATTCTTTTTGCTAACGTTATAAACTTTATCATTCAATCTCTTACCGTCTTAAGTCATTTTTCTATAGATATTATATAAATTTTGTTGTGTAATAGATTTTTTTTTGTTAATGTTATAAACATTTTGTTTTAATTATTTTTTTTTTAGATATATTAAAAACCACATATTTAAAATTCGCTTCCGGTCCCTAAAAATATTGGCACGATACTGCTTCTAAACTTAATTCCAGATAATAATAGTGGCATGAAATTAGTAGAGGGGCTATGGTACGGTGTATCTCTTACCCTTTAGTCTCGGGCATGGCCTCATTGGCCTAACAATGCATATGTCTCCTAGTACCAATTAATAAATGAATATCTTCTATTGTTAAAAAGTATATATGTTCAAATAAAGATAATTGTAGTTGAATCAGCAAGACTAGTCAATTGCCATTGAAGCATGAGTAATGGAACGTTAAGCTATGTGGTCTCATCCTCCCTACACATTGTCCTATTGTACCTCCATATTTGAATGGGTAACACAGGTCGTATATATTAACCATGAAACTAAATCGTTTTTTTAATAATCGGGATCTTGAATTGAAGTTCAAACTAATTTTCGAAACTTGAGGAACCCTCAATATTTTTGCCATTTAAGACATACATTCCATGGGAATGCCATTTTCTGACAAAATATGATTGAAATCAAGTCATAGTTTCCAATCCCATGAAGAATCTTTCAACCACACCACACCATCATAAATTAGTTAAGAAAAAAATAGTTAACGATATCAATTTTTTATAAACAAGATATATTGTTTATTTTTTTTGATAATCAGGGGGTGATTCATGTTTTTACCACTAGACTAATCCCTTATGATGAGTGTAGCCGTCGAGTAACCCATTCACCGAATTTTTTAATGAGTCTAAAACGTGGCACCATTTTGACTGTCCAAATGGAGGTAAAAATATTCTCAGAAAAAATCTTTTATCATGTTGTATTGGTTTATTAGTAGAATGTTTGGACTTTTACCTAGAAGTAAAGTCTGACATGCAGGTCGTATTACATAAAATGTTTTCTCGTGAGGGCTGAAGATGTAACTATCTGAAACATGTAAGACACACTAATGGTAGACAGAAAAAATGCGTTTCACAATATTTATAAGATTCCATAATCGAGTTCCTTTTTTTGTGGATCAAGAGTCGAGTTTCCTTTAAGTAAACATTATGGGAGAAATTTTGTTTATTACATTTTCCTTAAATAAAAGTGCCGACATGTATTAATGAAAAATATTAATTTGACCGCAACGGCATAATATACATTCAATATCCAAATCACACCGATTAAAACGCTGAATTAACTTTTTAACCACAACATTTTTTTTTGCTATATGAATACACCAAAGTCGAATCGTGGAGTTTTAAAAAACCGAAACTATTCAATCACTAAACTATGGTGTGATGACGCAGGTTTATCATTCCGAAACTATTTTTGTTTATGCGTGATAAATACAACATTATATAATAATAATATAAATAACAATTCTGCGAATATCCCAAAAGCATGTTAATGTCAAAATCAGACACTTATTAAACTTAAATTCACTTTCACAAGACGTGGCACAAAAGAAAAGAAAATCACTTTCACAAGTTTATTGCAACAGTTTTTTGCTTGTGAAGCAGGGAACACTGAGACCCAGTACAAAGTACATACGTGAAATTTAACTTTTATTATCTCACTTATTAATTATTTCACCTTAAACACCAACTTCGCACATACGTGCCACGTCGCGTGTGTGTTTGAAGAGCTTTTTAGCAGCTAAGGTTACCACCAGGGTCCACACCAAGCTGTCCACAATAGTCTCTATAGTACCTAATCCTCGCGTTGACCGCACCTGAATTCCCACCGCTACACTCCATACCATTGATGGCTCTAATGGTGGCTCCAAATCCTTGGTTCAGTACCGGTCTTACGCTATTCATCCAAAACCACAGACCCGTCCTGAAAGCCACAGTTGGGTTGCTACCCACTAGCTCGGGCTGGCGTAGGAGGTCAAGGTTGAGACTCTGACCACACGCTCCGTAGTTGTAGTTCCATGATAGTTGGATCGGACCACGACCGAAGTAGCCTTTGCCTGGTGCACATGGGTATTGCCGGTTGTTCTCGTCGCAGTAGTCATGTGACGCTCCGTTTATTTCTTCTATGTAGCAGAAGTCTATACGATATAGAGACGCAAATGAAACAAATTAAAATGATTTATAATCATCCCAATCAACTGAAATAAAGTCCAACGTTCTTTTTTATTATTATATCGAATGTTTAATCTTATGTCTTAATCCATGGTTGTTTTAAATACTTTAAAGTGTGATAATTTTATAATCATCATTTGCAATCCTTATGTTTTGAGAGTAATTTACTCAGTTTTTATGTTATGTTTACTAAAAGTTAGAATCGGTCATGACTTAGAGTATATGTCCAGACAAAAAAAAAAAAATTTATAATAATATATTTTAAAAAAAAACAAAGAGAAGAAAAAGTAATCTTACGTCCGGTCTCGTGAGTGAAATGAGCAAACATGGTAGCAATTTCACGCTTTGTAACAGAATTGGCAAAGTTGGGGAAAGTATTAGCGGCGTTAACGAAAGAGTCACGAGTGTAGAAGTTTTTTCCGGCGCAGCCACTACCAGCTTGGTTGATAATGCTGTTAAAGAATGCTTGTGTCACAATGCTACCGACCGAACCACCACCGGGAGAAGAGGTTCCACTGCTTTTACAAGGACCTGATCGGCACCCGGCACCGCAATATTCATCGGTGGTACCGCAGTAACCGAACTGACTGCAACAGAAATTTGGGGCGCAACCGCAGTTTTGAGACTTGACGGTTTTAGAGTAGAAACCTACGAGGCAGAGGAGAAGGACTACAGAGATTTTTGTGAGAGCCATGGTTTGTGTTATTGTTTGTGGATGACAAGGAAGAGGTTGTGAGGTATTTATGGGGATAGATGTTGGGTAGTTTGGTCATTTGCTTTTTGGGATGGGCGGAAATAAATGGTTTTTTTTTTGGATAGTTAGGTATTTTAAAACGACTTTTACTTTTACTCTTGCCCAAGATAATAATGTGGACTTGGTCTAAGAATTCCATTTTCTGTGTTAAACAAAACAATTATGCACTATTACTTTCTCACTTAAAATATCTTATTTGATTTCCCAAATGATTGAACAAACAAAAAGATTTCGCTTTTAATGTTTTATTAATCTATTTAATACATGTGTGGACAAACTATATGGAGCAAATAGAAGTCACAAATCTAAATTGGTTTTTTTTTTTTGTAAAACTAATTTCAATTTAAACTGTTCATTTTGTTTATTATAATTTGAACTAGTTTTAGTTTCAATTTGATTATAGATTTAAAAATTTTAAGTTTCAAAACTAGATAAGAAACAATTAAAACATAACGATACCAGATCAAACTACTTTAGTTACAATGCCTTCGGCTTAACTTTGAAACTTTTCATTAATGTTGAAATTTTAAAAAGAAGAACCACTATTTACCTATATGATTTTATATTATATCGCTTTCAATATAAATGTTGTTTTCATATTTGTCACGCAAATAAATAAACAATTTAGATAGTATAAGATTATACCACTACAAAAGTAAGTGACTTTTATATCTATTTTATTTTTTAATTATTTTTTATTAGAGAAAAATTATCTATTTTTCTAATTAAAAATTTAGATTAAAATTTTAAAATAACAATGATATTTATATCAAAACGGATGTAGTATTTTTCTACAAGAGAAAGGTTATACCACTACAAAATGTTGTTTTCATATTTGTCACGCAAATAAATAAACAATTTAGATAGTATAAGATTATACCACTACAAAAGTAAGTGACTTTTATATCTATTTTATTTTTTAATTATTTTTTATTAGAGAAAAATTATCTATTTTTCTAATTAAAAATTTAGATTAAAATTTTAAAATAACAATGATATTTATATCAAAACGGATGTAGTATTTTTCTACAAGAGAAAGGTTAAGGTCTGATTTTTAACGCCAATTTAAAAAAAAAAAAAAAAAAAGATTAGGGCTGCTAATATCGAATCTGAGAAAATTATCAAGAAAATTGACCATTTGTTACTAAACGTTCCAAAAATATTTATTGGAAGATTACCAGATGACAAAAATATAAAATGAGGCTCCATTGAGTATTTGAGTTGCTCATCAACATCTGTTAAGAGCCGACTCTAAGAAAAGTCGTATGTGCGGTGATACACCAATGAAATTGTAATAGTTTAACGGAGCTCCATCCTAAAATTAATATGAAACCAATGAAATTTGTTTATAATTTTTTCTATCTATATATATATTTTTTTACTTCACCTGGTTTTTTTACTTAATTTTATTTGCTGTGATTTAAGGAATTTTTTCTGTTAACTAAACAATGAAGGATATAAATAAAATAAAATAAAGGATAAAGTTCTTTGAATTTGTATGTAAGATTTCTTCTTTTTTGGGTATCTATTTAGGGAGAATTCATTTTGAAATGACTATATTCAAAAGATTTTTTTATTATTTATAACTGATTATAAAATGAAAGATATTTGAAATAGACGATATGAAAATAAGTCAATGGATTATAGAATTGATTTTTTTTTCTTTTTACATTTATTGCAGTATAGAATTTAAATGAACACTCGATCAGTGGCTAGCTAGCTCCTCTAGAGTCTCCTAAAGCCGGCCATAAGAAGAGAAGTCGCATATGTCACTATAAATCTTGGTACCATGTGAGCCTTTAGTTGGGTCCATTACCTGGCTATTCAAATTCAATGCACATGAATCTCAGTTCAGATAATTTTTGGAAAGATCTTTCAAAAAAAAAATTTGTTGAAAATATCTTTCAAATTGTCTACCCTCCTTCAATGGCATTTCATTTTAACGAATGATAAAAATATTTTGTGAAAATTAAAATTTGTATTGATCACTAATACATATTCATGATTGACAAGCACATGTGTAGTTTCTTGAACGATAATGTCAAGAACAACATATAGTAATCAATCTAAAGTTCGAACAGACAAAACAGAAAAATATAGGAATAAAAAGCAAAGGACATTTTAACTAGTTAATTTTCCTATGAATGAAAATAAGGGACAAACAATATCTTACTGTGGATAAAAATTGGAATAAACATGGGAATATGCGATCAATCAAAATCTAATCTACTAGGTTATATGAACCACTATCCATATCCATATCCATATTCATATTAGAACAACAACAAATGGGACATCAACAACAGTTTCATGATAATTATTAAAATTAATAGATTAGATCTTTACTATAAGGCTAAAACTTGCCGATAAATAATGACAAATGCAAAGTCGTACCATTTACGCCATATACGTTGAAGAGTCGACAGCAATTATTTTTGACAATTCAAAGCTCTCGATCGGAAACGATTTTTCTGGTGGGAGTGACAACTGTACCGGATGTTGTGGGTTCCGGTTTGGTTACTGGACCGGACTTTCAGGATCGTATGAAAGATGTCTACGACCATTCTTTTTTAAGAAAAACTTCCAAGTCTTATGCCAGTTTTTTTCCTTTTTTAATCAAATAGATTATAGTGGACATCTAAACGTTATTACATGGTTTTAATTAAAAGGAAAAAGGGGGAGATTAACATTTCATTCACTAAATAGAGGAAAGGGGGAGATTAACATTCTCTTTCATCCACTAAATAGAGGAAAATTACCAAAAAGAAGAGAAATACTCAACTTAATAGGAGATTTAATTTTTTTTACTTTAAAAACTTGAATGAATTTGATGTGGTATTTAAAATTAAACATATTCTAATAAAAAAAATGAACGACACTAAATTACTGAGGAAAACAAAACACAATCATTTTGAAAATTAGTGTGATATGTTTTTTTTTGGTCAACATAGTGTTTTTTTTCTTAAATAAAATTATAAAAAGAATAAAATTCTAACTTGATTTTATCGGTGAATTGAAATATACGATTGGAGAAAGTAGACCACATATAACTGGATGGAGATGATAGAGTTGGGACGGGAGGGTAAGATTTAAAAACAATCGTGTTTGGGTTAAACCAGAATCGATCTTAAATTCAATCATAAATTTGCGGTCTTCTAAAAATTAAAGTCCGTTTTATCTATAAAACAATCCAATTTTTAATGAAAATATGTAAAATGATATTTTTTCAGTTTGCACGGTCTTATAAAATTTAAGATCAACTCTGGTTGGACTCGAGTTAGAGTTAGAAAAAAGGTCCAACAAGAATAAGAAAAAAAATCAGAGCAGGGGTTGTCAAAGCAGTGATGGGAGGAGCGTGGGCACCAAATCTTAAGATAATTGTAAATTTTGTTTCTTGGTTTCTTGTCTAAAACTTAGTTAGTGTTTTTTTCTTTTTTCAAAGAAGTTATAACCCCGAATGTCAGTACATCTTTTAAAGTCGGGACAAGCAATTTAAGGTCGTTCCTAAACAACATTCAAATCCGGGGGAATATGACTTTTCATTTTTCTAGAAGAGAAATTGGACCAAGCACTACTAAGTGTATTTTTAACTGATAAAAGCGATTGTATGAGACCATAACTGATTAATATTCGCTGGGTATTGCTAAGTATTACTTCTTCCGTTTTTTTTATTTGATATTTTAGAGATTTTTTGTTTCATTTTAATTAATATTTTCAAATTTCTATGTAAAATTAATTGTATTTTTGTTATTTTTGACTGTTTGAATTCTGTAAATTAATTTTTTTATTGGTTGAATTTTTTTGGAATTGATGATAAAACATGTTTTATTTTGAAAAATAAAAAAATTAAATGATTTATTAATCTGTGTACAAAAACCTTAAACATCAGATAAAATGAAACAGAGGGAATACTGATTAACTCATTCTTTCAAATTTATTTAGGGCTCATCCTTTTCATCTTTAGATAAGAGTTTTTCGTAGGTGTGCCGTAATTATAGTATGATTTTTAGTTTCATAGAGTAGACATTCACATTGACTGATTCTTCTAGTCTATGTACAATAATTTGTATTTTCGTCAACAAATCTATATACACTACTGACGATAGTTTATAATCTCTTCAATTATTTTCTTACTAGGATAGAAAGTCAAAGTATTCGGGTATTCGTTGACCACTTGCAAACAACCTCTTTGTATGCGAAGAACGGAATTAATTCGTAGATTCTTAATCATAAAATCTTACGAAAATTAATCTTAAAACTCCATTATAGTTAATTTGTATATTCTCTTAGTAGGACACATAAAAGTTATAGGAGTTGCATAATTTTTTTCTACATAATTGTCGTTTCATGTATTTGAAGGCAACCATATATATAACTTGTAAGTGAAAAAATATTTTTTTTACTTTAGATGTGATTGATAACGTGTGTTACAATGTTTTAAATTTTTACCAAATATAACTCATAACTAACTCAACAATCTGTTTAAAAAAAAATGAGTTTGGATTTTTTGTATGTTATGATTGATTTATAATTTTGGAAAAAAAGATAGAGAAATTGTTATGGACAGAGAAATTGTACAACTATCTCTTGTCAATTGTCATCGCCTAATTTTGCATGTATATGGCATTTTATGGACTTTAATTTTGATTTTTTTTTCCAATAAAAAGGGTAATATTTGAATCACTACGCTTTGCATGATTTATTCGCATGGTGTTTAAACTTTAATTAGACACAACCACAATCGAAGACTATAATTAATTATATAATTCAACTAAACGTATACTATTTTAATGCGTTTTAACAACGGAGACCTTCATCAGGAGTAACCCCAAGGATCTTGCACAACTCCACGTATTGCTTAACCAAGTTCTTCGTATCGTCAGGATGCAAGTTATCGCATATCCGACCGTCCACCCTCTTCGAGGTTTCTCCAAATCCTAAATACAGAGCCGGACGTACGTTCTTGTTCCAAAACCACATTGCAAATTTGAATGCAACTTCGGGGCTACGAGCAACCATATCCGGATCTTTCAACAGAGGCAACCCCAAGAATTGTCCAGCTGCACCATAGTACTCGTTCCATCTGATTAGTTGGAGAGGACCACGACCATAGTATTTCTTTCCCGGTTCGCAAGGGTACTTCTTGCTTGGCGAACAATAGTTCCCGTTTGCTTTATCTTCTTTGTAACAAAAGCCTTTGAATCAACATAATATATAGATCATATTAGCTAGTTAGAGGTCCCCAAATAAGTAACAATGTGTTATAGGTCATATGATTCTTTAAATATCATCCTTTTTTTTTATGCATGATTCCAGATCGAAGCTTAAACTAATTTGTTTAGAATCTAAACAACTTTTCAATTTGGTAATCGCCATAGAAAAGGCACATATCTCAACAGGCCCATCAAAAATTTTTTCCAGCTTAAGTTCAAAAAAAAGGGCCCAAATGTTTTTTTTTTTAAACAGCCTAAATAAAAACCCCTTTTTTTCTTCGAGCTCTGGGCCCTCAGATTTATTGAGTCGGGCCTCAAGATGATGTTATCATGATTTGTAACCCAAACCCATAAGGAACCGCAAAAAAAAAAAGTGTCCCTAGTATAGTGAACTTACCGGTAGATCCGTGAGAAAAATGAGTCAATATGGCTGCGATCTCACGCTTAGCCACCGTTCCTTTATAGGCTCCAAACGATTTAACCGCGGGGATGAAGCCTTGTGAGTGTAGAACCCTTTTGCCGAACAATTGCTTCCGGCTTTGCTCATGATGTGGTTGAACAACTCTGGCGTGACAATGCTCTCTATTGGACCGCGTGGACCGGAATTGACGTTGTAGTCGAATCCATATGATTTGTTTTTGAGATTGCAAGGGCCACCGAAGCACCAAAAGCCACAATGGTCGTCTTTGGCACCGCAGTAACCCCACAAGCTACAACACTCCTTGAGGCCAGGACACCCCGTTTTCTGACAATCCTGCGAGAACACTGTTTTGGCCATGACGGCTAAAGTGAAGAGGAAAAGAATGAGAGTGTTTTTAAGAATCGCATTTTGGGTGGCCATATGTTTTTCTTTTGATATTAAGTTATTGTGAAGGAGTGATTTAGAAACTGAGTTGTGTGAAGAAAACAGGCTGGTTTGTGAGCCTATTTGTAATGCAACATTAGTCGGTTGCGTCTGAAGTTCATTTGTTCAACGTCCTAAAGTTATTTCCTTATTAATATGGTAAGTTTTATCAAGCACGTTTCAAAATTCTTTTTAACTATATTTTAGTTAGATTACGATCCCGCGGATAGTATATTTTTAATAATAATTTAATTATATATATGATAAAAAGTAAAATAAAATATATATTATTACTGATTAAATTTAATAAAAATAAATCGTACGTATAAAATATAAAAAATATATATGTTAAATTTTATTGATGTAAATGTTTCATTTTTTATTGGTAATTCGCACACTTGTTTTTGATTCGGATTAATAATTTTTTTTTAAATCGAATTTCAACTCCACGGATTTCATCTTGCAATACAATTCAACCCAACAACCAATGCCTATAACTTAATAAAATACTAACACATCTATATATTTACACCATAATTTTTGAGGCAATAAACACATATATAAATAATAACATACAAATATATTACTGTATGAATTATTAAGAAATATAAGACAAACAAAAAACTATAAAGAAATAATGATAAATACCATTATATGATATCTATCTCTATATATAGGTATGCATGCTCATAATTTTTATTTTTATTTTTTAGAATCAACTATTATATTAAATTCAAATTTTCTATTTTACTAAAATTTACTATCTATCTATATATAAACAATAACATACAAATATATTATTGCATGAACTACTAAAAAATATAAAATAAAATAAACTATTAAGAAATAATAATAATATCATTGGCTGATATCTATCTCTATATATAAGCATGCATGTTCATAATTTTTTTAAAATCAACTATCATATTAAATTTAAATTTTCTATTTTACTAAAATTTACCATTTACCTAACTCTTTAAAACATAATTTTTCTTTACTTTTATAAAACCAAAACCAAAGGAACAAATATATATATATATATATATATATATATATATATATATATATATTATACTGAAATGAATGGCCATGTATGATTTATGATTAATTATTGAATTTATATTAATTTTTCCATTTTGGTCAGATTTACCATTTATTTAATTATTTTAAATAGAATTTTTTAATATTTTCGATCTATTATATAGATATTAATGATCACATATGTTTTAGAATTAATCATCAAATTTTAATTAAAATTTTACATTTTAGTCAAGTTAGCTTTTATTTTTAACAAAAAAACTTATCTTTATATTTATTTTTTAATGAAAACTTTCTTCAAACTACATATAAAAAAAAAATTAATACTTTTAAAAATTAAAAATAATATATCTTATTTTTATAGTTTTGACTCACTATTTTTTTAATTATTTAATAATATGTATTTTTCTGTTGATTTAATATTTCCTTTTAGTTAAGATTATTTGATCTAAACTACATATAATTTCACAATCTAAATTAGCAATGATATATATCGCGATTTGATAAATTATAATTTTACGTACTTATGGCATTTATGTCAAATGCATCTAATCTTATATAATAATATAATTAAAATAATGACCTGAATGTGTTAGCTATGCTAATAGTTTATGCTAGTGCCCTCCATGTTTGACCACCTCGAAAACTAAATTTTGACAGTAAAAATATTGTATAAAAAAACAAATTAGAAAATACTTCGAGTTAAAATTATAATTAATTTGTAAAGGTAAAAGAAAAATGCATATATAATTTTATGAAAACTCAGTGTAGGATTATTATCGGATTTATAGAGTAGCATAAATATCCTATATTAAATTCAAACATATAATTTAAACGTATAGTGTTATCATATTAATGACTTTAACAATCGATACTTGATCAGGAGTGACCCCTAAATTATTAAACTAGAATTACTCTTTGACGTGACAAGATGTTGCTCTTTTTTTTATTACCAATGTTCATATCCCAATAAGTTTCATGTGAATGTAGAATAAAAAAAAGGGCACAAGTTGTATAAGCTAAGCATGTGAAATATAAAAGAATCATTAAAAACTGAAAGGTAGTTCATAGATCAGCTAACAGGAAGATTCGACTTGCTAGTTTCTGACAGGTGATCTGGGAAAATAACGTGCCTTGTGGCCCATGTTATTATACTAAGGGTTCGAACAGTAAAAGCAGAAACCTAAGCGGTTTAGTTGTGGTATAGTTCGGTTCTATATAACTACTAAGCGGTTTGGTCCTAAAGATAACGACAAATAAGTAAAAACACAAATCAACAAACCCAAAGTGAAATAAACAGAGAGAAAATGGCCAAGGCAATAAAATCCGTTTCCATCTTCGCCGTCCTCTTCATCTTCTTCTTGGTTATCTCTGGTAAGTAAACTTACTCTGCGTTTGTTAATAGCTTAATATATTTACAAGTTTTTCTTGTGATACACAGAAATGCCGGAGATAGAAGCGCAAGATAGCGAGTGCTTGAAAGAATATGGTGGTGACGTTGGTTTCCCCTTTTGTGCGCCTGAGATATTTCCGACGTTATGTTATAGGCACTGCCGTGTGGACAAGGGGGCTTTAGGCGGAAGATGCCTTTCGGGAGAGTACGATGCGGTTAAATGCTTCTGCGACTTCTGCAACGACGAGCCTGGATCAGGTTTAAACGATCGTTTCACGTTTTGATCGCAGACGCAAAATCCGCTCTGTGTTTGAATCTTGCATGTGTAATGGTCCAAGTAATAATAATAACGAATAAGTGAAATAAACAAAATTAAGAAACGTACGACTTTGTTTATGTAATTATACTTTTGCATCCTTTGACTAGATGAGGATAATTAGTGCGACTTACGGCTTCAGAAATTCTGATTTGTCACGACTGAACAAGAGAGATTTTATTAAAAAAAACTGGATAATTGATTTATAGGAGGTTTATTAGAAATAAGGAAACAAATCAAACAAAAATTATGATATATCACTCGTATAATATACCAAACTATGACGTGGAAACATATCAATAAGTCAAAATTGACATTGTTGACTTTCATAAATCATAATATTTTGGTTAGTATAGATTATATCGTTTTAATAGTTATCATTATCCACAAAAACGATAATAATTAGAGGTATTGAAAACAATATTTTTTCTTTTATTTTTTTTACGACTAATTTTTTTAATAATATTATTTTAATAAAACTGGTTTGACACGAAGTCATACAATTTTTTTAAATATTACAGATAATGAAATAGTGAAATAGTTCAGTGTACAATAAATATAATAGAAACAACCTAATCTTTTGCTCCGCGATTTAAATTCAATGAAATTGAAAACAACTAGTCATGTTCACCCCAGTTCTCACGTCTTCGGTTTCCATGTTCACCGGATTTAAAAGATTAAATTCATTAACAAATTTTTTTTGCATTAACAAATTTATAGTTGAAGATTTTTGTTAAAATTTTAGTTGAAAATTTTAAAATGAATTTGCGATTACTTGAAGATTTTTTTCATTAAAATTTATTTATTTTATTAATATAATAATGTTAATAAAGCACATTTCAAAATTCTTAAAAAAAAGTTTTATAATTAATATAAAAGTGATTTGCAACAATAACCCCAAAAAACTATCATTTTTAATCTAATCAAAATTTTAAAGAGATGGTGAGAGATAAAAAAAAAAATTAGTGAGTTTTTATATTATAATTTTTTTTTGGTTATACATTCCAGATCCCCTTAATATAATGACATGGATGTGCTAGTTATGCTAATAGTTTATGCTAGTATCTTCCATGTATTTTTTTATATATAACCAGTGTCTTCCATGTTTGACCACCTCGAAAACTAACTTTTGACAATAAAGATTATATCAAAAATAAACAAATTAGAAAATACTTCTAGTAGGTTGATAAAAAAAATACTTCTAGTTAAATTATCATTTATACAGATAAAATAAAAATGCATTGATAATTTTTATGAAAACTTATTGTAGGACATCCATAATTATAGGATTTATAGAGTAGCATAAATATCCTATATTAACTTCAAACATAAAAATAAACAAATAAGAAAATAGTTGTAATTAAAAATATGATTTGTAAAGAATGCATAGATAATTTTTATGAAAACTTATTATAGGACATCCATTAAAATCGGATCTATATAGTAGCATAAATATTCTATATTAAATTCAAACGTATACTTTAAACGTCAGGAAAAACAAAAAAACGTAGTGCTATCACATTAATGACTTTAACAATCGAGACCTTGATCAGGAGTGACCCCAAGCATCTTGCAGAACTCTATGTATTACTTAACCTTGTTCTTCGTACCGTCACGACGCCAGTTAGTGCATTCTCGGCCATCGACCCTCTTTGTGATTTCTCCAAATCCTAAGTACAAAGCCGGACGCACGTTCCTATTCCAGAACCACATTGCGAATTTGAAAGCAACTTCAGGACTACGAGCCACCAGATCTGGATCCTTCAATAGAGGTAGCCCGAGGTGATTGCCAGCCGCACCATAATACTCGTTCCATGTGATTGATTGGAGCAAACCACGACCATATATAGTAGTTTTTCCCCGGTTCACAAGGGTACTTCTTGCTCTTTGAACAATAACTCTCAGTCGATATTTCTTCTCGGTAACAAAAGCCTTTACACATAATCGAATTAATTAGAGGTCTCCAAATAAAAAACATTGGAGTATATAGGTCATGATATCATTGATATAGAATTGTTTCAAACGCATATGTGAATGTTCGCATGTAATAGTGGTTTGCGAATTTTAAATACAAATGTGAATGGAAACGCGGAAAAAAATATGTGTTGCTGTATATAGTACTTACTTTTAGATCCATATGAGAAATGAGCCAATATGGCAGCGATCTCGCGTTTAGCCACTTTTCCTTTGTAAGCTCCAAACGATTTAAAAGCGGTAATGAAAAACTTGTAAGTGTAGAATCCTTTTGCCGAGCAGTTGCTTTCGACTTTGCTCATAATGTTGTCCAACAATGTTGGTGTGATGACACTCTCTATTTTACCACACGTGGACCGGCATCAACGTTGTAGTCATATCCGTAGGATTTGCCTTTGATATTGCAAGGGCCACTGAAACAAAAAAAATCCGCAGTAATCGTCTTCGGTGCCACAATAGCCCCATCTGCTGCAACATTTCTTAAGGCCAGAACAGTTCGTATCCTGGCAATTTTGCGAGAATGCGGTCTCGGCCAAGATTGCAAAAATGAAGAGGAAAAAAATGAGAGTATGGTTTAGAATCGCGTTTTGGATCGCCATTTTTTTCTTTTTTTGGGAGTTAAGTACTTAAGTTATAGCAAGGTAGTGTTTTGAAATGGGAATTTTGATGAAGAAACGAGGAGGGTTTGCGGACTTATTTGTATTTAAATACTGGTCAACTTGTAAATCATTTGGTCAACTTTAATATGATATTATTCTTTACAATTAATATAACTATTTTCTTTAAACACACTTCAATAGTCTTTTAAATATTCTTTATAATTACTATATTAAGCTTTTGTTAGCCATTGGTGGTGGAGACTACATATATCAATACTCACTAGATGTACTATTTGAACACTATATAAAATTCACAAGTCAACTATGTTGAAACTAGAATTAATCTTTCACGTGATAATATGTTGCTTTGTTATGAATGTTCCATCCCTATGAGTTTCATATGAACGTAGAATGAAAAAGGGAACAAATTCTATAATAAAAATTTAAAATATAAAAGAATCATTAAAAAATGAAAGGTGGTTCATAAGAAACTAAATTCAGATCAGCCAACAGGAAGATTCGATCGCTTGCTAGTTTCTGGCAAGTGGTTTGGGAAAATAATCAATAATGTGCATTTTAGTATATTATTAATATCACAAGAAAACATGTCGAATTTCGACCTATTTTCTAATCAACGAATTGGTCGAAATTTTTTCCGAGCAAACATGTTTGGAAAACACCAAGAAACGATTCTGTGATTTAAAAAAGAAAAATTTTAAACTATCATATTCCAATTCTTATTTTAGAAATTCTAACATTAGCATAAATCTGCTACCCAAAGAAGACATCCTTAATTTGCATAATATTTTTTCAAAAATCTTACTTTTGTTTTTTTGTTTTATACCAAAAATCTTACTTTTGTTATGACAATGAACAATACTCCGCTATCTTTTGCATCATGTTTATTGGATAATGAGATATATAGTTCCATCTTTATCACTTATGACAGCGGATACAAACATTACCTTAAGACACACCACATAATATGACTCTGTAGTATCTTATTTTATGTTTTCGTTTTAAACTATTTTAATATTTTCGACTTCTTTTATTATTCGACTCTTGATATCTTTAACCCACACGACACTAAAAATCCACATTAACTGGTAGTGTCTTCAACATGTGAGGTTGGTTCCAGGAGTGACCCCAAGCTTCTTGCAGAAATCCAAGTAATGGTTAACCCTGCTTTGCACCGCTGCTGGACGCCCGCCGTCACATTCACCACCGTTGATCCTCCTCGTGGTGGCTCCAAAACCTCTGTTCAAAACCGGACGCACATTCTTGTTCCAAAACCACATGGCACACTTGAAAGCTACAGTTGGGCTACGAGCAACCATATCTGGATCAGTCAAGAGAGGGAGTCCAAGGAACTTTCCGGCTGCACCATAGTTGTAGTTCCATGTGATTTGGATCGGACCGCGACCGTAGTAGTTCTTCCCCGGTTGACAAGGGTACGTTGTGCTCGGTGAGCAGTACCTTCCTCTAGCTATTTCTTCTTTGTAGCAAAAACCTTTTGCATAACCAAAGAGATAATATTTTTATTACAAAAAAAAAAAATGGAGGTCCCAATTAATTAAATAAATAGGGGACAAAATCAAAATTAACATTTTTATGAAAAAATTTGTTGATTTTGTTTCTATTAAATCTAGCAAATCTTTGTATTTCGTGATGCAAATATTCATCTTTCTACCAAGTGGTTCTTAGTCTAGTGGTTCTTGAGTGTATACAAGATTACTAGTTCAAATTCACTTGAAAATAGTAATTTACGTTTTAAAATTGTATTATCAACGACCGGTTCCGAATATCCTCCGAGACTGTGGGCAAAAGTCCGAAACTTCCACAATTTATAAAAATAAATATATATATTCATGTTTCTACAAACAAACAAAAAACAGTTTTAAAAACTGAAACTCTAATTAATACAAATAGATAAACCAAAGATATTATATAAATATATGCATGAAGAACTGTTATTTTTGATAAATACATATATATATATATATATGTTTTTTTGTCATAATCTTGATAATACTTAATATTTTATATAATTTCTGATAATAATTTAAAAATGTAGTAAACGGTGAACTTACTTCCAGATTCGTGAGAGAACTGAGCCAACATGGCTGCAATCTCACGCTTAGCGACGGTTCCTTTGTAGGCCGCGAATGATTGAGCGGCCGCGATGAAAGCCTGGCGAGTGTAGAACCCTTTAGCTGGGCAACCGCTTCCGACTTTACTCATGATGCTGTTGAAAAAGGCTGGTGTGACAACGCTCGCTATGGTACCACGAGGACCAGCGTCTAGACCGCCGCTCCCGCTAGGAGTTGGAGTAGGTTTAGGTTTGGATTTGCAAGGTCCGCTCTGGCACCCTGTGCCGCAGTAGGCGTTTGTGGTACCACAATAGCCCCACCTGCTACAGCACATGTTGCCTTTACATCCCGTTTTACCGCAGTTTTGCGAAAACGCGGTTTGTGTCATGATGGTTAAAGTGAAAAGGAAAATGATGAGAGCGTTTTTCAGAATCGCATTTTGTGTCGCCATTTTTTGATTTTTTTGGTGGAGTTTTTTGGAGGGAGAGTTGTGTGCAGAAATTAGGAGGGTTTGTGGACGTATTTATAGTGTAAAATTGGCAATATTAAATAATGTTTGGTCAATTTTAACTATGTTTTATTAATAAGTCATGACCCATTCCTTTTCTTGCAATTGTGATTAAGGAGAAATGATATGATCGATTGAATTTGGACTTGGTCATAACATTTAGCTGTGTTAGACTAAGAGACGAAAACGAATTTAATAAATCGTTCTCAAGATAATTTTTTTTTTTAATAAATAAACAAATTCTTTTGTTATAAATGAATATACAGCTTTTGGGATTGGTTCGGTTCAAATTCACCAACATCCTAGACCACCCTCAGTATCTCACAAGAATTCTAAAGAATAATGAACAAAAAATAAATAAATAAAATAATATAATACCGTTTGATATCTTAAAACTTGAGAAGGCCACTCAAAAGTTTCTCATTTCTCAAGTTTTCAAATATTCAAACTTTATAATATTATTAGTTTTTATTATATTTTGAGAATTCTATGAGATAGCGATTAAAATCTTATAATATTGTGAAAATATATTCTATATAACTCGATATGTCTAACCAAAAACAATGAAAATAGTAAATATGTGCATGCGTATATATACAACTAAACTGATTAGGTCGTACCATTATCGTTCGGTATTCGTTAAACTTACACTCAAGTCTGGGTACTTTTAATCAAATAATTTAGATGAAAAAAACTAGAAATTGTGCATCGTAAGTCATTAACTTATAAATATAAATAAAAGGCTGCTTAACGATGTAATTATCACATTACAGTGTATATATATGTATAATACGTTGCTTTGCTTTCAGGTTGTAGCGTCGCTTGATCAGACTTCAGAGTCAATTCCCTATACGAACTTGATCAGATTACACGACATGAATCCTAAGTTTTAGATTGGGAGTAAAAGACTTTTTTCTTCGACGAGTAAATCCTAGCTTACTTACGGTCCACGTATAAAATCAAGGTATGTGATACGATTAATTTGAAATTAAGATACATGAGTCCGTATTATAATATGCAACCAAATATTATAATCTATCGATCTGCATATCAGAGGCGATTAGAATATAATAAGCACGTACATAAGTTTTCAACTTTCAAGGAACTTGCGATGGTTTAGAATGTTAATTTTTCTCACGTAATGATAATGTTAGTTAACATTGAAAATTAATTAATAATAGTAAAATTATAATTTGATTAAACGTTGTGTTGACTAAGTACGTTAATTAAAGGGGTTTACTTCGCGAGTCACGACAATAAAGAGGTTTACTTCAGCGCTAATTAAGGATCCTTTGTATGCGCTGACGTGGCCCTATCCATTCAAAGTCAACTCAAGCATGTCACATGCTCACATGAGGAACTCTTTATTTTCTAAGAAAAAAAAATCGACTTTCGATTCGTAATTCTAAATCTGATATTATGATATTTATGATGGTACCACGATACACAAATCTTATCTTTCTAATACACTCAAATTCGGATGTGATCTCGAGTGAACTTTTCTATTACTAATTTTATTCTATGGCCACTAAATTTTTAATACCATGCTGAATGGTACCTTTTAATTATTTAAACTTATTTGTTCAAAAAATTACATCTATTGGGGAAAAAAAATCAGAAAAGTAGAATTAAAAAGCAAAATAAATTTCAAAATAAAGGGAGAAGACTATTTTGATCCTCTTCCTTCAAACCACCGCCGTATAAGATTACGTAGCCGACGTGTTTCATGATGTTGAGTGAGATAACACAAGCAATTAATAAAATGGATATTATCAAAGACTCACCTCGGATCTGAAAAGACTATGGCTTGTGATTGACAAAATAATTTTAAAGACTGTGAGAACTTTAAAAAATATTAAAGTCTTTAAAGTCACATTTTAACAAATCATACTTTAATTTATTTTTAAAGTCACAGTCATTATGTAAAAATAAAAGTTTTAACAGTTACAGTATAAAATAAAAGTTTACAGTCACAGTCCTAACCAATCAACCCCATATGTTTAGGTCCGGAATTTCTTTGTTAACAAAAAAAAAAATGCAAGCAGTAAAGCTCATATCGCAGAGGTTAAAAAGTCACCTCATATTACACTGATTTGTTTCATATATGTAATATATCTTACCAGTTTTTTTTTTCTTTTTTAAATTCTTAATCTACATGTTTCAGTTCAATATCTACTCTTTTTAATGATGGACCGGATTTGGTAAAGATTGATGTTTTTTTCATGATATATATCCAAGGTTTAATAGGTGTGGATATAAAAAGTTGTTTAGATCATGGAACTTGATCTAAGAGAGTATTGGCTGCTAAAAGTCGTAGAGCGTCCTTCCGCGAACAGAGACAAATAAGAAGTCATCGAAAGAGGCCCTCTTGGTGTCACTTACGAACATTACTCTCATGTGCAAGTCCACGCTCATTATACGTGTGTGTGGACCATCTTTTCTGAAACTATTTTGTTTTGTTTTTTTTTTCTATAAAAAGTTTTCAAATTAAAATGCAAGGAAAACTAATACATCGATATGATTTTGAGATGATATAGTTTGTGAAAATTTAAGAAATTTGTTAAAAGTAGTAAAAGCAAACATACAATGAAGTAGAAAGCTGAAGGGAAGAAAGGCGAATCCAAAGAAATATTACTTTTTAGTGATTTCTAGTGCGCACTTTCGTGTCGACCTTGACTTTCACGTCCACGATTCCCTCGTCTATCTACCACGGTACACAACATTTTTTGGACTTTTTGCGTAGGTTTGATTAACCTTCCTACTTAGAAAGTGTTAGTAGATGAATCATCCATCTAAAAATCTTCAACTCCTTGTTCCAAGGTAGCCAAATTGCTACCAAAGACCATCCCTTGTGTAGTCTCATTTGCTAATGAACCTGCTTTAGGAGGACAGGTTGAGAAATTTACCATAGATGCAGATTCATGATCGATGGTCAAATATGATGTTAAGAGTATAGTTTGAGTAGTGGTAGCCTTTGTTGAGGTTGCATTTGTTGAGTCTTCATTGTTGGTCTCCAACGTACTAGAGTAACATCAGTAGGTGTTAAGGATTTAGCGGCTTTAGGCGTTGTCGTAACAACTACATCAACATCATATAGAGGAGAAGACACTGAAAATGTAGCTTCTACTGAGGTTAAAGTCAGAAAAGATCTTTGTGAAGCAGTTGAACATGGTCAGAGAGAGCTCCTTGAAAAGCAGTGGTAGTAACATTATCTGTAACAGCAACTGTAGTTGTAGCTGTAGTAGAATTGTAGCAGTGGTAGTAGCATTCTCTGTAACAATAGTTATTGTAGTTGTAGCATAACTTGTAGCAGCTTCAGAATCTGTTTGAGTAGTAGTACTCGGTTGATTAGACTAAAGGAGATATCTAGATTTTTTATGGCCACACTTGTTACATTTAGCTGGAAGCCAAGAGTGCTCCACATCCACCATGGAGACATTGCCTCTCTTGTCTCCAGCAACAATCCTACGTAGAAATCCCTTATCTAATTCTACCTCTACCATGAGTTTAGCTTCACCCATTAGATGGATAAAGCCGCGGTTTATTGGTGAGTATGGATTCACCTAATCATGAGGCTATACAACTGATCGCCTTGATGGAGTAAAGACGGTTGGGGATGTTTTTTAGAGTAACCCAAATCGGAACCGATGTAATCTCAGGTAAGGCTAAGGTATCAACGTGAGTCCAGGGAGCAAAAAACATAATACGATCATCTACATGCCATAACCCACGCTCTAATACCCAATCCTAGTTGATTTATCCGAAATATGAAACAAATAGGATGATTCACCAAGTTTATGGGTGAAAATTTCCACTTTTTACCCCATATCCGATTTGCCACTGCGTGGATGAGGTCTCCTGATGGAGTGTAAGAACGATAGAATTGTCCAATTACATACTCCTTCTGGTTCTCAAGTACCTCCATCAAAACATGATTTGGAATGTGTACCTTTGGAGTACCATCTTCCATGTAGCTCGGTGAAGTGGTCCTGTAGAGATTGCGAATTGATTGATCCATCTTAGCAGCCCAAGAAAATTGCAGTTGACCATCCTCCTTAATCTCAGAGGAAGGGATTTCAGATTTGGATTTGTTTTTGCTCTTTCCCATTAGAGTCTCTGATAGAGGATCTTGGAGGACTTTTGGAATAGTAAGAGGCTTCACCCATGCTCCTAGAGAGGGAACAAATGGAGGCGGAGATGGATCCTCAATAGACACAAAAACAGCCGCCGCATCAGAGCCCACAGTGGAGCTAGGGTTACTGGATCCTTCAGCTAAATCATTTGACGGTAAGGAATCCATGAAAGAGAGAAGGTGAAAGGAGTTCAGACTGCTACAACGAGATTCCGATAAGAGACCCTCATCACCGGAGAGAGGATGACTGCATGTGTCTATCCTTGATAATTCGTATACATCGTATTATGAATTCAAATGAAAATATGATCAACTTAAACCGAAAAACAAGAGAAACGCAATTAAACAAATTCTAAATATAGACCACAAAATCCAATACAAATTGGAAATATGAAAATATTATATTCCTACAATATGGAATATCCTTCGGCTTGTATTTTTTTCGGTCACTCGAGTATGGCTTCATTTTGTAGTACACCTTGATTTTAAGTTACTTGTAACACATTGAAAAACCAAAATGAAAAAAGAAATCATTTAGTTTTATTGTTAGTATCTCATTTGATTCGAATATGCATACAATTTTTCCTAGTTACGAATTTTTTTTTTTTACAAAAACACTATTCCATGCATGTAAAGTCTGAAAATCTCTATATGCATATGATGGGAGAAAGACTTCTCATCACACAAGTATACAATACTCGGCAAATGGTTTGTTCTATTGATTAATCTACAGTTCACCATTGTTGGATATGGATTTTCACCCTTGGAGAATGGGCTCAGCCCAAATCCATTCCGGCCCATAGAAGAAAAGCCCACCAAGAGAAAGAGTTTAATCAGATGATGAACTAAATCAGGTAACTATAGTCAACATTAGACTATAGTTATCCACCGACATTCACATATAAATAGGGGCCAAACCTTATGGTTAAAGCATTAATTTCTCTTCTCATCAGAGCATAAGGGACCCAAAACGACGAGTTTATGTCTCTAACCCTTGAGTAAGAATCCGGTCCGATCAGCAAAGAAACCACGAGATAAACCCGACAGAAACGTCCGACCTCATATTTTCAGCTCGACAAAACGCGTCCGACCTCGTTTTATCAGTTCGGCAAAGAGATCCCAACCTCATCTATTTAATTTCACATTGTTTCATAGTTCCATACATATTTTACGGCTCTGCGCTGTTTTCTCAATCTTGTATTTCTGATCTGAAATCAATACAACGAGAATCTTCGAACTCTCTCTTTTACAAATACCGAACTAACAGTTCAACAACCATTCATACACTTTTAACCAACTTATATACATAAGCATAATTTACCATTTGTTCACACTTTTCATTCATTATATATCACCCATAGAGAAATTCTTCTCAAGTTTCATCTAGTTTTATTCTCAGACCAAAAAACCAAACAATCTTCTGTAAAATTTACCATTTGTTCACATTTTTTTGTTTCATTATGTATCATTCTTATAGAAATTTCTCTTAAGTTTCAGCTTATTTTATTCTCAAACCAAAAAACCAACTAATCATTGGTAAATTTTAAATTTTTGCAATATGATTAACCATTACCAAATAAAAAGTGAAGATCTAGTAAATGCGTTTATTATGGATTGGCTGGTATATTTTATGACAACCGATACAAACAACACATTGCTACATTAGGATACACCGCATAATATTTTATTGGACACTTTTAGTTATTGACTCACACTTGCAAGACGACAACACACCATGGACCGTGCCATATTAACCACATTTAACATCTTTAACAACTAAGACTTGTTCCAGGAGTAATCCCAAACATCCTACAAAACTCCAAGTAACGGTCAACTCTGCTCTGCACCGCTGCAGGACGTCTACCGTTGCATTCGCCACCGTTGATCCTCCTCGTGGTGGCTCCAAAGCCTTGGTCCAAGACTGGACGAACATTTTGGTTCCAGAACCACATGGCACACTTAAAGGCCACTTCAGGGCTACGAGCCACCATATCTGGATCAGTCAAAAGAGGGAGTCCGAGGAACTTTCCGGCTGCACCGTAGTTGTAGTTCCATGTGATTTGGATCGGACCGCGACCGTAGTAGTCCTTTCCCGGCTGACAAGGGTAGACTGTGCTCGCTTGGCAGTATTTTCCTCTCGCTATTTCTTCTTTGTAACAAAAACCTTCACATAACACAAAAAGATCCGGTTTTTTTCTCAAAACATGAATTAGATATATCCCAAATAATTCGTTAATACCTCTTAGAAAAAAATAGGAAAACTAAGAAAACATTTTTTATATAAAGAAATATCACTTGTTCACCCATGAAAATTCATAAATATCCAATATATCCGTTTGTATTAGCGTTTGAAAATTTAAAATACATAAGTAGTTTGATGATAAAATAGAAAGTTTTGCTAAATTAACCAAATTAACATTATGGTGCTAATTAAGATAATTTTCTAAAAAATGCTCTCTTTTTCTTAATTAAATAATGCATGCACTTCATGTAGTGAAACTAGAAAGGGTTTATGGTGAACACTTACTTCCAGATTCATGAGAGAACTGAGCCAACATGGCAGCGATTTCACGCTTAGCGACGGTTCCTTGATAGGCCGGGAACGACTGAGCGGCCGCGATGAAAGCCTGGCGAGTGTAGAACCCTTTTGCTGGGCAACCACTTCCGACTTTGCTCATGATACCATCAAAAAATGCTGGTGTGACAACGTTTTCGATGGTATCACGAGGATCAGCGTTTAGACCGCCCACACCGCCGCTAGGAGCTGGTGTGGTTCCAGAGCTACAAGGTCCACTTCGGCATCCGGTGCCGCAGTAGGCTGTTGTGGTGCCACAATAGCCATATCTGCTGCAGCATAGGTTGCCTGCACAACCTGTTGTACCGCAGTTTTGCGAAAACACGGTTTTTGTCACGATGGTTAAGGTGAAGAGGAAAAGGATGAGAGCGTTCTTGAGAATAGCTCTTTGGTTAGCCATTTTTTGTTTTGGAGGAGTGTGTGGGAGGGAGAGTTGTGTGAAGAAATGAAGAATGTGTGTGGATGTATTTATAGTGTAAAAATTTGTCTATTTGAATGATATTTCTGATCAAGTTGATATTTCTTACGATTCTTGGTTGGTTTTTCTTACGCTAAGTCAATGAGCTTTTGTACCAGAAAAATGTAAGTCAATGACCCATTCTTTTTCTTGTCGTTATGAGAAATTCCATGTCGGTCATGAATTTTTAGATTAAATTTTTTCTCAATAGTCAAAGATAACTTGATATAAATAAACAAGTTTGGATCAGTTCAAAAGTCTGAGATTTTCTATCGAATTATTCAAGTTTTTGCTTGATTATGACTATGGCTTACACTGTTATTTAGCCAAATTTAACCCAAAAATAAATTATTTAGCAAATCTATGCATTTAAATTTCTTTTTGAAAAATATATATATCTGAAAAACTAAAAAAAAATTGAATGGAATTGTATGAAACATGAAAATACCAAAACTAATTCTTTTGAAAAAAATTAAACTAAAAAGTATGTTAATATAATAAATTCAAAATCTTATACTAAACCAACTTCACTTTCAATTCTTTTATTTTTATTTTTGTCATCTGATTGATTTTATAAAATAAAGTGGAATACATGAAAGAATACAAAGTCGAGATTAAACTTGGAAACTAAGCCCGCGAATAAACCGTAAATTTCCGAAGACTACGTCTAAAAAAGGGAAACAAACGAAATAAGCTTAAAAACAAAGCCAAAACTAATTAAAAACAAAGGGAAACAAATCCCAAAACCGAAAGCAATAGATATCGACAAAAGTTCAAAATCTAAACGGACATATCTCACTAACCAAACTCCTTGATGATCTAAACTAATCGAAGCGGACAATACTAGTCCAAAGCCAATGATTTCTCCCATAACGAAGCTATAATACCTTTTGAAATAAGTATTCCTAGTCTTATAATCTAATAAGACAAAACCATGATAAAGTGTTAAGTTTTCCACAATTCTTTCGAAAACCGAAATATCGAAAAATATGACTTTTTGACGTCTAGATATAAACTTTCAAACTGATATGACTCGATTAAATCATTAAGTAGAAATAAGGAGCCGAACCACTTCACTTTCGATTTAAGAACATCTCCAATTCATTATTTTATTTTTTTACTTCAAAATAGAGTAATTCTAAAATGGAGTTGAGTTTTATTCCAACCTTATTTCATTTTGGAGTAGAAAATAAAGTGAGAAGTAAAAAAATGGAGTACTTAATAGAATTACTTTATACTTAGAGTAAAACTATTTTTTACTCTATTTTGGAATTGAAAAATAGAGTATGGTTGGAGAAGATTTTACTCCAAACTCCATTTTAGAATTAAAAATAGAGCGGAGTTGGAGATTGATAACCATATTTCTCACCCCAAACAAAAAAAACCCTCGAACAGTGACCAAACCGAACACATCGAATCGATTATGCAATTGCAAGCACCAAGCAGTCATGCGTCGGTATTAAACCAACTTATCAATTAAACTGGTTTAATCTACCAACCCATGATCTAGAACCATCGACAGGCTCAAGTGAAACGACACCGTAAAAGCGCCTCTTTCAAGATAAACTACTTCCCGATCGCTTCCCCGTTCTCTCTCTCAGTCTTCCGCTTCTCCGTCATTTCGTCTTGGTCGCAAAGGCGAAAATCGAATCCTTTCTTCTCAAAGGAGAAACTAGGGTTTCGTGTTCTCTGTCCCGTCAAGGCTTCTTCAAGGTACGATTATGGTTTCCGACTATCCTCTTTCTATGATATTCCTGTTTCTCTAGCGAGCTTCTCATTGTTCTTACCTTATAATCCCCTAACCAGTGCCTTTTACATAGAAGTTACTGATTTCTGGTAACTGATGTTGCTTATGTCCGCGATTGAATTTCCCATAGATTTGTTCGGTTCCTTTTTTGTTTAGTCCCAATTTGGATTAGAATAGCGTAATGCTCGAAATTTTGATCATGCCCAGAAGAACATTTGCTTAGGTCAATGTTGCTTTCTAATTTGGTTGTGTTCGTTGTTTTGCTGTTGATTTTTTTGCAGTTGATATTCGAAAGTTGATGCATTTAAGAGAAACATTGGGATAAAGATGAGCTTTACTCAGGCTAATTGTTTTCGACCATCCTACTATCCTACAAGGATAACACGGCCAAATTGTGTCTCCAATGTGCCTGTTAGGTCTTCGTCACGCTTTAATTATTGCCCTCGTACGTCATTTGCTCTTCGAGCAACTGCTTCAGTGTCTACTCAGTTTTCGCCTCTGTTAAATCATCGGCGTCGTACACCTACCGGGAAATGGAAGCGAAGTTCTGCTGTTTGCTTATTTGGTGGGAAGGATAAGTCTAATGGCGGTGATGAGGTCAGATGCTTTTCCTCATTTTAAGTTCTTCCTTGTGTGAATGATTTTACTTTGTAACCGGAGAGTGATTTCTTTTGTGTATGTGTTCAAGAACTTAGGGGAAGAACCTTGCTGTTCTGTTTTCTGATGATAAGTCGAAATGTTTTTTAATTTTCGTTCCCAGTGATTACTGTAATGGCTTTTGTTATCAGATATCACCATGGAAAGCAATAGAGAAAGCTATGGGGAAGAAATCGGTTGAAGATTTGTTCCGGGAGCAGATACAAAAGAAAGATTTTTATGATACTGACAGTGGCGGCAACATTCCTCCACGAGGAGGAGGAGGAGGTGGTGGCAGTGGCAGTGGTGGAAATGGTGAAGAGCGTTCTGAAGGCTCGGGAGGAGAAGACGGTGGTCTTGCTGGGATCGCAGATGAAACCCTGCAAGTGGTTTTAGCAACCTTAGGCTTCATCTTTTTGGTAAATGACACAACTTTCAGAAAAATTTCTATCTTTGAATATCATATCATGCTTTGATCAAATTTTATTTTCTCGCAGTACACCTACATTATCACTGGGGAGGAATTGGTCAAGCTTGCAAGGGATTACATTAGGTTTCTTATGGGAAAACCTAAGACTGTTCGATTGACCCGAGCCATCGATGGTTGGAATGGATTCATGGAGAAGATGTCGAGGCAAAGAGTTTACGATGAGTACTGGCTAGAAAAGGCGATCATCAACACGCCAACCTGGTATGACAGCCCCGCCAAGTACAAACGTGTCCTGAGGGCTTATGTGGACTCAAAATCTGAGTCTTATGTGGACGCAGATTCTGATGAATAGTTCGGTTTAAATCCGTGGCAATCTCGCTCGTGTTATCCAACAATGTGAGATATCTTACTAGGTTAGGAACTGGAAGAGATTCATAATCACAATTGAGGTTTTTCTTAGGCTCTGTTTCCGCATTGAAATCCAGAATCGGGTTTCTTGAATTTGGTCCATCCTCGTGCTTCGTTTCCACATGATCATTTAAACCCCTTAATTGGTTTCATTCTTGATGATGATTCTCAACTGGAAAATTAGAACGCAAGCCATTATCTATCATGACATAAATCAAAATCACTGAGATCTTTCAAAATTCAATTTCTAAGCAGCAATTGCAAATCAGTGAGAAACACAAAAGGAGGAATCAAAGTTTCTTGGGTTTAGTGGTTGAACTGCCTTCTTTCTTCTCTGCCTCTGTAGATTTCTTCCGGTCTTTCCTCTCCCTCTTCTTCAAAGCAGTCATGTGGGCCTTGAGAATGGTGGCATATGATGCTTGAAATCTCTGGTGATCCTTAGCGCCAACCTTAAACAAGAAAGCATTGCAACAAGTTAGCTTCAGTGTAAACTTATAGATCATAGACCAGTATTCACATTCTTAATCCACAGTATCAATTTATAAGAACTTGAGGTATGTTTTCAATGGAGATCTATTCATTCATCGAGCTGCCTGTTAAAATGGATTAAGGAAGAATGACTAGAGAGAGCTACATTCTGTTATTCTTATCCATTCTCCTAAGAGAGTAACACTGGGACAATCTCTCGAGTAATGGATGTGATGATTTACTCATAGATAGTTAAAACGTTTGGAAACATACATGGTTCTAGTCTTCTAGAACATAATCTTGAGGTCATGAATAGAACATACCGAAGTAGAAATTGTTTTCTTGGCATCAGTTGCTCGAATAAGACATCTGTATTCCATGGATTCTCCAGCTGAGCTCAGCTTCCTCTTCTGCAGCTTAGACTTCAGAGACGCTGCACGAGTAACACAAATCATATAAGAAACCTTTGAAAAGGTGTAGATTCAACTATAACCAGGCAACAAAAAGTGGTGGAAGGTCCAGACAAAGTTACATCTTTTCAAAGTAACCCACACAGAACCCTTCTCTTTGCTTTTCTCGAACATGCTCGTGAGTTCATTGAGGAATGGATCCAACTGCAATAGAACCTACAAAACCATAAAAGATGGCATCAAAAAGCGCATGATCAGCCAAAATCAATAATTGAATGTTATAATCTAGCGTCAATGCTGAATCGAATCCCGTAAAACACGAAACGAAGAACAAACAAATCTCACAAAAGTCTTAACAACATAAGCAAAAAACACCCTCTTTACAAATTCTTCATCTCTGCAAAATATAGCTATGGATCGAGAATTACCATTGTTGAAACCTCAGATCGTAACGCACTGAAAATACTTTTTTTATCTCTCGGATCGCTGAGAGACAAACATAAAGACAATGCAAGTGAAAGGAAACAGTTAGATCTGATGGAAATTGACTTTGCCGATTATCAATCGAATACGCAACTTGAAGAAATATAAGCACAATTGAAACAAATACTCGAAACCCATTTCGGTTTCTAATCGATTCGATGCTAAGAAAAACGATCAGACGCCAAGAAAACACAACCCTAAATCGTCAAGAAGCTTCTGAACAAATCACAACACGGAAAACTTCAATTTGCAATAGTTTGGAAGACGTCAAATCCGATTAAGAATAAATCAAAATTCATACAAAACAAAACAAAAACATTCACTGACCAGAGACTAGAATCTGATGATCTGCTTCCAAAAACCCACCGGCCGGAGCAAATTATTCGGTAAGAAGAAGTCGCCTCAAGTAAAAGACGAATATGCCCTTGGTGTCGCATTTAAAGATGGGTTTATTTCCAGACTAATGGGCCTTACTAAGCCCAACAAATTGTAAAACCCTAGCAAGGTTTAATCGATGCCTTCTCTCTCATACTCGTAAGCTTCTTCGATTTGGTTCGTAGACAGACCATTGATAATCCTAAATTGTTCGTGTTACCTAAGAGATTGGTCGGGATCTGATTTGCAGTGTCGATTTGATCTTTGTGTCGTAGAAAACCCTAATTTCTGGGGGCTTGTGCATACACCTCAGAACCGGCTCTGCAACACAACAATGGGGAAAAAAGGAGTGAGTCAGAAGAGAGGTAGCAAAATCACGAAAACCCGCAAAGAAATCGTCGAAGACGAATACGATGACGAGATTGACGCCTGTAAATTTCTGCCCACGTGAAAAAATTTGTCCTTTTTTTTTAATTTCCTGAAGCTTAATCGATTATTGGAAGGATTAGGTCTCCATTGTTAGGTGCTCGTTATACGAGTTTGATGGAATAGTGAAACTTATGCGAATTTGAGAGATGTGTGTTTTGAGTTTAGTAAGTTTATGTTGTTTTTAAGGGGGGAGATTGATGACTCTTTTGATGTTTGGTTTGTGTCTGAAGTTCATAAACAGAGGGATATTGTTCCCTTGGATGTTAACGATGATACTGATGAATCTGATGAAGATGATGTGCAACCAGTTTTTGATTTAAAGGTTTGTTTTTTTTTGCTTATACTTCCAGACAAAGATTTTCGCAAAATCTTTGGCTCCTATTCTTTGCAATGCTTCCCTTTCAACTTCAGTTGCTTTGCCTTATAGGGTGTGGATGATGAAGATGAAGATGAAGATGAGGAGGATGAAGATACAGAAGACGAAGACGAGTCCGAAAATGGACTTACTGCGAAAAGTAAGGATGCCTTCTTCTGGGATTCTTATTAAATGTAGTTGTCGTCGCATCTATTAAAAACGGCGTGGCTAAAGTTTACTCCTTTTTCTGATTGCCTTATTTGTTTTCTCATTGGTGCCTTAATAATTGTGCAGTGATTAGGCAAAAGAAATATCTACGGGCCAAGTTTGGTGATGTTGATGATGAAATGGCTGATGATGACAAGGATAAAGATGAGGAAGACAAAAGGATGACATGGGGTGGACGAAAGGGCCAATACCATGGTGGTGATAATGTAGATGTTGAGGTAAGGAGTGTTGTGGTTTCTTGACATCTGCAACCCCTGCTGATTATACGCCTCGAATCCTTTTCTTCGAAAAGCTAGATTCCTTTTTGTATATTCTCTGTTCTCTCTGAAACAAACTTAACTTAAGTTGTTAATTTGGTTTGATGTGATTTTGAAGCTCCAATCAAGTGATGACGATGACATTAGAGAGGAAGAAGAGGAGGTGTTAAGACTAAGGGCAGAACAAACAAGATACATTACAGCAGCTGATGCTGGGTTAGATGATGATAGTGAAGAAGAGAGCGACAGAGAATTAACCATGGAGGTGGGTTTGTGTTACCAATTACTATCATGTTGTTGGACGCTATCCTGTTGCTTAGATAATTGACGCATCATTCTGGTTATATTTGGCAGGAAATTTCTGTAAAAGGCAAGCAGGCTACAAAATCCATCACTGCTAAGAAAGAGAAGGATGACAAGGAAACACATGTTGAAGAGATCAAGAAAGACATAAACTCTTTGTCAAAAGAAGAGCAGATGGATGTAGTATATAGGTAAAGTTGATGTCCTCTGTTCTAAAATTTTCATAGCTTAATACATTTGTATGAGATCTTGTTACGTATTTTGTATAATAATATTCACGTGGTTATGTCTTTTGTGTAGTTCTGCTCCGGAAATAGTTGGGCTTTTGTCTGAGTTGAACGATGCAGTCGAAGAGCTTGAAAGTAAGATAAATCCTATTATGAGTAAGGTAAGCCTCTTTACTATTCCACGTTTTTTGTTTAGATCTTTATATTACTGCACTTTGAAAGAAGTCACTTTTTGACTCCTCCAGAAAATTTATGCAATTATGTCTCCTTGTAGTTAAAGGAAGGAGAAATTCCGTTGAATGGTGGAACAAGGTACTTGGAAGTTAAGCAGCTTCTGCTACTGGCCTATTGCCAATCTATAACATTTTATCTTCTACTCAAGTCTGAAGGGCAGCCCATCCGTGATCATCCGGTCCTTTCCCGTCTTGTAGACATCAAAGCTTTATTGGATAAGGTTCTGTCTTACCCTTCTAAGTTTTTAATCTCTCTATTTAACCAGCGATGCCATTTACCTTTTGTATGACTACACAAGCTGTTTGTTTGTTTATCATAGCAGCTGAATTAATAATTTATGCTTAAAATTAGATCAAAGAACTTGATGGACAGCTTCCCCCTGGATTTGAGGAGTCTCTAGCGAGAAGTATTGCTAATGGAACAGTGCAAAAAGTGGACAAAGAAGATGCACTCTCTTCACCTGTTTCTTCTTCAGTAGTTAGAATCACACAAGACACGGCCGAGGTAGAAGTTGGATCTTACTTGCTGTCACTTAAGTTAATCCCTTATGAGTTGTTTGGCACTTACTTTGTATCCACTTACTGATCTCCGTTTATTCAGCCGGTGAAAATCGACAAATCGAGAGAAGACGAGAAGAAAAAAGGAGAGAAACGCAAGCACCAGGTGAATACAAATCTAATCTTTTTCCAGGGTTTTCAATTGAACTCGTCCAAGCTCTAGCTTACTGGCACATTTCCTTTCTTTTGTTATCACCCCTGCCGTTTCGTTTAACTTGAACAAAACCGCTTTCTTTGTAACAGAATGATCAGGTTGATATGCAAAGTGAGGAAATGTTAAAACTTCGAGCTGCTCTAGAGGGAAAGCTGAGAAGCAATGGAGTTCTTGGTTCTACTGTTTCGAAGTCTGATAAAGCTCAAAAACGTCAGAAATTATCTAATAGGTAATATCTTCTGTTTTTTTAATACTCCTTTACTATGATAATTCTGTTGTCTCTTTCTGAAGATTGTGATGTATTATTAATTTTCCAATCCCGGATGTGACCAGGAAGCTAGAGACATTCGATGATTATGTGGACGATGCAGACAATAGCACACATGATGGAACAGCTGATAAGCTGACCAAGCTTGTGACCACCAAACGGAAGCCCAAGGTAACATAGAGCAGATGTGAAACTTAGATATTTCTTTGTCACTTTTTACGTCGTTCTTTAGTTAAATCTTTTCACCTCTTGCTTTGGAAGACTGTTTCCGGAGATGATGATTTACCGCAAAGGGATGATATTGGAGAACGGCGTAGAAAGTTTGAGCTCAGAGTTTTGGCTGGAGCTGGTGTGAAGTCAGAGGAAGATGGCAGGAATGAAAGTGGGGCATTTGCATCAGATGACGACAATGAGGATGATAATAAAGACATGGTTGATAATGATGGCGAATCAGAAGATGAATTTTACAAACAAGTGAAACAGAAACAACAAGCTAAACGGGCTGCCAAAGCAGAGATCTATTCAAGGTAACAACACACAACTTTGACCTTTCTTTTTCGCAAACCGTCACATGTGATACTAACGTGTTCATCATCTCATTGGTACGTTTTGTGTTTGTCCAGGGAACCATCATCGATCCCGTCATTACCAGAAAGCGTGGATGGAAAACGACTGATTTCAAATCAGGTTAGAATGTTTCCAAAACACACAACATCCTCTGTTTCTCTAACCGTGCAACAATCTCTAAACGTTCCATTTCTTCTTTTTTTAATCTCCACTAAAACGCAGATTGAGAAAAACAGAGGATTGACCCGACAACGCAACAAGGACCTGAAAAACCCGAGAAAGAAGTACCGGGTAAACATTCTTTGATTGCCAGTTTCTGCATCTTTGGTTTCTTTTTACCCGTTTCTCGGCCTTAACTCAGGAATTTTTTGGGATCTTGATTTGTTTGCAGGTAAAGCACCAGCAAAAAGTCACGAGACGCAAAGGACAGGTCAGAGATATCAGGAAACCTGAGTTTCGTTATGGAGGAGAAGCTTCCGGTATCAATCCCAACATAAGCCGGAGCATCCGAATCAAGAACTAGCCTCCTCTTCCTATGTCACCATTTTCTTCTTTCTTTTGTTGTTGTATTTATCATCTTTATCGGATCTTCTACTTTGCATTTTACTCTTCTTCAAGACTTGAGCAAATCATTGCTTTGCAATTTTTGATGTTGTTTTCTAAAATCTCCCGTCTTACATTTGTATTTTAAAGAAAGGCAAAACTTGTTTACCCTTCTAGCAAGCTAAAGAGTAGCAAGTAGTTAGTGAAAATGTTCACCCAATTTTATCTATACCATACCCCAGATTTTATTTTAGTTTTTCCCAGATTTACTTGAACTTGGAAGTTCATGTTCCAAGTTCTAACAAATTCGGAATAAAGTGTATTGATCCAGTGGATATTTGGTGATTTGTTCATGTTCTAAGTTCTAAGTTCTTACAAATTCGGAAGTTCATGTTTTAATATGATGCATGTTTGACTGTGACCAAAAAAAAAAAAAAATTTGATGCATGTTTGACAAATAATCTAAGAGATTACGATTTTAATCTTTGGAAAAAAAAACTAAGATATTACGACATGTGTTGTTAAAAAATAATAACTATAAATAGCTTTTGTAAAATCTGGCAAATAAGTACTACAGTTTTTTTTTTTTTTTTGACAAAGGACAGTACTATAAATGTATAATATTAATGTGTATAGAGCTATTAGAATAAAATATTTTGGTCATAAATTTAATATGTCAACAAAAACAAAAAATCTTAATATATGTTCTGTAAGATTTACCAAAAGATAATTTTTCATTTAAGTTTTCTGAATTTACTGATATTTTTTTGGGATATTAGAAAATTTAAGTTTTACAGAAAGTTTTTAATAAAACAAACTAAAAATATGATTGCACAATAAGTAGTATATATAAGTTTACTATAGGTATAGTTTTTCATTTTTAAATTTATATATTATTTAAATATCTCTCTATATATAAGAGATAGATCAAATCTAGTGTATATAGCAAAGCAAAGCCATAGAAGAGTTTTGAGACGTCAAACAAAATCAAACATGGCTAAAGCACAAATATGTCTTTGTTTAATCATCTTCTTTTATCTTTCGTCGGGTAATCTAATCACAACTAATCATCAAACTTAATATATATATATATATATATATATATATATATCGACTGTAACAAATGCATATGGGCTTATAGATCATTTGAAAGTTTTATTGTAAAGGTATTCCAAGTTCCCTAACAATTTCAGTTTTATTTTTATGTTTCTTTTTCTTTTACAGAAGAAAATTTCTTGAGAGTCTCAGTCAACGCACAGGTACATTTTAAAGATTACTCATAAGTGAAAACGAATTTAAAAATGTAAACAAAAATCAATGTCATATATTTCTCGTTAATCAAGTATATATAATCATACAAGAGATAAGGCTAACTATATATCCGATATATACAAATTAAAGATTCTCCTATATCTATTCTAACATTATGCTCTTTGTTGCGCAGAGCCAAGGAGATTGGTGTGTGGCAAACCCTACTACGGATAACGAAAAACTTTTAAAAAACATAAATTTCGCATGTTCTAAAATCGATTGTCGAATTATAATGGAAGGAGGTGCATGTTATTGTCCTAATAATTCCCTTAATCACGCTTCTGTCGCCATGAATCTTTATTATCAAGCTCAAGGAAGACATCGTTGGAATTGCAATTTCGAAGGCTCTGGTCTCGTTACCGTAGTTGATCCTAGTGAGTTACAAATCTTTCTCTGTCTCTCTAAACAATTATATAATTTTTCTTCTGTCAATCTCGAATCAATATTTTATTTCTCTCTCTTATTTTCAGGCTATGGGAATTGCAAATATCAATATCGTAAGTAAAGTATCTAAACTTCGTCTTTGTTACAAAACAAAAATAAAGTAGATAACTCTAGTTCTGGAATTTCATAGTTGATATCTAAAGTTTGAATGGTTCGATTTTTCGACTACCAAATTGAAAGTTTTGTATCACTCTCATTGTCAGAACGATAAATAATTTATTTCATTTATCAAAACTCGTATGTTCAAAATCATTTCAATTTATTTCGTTTGTTTGATGTAGAAATCGAGATATTTTGCGATTTCAGTTGGAAGTTAATTAAAAGTTTATTGGTTTTATATGATATTTTTTCTATAATCATGCCATAGTTATTCTTTGAGACATGTTATTGCATTTGGTTGTTTTGATGATTTTTAAATGTTATAAATAGTTAAGGATGCAAATTGTTATGACGTTATTATTTAAGAAAGCTACAAAATAGCTTAAATTCAGACAATTTACAATTTCATATTGTTTTATTCGGTTAGAGTTTAGTTGAAAATATCAATTAGTTTATATATATTTAACAATCAATTTAATTACAAATGTAAAGACGTATGTTTAAGACGACTGAATCTTAAGAAATTTTATGGTTATACTACATAAGTTGTAGTGACGTTACCAATTTCTTTATTTACTTGCTTTTTTTTGCTGTTGTATAATCAGCTTTTTTGGATCTTCTATTTTGCATTTCGCTCTTCTTTAAGACTAACCAAACCATTGATTTGCTAAAAAATCAATTATCTTACATTTGTAAACTAGCTGTGCTGCTAGTATTCTCAACTATTTAAATTTTACTCTAGAAAATAATTCTTAGAGAAATAAATTTAAGAGAGAGAGACAGGGAACTGTATTCATTTAGATAAATATATAAACTATAAAGGTTCGTATGCATATAAGATTTCAACAGTCTTTATATATTGCGTCAAATATATAGTTTGGTTTGTAATAATACTGTCATAAATGACAATTCGAGTCCAAACCCGCACAAAAATATATACAAATATTCTATTTAAGTTGATCGATGAACGTATAATGATGGTAAGGTTTTATCAAATTGTTTGTCGTCAATGAGCTTTACGTTAGTATATTAAACGGAACTTATAACAATCAAATTTAACTTTGGACGATCTCAATACCAAAACCGTGAATAAAGAACCAAATAAGCACTTTCACAAATACAACAATAGTAAAACAAAACATATTGATAATCAAAAAGGAAATTAAAGATAGGAATCATACGGATATATATCCGTAATCAACCAAACCAAAACACACCACAATGAAACAACTCGTTACAACAATAATATAAGAGATTCATCAAACACATATGAAGTGGTGATTCAAGGACTCGATGTAGCTGTAGAAGGTGGTGGAGAAAAGAACGGAATGGATGGGAAATTAGCCGGAAGAGAAGGGATTGTTGTCGGAAATGAAGGCAAAGTTGGCATTGAGAATGGAGGGATTGACGTGGGAATGGTGGGAAGTGTTGGTTGTGGCAATGTTGATGGCAATGGAGGGATTGAAGTGGGAATGGTGGGAAGTGTTGGTTGCGGCAATGTTGATGGCAATGGAGGGATTGAAGTGGGAATGGTGGGAAAAGTTGGTTGTGGCAATGTTGATGGCAATGGAGGTAGTCCCATTGTCGGGATAGGTATATTTGGAATTTGAGGGAGAGGTTGTTGTTGGAGAAGGTGGCGAGAGGCCGAGCAAGTGTTGATCATAGTAGAGGAAGAGATACTCACTAAGAAAGCAATGAGAAAAAGCTTGTATGATGCCATTTTTGGTGTGTTGATGAATCTTTAACTATGGTTAAGCCACTCCCTAATTGCTTCTTCGGTTTACTGCTTTGTGTTGATGAAAAATTTAGTGATATGCTATTGAGTTTATATAGTGGCAAGAGTCTATATGGATTACAAAGACTTATTGTATAATTGCTTATGTGGTTTTTGGTATGTGTGTTTTACGGTTTCTGTGTGGTTGGCTTTAAAGCCTTTGTTAGTTCAACTTAATTTGTTTTTTGGATTATTTTGACAATTCAAGGATCTTGATTTATGTTAGTTCAACAATCAAAACCCTACAACTCTAATACACGTGTTACCTAACCAAACTTGGTTTGTGACAAATAGAATACACATTTTATAATATATTTGTATTGTATGTTTATTTATTTATTGGGTGTCTACGAAAAATTAGTGAAGACAATGTATCCAACCAAATTAAACACATAACGAAAAAATTGTATAGATGTATCAAAATAGCTAACACAAGTTAGTCGGTATGTACCAAAACTCTAATGAATTTTTTGTTTCATGGAAAGAAATATTAAATTTATGACTTCGATATCTTATGCTAATAGCTATAAATATTCTAAGCTAATATTTATTAATTGTATGATCCCAAAATATTAATTTTTCATGAAAGTTATATGCATTTACTGATTTTTTATATTATAAAAAATATTAAATTTTACGGAAAAACAATTATTAAATAAATTGAAAATACGATTTGGTAAAATGGAATCACTTAATATCTAATTACGAGACTAGGACATGGGTTATTAAAAATAATGATGGTTACTTTTGTAGAGTGACAATAAATAAATAAAAGTTTGACAAATAAATTTACATTAGGTCTTTAATTTTCAAATTTATGTATTATTTAAATCTCTCTTTATGTGTGGAAGTTTATATAATTGGGTTTACACTAAGTTTGGGTTTTGATTTTTACATAATGTGAACTATGCAAATAACAGTGGCATACGCTGAAATCTTCATCGTGGTACAAGATCGTGGTTCTGTGTATTGAAGATAAAATTAATGCAAGTGTGGTGCATGTAAAGCAAATCTCAGTAATAAAATAAATATTTCAAAAAAATGGATTGTGACTTGAAAAACAATAAGCTATTGGGCCTCAAGCCCATATATTGTCATTTAGAGTTTAATCTATATATACATGCATACAAGAGATAGGTTAAATCTAGTGTTTAGAAAAGGTAAGCTATAGAACAGTTTTTCAGACGCAAACAAAATCAAACATGGCTAAAGCACAAATATGTCTTTGTTTCATCATCTTCTTATATCTTTCGTCGGGTAATCTAATCACAACTAATCTTCAGACTTAATAATATATATGATTTACCGGTTAAAATTTTCTATATACCTCGATTGTAACGATGCATATTGGCTTATAGATCATTTGAAAGTTTTATATTGATCGTAAGATTTTCTAAGTTTTGTAACTATCTCAGTTTTTTCTTTACGTTTTTTTTCTTTTTTTTGGAGAAGGGAATTTCATGAGAGTCAACGCACAGGTACATGTTTAAGATTACTCAAAAAGCGAAAACGAAATTCTAAAAAGTAAACAAAAATCAATCTCATATGTTTTTGTTGCAGAGTCACGGGGATTGGTGTGTGGCGAAGCCATCTACGGAGAACCAAAAACTTTTAAATATCATAAATTTCGCATGTTCTAAAATCGATTGTCGAATTATAATGGAAGGAGGTGCATGTTATTGTCCTAATGATCCCCTTAATCACGCTTCTGTTGCCATGAATCTTTATTACCAAGCTCAGGGAAGACACTTTTGGAATTGCAATTTCGAAGGCTCTGGTCTCGTTGCCATAACTGATCCTAGTGAGTTTCATATTTTCTTTGTTTCCCTAGACAATGTTATTCTTCTTCTGACAATCTCAAATCAATATATATTTTTTCTCTTATTTTCAGGCTATGGAAATTGCAAATATCAGTTTCGTAAGTAAAGTATACAAAGCTTCGTCTTTGTTAAAAAAAAATCTTCATCAGATCCAATATCAACTGAATGTTTGACTTTTATATCATTCTATCATTGTCGAAACAATAAATAATTTATTTCATTTATCAATACTTCATCTGATCCAATATCATTTGGATATATACCACTATACTAATTAATTATATGTGACATGATGTTGGTTTTAATCTTGTTTTTGACAATGTGGGTTGTTTATTTCTTTTTCCCCCAAATAGATGTAAATTTTTGTAGTTTGAGTTTGTTGCCCCAAAAAAAAGCCTAATCTGAGAAGTTTGTAAAGCTGATGCACATGTTATATGAGATTTTCTCGATAACTATGGGCCTATGGCACAGTTCTTTGAGAGCATTTGGTTGTCTTGATGCTATTAAGAAACTTTATGGATAGGTAAGGATGCAAATTGTGATGACTTTGTTATTTAAGCAAGCTAAAGATAGCTTTATTTTTTCCAGAGAATTCATAACTTCATATTGCTCTATTCGGTTCGAGTTTAACTGAAAATATCAGTTAATTTTTATTTTACAATATAATCACAAATGTAAACAGTGCCGGTCCTAAGTAATATAATGCCTGAAGCTCAATCAACAAATGTTGCCCCTTATCCGTAGAGATTTGTTTTGTTTTTAAGAAAAAAAATTAGCTAAAGCGTTAGGAAGCTATAATTTGGGGTTTTTTGTTTATTTAAAAAGGAAAAAATTGTGTAAACTTTTAAAAAAAAATATGCATGATGGGAACTTGAATCCTCATCGTGAAAGTAATTAGCAAAAGGGTCGACATCACTACACCTATATAGTGACACAATACAAACTTGATGCCTCTAATTTTTTTATAAATTGCCTAAAGCCTTTACTTCAGTAGAATAATTAAGTAAGTAAAAATACCATTATAGTACAATAAAAAAATGAAATACGAATTTATTTTGTAAACTAGAAATGATAAATAACTTTTTTTATTAGAAGTGGAGTTTTTTTCACTTACTTTGATGCATACATGTTTAATAAATTATCTAAGATATCATTACCGGCCATATTGTTAATAATAGTAGTAAGTTTTGTAAAATTTGGCAAATAAGGACTAAAACATTTTTGACAAAGAAAAAAGTGCTATAGTATAATATTAGACATAAATGCTAATTATGTTGGACCATACAATAAATCTAGCTTAATTTTTTTGTAATTATTAGCGTAAATAGTATAGTCATAAATTAAAATTTATCTTTTATAAGACATGCCAAAAAAGAATCACTAATTTTAGATGTATTTATTGAATTATTATTTGGACATGAAAGGATTAAAAATTTACGAAAAGTGTTTGTAAAATAAGCGTTTTATAATTAAATATATATTTGATGTGGTAAGATGTGATTGCACACACTTAGCTTATATCTACGAGATTATAACAGGTGTTGTTTAAAGTTAATATAACTTGTAAAATTTGACAAATAAATAATATATTAGATACTAAATATCAATACTCAATCGGGTAGTAGCTTAAACTATTAAATTTATATATTATTTAAAATCTCTCTATATATAAGAGATGGGTTAAACCTAGTTTATAGCAAAGCTATAGAGGAGTTTTCAGACGTTAGAAAAAAAAAAAATCATACATGGCTAAAGCACAAAAATGTCTTTGTTTCATCATTTTCTTATACCTCTCATCAGGTAATCTAATCACAACTAATCATCAGGTTTAATATGATTTACCAGTTAAATTTATCTATATAAATCGATTGTAGCAATGCATAGTTTGTAGATCATTTCAAATTTTCTTAAATTGATTGTAAGATTTTCTGAGTTTTGTAACAACCTCACTTTTGTTTCCATGTTTTTCTTACAGAAGAAAACTTCATGAGAGTCAACACACAAGTAAGATTGCTCATAACTCATAAGTAAAACAAAAAAACAAAAAATCAATCAATCAATCTCATATGTTTTTATCTTTGAGTTTGACGTTCTTTGTCGCAGAGCCCCGGAGATTGGTGTGTGGCTAAACCTTCTTCGGAGAATGAAAAACTTTTAAGAAACATAAATTTCGCGTGTTCTAAAATCGATTGTCAGATTATATCAAAAGGAGGTGCATGTTATTCTCCTGATAATCTCATTAATCAAGCTTCTGTTGCCATGAATCTTTATTACCAAGCTCAAGGAAGACACTATTGGAATTGCAATTTCGAAAGCTCTGGTCTCATTGCCGTAACTGATCCTAGTGAGTTTCATTTTTTTCTCTTTTTTTCCTCTAAAAATTATGTAATTTTTCTTCAGCCAAAACTTGAATCATTTTTATATTTTTTATGTGCAGGCTATGGAAATTGCATTTATCAATTTCGTAGGTAAAAACATATCAAGCTTCGACTTTGTTGCAAAAAAAAAAAAAAAAGGACTGTTTCTGAAATTTCATATTTATTGAATGCTTCGATATATCAAATGTTAAATGTCTGAGTCCTAGATCATTCTATCATATGTGTGTGTCACTGTTAAATAGCAATAAAATATGTTTTATTTATGGTACTTCACCTGATTCAATATTATTTAATATATACCACTTCACTTAAAATGTGATTGATGGTGGTTTTACATGTGATACATATAGATGTAAGAGGTGAACTACTTTACTTTTTGCATAAATACCGATATAATTATTATAGTTTGAGTTTCTTGCAAACAAAACCTAACTTACACCACATTTTTGTACAGTTTCATAAAAGTCTTAACTAAACCATATGACATAATAATTTGAGATTTGTTGTGATATCTATGATAGAGTATTAGAAATATGGATATATATAGATCACCTAATTGTGTTATGTGCTTTATCTATTGGTGTTAGTGATCAGTTTTCTAAATATGTGTTTACATATATATTGAATATATACCATCCACACTTACATATTGGTAATGATATAGGTAGGGTTAGGTTAAGTCTTAATGCGGCAAAATTAATTATTTAATCACACACACGAGCAAATGTGGCAGCATATGACGAGTTATAGTGGGAAGGAACGTGGGAATTAGAAGACTTGTCTTGACACTTAGTTGAAATATTTTAATATTCTTGCTTGAATAGCATCCCAAAGTTGTATTATGCGTTACTAAAACCATTTTTCAAGTCCTTAATATATATTTTGCTACCGTGGAGTTCGATATATTTGATTAATCTCCTCCCGTAGACCAATAACTATGTCATTACAAAACATAAATATTATGATTTTTTTTATAACTGGAAAATTTCATAACTAAACTCAAACTAATTTTCAAAACCAATGAAAGAGTTGTGTATTCTTTCTAATTTTGATATTTACGGTTGCAAATATCGCAATAGAAATATATATTCAAATCATAAATTTTCAACCTACAAAGTAAACATTTCACAACCACTAAAATGGTACCACTAATACACGATAAAGTAGATAATATTATGAAATTGTTTTAACATATAAAAATATCTTGGAGCCTAAACCAAACTTCAAATAGAAAGTATAAATGGCAACAGTCTCGGTATTATGACATCTTCAATGTAAATCTATCTCTTCCAATCGGTAAGATCCACAACATTTGAGAAAATTGCAGCAAAATAAATGGTCACAGATTGTAAAATATTAAATACTGCACTAATGAATGAAGGGAAGAAAGTGAGACCACGGGAGAGAGGAGAGCGCGTGTGATCATCAGGAGACCAAAAAAAAAACAAGAGAATCAACCTCGTCTATGAAAACTTCTTCAGATTCTGTTCTCATTTCGATACCAAAAATAAAAAAACTCATATTTTGTCTGTTGGTAGTTGCAAAATGTCAAAAGCGATAGTTCCACTGTCGTAATTATGATATTTTGTATATTCACCAGATAAACAAATCAGAATCTCTCCACTAAACCTAATATTTCGCTGTCGAAATTATTATTGTATAATTTAATGATAGATATACTTTTTGGGCGGGGACAGGAACATATATACTTAAGAAAATATAGTGAGGAAATTTAGAAAAATACTTCTTTTATGTTTTTAAATTAAAAAAATACATTTTAAAAAAAAAATTTTGAAAACTACACTTTTTCAACTATAAATTTATCGAAATAATCTCAATAAACTGAAAATAATTTATATTTTATATATTTTTAAAAATAAAATAGTTTTTTATGATAATATTATTTTAAAGTAGTTTCAATTTTATTCATAAAAAATATTTACTTATCTAAGATTTTGATGCTATGAAAGGTTTTATTTAATTGAACCAATGATCCAAGACCAATCCAATTTTTTAAATTAGGATAATGAAAATTATGTTAAGTTTATTGGTTAAATTAAACCAATCAAAATTAAAAAAAACGATTGGTTTGAAAATAAAGAATCTAGATTTCATTGAATATTTATTTGGCATTTTCTTAATAAAATGGTGAATGTTTTTATATATATATAAGGTACGTAAGTTTTTTTTAAGATAAATTTTGAAATATTTCAATAGATTTATCTAATAATAAATTTTAAAATTTAATTAATAACACATATTTATCTCAAACAAAAATATATTATTGTTTCGAATTTTAATTTTGATTTATTAAAAAGTTAATTTTTAATTCAAATTAGGACAAAAAAGTTTTATCACATACAAAAAGAGTTAGTTTTTAAAAGAAAAAAAAAATGTATTTTTCAAAATTCAAAACATAAATAGAATATTTTTCAAATTCTCCCGAATAAAATTATGGCATACTTCTTCTTTGACACCTGTTTCTGCATTTTTTTTGTCTTGAACAATTAAGGATGCAATTATGATGTTTTTATTTTAAAAAATGTAAAAAAACCACTATAAAGATGGCTTAATTTTTTGTTTTTGAGACAATGCATGTCGTTTATCCGGTTCGAATTTTATTAAAAAAATAATTTTTATTTTATTTTACAATAGATCACTTTTTAACTGGTAAACTTAATCGCAAATGTGAATATTTTTATTTGAAACAACCGAATCTTAAATAGTTTTTTTAGTGATTAGTAATGTAAATAATACAAACTCCTATTTTTAAAAATTTAGATAATTTGTGCCATTCTATTATGTTCTACTTTTACTATAAAAAACACACACACACACATCCGATATTTATCATCATAGTCAAATTTCACACTGAAAACTTAATTTGAACACCACATTCTATCAGCTTCGTAATTGGTTAGAGACCAGCACACACAAAAAAACAATGCCACTGAAAATTATGAGAAAATTTTTCTTTAAACAATACTTATATTATTATGGAGCAAAATGAGAGGATAAGATAATTCTCCCTATAAAACATTATTAAATTATCCAATAGTATCTACTAATCCAACACAATCCACCGGATTTAATGTTACCGTTTGGGTCATCTAGAGATTGGTTTTTGAGTTTGTGGTTACAATTTGGTTTTACAATGAGGTGAAAAAAAAAGTAGGCCAAGGTTGAGTGGTAAAGTGGCCAACTCTTTTCTCTCTCTTCATGATGATAATCAAAGTTTGATTAAATCCAAAAGGTAGTAAGAGAAAAAAAGAAAAGTTTCAAATTTCATTCCAAACCAACTAGACCCAGATCCAAAGTTGCAGACTTTTCAACAATTTCAAAGTAATTTACCCACACACATAAAAGGATTAGAAGACTAATTAATACTTTTCTTAAATTAAAATTAAATTAGTATTTTCTTTAGAGAGATATGGGGAGCTGAGAGGAAGCAGAGGATTAGACAGAGAGGAAAAAGGGGAAATTACCAGACAAGTGTCTTTCTTTCTTCTCTGGCTGCTTCTTTTGCCTCTCTCTCTCTCTCTTTCTCTCTCTCTAGAAGAAGGGAAAGCTACAAAAATCTCAGAATCGAGGTAAGTAATTCGTGTTTGCTTGTGTTTATTACTTCTCTTTGATTTGTTTATTTGTTTTCACTTTCTGGTTTTCTGGGTTGTTTCAAAAGATCTGTCTTTTCTTCTTGTTTTTTGTTTTTCTGTGTGTTCTCTTTGATGTCTCTCCTCTTGTTGGGATGTGAAACACATGATTTTCGAGGAGAGAGAGATAAAGAAAGGGAAAGAGCTCATTAGTGGGTAGTCTTCTGAGAAAATTCTCAGTTTTTAATTTTCTAATCTCTGCATATTAAATTTCAGAGCTTTTACACTTGAAAACTGTTGTCTTTGTCTCTGTCTTTCTCACTCTTTTGCATCGAACAAGCAATATTTGTGATGATTTTATCAGTTTCACCTAATAATCTGAAGAGAAGATAAAAAAAAGTTGGGCTAAGATTTGTCAAAAAGTTAAAACTTCCTTTTCATGGAAGCTCAACAACTTACAAAACCCTCTCTCTCTCTCTCTCTTTGGCAGTTTCTGTATCTTTGAGTTGTTTGGATCTTACTTTGCTTTGCCTTCCTTTGTCCTTAACTACAGTTTCATCTGGATCATGCAGGTAAGAGTTTTGGTTGTTGAAGATTTTAGAAAGCAATCATGCTAACTTGCGCCTTCTCCCAAAATCTTATCCACCAATCTGAGTAAGAAGCACTTCTCATGGATGTGGTCTTAAAATTCACCATGCATAGATCTTAGAATTTACCATAAAGGTTTATCCTTTGAGGTGTGTGAACGAAAAGGCTTCAAAAGTTGTGTGTTGTGTTTTAATGTGATAGGTAAAGAAAAGTAATGTTTGAAAAATGGGGAAGAAAGGAAGTTGGTTTTCTGCAATCAAAAGGGTTTTTACTCCACATTCCAAAGAGAAGCTAGGCAATGTAAGCTGGTTAACTCTTAAGAAATGTTTACTTGATTTCTTTAGCTTGCAAAAGTGTTGTGATGAGAGTTTTCGATTATGATGATGATGAGATACTTTGGCTACTGGTGGGGGATTTTTGCAGCAGGAACCAGAGAGAAAGAGTGGAAAAGAAAAGAGGAAGAAAGGGTTTGGGAAGCTAAGGCATGGAGAGACTAATTCGTTTCTTCCTATCTTCAGAGAGCCTAGTAGTATCGAAAAGATCTTGGGCGAGGCTGAGAGAGATCACAATCTTGTTTTCAGGCCTCCTACTCCTCCTGATCGATCAAATCCATCTTCAGCCTCTCCTCCTCCTCTGAGGCCTGCTTCTCCTCGGGCTCCTTCTCCAAGACCGACTTCACCTAGAGTTGCCTCACCAAGAGCTGCTTCTCCAAAGTCTCCTTCTCCAAGAGCAGACCTTCCAAGATTGGATTCTCCAAGATCTCTTTCGCCAAAGCCCTCTGATCGATCAAAGCCACCATCAGCATCTGCCAATGCTCCTCCTCCTTTGAGGCCTGCTTCTACTCGAGTTCCTTCTCAGAGAATTGCCCCTCCCATTGTTCCTTCACCAAGACCAGCTTCACCAAGAGTTGCCTCCCCACAAGCCATCACTCCAAAGCCGCCTTCTCCAAGAGCAGACCCACCAAGGTTGGATGCTCCAAGACCTCCTTCTCCAAGAGAGGCTTCAAGAGCAGACCCACCAAGGTTGGATACTCCAAGACCTCCTTCGCCAAAGCCTCCTTCTCCAAGAGCAGAACAACCAAGATTGGATGCACCAAGACCCACCACGCCTAAGCCCCCCTCTCCTAGATCGGTTTCGCCTCGGGGTGTGCAGCTACGGGAGATTGTTTATAGACCAGAGCCAACTCTCCTGGCCCAACATGCTTCTGCAACAAAGATTCAAGGAGCTTTCAGAGGTTACACGGTACGTAGACACATTCTTTGTTTCTGTTTCAAGATTTGTCCATTACACTATCCCCCAATTCCAAGACAAGTAAGTTGTTGACTTGGGTGAAACAGGCAAGGAGGAGTTTCAGAGCTCTCAAAGGTCTAGTCAGGCTTCAAGGGGTGGTGAGAGGATATAGCGTGAAGCGGCAGACGATCAATGCAATGAAGTACATGCAGCAATTGGTCCGTGTTCAATCCCAGATTCAGTCACGTCGCATCAAAATGTTGGAAAACCGAGCCCAGGTTGAGAAAGATGAAGCAAAATGGGCTGCGTCTGAAGCTGGTAGCGACAATTGGGACGACAGTGTGCTGACAAAAGAAGAAAGGGATGCGAGATCGCAGAGGAAGATTGATGCGATCATCAAGAGAGAACGATCCATGGCCTATGCATATTCTCACAAGGTAAACACTCAATCTTTCTTCATTTTCATCACCATGTTGATGCATATATCCGGTTTTCGCCAACATCTTTCGCTCTGTGTTCAGTTGTGGAAAAACAGTCCCAAGTCTGCTCAGGACATTCGTTCTTCAGGTGGGCTCCCTCTATGGTGGAACTGGGTGGACCGGCAGCTTCCTCTTGCTAGTCCTGCACCGAGCCATAGCCAACCACTAAGAGATTACAGGCTAACACCAACAAGACTGAGCCCAAGCCCTCTTTCTCAGTCAAGCAACCAACACCGGTTCAGGCTTGACAACAACTTTGACACTTCCACACCCAAATCGTCGAGGTCTACACTTCTCACTCCATTCAGACCCATCCGCACGGGCACATCAAGATACTCGAGAGGAAGACTAAGAGGTCAAGATTCTCCTTTCAAAGACGATGACAGCCTCACAAGCTGCCCTCCGTTCCCGAGCTACATGGCTCCAACGGTCTCTGCCAAGGCGAAAGTTAGACCAACCAGCAATCCAAAGGAGAGAGTGATGGGTACACCAGTCAGTACCGAGCAGAGGAGAATGTCTTTTCCCCCGTCGCAACAAGGTGTCGATATGTTTAGATGGAACAAAGGGTCATTGCTCATGAGCAACAGCAGCAATTACAAGGGTCCTGGTTCACCTGGAGGTGTGGTTCTTGAGAAGCACAAGACACTTAAATCAGTAGGAAATTTGAGCATTGATTCCTCAGTAGGTGGGAAAAAACCGTTTAACAGATTTGTGTGATTTCTTTTGATGGAACCTTTTTTTTTTTGTTACTTTTGCTTCACTTATGGGTGGTGTTGATTTTGAGTGATGTTATCTGGATTACGAATTGCGGTTGTAACATGGTAAAAGAAAACAAAACAATAACAGGATTTGGATTGCATAAGAACTTTGCAAGGCATATGACCAGGAGAGCTGGTGTAATGATATTGATGAAAAGGTCGACACTTGAAGCAATTCGAAATCATTAAATATCATTCAAGACCTTAAATCTGTTGGGCAGAAACCAGAACAAAACAAAAGGTATCTTAAAGATTAGATTCAGATTCCAACGAGTGCAAAAACAAAAAAAAAGCAAACATGATAAGTGATAGATGCAACTTAGAACAGAGATGTTCCCTTGCCCTTCTTGTCTCCACCGATCTCAAAATGCTTGCACCTCTGATAAAACGTATGAACAAGAATTCACAAGTGAGAGGAGAGAGAGGAGGTGAGGATCATCAGATGAAAATGAGAAATTAAGTCTTACCTTGATCGGGTGTTGAGAGAAATGCTTGCAGCTCTGGCATTGAAGCCTCAACACAATCTTCTTAGTTGTCTTGGCCTGTTTAGTGAATTTCAAGATGGATCAATACGCGCAAACCCATATAAAATTGTCCAAACATATGCTATTCCAAGTAAAAATCAATATCTGCTATCAAACAAGAAGTTGCAAAAGCTGAAGAAACTAAGAATGTAAGAGAGAAATACAATGCTATTACACTTGATAGACATAAAACTATCTAAATGCTACAAAGATCACACATTGATATGATAAATTTTGCACCTTTTTGTGGAAGACAGGCTTTGTCTGACCACCATAACCAGATTGCTTACGGTCATAACGACGCTTTCCCTGAGCAGCAAGACTGTCTTTACCCTTCTTGTACTGAGTAACCTTGTGCAAAGTGTGTTTCTTGCACTCCTTGTTACGGCAGTATGTGTTCTTCGTCTTCGGAACGTTCACCTGAAAAACAAACCCAATCAGCAACATTGTCTCTTTTTTTCTACGAAAGTTTTCTGCTTTCTCAGATTCCTAACCCAATTTTATTCCAGAAAATGTCTACTTTCTCGGAAACGAAACAGAGAGATATAAATCAGAGTAAAAGAGATTATCAACTACCATTTTTCTCGGCTTCTTTGTTCCTCTCCGGTAAAGCTTCCTCGGCTCGGAGCTGCAACTTGTTAAGCGAGACCACAGAAACTAGGGTTTTAAACTTGGCTTTCATTTCCAATTTTATCCTCACGAGTTCCCTGAATTTACGAAAATACCCTATTGGCTTACGTTACGTTTAGCAGGCCCATAACAGGCCCATTTAATTCCACCGTTTATGCGTCAAAGATGAAACGCCAAACGTCAGATTATAAACGCTGATTAGCAGCATTTGGAACGTTCCAAACGCAGACGCATGTCTCTAGTCTCAGTCGATTCCTGAGTTCGCCGGCCAATCGGGGACATCGCCGGAAATGAGTCACAAGCGACGAGATTTCCTAAATTTGCGACTAACGAAAGATGAAGATAAGAGAAGTATCAGAAGGAGGCAAAAACCATTCAACCAGCGATATCGACGACGTCGGAGACGAAAATGTTCCGATATTTAACCGGCGGTTGACGGCAACGAAACCATTCAACCGGTGAGAGTTAGTAATTCTCCCTCTTTTATTTTCTTTTTCTTTTCGTTTTAATTGAATTGCTCTTTAGTCCTTCACGGAGTCTCAAATAATATCTTTTACCCCAAACTCCGAAAACATTAGTTTTCCTCCTTGGCTTCACTCCTCTCTCCGGTGAATTCCGAACATGATGTCATGTTTGTAAAATAAAGATTTGATGTCTCAGAGATTTGATAAAAATAATACTCATATCAAGACTTTGACTGTGTAGTGAAACAGATGTCATAACTGTATATGCAGACTCAACTAAATTAACAATATCTATGATTTCAAATCGTAATCTGTAGTATTGTGATATTATCTTTCTCGGTCGAAAAGTTTGAGTTTTGAGAAATTCAGATTTTAAATACTTTGTTTGACCAGCTCTTTGGTGCTTACATGATCCATGGATGATTTGGACACCATTGACTGCTTAATTAATTTATTTCAGACAGTCACTCTGCAATTATGTAGCCCTCTGGTTGGTTTTAGTATTTGCAGGTCTTGTGTGACTATTTAATGTGTTTCTTGTATCTGAAGTCATTAGTTGACTTGTTCCTTTCTTATCAAAGATATATAAACAACTACACAAACTAGGGGAAAAAAATCATCCCTTGTAAAACGCTCAAATCAATCGATGATCATGATGTCTCGTGTAATTAACTGGTGGTTGGTTCTCGTGATCCTTACTCTGTTCTGTTGTAGTGAAAGTGAAAACTCTCATGGCGGGTTTGTTTTGGAGGGATCCGCCGGGATATTGAATGGTGCCATGACGCTGACGAACACCACGAAGCACTCCTACGGTCAAGCCTTCGCCGATGAGCCATTCCCTTTCAAGAATTCCACCAACGGTACATTGACTTCTTTCTCTTTCACCTTCTTCTTTGCTATCGTCCCTGAGCATAAGAACAACGGCTCTCATGGTATGGCCTTCGTGATCTCACCCACGAGGGGAATTCCCGGTGCTTTTGCTGATCAGTACCTCGGTATCTTCAACGATAGCAACAACGGGAATAGCTCGAATCATGTCATCGCTGTGGAGCTCGATATTCATAAAGATGATGAATTTGGTGACATTGATGATAACCATGTTGGTATCAACATTAATGGTATGAGATCTAACGTATCTGCTCCTGCTGGTTATTATGATCATGAAGATCAATTCAGAAATCTTTCTTTGATCAGTGGAGATCTACTCCGAGTCACTATTTTGTATAGCCAAGAAGAGAAGCAGCTTAATGTCACCTTATCACCGGCGGAGGGTAAGCCGCCAAAGCGACCACTTCTCTCTCTGAACCAAGATCTTTCACCTTATCTTTTGGAGGAAATGTATCCCGGCTTCTCAGCCTCAACAGGGTCTGTTGGCGCGCTACATTACATGTTGTTATGGCACGCCTATACTTTGATCCTGGTTCCAGACCTGTATTTTACGATACCAACGTTTCCTCCATATCCAAGGGAAGTGTCCCGGATAAAGCGGAATGTTTTGGTGGCCGGCTTGACATTGGCTCTGTTTATTGCTCTTGCTGCATCAGCTCTAAGTATTTTCTTCTTTCTAAGGCATAAAAAGGTTAAGGAGGTTCTAGAGGAATGGGAGATCCAATGTGGGCCTCATAGGTTTGCTTACAAGGAACTCTTTAAAGCCACAAAGGGTTTCAAGGACAAACAAGTTCTAGGCAAAGGAGGTTTTGGTCAGGTCTTTAAAGGCACACTTCCAGGTTCTGATGCCGAGATTGCCGTTAAACGGATTTCTCATGATTCAAAACAAGGAATGCAGGAATTCTTGGCCGAGATATCAACAATTGGTCGGCTTAGACACCCGAACCTAGTCAGGCTTCAGGGTTATTGCAGGTACAAAGAGGAGCTCTACTTGGTTTATGACTTTATGCCCAATGGAAGTCTTGACAAGTACCTCTACCGCAGAGCGAATCAAGAGCAACTCACTTGGGATCAACGTTTCAAGATCATCAAAGACGTAGCATCTGCACTCTGCTATCTACATCATGAGTGGGTACAGGTTGTAATTCATCGAGACATCAAGCCGGCGAATGTCCTGATTGACCACCAAATGAATGCAAGGCTCGGGGATTTCGGATTGGCTAAGTTGTATGATCAGGGTTATGATCCTCATACATCTAGAATAGCTGGAACGTTTGGGTACATCGCACCTGAGCTCATAAGAAGCGGAAGAGCAACCACAGGGACAGATGTCTATGCCTTTGGGTTGTTTATGCTGGAAGTCTCTTGCGGTAGAAGGCTGATAGTGCCACGTGCAGCCACCAATGAGATTGTACTCGCGGAGTGGACATTAGATCGCTGGGAAAATGGAGATATTCTCGAGGCAGCCAATGAAAGACTCCGCCAAGAATACAATAGAGAACAACTCGAACTTGTTTTGAAACTAGGAGTGCTATGTTCGCACCAAGTCCCAGGAGTTAGACCGGACATGTCTAAAGTGGTCCGGATCTTGAACGGTGATTCACAGCTTCCGAGTAATCTGCTGGATATTGTCAAAGCTGAGAAGGTCAGAATGTGGTCTGAGACCTCTGAGAGTTTACTTGATGTTCTGACATCACAGGGGTCTATCGGTACGTTGACGTTTACAGAACCTTTCACTTCCGACGGACGCTGAAAGGTGTTGTCAAGGTGCTTCGTGAGATAATATATGATGTGTTGTTTTATAAATATCTTCTGTTGTTCATTGTATTGAATGTACTGTGTGGTCTATGTTCTACTTAAGTCGGCTGTCATATTGCGAATCTATATCTATAGATGTCAATAGTTTATCTTGGCTTGGTTAGGCTCAATGTGCCCTGCTACCATCAAGCGCCTGGACAAACAAGTAAGCAGGTTGTCAGATTGCCAGGTTTGTAACATAATATCGATGTCTTTTGGAGGTTTAATAAAATAATAGATTTTCCTTAACAAGGCTGTGATTTGTGAATAGATGTCATAACTGCATAAGCAGGCTCGACTATTTCTCATTGTTGATGTATAATATTATCTTGTTGCAAAACCTTAATTAAAGTACTTTTGTTTGACTTAGCTCTTTGTTTATTTGATAATCGATGGATGTTTTAGACATTATCAACTGCTTAATTATTTGGTTTAAGACATTGACATTGTAGCTCTCAATGGAGGATTTGGACACCATGAAATGCTCAAATAATTGATTTCAGACATTGACTCTGCAACGTGTAACTCTCTGTTTTTAAGTCTTTGTAGGTCTTGACTAGTTGATATCTTTCTTCTCTCTGAAGTCATTAGTTAGTTAATTGATTTCAGGCATTGACTCTGCAATATGTAGCTAGTTTTTTAGTCTTTGCAGTTTTTGACTAGTTCATGTGTTTTTTGTGGCTTAGTTGACTTTAATCATGCTCTCAAAGATATAATTGACAACAGAAACTAAGCTCTTAGTTTCTAAACCCATCGATCAAAGAATCATGTCTCGTAAAATCGTCTCAAGTGTTGTATTCATGATCCTTGCTCTGTTCTGTTGTACTGAAAACTCACATGGCAAGCTTATTTGGGAGGGATCTGCCGGCTCTTTGAAAGGTTTCAGGACGTTGACGAGCACCAAGAAGCACGCATATGGTCAAGCATTTGACGACAAGCCATTCTCTTTCAAGTTTTCCAATGGTATAATGAGACCTTTCTCTTTCCACTTCTTCTTTGCTATCGCCCCTGAGCATAAGCACAAAGGCTCTCATGGTATGGCCTTTGTGATCTCCCCTACAAGAGGCATTCCCGGTGCATCCGCAGATCAGTACCTCGGAATCTTCAACCAAACAAACAATGGGAACAGCTCGAATCATGTCATCGCTGTGGAGCTCGATATAAATAAAGATGATGAATTTGGTGACATTAACGATAACCATGTTGGTATCAACATAAATGGAATGAGGTCTATTATATCTGCTCCTGCTGGTTATTATGATCAAGAGGGTCAATTCAAAAATCTTTCTTTGATCAGTGGAGATCTTCTTCGAGTCACGATTTTGTATAGCCAGAAGGACAAACAGCTTACTGTCACATTATCATCACCAGAGGAGGCTTATTACCCGAAGCAGCCGCTTCTTTCGCTTAACCAAGATCTGTCACCGTATCTTTCGGAGAAAATGTATGTCGGCTTCACAGCCTCCACTGGGTCGGTTGGAGCATTGCACTACATGTTGATGTGGTATAGATATACCATAATGTTTGTTCCAGAACTGGATTTCACGATTCCTACGTTTCCTCCATATCCCAAGGCAAAATCTCTGGTAAACCGGATTGCTTGGGTGTCCGGCTTGGCATTGGCTCTCTTTGTTGCTTTTGCTGCATCAGCTTTAAGTATCTTCTTCTATAGGAGACATAAAAAGGTTAAGGAGGTACTAGAGGAATGGGAGATTCAGTGTGGACCTCATAGGTTTGCTTACAAAGAACTCTTTAAAGCCACAAAGGGATTCAAACAACTTCTCGGCAGAGGAGGTTTTGGTCAGGTCTTTAAGGGAACACTTCCAGGTTCCGATGCAAAGATTGCTGTTAAACGGGTTTCTCATAATTCAAGCCAAGGAATGCAGGAATTCTTGGCCGAGATATCGACAATTGGTCGGCTTAGACACCCAAACCTAGTAAGGCTTCAGGGTTATTGTAAGTACAAGGAGCAACTCTACTTGGTTTATGACTTTATGCCCAATGGAAGTCTTGACAAGTACCTCTACCGTAGAGCGAACCAAGAGCAACTCACTTGGGATCAACGTTTCAAGATCATCAAAGATGTAGCCTCTGCGCTCTGCTATCTGCATCACGATTGGGTACAAGTTGTAATTCATCGAGACATCAAGCCGGCAAATGTCCTGGTTGACCACCAGATGAATGCAAGGCTCGGCGATTTCGGACTAGCCAAGTTGTACGATCAGGGTTTTGATCCTCAGACATCTAGAGTAGCTGGAACGTTTGGGTACATAGCTCCCGAGCTCATAAGAAGCGGAAGAGCAACCACAGGGACAGACGTCTATGCGTTTGGGCTGTTTATGTTGGAAGTCTCTTGCGGTAGAAGGCTGATAGAGCCACGAGTAGCCGCAAATGAGGTCGTACTCGTGGAATGGACATTAGATCGCTGGGAAAACGGAGATATTCTCGAGGCAGCCAATGAAAGATTCCGCGAAGAACATAATAGAGAACAACTCGAGCTTGTTCTGAAACTGGGAGTGCTATGTTCTCACCAGGTCGCAGCAGTCAGACCGGACATGTCTAATATTGTCCGGATCTTGAACGGCGATTCACAGCTTCCGGGTAATCTGCTGGATATTGTCATGGCCGAGAGGGTCAGAATGTGGTCTGAGACATCTAATGGTGTTCCTTCACAAGAACCCATCGGTACCTTGAGTTTTACGGAACCTTTTACTTCTAACGGACGCTGAAACGTGATGTCGAGGTCGGTCGTGAAATAATATATGACGTGTTTGCTCTATAAATATTTTCTAATTGTTCATTGTACTGAATGGATTAGTTTGTGTTCTACTTAAATTGGCTTTAACAATGCGAATATCTATATTTGTATATGGCTATATGCCCATAATTTATCTTGGACTTGGTTCGGCTCACGTTAGCATGGACACAGAACTGGGAAGTGCTCTAACGTGTGCTGCTAGCATCAAGCGGCTGGAAACAAGTAAATATGATAATCGGGATCTGGACCGAAATCCAGACTAATCCCTAGAGATTGTGAAAGCCGAGCCACTCAAGACGTGTGAAAGAACTCGAACCCTGGTCTTCAATCCTAATGTAAATCTTTCAACCACTTGATCACCATGACTTGGTTAGGCTCGACTATTTCACAATGTTTATGTATAGTATTATCTTGTGACAAAACTTTGATTAAGCATTTTTGTTTGACTAGCTCTGTGTTTCTTCCATAATCCACGGAGGATTTGGAAACATGAACAGCTTAAGTAATTGGTTTTAGACATTCACTCTGCAACATGTAGCTCTTTTTATTTTTATTTTAAAAACATGTAAGCTCTCTGTTTTTAAGTCCTCGCAGGTCTTGACTAGTTCCATATGTTTATTGTGTTTGAAGTCATTAATTAATCAATTGATTATAGGCATTGACTCTGCAAGATGTAGTTCTCTCTGTTTTTAGTCTTTGCAGGTTTTGACTAGGTCATGTGTTTTTTTTTTTGGGCTTAGTTCACTTATTCTCTAAAAGATAAGATAATAAACCGAATATTATTAACTAATGTTTATTTGTTTTGTGGATTTAGGTTTGCTGATAGAATATCCCAATTTTGTTCTAACAAATATTGTTGTTTTTAGTAAGAATATTATATCTAACCAATTGTCATGTTGTTGGCAAAGAAAATGACAAAATGTTTCTGGTGCCATTGTCCATTTGTTAGTGTGAATATGGAGTTTCATCAGGAATTTTATTTTTGTTTCTTTAAATAGCGTTTTTGCATTTTACTCATACAAATAAGTTTATATCATGTAAAATAGTAATGGGGTTTATAATGTCTTGGATGTTAAATATTATTTGACTAGCTCTGTGTAGTGCCCAGATGTCATAACTGTATAAGCAGGCTCGGGTATTTCTCAATGTTGATGTACAATATTATCTTCTGGTGGCAAAACCTTGATTAACTACTTTTGTTTAACTAGCTCTTTGTTTCTTCCGTGATCCATAGATGATTTGGACACGTTGACAAAAAAAAAAAAGAAGATGATTTGGACACCATGAAGTGCTTAATCAATTGATTTCAGACATCGACTCTGCAACGTGTAGCTCTCTGTTTTAATTCTTTGTAGGTCTTGACTAGTTGATATCTTCCTCTGTCTAAAGTCATTAGTTAATTAATTGATTTCAGGCATTGACTCTGCAACATGTAGCTAATAGCTATCTCCTGTTTATAGTCTTTTCAGTTTTTGACTAGTTCATGTGTTTTTTGTGGCTTAGTTGACTTTAATCGTGCTCTCAAAGATGTAAATGACAACAGAACTAAGCTCTTGATTTCTAATCCCATCCATCGATTAATGATCATGTCTCATAAAATCGTCTCACAGGTGGTTTTCATGATCCTTGCTCTGTTCTGTTGTACTCAAAACTCACATAGCAAGCTTATTTGGGAAGGATCTGCCCGCTCTTTCAAAGGTTTCAGGACGTTGACGAGCACCAAGAAGCACGCATATGGTCAAGCATTCGACGACAAGCCATTCTCTTTCAAGTTTTCCAATGGTATAATGAGACCTTTTTCTTTCCACTTCTTCTTTGCTATCTCCCCTGAGCATAAGCACAAAGGCTCTCATGGTATGGCCTTTGTGATCTCCCCTACAAGAGGCATTCCTGGTGCATCCGCAGATCAGTACCTCGGAATCTTCAACCAAACAAACAATGGGAACAGCTCGAATCATGTCATCGCTGTGGAGCTCGATATAAATAAAGATGATGAATTTGGTGACATTAACGATAACCATGTTGGTATCAACATAAATGGAATGAGGTCAATTGTATCTGCTCCTGCTGGTTATTATGATCAGGTGGGTCAATTCAAAAATCTTTCTTTGATCAGTGGAGATCTTCTTCGACTCGCGATTTTGTATAGCCCGATGGACAAACAGCTTAATGTCACCTTATCATCACCAGGGGAGGCTTATTACCCTACGCAGCCGCTTCTTTCGCTGAACCAAGACCTGTCACCATATCTTTCGGAGAACATGTATGTCGGCTTCACAGCCTCCACTGGTTCGGTTGGAGCATTGCACTACTTGTTGATGTGGTACAAATATACCATAGCGTTTGTTCCGGACCTGGATTTCACGATACCGACGTTTCCTCCATATCCCAAGACAAAAGCCGAGGTACTTCGGATTGTTTTGGTGACCTGCTTGGCGTTGGCTCTCTTCGCTGCGCTGGTTGCATCAGCTATAAGTCTCTTCTTATATAGGAGACACCAAATGGTTCAAGAGGTTCTAGAGGAGTGGGAGATTCAAAATGGACCTCATAGGTTTTCTTACAAAGAACTCTTTAAAGCCACAAACGGTTTCAAACAACTTCTAGGCAAAGGAGGTTTTGGTCAAGTCTTTAAGGGAACACTTCCAGGTTCCGATGCAAAGATTGCTGTTAAACGGGTTTCTCATAATTCAAGTCAAGGAATGCGTGAATTCTTGGCCGAGATAGCGACTATTGGTCGTCTTAGACACCCGAATCTAGTCAGGCTTCTTGGTTATTGCAGGTACAAAGAAGAGCTCTACTTGGTTTATGACTTTATGCCCAATGGAAGCCTTGACAAGTATCTTTACGGCGGATCAGATCAAGAACAGCTCTCGTGGACTCAACGTTTCAAGATCATCAAAGATGTAGCCTCTGCACTCTCCTATCTCCATCACGAGTGGCTACAAGTCGTGATTCATAGAGACATCAAACCAGCAAATGTCCTAATCGACGACAAGATGAATGCAAGTCTTGGAGATTTCGGATTGGCTAAGCTATATGATCAAGGATATGATCCTCAAACCTCTAGAGTAGCTGGAACATTCGGGTATATGGCACCAGAGCTCATGAGAACCGGAAAACCAACCACGGGAACAGATGTCTATGCCTTTGGTGTGTTTATGCTTGAAGTTTCTTGTGGAAGAAAACTGTTTGAGCCACGAGCAGAGCCCGAAGAGGTCGTTCTTGCGGATTGGGCGATTAATCGTTGGGAAAACGGTGATATTGTAGAAGCGGCTAATGAAAGAATCCGACAAGATGATGATAAGGGACAGCTCGAGCTTGTTCTGAAGCTAGGAGTGTTGTGTTCGCACCAGGCTGAAGAGGTTAGGCCGGATATGGCTACAGTGGTTAAGATCTTGGACGGAGTTTCTGAGCTTCCGGATAATCTGCTCGATATTGTTAGAACCGAGAAATTGGGAAAATGGTACGAGACGTACCGAAACGTGCTTGAAACGGAGACGACAGTGGAGGAGTCTGCAGGTAACTTGACCATTACGGAACCGATGACTTCCGTCGGACGGTAAAAAGTGATTGTCGAGGTTTGATGCGAATTATAACATGCGACTGTGTTTGATTCTATTGAATGAATCGTTTTAATTTATGTTTTTACTTAAATCGGCGGTGTATTTATTACACATGATCCCCGGGAAGTATGTGTTTGTGTTTACTTTTATGTTGTGTAGTACTTGTTGTGTTTTCGGTTATAAAAAGTCTGAATATTTCTTTGGTGTGCAACCTAATTGGACAAATCGATAGTTTTTAACTAATGTTTATTTGTTTCGTAAATTTAGTTTTGCTAATAGTATATTCCAAATTTTTTATAGAATACACCCTAGTTCTAACAATTATTGTTGTCTCAGCAACAATATTATATCTAACCAATTGTCATGTTGTTGACAAAATGAAAAATGCTTGTCATGTTTTCTAGTGCCATTTGTCCATTTGTTTAGTGGGGAAATAATGAAGTTCATTAGAAAAGTCTTAAAAGAGGAAAAATTGTGTGCTTTTAACTTTGAAGAGAGCTTTGAGAAAGAAGAAAAATTGTGTGCGTCTTTGGGATTTGTGGAAAGCTTTTGAAAACAATGGACCAAACTTAAGATTGTGTGCGCCTTAGGCTTCGAAATGGTGACATGCGGGATGAGATTGTACAGAACCGTTCGAATAGTAAAAAAATATATATCTAAATATAAATTTTTATTTCTATTCCGTTTGTGATGGTAAGAGGCTTAATGTTTTCTCTCTTTATGCTTCATTTTTTTTCTCGTTTTGGGCCTAACACGAATCCCAAATGTAATATTGAAAAAAGCACTAGGAAAATAATCAAATGTTGCAAGTTTTTTTTCTTTTTAGATATAAGAAAACAAATGTATACACAAAGGTGGTGGTATTGTAAATTTGTATTTGAAGGAAGCGCCAATCAGGATGTTTACACATAGTCCCGATATATCATTTAAAGCGATATTAATTAACTAATATATTAAATTTCTCAAAATTTGAATGCGATGGAATAAAAATACTAAGTTAAAAATATTTGTCGTCACGGTCTCAATGAAAAACCTTGTGCTACAATTAGCAGAGCATTAAAAAAAAAAAATTGAATGATGCAAAAATGCAAAAACCAAAGTACGGTCAATAGAGTTTTAATTTGCCAAGTGGGACATCCACGTGGAGACCCAATGCCACTTGTCCCCTCTCTCTCTCTCATGCCTAAACTTATTTGGCTTTTTCGTGGTTTTTCACGCCCGAGATACATTGAGTATTACAAAATAAAATAAAAATTAAACACTTGTATTTGTTTTTTTGACCCTTTTACCCCTACTCATCAAATTTGTTAGATCTAAATCTAATGCCCAAATTATACTTCAAAAGTAATTTAATCATTTTTTAAAAGCTATTCAAGTGACTGAAATATTATCAATAATTAACAATTTATTTTGTATTCATTTCGCTAACTCTATTTCCACAATTTTTGTAATTTTTTTTTTAAACTACACTTTTTCTTTTAAAATTTTGATGTATCATTCATCGTTGACTAATAAAAATCTTTGATACAACAAATTGTACCGACATCGATACTGCCAAAAAATATCTAGACAATGATGTGATATTGAAGAATCTCGAGGGCATTTTAGAACTGATACCTAAATTAAAAAAATTAAAAAACAATTTTTTAACCTTGGTTTTTCTCACAAAATATGACGTCATTTTCCTTATTTGTTTAATTATTATTAATTTTCGTTTCTCTCTCTCTCTTAGTAAGAGACTCTTCCCTTCTCCGCTCGCTGTTTTTCATAAGCATTCTCTTTCTGTGGATGAAACTCAACCTTAGAAAACAAAGCCGACCCAAAAACCAGAGAGAGCCAGAGATTGATAGAGATTAAGAGAGAGAGAGAGCATCAGCTAGAGAAAGACAAACCCATATCCAAAAAAAATGGCTTTGAAGCTTAACCCTTTGGCATCTCAGCCTTACAAATTCCCTTCCTCGACTCGTCCGCCAATTTCTACTTTCAGATCTCCAAAGTTTCTCTGCCTCGCTTCATCTTCTCCGGCTATCAGCTCCGGTGCCAAGTCAGTCTCTTTCCATCCTCTTACGTTTCTTTTGCTTATATCTCTGCTTTCTGATTTTCTCTGCCAGGTAGAAGAGATTTGGTTCCTTTTTGTTTCACTGTGTTGTGGGTTTTGCTTCTTTTCTCGATTTTGGATCTAGGTTTTATCGATTTAGCTCAGTGTTCTTTACTTGCATTTGCTTAAATCTCGAGTGCGATTTCAATGGATGTGCTTTAATCTGGGTTTAAGGCCTGTCAAATGATTAAAGATGGGGTCACTCTCTGACTCTGATATTCTCTGCCTCAGGTGATTCATCAATGCTCGTTTAGATTGCTCCATGTATCAAATCTTTGCCTTTACCATATTTTACTTTGCATCAGATTATTTAGATTGCAATTCGATTTGAGTAAAAGGTTTAACGCAAACCCTCTAATGAATGGTCTCAGTTAAGATTAACACTGTTTGGTCTCTTCTCTAGTTATTGTGGATTGGTCTTTAGATTGCTTAAGAGAAACTTGAGGACTCAAAAACCTGAACTTTCTGATTATTCTTTCTGGGGAATTTTTTTTTTTTTTTTGTTTAGCTTTTTGGTTATTTTTCTAATGGTGAAATGCATGTCCACTTGTTGCTTACACATTTTATGGCTTTTTGTCTCTGTATTGAGAGGAGATTCTTGAATGTATCACTTTACGTCTGTTTCCTTATTGAAAGACATTACGTTGGATATCACGCTTCTTACACAGGGTTTGAAGACACATTGCGTCTATGCATGCATACTTCGTGTCCTCTCTCTATAGTTTACGTCCAAAATTTTCACACTTTTCTGTAATTTGTTCACTCTGTTTCTGTTTTAAAGACATTTGGCTCTATCTTATAAGTAGTGACTACATTTGTTTCTTTCACTTCCTACAAGTTTTCTTTTCTTTTGCTTCACATTGCCAAGAGAACATTGAACTGCAAGATCCATTCATGGATGGCGTTCATTTAAATAGTTTTAAATGCTCATTGGTCATGAATTATCGAATTGTTCTGTTCAATGTATGGATTAATCTATTTAGAGATGTAGACATGGATGCTTATCAGAAATGAGACTTTTCCTGGTAGTTATAACTAAATGCTAATGATACTTTTGTTGGTTGAATATAGGGAGGTTGAGAATTTGAAGAAGCCATTTACGCCACCTAGGGAAGTGCATGTTCAAGTCTTGCACTCCATGCCACCCCAAAAGATCGAGATCTTCAAATCTATGGAAGACTGGGCTGAGCAGAACCTTCTAATTCATCTCAAGGATGTCGAGAAGTCGTGGCAACCTCAGGATTTCTTACCTGACCCTGCATCCGATGGGTTTGAAGATCAGGTAAGAGAGTTAAGAGAGAGGGCAAGAGAGCTCCCCGATGATTACTTTGTTGTTTTGGTGGGAGACATGATCACAGAAGAAGCGCTTCCAACCTATCAAACTATGTTGAACACTTTGGATGGAGTTAGGGATGAAACAGGTGCTAGCCCCACTTCATGGGCTATTTGGACAAGAGCTTGGACTGCAGAAGAAAACCGACATGGCGATCTCCTGAATAAGTACCTTTACTTGTCTGGCCGTGTTGACATGAGGCAGATCGAAAAGACGATTCAGTACTTGATTGGATCCGGAATGGTGAGATAGTTTCAGGCAATTATCAATATGTCTCGGTTAATATAACTTCCTAATTGCTTTAACTTCTCTTTCATAGGATCCGCGGACAGAGAACAATCCCTACCTTGGCTTCATCTATACTTCGTTTCAAGAAAGAGCGACCTTCATCTCTCATGGAAACACAGCCCGCCAAGCCAAAGAGCATGGGGACATGAAACTGGCCCAAATATGCGGCACAATAGCTGCAGACGAGAAGCGTCATGAAACCGCTTACACCAAGATAGTTGAGAAGCTATTTGAGATTGATCCTGATGGTACTGTCATGGCTTTTGCAGACATGATGAGAAAGAAAATCTCAATGCCGGCTCACTTGATGTACGATGGGCGCAACGACAACCTCTTTGACAACTTCTCTTCCGTGGCTCAGAGGCTCGGTGTTTACACCGCCAAAGACTATGCAGACATTCTTGAGTTTTTGGTTGGTAGGTGGAAAATCGAGGACTTAACCGGGCTTTCGGGCGAAGGAAACAAAGCACAAGACTATTTATGCGGGTTGTCTCCAAGAATCAGGAGATTGGATGAGAGAGCTCAAGCAAGAGCCAAGAAAGGACCCAAGATTCCTTTCAGTTGGATACATGACAGAGAAGTGCAGCTCTAAAAAGAACAAAAGACGTAAAACCGTTTTGTCTCGGTTCCTCATTTCAGCATCTGTCTGCTCTTGAAATTGGTGTAGATTACTATGGTTTCTGATAATGTTCGTGGGTCTAGTTACAAAGTTGAGAGAAGCAGTGATTTAGTAGCTTTGTTTTTTCCAGTCACTATATGTTTTTGTCTTTGGTCCCTTAGTACACTTGTAGTGGTTAAAACAGTTAAAAGTCTGGTCTGTACTCAAGTTTTCTCTGTGGAGTTTTGTTTCAAGTTGAGGTTAGTTTTGTGACTTTTGTCACTCTGCTTTTTCCTCTGTTTCTAGACGAGAACTCATGTGGCTTTTAGCAATTTTGATGGATGATCATGATGAATAATCTTCCATGTCAATTTGCAGTAAACTAGTTGGTCAAGACACAAAATCATTTGTCCTTTTAACGCATCATGTGTACCTTTTCTCGTACATTAATTACTTCAGAGATTCTTAAATTCAAGTGAATAACACAGTTAAGTTAAATGTCAGAGAATCTTTTGATTGCTTCAAGGTACGGCTAACCCGTAAGCTTCCCAGAGATCTCATGTGTGTTATCTTTAGGAAAAATGCAAGATACAAAAAATGCAAAAGCAAACCTCTATTTTAGTTTTAAAAATGCATATCTGGGACCTTATATATCTGTGTTAGCTCATTTAACAGATTTGAGAGAAACCATTTTCATCATTTCTCATCTCTGTGTCAATGAGAATAGTTGGATTTGTTTCATTTGAATTTAGGAATTATTTATTAGTTGAGGATGTTTAACCCTCATTCTTCATTTCATTTTAATCTCGAGGCACTTTTTGTGTGAGAAATTTGGTCTTTTGGTTTTGATATATTCTTGAATTGATTCTTACAAAACGAATGCATTTCAACATACTTTTCCTTAATTCTTGCACGAAAGTTAAGAAGATAATGTGCAAGATACCCAACTAGCTTTATGATTCACCAATTTTCTTGCACAAAAAAGCATTAGTGAAATCTTAAAAAATAACAAATTTCACCAATTTTAGTGGGGGTAATATACTGAAAAATCAATATTTTGAAGAAGAAGAAAAAAAATAGTATTAAATGTAGCGACTTGTTCGAGGCCATTATCAATACGAAAAACAAAGTTTGATAGGCACGGAGAATCGCATTTTTGTTATCGCCAACCTTCAAGGCAATTCACGCCATTAATATTCGACGCCCTTGCTCTGCTAATTGGCTTTCTTACTCTCTTTTTTTTCTGTCAAGAAAACCCAATTTCTTCCCTATATGCTAACAAAAATTGTTTTTTCTCAAAATCATAAGAACATTTTCAAAAAGAAGAAGCAAATCAAACTCTTAACGAATTCGTAAACAGTTAACCCTAGAAAGACAATAGAAGAGATGATGTTTATTGAAACCTCGACGCCTTTACTCGTTTAAATAGAAGAAATAGACGGCTTGTTGAGGGAAAACCCTAATTTCCTTAATGGGCCTATAGACTCAAATTTAAAGAGGCTTCTTGGCCCAATAAGATAGTGTTCAATCAGAGATTCCGCCATGGGAGAGGCGGTAGAAGCTTACCTATGAACTTGGGGAAGGAGTAAAATTTGTCTCTTTTTCCCTTTCTGCAAGTAAAAACACCAAATTTTCGTGTAAATCATTGTCTTTGGAACAGAAGAAGAGAGAAACCAAAGTAAAGTGAAATCAAATCAGTGCCGGAAAAAATGGATCAAACGGCGGAGGAGAAGAAGGTAAGAGAGAGAATCAGAAAGAAAGTTAACGAAGTTAGTTCCTTGTCGCAGTCTCTACTTTCTCCCGTGCAAGACCACATCAATTTCACCCTTCAGGTTCGTCTCTCTCTTGAAATAAAAAAAAATTATGAAATTTTGATGTGTTCTTGCTGAAATTATGTCGAAAAGAAGTAAATTTCACATACCCAGTTGCTAAATTTCTAAAAGTTGGCTTCTTTGTGTATACTTGGTTTGCTTAATCTGAGGGTATGTTTTGTGCTTTTGGGTTTGGTGCAGAAGGCATACTTCAAATGTGCATACGAGTGCTTTGACAGGACAAGAACTCACCCTGAGATTAGCCGATGCGCGGAGAGTTGCAGTGTTCCGATCACAAATGCGCAGAACCACTTCGATAACGAGATGTCTGTGTTCCAAGTGAGTCTAACTCTTAACTCTTTTTCCTGTTTTTAATTAGAGTTTGATGTTGTGCAAACTTGCAAATTGTACATGAATGTTGGAAGATTAGTGATTGTAGTCTGAAACTCTCGGTTTTCAATCTGTTTGTGAAGATAGTATGTGGCTTGTTGACATCACTCAACAATTAAAGTTTGTGTTTTGATGTTTTATTGATGAATGTAGGAGAGGTTGAATAGATCTCTTGTGGTTTGTCAAGACAAGTTTGAGGCTGCTAAGCTCCAGAAGACTAGAAATGAAGCGGTAAATGATTTGGAGCAGTGCGTGAACAAAACTGTTGATGATGCTGTGAAGTCATTGCCTAATCTCGTCGCAAGAATGAAGAAAGCAATGTCAATTTCAGACTGAGCTCAGCAACAATGTGAGAGAGACTTTTTCTAATTCTATTATTTCATCTCTTAATGATCTCTTCAAACTCAATACATCATAACTAACAGAGAAATGAAACTTATAGTTTCCCGAGATCTTAAAACCGCAACAAGTCACGGCCTGCTTGTTGAAACATTTTCCTGTTTGATGGCCGTAACATTAGGGAGCACAAGCCTCACATAGAAACCAATAGAGATCAACTGAGAACGGATAGAAGATCCAAAGAAACCTAAAAACTCACCCCGTTCAAGTATCCCTGAATAAAATTCCATCTTCTCAGGGACTGCTTTTCCTGACTCGAATGTCGAGCGAACTGCTTCGTGTTTCCTTTGATTTGTATGAAACGTCAGGGAAGAAATGTAACCATTGTATAGTTCCCCGCTTATCCCAGTCACAAATTCTGAATCATGCTTCAGCCTCAACTGCAAACTGTGTAATCAAATGGAATATCGCAGATTGTATACAGTGAAAGTTGGACGAAATAATTAGACTTACAATTCGCCTGCTACAAACAGCTGATGATGAGCCGTACGTTTTTGACATGACCAGAGCTCCATTCTTGACATCCGAATTGAATGGAAGTTACTCCATTTTTGTTAAATGAGACGTTTATATGCGATATTACATTGTGGCCACTCTCATCCCATTCCATATGGGACCTCCGCGCCTGAACCCATTCCATACGGGACCTCATTCTCACCCTCTCCCATTCCATATGGGACCTCCACGTCTGACCAATTGGCCCCATTCTCATCCTCTCCATGGACATGAAGCAAATGTCTATGAGAAAAAGAGCATACAAAGGACAAATAAATAGGCAGGCTTGTGGAGATTGTACATGGACCGAGGAGTTTTTATGGAATCTTTTGTATGGTTTGTGCATACAAAAGTCCAAACTACATTTAAGAAGCATGGAGAAATGTGCTTAAGATGACTCTTCCTTTGAACGACAACAATACTACAATTTCCTATGTAAGTCTAAGTAATCAACACAAGAGAATGTTCTTTGGTCTGTATGAAGGAACGAGCCAAGCTCGTGTGTGTCACGAATTTTGCAGACGCAATGATCAGATCTTAGGTGAGAAACTTGGTGTCAGTCATGATCCGCTTTTTTCCATTTGCTATTGCTCATTACAGAACATACCATGTGCTAAGATAACTTGATAGTGCAAAGAGCTGCAAGATCAAGTGTCCTGAAAAAGTAGTAGGAACTTCTGCTGCGTTGGTGACAAATGAAGAATATCTCACCTACACTAAACTCAAACTCCTTCACTAAGTTGCTAAAACCCTAAAGTTATCTTCTCTGTGCATATACAAAGATTGAATATATGAATAATATGTTTTGTCCTCCGAGGTTTAGTGCAGAAGTGATTTGCGTCTTCCAAGTTTTCAAACATTTTCCTAATAGTTTTTTGTGGGATTTTGCCAAAAGTTGATATAAATCTGAATGTTCAATCCGAATTGATGCAATGCAAATTTTCAATGTTGAAAGAACAAAACCTGCTTCATTTCTTCACAAGAATGAAAAAAGTTAGCATTATCAACCAAAGATAATACTAACCCAAATGAAGTATATTTCAAATTCTTAAAGAAACTCTAAACCAGAAGAACATTCAAATTTCATTAGCATAACATCAGTTAGACTTCTTATTCAGAGAATGAAACCCTAGGGTTATTAGAAACTGAGAAGCTCTAGGGTTTAACCCTAACCGTAACCCTAGTCCTAGGGTAACGCTAAACACTTAATCTAACCCTAGTGATGCATATCATTGGGAATGCAAAAGCAACTCGGGTCTTTAATTTTGTCATTTCATAATTTCGTTTTAAATCACAGACGTATGGTGCAAGAACAAATCATAAAGAAGAAACGGGACATATTTATTACTTGGGAGTTGAGAAAAAGAAATATGACACTGTAGAATCCTTAATTCTAAAGATCGTATCTTGAATCATGATATAATTATGCATTTTATTAATTGCAAAATTGTCATTATTTTAACTTGGAAAGTCTTGATAGTGTGTCATTATTGTCACTACTTTCTCTCGAGTATTCTATTCTCTAATGCTCCCTTTCAAGTATTTTATTTGAGAAAAGAAAAGTGTTGCAGATTTTATGCAATAGAAAGCAGGTTTTATGCAATAGAAAGTTGCATGTTTTATGCAAAGACGTTGGTGGTCTCTCTATAAAAAACCTGGACAGCTTTCTTATAAACATACTTGCTCTTTGAGTTTAAACAGAGACAGAAAAACAGAGACAGAGTTCTTATTGTGTAGCTGCTGAAGTTTGCAAGAGATTACCTTGGGAAGAGATTGCTGTTGGTGTGAGGATCACAAAGCAAAGACTTCCACAAGAAGAAGACAGCCATGATTAAGGGGGAGTAAATTGGTTTTACTTAATTACCTTAGTTCATGTTCTTAGATAGATGTATTAGAACTTGTGTTTAAGTTCTAGTCTATCTTGTACTTGTCTTCTTTAAGTGATTTAATAAACTTCTTTTGCAGCCGAGGATTAGTGGTTGGTTTGAAAGAACCAACCGATACCTCGTTAAATCTTGTGTCGTCTCTTTAACTTTTTATTGGTTTATCTTTTCCGCACTTTGATCAATAAAAACTAGCCTCATAGAAATTTTACAGACACTAAGACATAACTCTACTAGAGCTACTTTATTTCAGAGAAAACTCGAGAACAAATTGGAGCAGACTACTGTTGAACGCTGCTACGAGGCGTTTCTTGGTCAAATGTTTTCACGTTTAACCACCGTGCCGGACATTGCAATGGGATTCACGTAGATACCAATCGATGACAGAAAGTTTCTACTGTAAGACCCAAAGAAACCACCAAACTCACGTCGATCACGTATTTCTGGATCAATTTCAATCTTGGAATAAAGACTTGCATATTGACCGTCTGAAGTACTTCCAATCGGTCCGTGCTTCCCACGGTTAGTGTGAAATGTCAAGTTTCTGATTGTTGTACCATAAACTCCTAGAACTCCAGTCAATCCAGTCACATATTCATCTTGATTTAGTCTCACCTGCGTTTAACTTACATCAGAGACTTCGCTTCACAAGAGCTTACTAAAAAAAGAAAAAAAAGAAAAATGTTTTTTTTTAACCGACACAAAACTTACAACTCGAAAGTTGTGTCCCTCAGAGGAACCATACTTTCCAGATAGGACCAGAGCTCCATTCTCCAAGTAGCCAAACTGAACAGATTTTATGATTTCATCGAAAGAAACGTAGATGTGAGAGATCATGGTGCGTCCCTTCTCGTCCCATTCAACGTCATTTACCCCAAATACAGCATAACCTTTCTCGTCCCTGTCAGCGTAATTTGTAGCTCTTCTTCCCACTGGTCCTGCTCTTATCATCTCTAATTCTCTATAGAAGAATACACTAGTTTTAAGAGGATTAATAGAGATAGAGATAGACTAAGGACGATTATATAAGATACTCTGTCTTCAACACGAAGAGTCGTCATAACTTTTATTTATGGAGTTCATTGGGAGCAAGCTACACAAGTTTCCAGGTACATTGAAGAGAACCCTTGAAAAGAGGGACTCTTCGTTTGACCAAATCCCTTGTAAAACGCCACAAGTTACCTATCTTACTCATGTAGAAAATGCCACAAATCAGAAGCATTCTCAACTGTTATTTCTCGACAATCACAGAATTAAGCACAACGTGAGATACTATTTGACACATGTATCTTAAAACTCGCAGATGGATTCCCAAAAGCCCTAATATACCCCACTTTGAAGCCCGTAAAGTCGATTTCGTTCATATAATGCAAATAGCAAATCCCAGATCAACCAAAAAATTAATTTCCATTTACTATAGTTCATGAAGCCAGTGAGATCAAGATTCAACTAGTTTTTTGCTACTTCAAGCAAAGGAAGTAGTGAAAATTGCAAATCATTTCAAGTAGATAAAACTTGTTCTTCTTCATTACAATGGTGACCCTAAGATATGGAAAGTGTTTCGAAACAACTATTAATCTCTGTGTTGATCCAAAACAACAATCTATTGAATCAAACACTTATATAAAACGCAAATCTCTCGTTTTATTGCTTTAGAAGGAATATCTCACACAACTAAAGCTCTCTCTCTCAAACTCTCTAAAATCACTTGGTGTTGTCACAATCTTGACAACTCCCTTTTATAGAAGAGTTTATCATAATTTACCTTTTAATAGGATAATTCCTAATCCTATTTCTCTTAAGGATATATTTAGATAACTCCTAAACATATCCTAATCCTAACTCTTTTAGGATTGCTTGGTAATCAAGCTTAATCCAACAATCTCCCCCTTAAGCTTGAAATCACTCTTCTTCACTTCTTGAACTCCAATGAGATCTCTCATCTCTTTGAACTTGATTCTTCCTAACCCTTTTGTCAAGATATCCGCCCTTTGTTTGCTTCCAGGTACATGCTCAACTTCTATTTGCTCGTGCTCCACACACTCTCGGATAAAATGGTATCTCCTATGTATGTGTTTACTTCTTCCGTGAAACACAGGGTTCTTCATGAGTGCCAGAGCTGATTTGTTGTCCACTCGAACCGTCGCCCTTTTGCAGTCTTCTCCAACGACTTCACACAAGAGATCTTGCAGCCAAATCGCTTGCTTAGCTGCTTCTGTTGCTGCCATAAACTCAGCTTCGCAAGATGATAGAGCAACAGTTTCTTGTTTTTGCGAACACCAAGTTATAGGACATTCATTGAGATAGAAAATATGACCATGTGTACTCTTGCCATCATCTTCATCTGAATTGTGACTACTGTCACTATAACCTGTTAAACCATTCATGTTCAATCGATTGAACATGAGTCCATAAGAAGTGGTTCCTCGCAAATATCTTAATACTTGTTTAAGTGTTGCTTCGTGTGACTCCTTTGGCTCTCTCATATACCTGCTTAAGATACTAACAGAATAAGAGAGATCCGGACGAGTGTGTAACAGGTAACGAAGGCATCCAATGCTTCTTCTGTACTGCTTCTCATCTACTGATTTTTCGCCTAATGCTTTGCACAGTTTTAAACCTGAATCCATTGGTACGTGGACTGCGTTACAGTCATTCATGCCATTCTCTTCTAATATCTTGAATGCGTACCTTTCTTGGTTTAACGTGATACCTTATTTATGTTGATTTACTTCGATGCCGAGATAATATGTTAGTCTCCCAAGATCACTCATCTCGAATTTAGTAGACATTCCATGTTTGAACTCTTGTACTAGCTTTAGACTTGATCCTGTGACAAGTAAATCATCCACATAAACAGCTACTACGAGTAGTTCTCCTCCTTCTTGCTTACGGTATAGAGAAGGCTCCTTAGAAGACTTAACAAAGCTCAACTCCTTCAAGATTTGATTCAACTTATTATTCCAGGCTCTTGGTGCCTGCCTTAAACCGTAAAGAGCTTTGTCCAGCTTATAAACCTTGTCCTCGTATCCTTCTACTACAAACCCTTCGGGTTGACTAACATAGACATCCTCTCTTAGCTCACCATGAAGAAATGCGGTCTTTACGTCAAGATGGTGTATCTCCCAAGCATTGGAGGCTGCTAGGGCTATTATGAAACGTATTATTTCAATACGTGCCACTGGAGCGAACACCTCATCGAAATCTATCTCATGTCTCTGTACATAACCTTTCGCAACAAGCCTTGCCTTGTATTTGTTCACATTGCCGTCCGAGTTTCTTTTGATCTTAAATACCCACTTTAGGCCAATCGCCTTTGTTCCGCAAGGAAGATCTACTAAGTGCCATGTTTTGTTCTTTTCTATTGAAGATATCTCATCTTCACATGCATCTCTCCAAACTTTGAGCTCCACAGCTTCAGTATAGTCCCATGGCTCATCGTCGATTCCAAGTAAAAGTCTTTCACTTTCAAGGTCCGCGAGAAGTATATAGTCATCCAAGTAACCCGGCATTTTACTTTCTCTTGTCGATCTTCTTAATGGCACTACCTCGTGTTGTTCTTCTTCTTCCCCATCCTCATCTGAGATTTCGATCACCTTTGGAGATTCATCCTTTGTCTTATCAATACCCTCACCATTGTCTCCTGAACTCTCGATGACTGGCATTTCTCTAATACCATTATTACCAGAATCTCCGAATGAGAGTTTAAACATTCCAGGTTTATCTGTATCCTTATCCATCACATTCCACTTCCATCCTCTTGTTTCATCAAAGATCACGTCTCTGCTCACAACAATCCTGCGATTTGTTGGGTCAAGCAATCGATATGCTTTGGAGCCAGGCTCCGTTCCGAGATGAACCAAAGGTTGTGACCTATCATCCAGCTTTCTCAGGTGTGGAGTCTCTATTCTCGTGTATTCAATGCAACCAAATACTCTTAGATGATTAACGTTTGGTTTTTTTTCTTTAAGAGCTTCGTATGGAGTTTGCTTCACCAAGGCCCTTGTTGGAACTCTGTTGGTGAGATACGTGGCGTGTCTTACTGCTTCTCCCCACAGATAATTAGGTACACTCATATTTTTAAGGATGCTTCTGGTCATCTCCATCAAAGTTCTGTTTCTCCTCTCTACGACTCCATTCTGTTGTGGCGAGTAAGGGGCTGTTAAGTGCCTCTGAATCCCGGAACCTTCACAGAAAATTTTAAACTCTTGGGAAGTAAACTCGCCTCCTCTATCAGTTCGAAACGTTTTGATAGCCTTCCCGGTTTCTTGCTCAACTGCTTGCTTAAACCCTTTAAACCTTTCGAGAGCTTCACTCTTTTCTTTTAAGAGTAACGTCCACATGTAGCGAGAGTGATCATCGATTAAAACAAAGACATAACGCTTCTGTGCAGCTGTGGATGGTGTAATAGGACCACAAAGATCCCCATGTACGAGTTCCAAAGGTTTTGTTGCACGGAACGTCGTAGCCTGAGGAAAACCTTGTTTTGTTTGCTTGGCGCGCAAACATGACTCGCATGTCTCTTTTGTGATTGTGATCTTCGGTATACCAAACACTATCTCTTTGGTTATCATCTCTTTAATAGTTTCTCGACTGATATGACCCAATCTTTCATGCCATCTAGTAGAGTCATTTGCTGTTACGGCTTGCAGACACTTGGTGGTGTTTTCTGTTTCCATGAGAACTTTGTAAAGCCGGTTTCTTGATCTGGTAGCCGTTACCAACAATTTTCCTCTAGAATCGTGAAGCGTTAATGTGTTATCGAGCATTCTGACCTCGCACCCTGACTCGGTTGCTTGTCCTAAGCTGATGATGTTACTTTTAAGTTCTGGGATGTAATAAACATCAGCTAGTACCTTTTGTTCACCGTTCTTGCTAATGAACAATATAGATCCTTTTCCCTTTATGTCGACTCGAGAATCATCACCAAACCGGACCTTTCCTGTAATTGTTTCATCTATCTTGTTAAAGAAGGTTCGATTACCAGTCATGTGATTACTAACACCATTGTCGAGGTACCAAACATTGGCCGCATCCGTTTGAAACTCAAATTTGCTCGGTTTTACCTTCTTCTCATTAAGGTACACTACCTCGTGCATCATCAGATTCTCTGCTTCTTGTGTATCATCTTCCTCATTCTCGTGAGTTTCTTGTAATTTTAGTAACCTATCAGGACAATCATAAGCCATGTGTCCTAATTTATCGCATCTGAAGCATATGATTCTTGACTTGTCTTGTGGTCCACGGAAGTAATTCTGTCGACCTCTCCCTCGTCCTCTTCCTCTTCCAGAGAAACGTCCTCCTCGTCCTCTGTTACTGTCCGAACCTTCTTGATGTGATTGATAACCATTATTTGCATACATCAATTCTCCCTGGTCTTCTTGTTGGTTCTCTTCATCATTGATCCTTTCTTCGTATGCTTTCAACCTTCCAACTATATCCTCGAAGCTTGTTGTATTAAGGTCAAGAACTTGTTCGAGGGCTGCGATGATATGAATATACTTACGACGAGGAAGACTGTTAAGAAATTTCTTAACAAGTCTTGAATCTTCGAAAATTTTCCCTAAAGCGGTTGACTTAGAAGAAAGTTCCGTCAATCTCCCTGAGAATTCGTCAATTGTCTCTGTTTCTTTCATCTTTATCCTCTCAAAATCCGATAGCAAAGTTTGAAGTCTTGCTTCCTTGACTCTTTCAGCTCCAACGTACCTTGTGTTGATTGCTTTCCAAATCTCTTTTGAGGTGTCAAGATTCCCAACTTGTAAGACTAGGTTTTCCGGTATGGATTGGAATAGAAGAACTTTTGCTAGGTCATTCTTATCTTCATCAGCTGATCCAGGTTCTATTGTTTCCCAAACCTTATGAACCCTGAGCATGGCCTTCATCCGTATCACCCAAACAGTATAGTTCGAGACAGTAAGGATAGGACATTGGATGGATGAGAGTCCACCCTCCTTCACTTTGTTATTGGTCGCCGTTACCGGTATGATGTCAGACATGATCTCTCACGTTGCTTGATTCAATATTTAGCTCTGATACCAATTATTGAATCAAACACTTATATAAAATGCAAATCTCTCGTTTTATTGCTTTAGAAGGAATATCTCACACAACTAAAGCTCTCTCTCTCAAACTCTCTAAAATCACTTGGTGTTGTCACAATCTTGACAACTCCCTTTTATAGAAGAGTTTATCATAATTTACCTTTTAATAGGATAATTCCTAATCTTATTTCTCTTAAGGATATATTTAGATAACTCCTAAACATATCCTAATCCTAACTCTTTTAGGATTGCTTGGTAATCAAGCTTAATCCAACACAATCACTATGGAAACAAGACAGATTAGTGTTTAAAAATGGGAGCCATTACAGAATCAATATTGAAAACAGAGGATTTAGCTTTCTGCTTTGGGACATGATATAGGATTTTTATAATGGGATTCATGTGCATTTTGTTGGATTTTACTTCGATTTTATTTTGATCTAATTTACAAGGGAAAAACAATAGAAAAATAAAACTTTTAAAGTAATTAACTAAATTATAGAAATAATTACACTTAGATACACTTTTTCCAATAGTCTTTACACTAAGAGACACTTGTGTGTCTTGACATACTTTGGGTGTGGTTATAGTCTTTCTTACTCCTCAATTTCAGCTTCTCGGTACATTCTAAACTAAATAATGTCTAACTATGTAATCAAAAATCAACTATACTTCCTAATAATACTCTTTTATCTCTTCTTTTTCCTCTTTTTCATCTTCTTTATCCATACAGTAAATCAATTTTTTCTCTAATCTGTCTATCTTTTTTTTTTCCTTCACAATTCTTCCCAATTAGTTTTCCTATGATGGCGACGAAGAAAGAGAAGAGTATTGTGATAATCGGAGATCTGTCGTCGAAATCAAATTTTCTCTTTCGGTACGCTTTGAACGAGTTCAACGCACATTCCAAAGCGACAATTGGAGTCGAGTTTCAGACCTAGAGCATGGAAATCAACAGCAAAGAAGCCACCGCTCAGATTTGGGATACCCCTGGTCAGGAACAGTTTCGTGCAGTCACCTTTGCCTATTACTGTGGCACCATCGGAGCTCTCGTCGTCTTCGAGAGCGTCGATCGTTGGCTCGATGAGCTCAAGAATAAGTTCCTTATGGGGTTTCATTAATCAGCGAATCTCTCTGAATCGATTGAGCTATGGTTTTACTCAAATTGAAAAAAGATCACATATTTCACCTTCATTTGAAAGCCCTTCTGGTTCATGTTCTATCTTTTGGTCAACATAAGGAAAGTCCATTGATTTCAGAAAAACTGCTATTTTTCGATTTGATATTTGGGTATGGATATTATTAAGTTAATCTTTTGAATGAAAACTTGAATCTTGGGATAGAAAAGGAGAAGATTAATCATTTAGTCGTTTGCTAGAGTTTTTTAGTTACTTTGTGATTCCAAAATTATAGATTCTTTTTGTATCCATTTACCACCGAACAAATGTTCAATATGGATAGACATGCTAAAGTCAAGTTAGTTATGTAAATTCTCACATAAATATTACCTTTTGTGGGAAACAAGTGAATTGACTCGTATGCACTTCTTTAGGAATCAAAATTGAAATAAAGTAAAAGGATGTACATTTCATTCGTATGACAAAGATGTTCAAAATGCGATGGATGGAGATGAGATGCGTACAAAGTGTAATGTTCAAAAGCGTGTACAAAATATGTTGACCACATATTCTGTTCATGTGGGATGATGAAGATGTTCGAGATGAAATGGACGGTTTTGCGTGTTTTACTCTTTTATTCACTCTTATGTCCACACAAACTTGTCCATTAGACATTATACATTACATTCTATAAAGAGCTTCTAGAATCTCTAAACAAGCATTACCAGGTATGTTGACGATGACAATATGTCCACACAAACTTGTCCAACATACATTGTACACCAAATTATCTAATCATGGACGGCTTGTTGACATATCATCCCCAAGTATGTTGATGTCAATTAGATCTGACCTCAAATCATTGCTTGATCCAGCTTCAGATTTAGTTTCTTTTTGTGTGGATATTCAATTGTGTATGAAACTATTTTATTTGAGGAGATTAGTTCATGAATGATATTGCCATGGATGGTCACTTGTGGATGTCGTAGATGGACATCTACTTGTGGCTTGTCACCCAAGGAAATCCGTCCATTCTTATTCGAACATTTGTTTCTACTAAATGGACAAAAGATTGTTTCTTGGTGTTCAAAACAATGTGAGTTCCTTTCATATAACACATTAAAATTAAGAAGTAGACTGCTTCCGTGTTGCTATATGATTTTCTTACATTGCTTGCGCTTGCACTTTGGTTTTTATCGCACTTTTTTCGTTATGAGTCATGTCCTCATATTTGGCTACATGTATTTCTCTTTGTTCAACAATCTAGTTGTCCTACAAACAAAGTTAACAATAGTTATATAAAGATTTTACGTTCCTTGTGCTTTGTTGCTTTATAAATGATTAAATAAGTGAATCAATTTGTTGTCCATAATAGCTTGTACATAGGAACATAATACACAATACACAATAAGATATTTGACCATGTTTACAATATTACAATATTAACTAGTTCGCTCTCTGAGGTACATGATATCATTTTCAACATACATCACACTGTTATCTATTTGTGTTCATCCACATGGATGCGTCTGGGGATGCGCTTATAATCAAGGATCACATAGCACTGTCCATATGGACTTATACAGACGGACAATTTCATTTACAGAAGAAAAAAATAGTTTTAGGCACCATATTAGCTTACGACACCCAAACATGGAGGCATTAATAATTATGTCCACCGACATTGACCATTAATTTCAGTCCACCTATATGTTCCCGATTTTAGATATGTACACAATGTGGAGACCACATGTTCGATTCATATGGACGATTAAGATGTTCGATATGAGATGGACAACTCTTTGTGTCAAAGTATGGTCATGTTTTGTGCGTGGCTAAATAGTTTTCTATATGATTTTCAAACTCTTTATAATTCTATTGATTTCCAGCCACGACCAATTGGTGATGATATATCATCTTCTTCCTCTAAAACCCTAACATTGACCAAACTACGTTCCTCCAATCTTTGAACAAACTCTGGATCTTTTTCTTCCGTTCTCTCGTACAAAGCATGACTTATCACAATTGGTGTCTCTCCTCTAGATTTAGGCTCTATCTCACGATGGAAAAACAATTTTGATGGAAACTCAGAGACCTAATGCATAATCAAAGAAAACATAATCCTGAACCATCAGGTTTTTTAATTGCGTGCTATAAACATCTTCAAAGTCCCATCGATTTCAAATTTCATATGTAAAATTAGATTCACCTAAACCTCCAATTATATATCTGATGAATCACTGTAAGAATATTCATCTAACACACCTGAGTACCTGACCCATCTCGTGGTGAAAAGAGATCTTCTAACAAGGAGGAGACTCATTGGCAGTGAAAACAAGACGGACACCGCTAGTGTGTGGCGCGACGCCTCCGACGTAAGGAAGCTCATCGAAACCGAAAGTTTCGACGATGGAATCCACCACAAATCCTCTAAAAAGCACGACTTATTGAATCTTGATAGTCTGAGTGAATAATGGGAGAGACGGAGCAGAAATCGCCGTTGCGAATTCACTGCCGGAAAAAGGTTTCAATTCGGATGAAGAACATATGAAGGAGAGGAAAGAGAAACCGATTCCTCTTTTTTCTTTCTAAATGTTTTGATCCAAAATCCACTTTCACACCTCCCCATAAACTCGTTTCCGGCCGTAGATGCAAAAGGCACTTCATCATTTTGCACGGCCTATATTTCTTTTACTCTAACGAGATTTTACCTTCTAGTTCAAGGGTATTATCGTATTGATTTTTTTGAAACAGGGGAAAAAGTGCTTCATGCACTTAAAGTGTCTCTTTATGTAAGAGAAACATCATAAAGTGTCTCTTTATTAAATCACTCTAAATTATACTTCTTCTTCTCCTCTCATTGTTTTGTCTACATAAAGAACATCATCAATCCAAGCAACCATGTTAAAAGCTTAACTTTCGAAGAACTCTTGAATAACTCTCTAGCAAAGAAAAAATAACAAGTACATTTAACAACCCTGTACTCAAGATGACTCATTGATTAAGGGAAACCCAATTCACAAATTTTATAGATTTCGTTGACAAGAACAAATCATTTGAATAGTACAGAATGATGACTTTATTACATTAAGAATAAAGATGGCAATGTGACATTCCTCCATTAAAGCTTCTTTGTTTCAGAGAAAATCCAAATAACTAAAAATGAACCAGAAAACTAAAGTCGAACACTGCTTCTACGAGGCGTTGCTTTTGTCAAACGTTTTCACGTTTAACCACTGTGTTGGGGATTGTAATGGCCTAATGGGACGATAATAAATACCAATCGATGTCAAATTGTCGTAGCTGTAAGAACCAAAGAAACCACCAAACTCACGACGATCATTCATCTCTGTAACAATTTCCCTCTTCCAGACTGTAAGATGTTCAGGTTGTGTATGTATATCACATATCGGTCCGTGATTCCTCTGGTTAGTGTGAAATGTCAAAGAGTAGATTTCTCCTTTCCAATTTACTACTCCAGTCAACCCAGCCACATACTAATCGTGATTCAGTCTCACCTGCATATGTTTGTTTACGCAGAGGCTAAACGATCTTTTAACATACAAAACAAGGAAATTGTAAACAAGAACTTCGCGGAAACAATATCGGAAGAGTCTACTACAACTTACAACTCGAAAGTATTTCCCGTTGTTGGGAGTCTTGGGACCGTAAGATTTAGACAGGACTTGAGCTCCATTCTCAGAGTAGCTAAATTGGATAGATTTTATGCATAAGTTGTCGAAGACAATATATATGTAAGAGATCATACTTCGTCCCTTCTCATCCCATACAGTGCTTGAACTTGTCACACTGCCAATTGGTCCCACTGCAAACATCTCCATACAAGAAGTATCAAAAGAGAAAATTATACTATAGAGAGAGAGAGAGAGAGAGAGAGAGAGAGAGAGAGATGTAAGGCTATATAAGATACTCTGATTTGTCCAACACTCTGAAGGGTCGTTTATTTATGGAGTTCACTGGGAGCAAACTAGCCAAGTTGAAGAAAATCCTTGAAAGTTGTGCTTAAAGAGAGAACTCTTCGTTTGACCAAAACCGTTTAAAAATTTTCTAAGTAGTTCAGTCCAATAGGCACCAGGAAAAATAAACAAAAGGTTTCCATTGGACGTTTCAAGCCGGTGCAGTGGTGACTGGTGAGGATCAGGCCTTTGATGGAACCTTGGGGTCGGTCTCAACCCGTTTTTGGTCTTCGAATTTGTCTATAGCCATTTGAAGCTCGTCCGTGCCACCAACAGCCCTCATTGTGTAGAAATATACCCCAAATACAAAAGCTGTCAAGCCTCCCGCTACAACCATGTTCTTGCTTTTTGGACCGAGAAAACTCAAACCTGGAAATCCCGCCATTGTTTCAAAGTCTTTTAACCTGCGAGATTCAAGAAAGTGTAAAATGCTATAAGTTAACTATCTTACTCATGTCGAAGATGCCATAAATCAGAAACTTTTATCTCTTGACAATCACGAATTAAGCATAACATGAGAAACTAGAGAGAACTTTGACACATGTATCTAAAAACTCGCAGAAGGATTCCCAAACTCGCTAATACACCCCTACTTTGAAGCCCGTCAAGTCGATTTCGTAGCAATCCCAATTCAATCAAAAATGAATTTCCATTTGATCTTTGCTCATAATGCCAGCTTTATGTGACAGTGCAGAGGAGCAACAGAATCAACTGATTAGATCAAACCAAGGTATTAGTTAATTCACAAAGACATTAAGTTTCCGAAGTGTCTTCTTTGCCTTCTAGATGAGATGGTGTTTCACAGTTCTCGGTCATTAGCAACCTCAAAAATAAATAAAGAAAGTACTGCAAATATGTAGATACAACCAGAATAAAGAAAAAAGAAACCAGTCATGAAGATTGTAAGCGGAGGAAGCGATTGGAGATTATGTAAGACGTTATTTCTCTGTTTCCAAATGTGAAAAACCGTGACATGAGCCGCCAACTTCCTAAGGAGCATTGCATTATTTATGATTTATTAGTTAGTTTTTCTTCAAGGTTTACAATTGTAACCAACAATAAACGGCTTCTTGTGAGATATTTTAAAGTGATTAAAAAAGATGTTATCCGCTTTTCTAAATTCATTTAGCTGTAGTCATTTAACCGGATATATAACTTAGGAAAAAAAATGTTGGCAAATGTCACAGGTTTGAGTTCAGACGAAGTATTCGGAAGAGTGTTTGAGTTCAGACAACAGTATTATGGATCAGATCCAAAATTCACTAATTATAAATTTCATAAAACTCGCTTACTTGTAATCTTTAAAATGAACTAAGCATCAACCAAACTCCAAATCATTTCAAGTTCATAGCGCTGAATAAAAACCCCTAAATATTTTCGGAAAAAAGATTTTTCACAGTTTGGAAACAAGTCTCTTGTCCTCTAAACATATATAAAAATTTCCGGTGGTAAGATTTTCCGGAGGAAACAAGACAAGATCTGCGATGATCGAAGCCGCCTCTTCCGGCGTGAAATTTCCCGTGCCTCCGGTCATTGACGTACGAGTGAAACCAGGACAAAAACAATTGACACTTAGTCTTTTCCCATAGTAACGCCGAGCCAAAACCCTAGAATACGCACTGAGGGCAAGCTTCGAGACAGCATATTCCGGCCAAATCTCCGGCCAACCTTGCTCCTTCCACGTCCTGTTTCTCACATTCTCTAGAAATAGACTCACCATTGCGTCGATCCTTTCCTCCGTTAGGTTTTCGTCTTCTAGGGTTTGTCTTAGTCTAGGGTTTTTCAGTTTCTAATAACATAAGAAAAAACATTTCATCATTAAATGTTTAATCATATTGTAATATACTATATAGTTTATCTAAATTGAGATTATCATGCGAGAGAAAGAAACTTGATTACGTCGAAAGAGCCAAGCCTAGAGCCAACGTTAAGGACGCGGCTGACGGAGATAGAGCGGCGAAATAACGGCAAAAGGGACTCCGTTAAATGTTTGGTGCCCAAGAAATTGGTCTTAATGACAGTCTCTGGGTAGTGGACGGAATTTTCACCGAGACCGTTAAATGAGACGCCGGCGTTGTTCACCTGTTCACCAAATTACGGCATTACGAATTAGTGTGCAATAATCCCGTCATATAATTAAAAAATGGTCGTGTAGTTGATTGAAGGGTTATTAGCTGAATATTACTTTTGAGAGAGATAATTGGAAAAATAGCAGTTCCATTTTCGGAATTAGGTAAATAGCAGAGAGAAACAAAACTGGACGAAATTACCCATGTAACTATCTAAAACATAGTTAACTATTTTCAGAAAATAATTACCAATTTAAAAACATAGTTAACTATTTTCAGAGCATAATTATGAACTAATTTCATGACATAGTTGACTACATGAAAATATTGTTGTAATAGTTACCTATTTAAACAAACATAGTTAACTACGTTCAGAACGTAATTACCTATTATAGTTTGCATAATGGAAAAATAACATACATAGTTAACTATTATCAGAAACATAGTTACCTATTAATTTCCGAACATAGTTAACTATATCGATTTTCGAACATAGTTAACTACGTTTATGAGTCTTTGTTGTTTTTTATTAAGGGTAAAATCGGAATTTTAGGTGGGCTAAATGCTAATTACTATATTATGTTTTATATGATGCTAGATAGTTAATTATAGGTGTAAAAACTAATATAGAGTGCAATTTTCCTTGATTCAATCAAAAAAGTATATAAAATAAAATAAATAAATAAACACTAGAATTATATAGAATTAGGCTTGAGATTTATATTGAATTTTTATATGGCACGTTTGCCATGATTTGCAGTTGATTAATGATAATGTAATAACTAATAATTGCCTAGCCAATAATGATAGCTAGAAATGTACATTCCTATGCAAACAGTATTTCAAACTAGCTAGAAATGTTCATCATTTCAATAATTGATAAACGTTTATTCCCATTTAGGTATCATTTTGAGAGCAAGCCAGCTAGAGGATAGGGAAATATGCAAGTCGCACAGCTCATACATTATCCACATATAATATACATAATTAAGTAAAATTATAAACTTCTAAAACTATTTGAAATTTATTTGAAATTTTAAATCAAAGGTTAATCTAATATCTTTAACGGAAAAAAAACCAAAAACATAACTTCTCTATCATATATATATTGTAATTTTTATATATATATTTTTTCAAAAATCGAAAAATCATATGCAAATGTGAATATACACTTCTACACCTAGATAGACGATCATATATATATAACCATCCATATAATTTATAGTTTTTCGTATATATAATTACCAGAATGTCGAGAACTCCGAACTTGGAACGGAACCAAGAGACGAAAGCGTTGATAGAAGAAGCATCGGAGACATCGAGGCAAAAGTAGTGAACATTTCTAAGGCCAATGCGACGGAGAGAATCGACGGCAAGGCTTCCTTTTTCAACGTTCCTCGCCGTCAACACAACGGTTACTCCGAGCTCCGACAACCTCTTCACCACCGCAAAACCTATCCCTTGGTTTGCTCCGGTGACCACCGCTATAGTTTCTTCTGACCACCATCTTCTCCATATATCATATTTTCATTTTTATTATTAAATCCGATATAAGTTTAATTATACTTCATTCACAATATTAAAAAGATCAAGATGTGAAGAATAGAGGTAATTTACCTAGACGAAGATGAGCCGGCAGATGTATGTTGAAGCTCCCTTGCTTGATTCATTTTGTTTTCTTGAATTAAGAGTGATATGATGATCTTGATGCCAAGACTTTGGCGAATGGGATTTGTATATATATAAAATATATTATATATGTCTATATATATATATATATATATTATTTAATATTAATTAGAAAGCATTGTCAATAAATTATGGGTTATATCAATAAATATAATATGACAACGTGTTAACACAATGCAATAAATCTACACTATAAATTATCAAAAAAAAAATCTAAATCATTAAACTATTAGGGTAGAGTTGAGAGACTCTTCCTAATTTAACAAGTGACATTCTACTTTTTTACAAATGTTGTTTTTATTAGTTAAAAGTAAAACATGTATAAAAATAGAGAAATTAATTAATAGTTTAAATCTTGTGATACAAAATATAATTTTTTCAAAGTATATCAATTTGACATATATTTGACTTTATTTTGAGAAAAAAAAATTAAAGATTAAATTTTTATTTCAAAACAAATATATATAATGCATAAAAACAATATATATATATATAGGACAAACAATACTTTCTTTTAAAAATAAATTAAACTAATGGTTCTAGATACTGAAATAAAAATAATTATATGTAGATTACTTTTTAATTAATTATGGAAATTGGTCTAAATTTTTATAAACTAATAAAAGTTTAGATTTACATCCTAAATTCTAAAATTATAAACTATAGACCATAAATTTTAAAAACTAAATTCTAAAATCTGAAATTATCAATTGACTGTTGACAAAAACAAATTATCACTTGACTTATTTTTATTTAATTAATCCGGAAATCTAAATTTTTAAATGATTAGTGAGAGATGGTGATATTAACATTGCCAAGTTAATCAAAAATTTGAATGCTAATTTACGCTATAGTGCAAAAACAAATCTAACTTATGACACCTCTAACTGTAAAAGACTCGATTCAATATCCGATTTTGTTTCACAATTACGCAACTTCACACTTGTACATAATTAGTCCAACAATCTAAAATCTTTCCCAAAGAGATTTGGATCGTGATAATTAATGCCAATTTAGATAGTTTGGTTTGAATAATAAGGTATTTCGAGTTTGGGGAGAGGGATTACAAGTACAACTTAACAAATTGATTAATATATTTAAAAAAAAACCTAAATCTTCCTCTTTTTTTGGCATAAACCGAGCCTCTTGTGCCTTTTATTAATAAACACCAACATTGCAAATATACAGTAGACGTAGAGATTTCTGCAAAGACGTCTATTATAATTGAAACAAGCAAAGAGAGAAATCAAAGAAGTGGTTCGTTGTTGGTCACAGAAGAAACTCAAAGCTCAGGCTGCATATTCTCGCACTCTTCTCGAATCGACTGGAAAAGCAATGTCGAGAGGTAACGTTCCCCAAAGCTTGGGAACACAACCTGGAAACAATGAATATAAAACACACACACATCAAATTTCTATCAAAACTTATGAATCTTGTTGCTCATTTTTTTACTAGCTAAAAGGGTTTCATTGATAATATTGAAAATTAAGCTACAAGAGCTCTCTTTTTCTTTGTTTTTCTCTTTCTGGTCATGGATTAATGATTACGGTTTGTCGGTTTGGTGAGGCAAAGAGATCACGACAACGCCAAAGTGTTCATCAGACGTGTAAACCAAACCAACTACTTGAGAAATAAAGGTTAAAACTAAGCAGTAAGAATACTATAAACAAAACAAAAAAACATGATATGCACATTGTGCTGTTTCTTAAATGAATAACTCAAAAACTCTTTTATCCCAGTGGTTGGTCACAGATACAAGACAAGGGTTTGGTGAGGGAGATGTGATCAACAAAACATGGAATCTTTCTGATTAAAAGACTAATAAATCAAAATTCCTATCACCTACCACTCCATCAAGAAAACATGATGAAGAACATAGATGAAAAAAACATTGAGGACTTACAGCTATGAGTTTCCCGGCATTTTCAGGTCTCTTTGCGACCTGGATCGCAGCAGCAGCAGCAGCTCCAGAAGATATACCGACCTGAAAAAAGTTACAATCGTTCACTAATCATCACGGATTTCTCATATGCATTCACATTCGGTTCACTTCTCCTTTAAAAATTGTTCCCACTCAGAAATAAGTCAAACAGAATACAAAATGAAAGACTAACCAACAAGCCTTCTTGGAGAGCTAGTTGCTTTGCGGTTTCAATAGCTTCCTCACTGGAAATCTGATAAGAAGCAAGGAAACATGTGAAGTTTGAATTTCAAGATCCTGGAAAGATTTTATCCTACTGTACGTCGACCGATAAATTAAACAAGAAAATAGCTGATTTCTTGCTGAAATGGAACCAGATGACTCTGGAAAACCGAACAAAACAGATCATACCGCTATGTATTCATCTACAATAGATTGATCCAAATTCTTAGGTACAAATCCAGCTCCAATTCCTTGAATCTTGTGAGGTCCTGCATTTCAAATACAAGACAAACAAAACGCAAGGTTATAGAATAATATGTTGGAGATGCAACGAAACAAAATCAAATCAATGCCTTACCGGGTTTTCCACCAGAAAGTATGGCACTTTCCGTGGGTTCTACACCAATAACCTGGTACACGTAAACATCAACTAATTAAATATAACTTTTTCTACTTAATTGAACATTCTATCTCTAATTACAGAGGTTATAACATCAACAGATATATTCTAGCTGAGATGCTACAAGCCCTTTGCTATATACCTTCAATTCGGGTTTTCTTTCTTTAATGAACCGACCAACACCAGTGATAGTTCCACCGGTTCCGATTCCCGCAACCAATATATCTACCTTGCCTCTTGTATCTTCCCAGATCTCAGGACCAGTCGTCTCGTAATGAATCTGTATTTAATCTAATATCAGAACAACTATATATACTTGCAGCTTAAACAAGTGGAACCAGAGAATCTCACATACGATCGTGGTGATCCAAAACTAGATGCCATAGAAGATCTACAATAATCCTAAGGTCATCTTATTGTACAAGGTTGGAGGTAACGGTAGCTCATGATTCATGTCACATGCAGAGAGTATTATGCTAAAAAGAAGTAAACACGGACCTGGGGATTGGCTGGGTTGTCAAACTGTTGGAGCATGTAGGAGTTGGGAGTGTTTTTCAAGATTTCTTCAGCCTTTTGAATTGCTCCAGTCATGCCTTTTGCAGGTTCAGTTAACACAAGCTCAGCCCCAAATGCCCTCAAGAGAACCCGCCTTTCCAAACTCATGGACGAGGGCATCGTCAATATAAGTTTATAGCCTTTTGAAGCAGCAATAAACGCAAGGCCGATCCCTGTGTTTCCACTTGTAGATTCCACAAGAACACTCTATGAAAATGCAGCAAAGTAAATAAAATCAGAAGTCTTTACACTCTATGCAAATGCCTATCGCTGGTAAGCTTTCTCAACTCATTCTTAAATCATAAGAACAAGAAGACTCAAATCCAGAATCAATACCTTTCCAGGTGTTATAAGTCCTTTTTGCTCAGCATCAGTAATCATACTATACCCAATCCTGAAAATCACCGTAGCAACAGAAGCTCAGAATATATATTTGAAGATAGCAACCAAAATCAATTTTGGTAACACACACCTATCCTTGACACTGCAACATGGTTCCATGATCTCAAGCTTGGCAGCAACACTTGCAACACAACCCTTGACTATATTGTTCAAGTACACCATCGGAGTTTTCCCAATAAGCTGAATCAATTCATAACATTGAGAAGAACAAAAGATTAGACAAAGAAGTCAAATTCACAGGCCTAGTGCTCTGCTAGGTTACTGTTTTCACCCAAAACGAGAAAATTGATCACCAATTTAGCTTTTCCTCACTCAATCGATCCAGATGCAATCGAAACACTACTCTGAAGAAAAAACCCATCTAACCTGAGCGGCATTCTCGGCGATATTGAGCCCTTCAATTCCAGCTTCGGGCTTGACAGACACAGCCTTACACACAACATCGCCACACCTTTGGCTCTGTCTCTTGAGCACGAAAGCAGCCGGAGAAAAATCGGAAGTAGCCGACTTTCTAGAGGATAAGGAGACAGAAGAGAGCTCCGGCGAGTATTTGAATGGTCGGTGGCGAGAAGTCAACGGATTAAGGAGGAAAACAGAGGAAGATGTCGCCGCCATGACTTGCTTTTTTTGCTCTGTATCTCCTTCCCTTTCCCAAAACTGTATCAAGAGAGAAGTAGAGAAGAGACTAGAGATGCTTCTATGCGGTTAAAAGCTGAAGACACTGATTAGATCGTACTGTAGCTTCGAAAACGACGTCGCTTTTGAAATTTCAATAAATTTGGCATCTTTTAGAGGATTTTATCTCTTTTTTATTTCTTGAATATCTGGAGAAAAGAAGAGACTTTGGAGGAGAAAAAAAAAACATTTTGTGATTTGTTTAATCTCGTTCTCACCAACCTACTAGTGTGATGGAGAGGTGAAATATGGAGCACATGTTCTTCTTCATCATCTAGCCCTACCAAACTCTCAAAGGTCAAATATAATCTTTCTGGATTTTTTGTTTTGTTTTTTGGTTCTTTGCCTTGTTTGATTTCTGTGTAGCTGTTAAAGTTACTACAAACTTTTTCGAAAGAGAGAAAAAAGTATCAATTTTTAGTGCAGAAAGATACTGAAAAGAGACGATTCTTGTTTGTCGTTATCTCCGTGTTTCTCTGATTCTGTTCCATTCGATTCGGATCCTCAACCCAGAAACAAAACCATAACCGACATTAGAATTTGGGATTTTGGCAAATCTAAGAACTTTGGTCAGTGTTTTGTGCGTTTTTCTTTTCTCTGATTCGATAAAAATTGACCAGTTTGGCGATTCTTCCGATTTGATACATGTTGCGGAATTTGCTTATTGGTCTCTGTTCCTACTTTGTTGTTTTGACTCTGGATTACTAAGATGAATGAATAGCGTTAGAGCTGTGATTTTGCCATTAGATTGGGCAAAAGAGGTCGCTCATTTGCTCTTTGTTGCCTTTTGACTAAGCCAATTATCTAATCATATAAGCAAATTTTGGGTATATTTTTACTGATTGTTTCCGATGATATAAGTAATGAGATGGTTTATTTGCTCCAATTGCAGGTTACAATTTGCTGTTGGATCATCTGTTTAGCTCGCTTTAATCTTCCCGGGACATCGACTGTTTTGAGGTTTACTCTTCAGGAAGCTCTTGTTGTATTAGACTGTGTCTGGAGAAAGAAGAGACGAAGATGTCTTCGGATGAGAAGAACCTTATAGAAATCTTGGAGGAAGGTCGCAAAGTCGATATAGTTAAGTACATTGATTACGTGAGTGCCCCTCAAGCTGGTGCTATAGCGACATTCTCAGGCACTACAAGGGACATGTTCGAGGGCAAGACAGTCTTGGAGCTAAGGTATGAAGCATATGTGCCAATGGCCACACGATGCCTCAGCTCGATCTGTACAACCGCTAGATCAACTTGGGATATCCAAAAGATTGCAGTTGCTCACCGCCTGGGACCAGTTCCTGTTGGAGAAACCAGTGTGTTCATCGCGGTCTCGTCTGTTCACCGTGCAGATGGTTTAGATGCTTGTAAGTTCTTGATCGATGAGCTGAAGGCATCGGTTCCGATATGGAAGAAAGAGGTGTACACTAATGGAGAGATTTGGAAGGAGAATTCTGAGTTTATGGAGAAAAGATTGGAGCTTGTAGAGAAAAGAGACAGCTTAGTGAAGAAACCTGTGGTTGAAGAACATAGAAGAAGTTGCTGTGGAAGTAAAGTCAGAGTACAAGAAGATGAAGAGCATAAAGATACTGCAACAGATCACAATTCTTCTTCTTGATTACTTGTAGCAAAGAGCAATGTTTGGGTTTTTTTTTTTTCTCTCAATAAACAAAATGTCTTAAGCACATTGTTGAATCTAAAGACTTCGATTCCAATTGAGTTGCAAATGTCTCACGGCTTTAAATTTCAGATCTCTCCGAGGTAGATATCTTTATCGCTACTGCAAGATCCAATGATAGGCTCGGTAGGGTGGAAAACGCACTCATTGACAGAGCCTTTATGGCCTGGGAGCTTATACAGGATGCGCCGAGTGGTTGTGTCCCATATATGAACCATACGGTCTGCGCTACCAGCAGTGACTTTGGTACCGTCAGGTGACCATGAACATTTCAGTAGGTTCTTCTCAAAGTTGTGTTGATGCCCTTCAAAGATCTTTACACATCGGTTTTGTGGAGCGTAAGGACGCATGTCCCACACGCAGAGCTTGCTGTCCATTCCATTGGTGAGAAGGTAGGAACCGTCTGGACTTAGGCTCATTCCTGTGATTGTATCTTGATGGCCCTCAAGTGTCATGGTGGCTTCGCCTTTTCGCAAGTCCCAAACTTTGACATCATTGTCTACACCGCCGGTGAAAATCTTATCAGCTGCATCAGAGAAACTGACGGCTGTGATTTGGTATTTATCAGGAAATGTTTGTATGGCTCCTCTTTGACGCATATCCCAAAGCTTGGCAGTTCCATCATCAGATCCACTGATGATAAGCGGTGGTCCTCTACGTGTAGGACAGCAGGAATTCACAAACGATGAATGTTCAGCCATCTTCTTGATTTGCTTTCCAGTCTCAACATCCCATGCCCTTACAGTTTTATCCGGGCTGGCTGATACAATCTGGGAGCCATCACTGGTCCAATGAAGATCAAGGATAGCGTTCTTGTGACCTTTCAAAACCATGAAGTTTTTGCAGTCCCCGTGAACTCTCCATAGGAAGATTTCTCTATCATGTGATCCAGATGCAATTAGAGTTCCAGTTGGGTTAAACTTCATGGTATAGACAGCACTCGGATGTCCAGTTAGCAACATAATAGGTGCTTCCAAGCTCGATGTCCGTTGCTTGCCATTGGGACCAGGTCCTTGGGGAGCACCGTGTGGGACAGTTGACCACTCCATCGGCCTAGGACCTGACAAAGCGTTGTCGTTCTCTCTTGGCATGATTTCCATCTTAGCCTCTGTTTCGCTGTGAATCGGGTTGGAACCTGGATTCCACAAGGAAACGGAATTAGCACATTGATCAAACTATGTCAATATTCCCACAGTCCGATATCAAATTTCAAGCCGACAGTAAACACCAAGAAGTATCAAGAAACCTGCACATCTCAAACTAAAAAGCCAACGAAAGCAAACAGGTTGCAATATTTGCTCTTTGATTTTGAGTAGTAACCTCCTTTTCTAGAGTTAAAACATGAAAATATGTAATGCTAACAAAAAACTAATAAGAACACTTGGAGTTGTGCCTGAGATACGAACGCATCTATTATCAAAGCCGCAAGGGAATAAATCCAGAAACATCAGAAATCGAGATCTCTCTCTCTCTCTCTCTCTAAAGGTCGTGGTTTTGGACCACTAACAGCAAATCTAGTAGGTTAACATACCTAGGCGAAAAACTCGAAACACACATGCCTAATCCACCTCCAATTTCACAGAAGACAGTGAAGAGTTGAAGAAAAACAAAAGCTTTGTAGATTCTATGATTTAGCAGAAACACTTCATAGAGTCAAATTGCTTAAAGGAGAAACCCTACATCGGAGAAAGATAATACGTACCGAAGTCAAATGAGGACGAGAGATCAACAAAAAAGCTCACCGGAACCCTAAACCCAGAGAGAAAGCTCGCGAGAAAGATGGAGAGAGATTCAGAAAATAAAGAGCCTCTAATATATTTCAGTCGGTTTATTTGTAAAATATTGATAAGACCCTTATATTTTGTAAGTAATGTCAGAATGATTCCCAGACTATTTATTTTATCAGAATAACCCATCACTTATCGTTATCTTTTTAAACCTGAACAAAATGTGTAAACGTTCTTTCCGAACTTTGTTTGGTTGATATTTGACGGAGTAACAAGAGACCATCGAGATTTTTATGGATAGCCAAACCTTATTACAGACATTTAGGTACAAGATTATGATAAAATACTAAACCTTTTAAAGACAATGTCAAAGAACATAAAAGCAACGTCTTGATCATACATTCTCTGGTTTAACCATTGTATTAGGGATTGGACTGAGACTCAAACACAGATGCCAATCGATGTCAGAAACAAGCCAAACTCGTGAAGTAAGAAACTTGGAAGACGAAGCTAAACAAGGTCTCGTTGGACATATCAAGCCCCAGTGAGGATCAGACTTTTGATGGAACCTTGGGGTCGGTCTCAACCCGTTTTTGGTCTTCAAACTTGTCTATAGCCACTTGAAGCTCGTCCGTGCCACCAACAGCCCTCATTGTGTAGAAATACACCCCAAAAACAAAAGCTGTCAAGCCTCCCGCTACCACCATGTTCTTGCTTTTTGGGCCGAGAAAACTCAAACCGGGAAATCCCGCCATTGTTTCAAAGTCTTTGACCTGCGCGTTTAAAGAAAGTGTAAATAATGTCACATGTTATAGAAGAGACCCCAAGTATCATCATTCATCAGTATTAGATTACTGTCACATCTTCACAATCACAGTATTACGAATGGGATGAATAACAAGAGAGAACCGTGAAGCATGTATATAACAACTTTCAACTACTTATTTAACATTGCAGAGCGAGAACCCAGAAACCTTGAGGCATCGATTGTTCATATAGTGAAAACAGAAAATCCTAAAACCAAAGAATTTTCCATTTGCTATTTGAGCAGAAAGATCAAAAGATGAGTGACATGATGATGTGAACAAGTGAAGATTGCAAAACATTCCAGCAAAACAGAAGTGTTTCTTTTTAGCATTATATTGGAGACAGCAAATCCCACTGAGAGACAATCAAATTGCTCACCTTCATGCGCATCGGTTTTGACATAATTGTTCACAAGTTTATTAACAAATCGGCGCAAAATCAGATGCTTTTAGCTTTCCTTTAACGAGTCAATCAACAATCAACAATCAACCAAAGTCAGATTTAAAGCAGAAACAAAGGCAATTAAAAACCCTAATTCGAAACCAATACATCCAAAGCTAACATCTTTGACCCAAGCTTCCATTACTCAGCGGAAGTTCTCAAAACCAGATCAAAATACCCAAAAATGAAAGCAGAGCAGAAATCATCGATAAAAGATCGTCGATTTGGCACCATTGATAAAGTACTTAGAAACAAATTAGTCCAAGGACAACAAAATTCCAAATGGAATCGAAGGGAACCTGGTGCTGAACGTTTTGAAGATCACTCGAAAATCCGAAAGATACACAAAGCTCTGATATTTTCTTCCACGGAGAATAGTGCCCAATGCAACAAAGGCCACTTGCCAAACCCTAAACCCAGAAAGAGCTCCCGAGAAAGTGAGAAAGAGGGATCGATAGATGCAGAAAACAAGCCGTCAAGAGTTCGACGCAGCTGTAACAAAGATATTCATTGCTTTATTTTGTTAAATATCGATAAGATCCTTGTAATTTTGGAATAATACCAAAACGAACCACTTTACTAATTTTTTATCCAAACAACCCTTTCACACAAATTCCTCGAATTATTTGGTCTGTTAAATTATTAATTAAAGATGTATTGTTTTTACGGCTAAAACTTCATATATTAATTTGATTTGGTGGGAAATAATTTGTTTTGGAAACGACCAATCCGACGTTAAATAGTTTATATAGGAAAATAAATAATTTTGTGTTCGCGCTCTTTTTTGAAAAATAATTATTTAAATTACGCGGGATATAACGGATACTAAATTTTGTAAAGCTATTTCGAAAAACTTTAATATTATCTAATTTCGATTAGAAAGAAGATTAATCCGCTTGATTCTCGATATTTTTTACTAAATCGGAGTAATACTTTCATTGAAAAGAGTTGCTTTTCGATTAAACAAGACATGCCTAAAAAAATCTATTCAACTCAGCGTGAATTAGTTTTTTACATGTCTTTCCATCTTTGCTTACACGTAAGAATTTGTTTCGGGAAACAACCAATCCGACATTAAATGGTTTATATAGAAAAACAAATAAACTGGTGTTCGCGCTCTTTTTAAAAATTAATCGTTTAAATTATGCAAATATAACGAACATTAAATTCTGTAAAACTATTTCAAAAAAACGTTAAAATTATCTAATTTTGATTTTAAAAAAATGTCAATCCGCTTGATTCTCGATCATCTTTACTAAATTTTTAAAAACTTTTCATGTTATGAAGAAGATTGCAAAAAAAAAAAATACCAACCAAACAAAAACAGCAAATAACAACAATGGTATTTTAGTTATTTACAGTTATATTTTGTGATTTGTTTCCACCCAAACACATACATTCAAAAATACTGTTGTTAATGATAAGATTACCATAATTCTAAATTCGAATAAATTGCATGAACCAAAGGAAGCTAAATTAAAAAAAAAATTTCTTTTTATTCAAGAAAAAAATTCGACAGTGATACACACGGGTCAAGTGAAGACCCATAAAACCATTAAAAAGATCCGTACATATACAAAACACGCACATGACTTTCTCTTCTTCTTCTTCTTCTCTCTCAGATCTGTTTTGACCCCAAAACCAAATTATATCAATTTTCCTTCTTTCATTCACTCACCCCATTAAAACCGATTTTCCCTCGATTATCATTCTTCGATCCCGCAAATACTTCTTCACCGGCGTTAATGGACGGTGGCGCAGGTCAACCGGCGGCTGATACAGAGATGACGGAAGCTACCGGCGGTGTTTCCGCCGCGGCTACATCTCACCCTTCGTCTCAGATGCCTGGGATTGAGAATATTCCGGCGACTCTTAGCCATGGTGGTAGGTTTATTCAGTATAACATATTCGGAAACATCTTCGAGGTCACCGCTAAGTATAAGCCTCCGATCATGCCTATTGGCAAGGGTGCTTATGGCATCGTTTGGTAAATATTTCTCGATTCTCCTTTCAATTTGATTTTTGGTTTTTTTGCTTTTTAATTAAAAAATGAAATGTTTTTTTTCTTTGGTTGATTTGGGTTTGGTAAAGTTGTCAACTTTGATCCGAAATTTCTATTAAAATTTGATTAATTGGATGTTTTGTCCCCTTTTATTCTTCCGAGCTCTAATTTGATTGTTCTTTGGTATATACGATTGTTTAGGTTTTTTTTTTTTTTTATATAAGCTTTGATCCTTTTGTGTTCTTTGTTTATTTGATTTTTTGCAGTTCGGCTATGAACTCTGAAACAAATGAGAGCGTTGCAATTAAGAAAATCGCAAACGCTTTCGACAATAAGATCGATGCAAAGAGGACTCTCCGTGAGATCAAGCTGCTTCGTCACATGGATCATGAAAATGTCAGTTTTTTTTCTCTCTTTCTATTATAACTAAGAATCATCATCTGTTTGTAGCTTAATGTAGAGCATTATAGGATGATAACCACTAGTTAATGAGAAAATTGTTTAGATTGTTGTATATGTTAATTAGGTTTGTCAATGAATGTGTTACAGTTGGTTGCTCATAACATTTTACATTTCCCTTAAGAAGATTCATGAATGTTGAACAGTATTGTGCGTGCATTTGTTTCGGATTGATATGGATGGTTTAACGCTTATTTTGTAGTATGATCATTTCCATCTACGTCAAAAGATCTTCGAATCGCAAAAGATAGCTACTTTTTTTTCCTGTTTGGAGTTGCAATATGTAAACCAATTCCAACTAATATACTGATGACCATCTGTTGTTATCAGATTGTTGCAATCAGAGACATAATCCCGCCACCGTTAAGAAACGCTTTCAATGATGTTTACATTGCGTATGAGCTAATGGACACTGATCTTCATCAAATCATACGGTCAAATCAAGCATTATCCGAAGAACATTGCCAGGTTTTGAGTTTTGAGATTGTTTTTGCACCTATAAACCGACTTGAAACTCAGACTAACTCATTTCCCTTTTTCTTTTGTGCAGTATTTCCTTTACCAGATCCTCCGTGGATTGAAATACATTCATTCCGCGAATGTGCTACACCGGGATTTAAAACCGAGCAATCTCCTCCTGAACGCAAACTGCGACCTAAAAATCTGTGATTTTGGGCTAGCTCGGGTCACGTCCGAGAGCGATTTCATGACTGAATATGTTGTCACGAGGTGGTACCGTGCACCTGAGCTGCTTTTAAACTCCTCTGATTATACTGCAGCTATCGATGTTTGGTCTGTTGGCTGTATTTTCATGGAGTTAATGGACCGTAAGCCACTCTTTCCTGGCCGAGATCATGTTCATCAGCTTCGCTTGCTCATGGAGGTAAGTAGTAACCTCTCTAATTAGCCCTATTTGACAAAACAAAGACTCGAAATTGTATGGTAAACAAACATAGTGGGACAATTTTTAATTTTTCTTGCAGCTCATAGGAACTCCATCAGAAGAAGAGCTTGAGTTCTTGAACGAAAATGCAAAGCGATACATAAAACAACTTCCACCGTATCCTCGCCAATCCATCACCGATAAGTTCCCGACGGTGCATCCTTTAGCGATAGATCTTATCGAGAAGATGCTAACATTTGATCCTAGACGGAGAATCACAGGTCAGTCCCCAATCTATATTACCATTTAACTTGCAAAAACAGGACTTGCCTGTGCGGATATTTCCAAAAACATGAAAAGAGATACACTTTAGTGAAGGAATAGGGAGTTATTGATTCTTGAACAAGTTAGTCCTCACCTCTTCTTGATTCTTGATTCAGTTTTAGACGCGCTGGCCCATCCATACCTGAATTCGCTGCACGACATAAGCGACGAGCCAGAGTGCACGATACCTTTCAACTTCGATTTTGAGCAACACGCGCTCTCAGAGGAACAGATGAAGGAGCTCATCTACCGCGAGGCGCTCGCCTTCAATCCAGAATACCAGCAATAGTTTGAAGAACAGCATGTGGGAGATGAGAATGGGATCTGGTTTGGTTTCATTTGGACAACATTCTTAAAAAGAGGAAAAATCATTGTTTGTCTTTTGTGTATACTTGTGAGAGATGCTTGGGATGGGGCTCAAAACTTTTAATTCTAAGTCTTTTGGATTTTTTTTTTTTCTCCTCTGCGTATTTGTTATTTGCCCTCATTTTCTTTTTGCAATTATTAAGACTTAAATCATATCAGAAATAGTTTTCAAGTCTTAAGATTGCTCACCTTTAATACCTCTACAAAATGGTTTTTTTTTTTCCAATATCATCAATTTTTGTTTTATAAAACATAATGGGATTATTGCAATTTTGAATCCACTGTAACAAATTGTTGCCAAAAAATATCAAGAATTACAAATATTGCAGAGGAGATGAGGATGAAGAAAATCATGTCCTCCGGTTAAAAATTGAGTATTTGATGAACACAAATCTCAAGTCTTCCAATGTGTCAACTCTTAAGACTGCCAAAGAATTTCGATAGCGGTACAGGACCATCAGCCTCATCTTTGCTTTGGCTTGAGTGTTTGCTTCTAGAGTTGTGTTTCTTCTCCCTTTTTGATCTTTTAGAACTTGACCTTGATCTCCTAGATTCTTCTTCGTCGCTACTTGATGATTCGGAGGAGGAACTTGAGTCAGATGATCGCCTCCTCGAATGCTGCACATCAGA